>OX402051.1:19346817-20546817 GCA_947859365.1 Archips crataeganus | reverse complement strand
AATTTAGTGATATGATAAAAAACGGCCAAGAGCGTGTCGGACACGTCCAGGATAGAGTTCTGAAGCCAAATTTAGTGATATGATAAAAAACGGCCAAGAGCGTGTCGGACACGTCCAGGATAGAGTTCTGAAGCCAAATTTAGTGATATGATAAAAATCTCAACTATTATGGTGTAGGTGATTTGATCATATAAGTCTGCGGTCCCTTGAAGCTATAAAAAAAAACCGGCCAGGTGCGAGTCAGATTCGCGCATGAAAGGGTTCCGTACCATTATCTATAAAAACAGCAAAAAAAAAACACGTTTGTTGTATGCCCCCCTTAAATAAATGTTTTATTTTAATTAAATAATTTATTTTTAAAGTTAATATATAACTGAATATTCTGTGAATATTTCAAGCGTCTACCTGTTGCCGTAATCAATATCGAGCAAAAACGAGCAAAAAAATCACGTTTGTTGTATGGGAGCCCCCTGAAATATTTAAGTATTTTATTCTGGTTTTTAGTATTTGTTGTTATAGCGGCAACTAAAATTTCAACTGTCTAGCTATCACGGTTCATGAGATACAGCCTGGTGACAGACGGACAGACGGACGGACGGACAGCGAAGTCTCAGTAATAGGGTCCCGTTTTTACCCTTTGGGTACGGAACCCTAAAAATCATCAAAATAAATTGGCTCCAATTGCAAAAATGGAATGGCGAATTACTTCCTGCTACCGTCTCTTTATTAATTGGGTTGGAGAAGTGTCCCACTGCTGGGCAACCCTCCCCCATATTTTCTATTCGCCTCAATTTTGAGCGCTGTCCATGCAGTCCAGGTCTAGGTCGTCAACCTACGCTTCCTGAGCCTAAATTATCGTCTCCATCCAACTTGTGGTATCCAGTCCGTGGTTATTTTAGCCCGCCCATTTGGATCTCATACTTACTAATATTACCTACCTATATTTTTTTACAGTGTGTATTGTCTATAACTGGAGCCATTTTGTCCAAGAAACGATTACATGCCTCACTAAGAAGAGCCGAAGAGGGCAATAATCAAGAAGCCGCCGCCGGCAAATAACAACATGACTACGATACTCTTCACAATGTGCCAAATTATGACTCAAACAAACCCAAACAAAATTGCAAGATCTCCAATCTAGAAGTGAACAATATTAGGCTAATTTATTTATTAAAGCATAATAATTTATGGTAGAAATCGCTTTATTTTTAAGATTATCGAAGTAAATGATAAAGAATTTTTACTGTGTATTTATTAGCAAACCTTGAAATTAAAGATTCGAAAGAAGCGACATCTATGTAAGATTACTGTAACTACTTGGTTTCTAACGCAACTGCTAATAGCGACATCTATGTTGTATAAGACATACTTTTTTCGTATCTTATGAACTGTAACTATTTGCATTAGCTATGCTAACCGTTATGTTAGTGTGACAAGATAGTTGCAGATGGCGCTATATAGTAATAACGCTGAAACACTGTAATACTTGGTACAGCTTGTCTAATTTAAAATGACGCGCCCCACCACCGCATTTGACATACAGGATTTGAATTGAAATACAGAAGACCAGAAGACATTCGTTTTCTTTTTGTACTTGTCTTGCATTACAATTCCAAAAGGAAAACACAGTACTGCATGTAAAGACTAATAAATAAAAGTTATTATTCAGGTACTTACTTAAAAACGTACGTAAAGTATTATTTAAATATCATAACTAAATAAATGGGACCGAATTTATCACGTTTCTTTCTGAGTATGGCGGTCACGTTTAATTTAGTTTTAACCACGTTTTAACTGATAACATAACTGATACTCTTCATGTTAGAATAATATTCTTCAAAATAAAAGCTTGTAAAAATAATACAAACGTAGTTTTTAGCTCGTAACTGTGAATTTGCAAAAGAAATATTAATAGTAACCGTTACTTAATTTCGCTGTGTTACTTATAAGCATCGGTGGTTCAGTGGTAGAATGCTCGCCTGCCACGCGGGCGGCCCGGGTTCGATTCCCGGCCGATGCATCCTTTTTGCAAAATATTTCAAATATTTTTTTGATAAACAATCTTGTAAATAAAATGACACAATAACTATTTTTATTGAACAACCAATTTCAACTTTTAATGACTAATTGACTTTTCTAATTACTATTCAGGTAGAAATCTAATTACAGATCAAATGGCTAAAGCTATTGATAAGGCCAAACCTTCCGATAAAGTCATGATTTTAAAATTATATTTTTCTTTGGTATTTAATACACTGTTGATAGTTTTGGATTTTTCTCGTGTGGAAGCAGGTAAGAGCTTAAAATATTCAAAGTTATAAAAATAAATACAGAACAATATAACTTTAATTTTCTAAACTCTTTGACGAACAGAACAATTCGCGTCTAAGCATAAGGCATTTACAAAAAAAAAAAACAAAAACTGCTACTCCTGTGGATTTAAATTACCGTGAGACTCAGTCATAGTAAAAGTATATGGATTACTCACGTGTTAAAACGAGTTTAACTCTACATATTTCGAGTCCGAAACATTTTAAACTCGTTTTAAGACGTAACCCGTACGTAATCCGTATACTTTTTAATACCAAACTCCTCCGAAATGGCTCGACCGATTCTCATGAAATTTTGTGTGCATATCGGGTAGGTCTGATAATCGGCCAACATCTATTTTTCATACCCCTAAATGTTAAGGGTGGTTCACCCCTTAATTTTTGACGTGACAACGTCTAATAAATCGATGAACGCCGGCTGCATACACGAAAAAGGATGACGCAATGTAAGTACCTACATGAACCGCGAAGGCCAATTGCAAGAGAGCGGCGAACGCCAGGATGTACAATGCGGGGTGCGGGGGGGAGGGGGTTGCGAGGGGGTGAGGGGGGAGGTGCGGCGGTATTAAAGAGGGTTTCATTTTTATTTTTTGAATGATTTTGAATCCTTATAAAAAATTAAAATTAATGAAATCCAAAATCTGCTCATTCATTGCCTGTACTCTAAGGTGGAACAAAGTTCGCCGGGTCAGCTAGTTCTTTATAAACTTATTAATCACCTGAGGCGGTATTGTCGAACGCGCGGGCGCTTGCCATCGCTTTCACCATCTCTTTCTGTCTTCTTATACCGTTAGGCAGAAAGAAATAATGAACGCAATAGCAAGCGCCCACGCGTTAGAAAATATGGTCTCTGGTCTAATTGTCAGTTACGGATTTCCTAAAACTATAATCTATTATGCCTCCAGTACCAGAAGACTACTGCCTCAGCCCTTTGAACACGAGCGACTGCGGCGGTCGCCCCACTCCTGTATTTTATTACTACAAACCAGGGTCCAGATGTGAGATCAAGCTTTGGCGAGGATGCCCGACAGAAAACCTCTTCAACACCGAGTATCATTGCTCTCATCATTGCATAGGGAAGCTATGGTCCTCAGAGCAGAACGAAAAACTGGAAACGATTTCGAAAAAATCGATACTTAGTCCATTGTTTGGTAACTAGCCACATTTTTCGCTGCTTCTGTTTATTCTTTCTACTCAAATTACTTTCTTTTCATATTGTGACTTAAAAAAATTGTCATGAAATTCTGTTAAAGTGTTGCAATGCAATCAAGAGTAGAACAATTGGCTAAGTAAAGTTTTTTGAAGAGGTGCTAATTATATTTTTTTTCGACCGTCGGCGTTCTGGAGATCGAGAAACTGCAGCTGTTTTATTTTTATCTCCTATTGTTTACTGGAAATATTTTTTTGAGTGTTTGAGATGACATTTGTGAGATTTTATGGTTGTCAAGTCGTTCGTGCTCAGAACTTAGTAGAAACAGAAAAAAAAACCGAAGTGAACTGTCACTGCTGTCAATGTCAAATCGTTTGCGTTTCGTTTGCTTTGCGTTTTGGTGTGCTCAGTGTGATTTTTTGACTATTTTTATCGACCTCCGCATAAAATCCGGACTTTCAATTTTACCGCATTTCTCCACGACCTATGCACAATAATTGGATCACGATTGAATACTTCCGATCACTATTTCGGAACTGCTTCTTGGACAACGCAAAGCAAACAAAACGCAAATGGTTAGATTTCATTTGACATTGACAGAAGCGACAGTTGAAATAGTTTTTTTTTTCTATTTCTTCTTAGTACTTACTGAGCACGAACCGCTTGTCAGCCATAAAATCTCACAAATGTCATCTCGAACACTTAAAAAAATATTTCCAATAAATAAAAGGAGATAAAAATAAAACGGCTGCAGTTTCTTGGTGTTGAAGTCGACCACTGTCGAAAAAAAATATAATTAGCATCTCTTCAAAAAACTTTACTTAGCCAATTAGTGTGAAAAACCCCCGAAATTTGGCCAAAACTAAGACTTCTTCTCATCTCAATCTTTCTTTTGTCATAATTTTTTAAGGCCCTACTGAGTTTTTGACGCATTTATTGCATTCATTTAATCTCGTGCTGTAAGCAAAACTATACTCGTAGTCCTGAAATTCATGTGTAAGATTTTTGAGGATTCACTCTAATGACAAGTGTTTATCGAAACACGATTAAGTACTTGTAGTTCGCTCGATAGAAAAAAAATCCAAAGTCGTCTCTAAAAAATAAAATAAATTCGTAGTACGACGTAAATACTGCATACTTACATGTATGTCATGACTTTTTGAATGTTAACAAAACAAGATGTTTTCTAGGGCGTAGTGTTGCTACATTTTTAAAATGTGTATTTGTTTTAGTAATACGATGAAAATAATTTATTGAATCAGGCGTTACTTTGCGGAGGTCCATATTAATGAACTAAAACAATTACTTTGCTCACCCGCGACCTCGCGAAGGTCGCGGGTGAGCAAAGTAATTGTTTTAGTTCATTACGATGAAAATACCTAAATACATGCGCAGTCTAACCAACCTATCTTGAGCCATCGGGCTCCCCCCATGTCCGCGTGAGTGCTGCTTTAGTTCTCCTTCGGCCATCGGACGGGGAACTCGTGTCACTCGCGCTTATGCACGGCTTTGATTCTAGCCGCTCTCATGCACACATACACGTTACGAGTGCATAGAATACCTAAAATCGATTAGCGCCAAAAGTTCGGTAGCGCCTTAAGCCGTTTTAATAAGTTGTACATAGCAACAAAATCAGTTTCACACTTTATAATCGTAGAAAAGAAGCGACGATATCTATTCTTTAATGTAGTATTGCCAAATTAATGATTTGCTTCACGACTCATTTCAGGGCTCAAATACAGATGTGACGTGCCTATAAACACATATCAATGCAAACAAGTGCAACAATTCGTTTACACCTACGACAACGTAAGAAAGAAGTGTACTGAAGTAAACTATTACGGCTGCCCTACCGACAACAAATTTAAGGATGAAGAAGAATGCCAGGAAATTTGTGAAGATACTGATGAACAATGGAAACAGGCCATAAAAAACTTGGATGAAGAGGAACTAAATGATTTGAATGATTTGCTCGACGACGTTAAAAATGAAATTGAACCAGAAAAAGAAGATCTGAAGAAGAACGTCAAAAATTCAATAATTAGACCAAATACGATAAGTGGCGTTGAAGAAGTAACAGATTTGCCAGGAGATAAAACGAATAAGATAGACATTGAGTCGAAAGAGTCTACGAAAATATCAATAAAACCAACATATAAGCCTGAAGCACCAACAGATAAGCCAGAAAAATCTATTGAAGAGGTACAAAGTGAAACGAAAGCCGAAACAGAAACAGCAGTTGCCACCACGAATTCTGCACAAGAAACCACAGCAGCAGCAGCAGGAGGAACGACGAAGCTACCTGTTAGCACCAAACGTACACGACGAAAACGGGTAACCAAGAAGTCTCCAGAAGGAGACGTAGTTAGAGAGGGAGTTGATTACAACTATGAATAATGTAGTTTTTTAAATTGATCTTTATCTTTCCCATTTACCTAATGTAAGACATTTCGTACTAAATACAAACTGAAATATAGATGCACAGAAAAAACCCCAGAAAAAAGACCAATGCTGGGAATCGAACCCAGGTCCTCAGCATTCCGTGCCGCGTGCCATACCCCTACACCACCACTGGTCTAGAGATTAGACACGAATCTTTCCTATACATCATACATTTCAATCTGCTAAATCATCACCTTATGCAGTGACAAGCGCACATCTATGTTACACCCTCATCGAGAGATTTTAACACTCCTTCGGAACTAACCGCTCACCTGGACAAGAGATGGCGCTACTGTGCAACTTTAAACAAGTTAGCTATGAAGTATCTTTTTTTTTTTTTTGTACTTATTTTTTCAACTTCATTTTTTTATTACTTTTACGGTCATCCCGTGAAATCATACATTTCGTACTAAATACAAACTGAAATATAGATGCACAGAAAAAACCCCAGAAAAAAGACCAATGCTGGGAATCGAACGCACGATGCACGGGATGACCGTAAAAGTAATAAAAAAATGAAGTTGAAAAAATAAGTACAAAAAAAAAAAAAAAAAGATACTTCATAGCTAACTTGTTTACCTAATGTAAGGTTAAGAATGTCTGTGACGGTGATTAATAGTATGTACATTATTGCTTAGACCTATAAGAAGGCAATTGCTGGATAAGTTTTGGTTTAAAAGGAGTAGGTAGGTAGCGAATCTGCTTAAAAATACGAAGCCAGGAATTGCTGTTCCAACCGAGGCAAATATAGTGCTTGAGTTTAAATCCAAGAAGGAGATAACAAACAAAATAAATGAAACTGACCGAAGGTACTAATTGACAAAACAATCTACGACCATTTTTATTAATGTAAATGTGTATTTTTCTAGCCAAAACCACTAAAACTATTGCAGATACAGATTAAAACTTTTTCCTACTTGCTTTTTTAATTCAGAGTTATTAGTCTTGTGCCTTCATTTTACTCGTATTGTTTTTACATTCTTAAAGTTGTTCTCTAGACGACAATTGAATTCGTATGCGGCAATGCCGAAGAATTACAGCACTTCACCTTCTGATATGTACTTTATAATGACGATTTTTAGTAACATATTTGAGAAAAACATTATTTACAGAAGTTATTATTATTATTATTATTATTATTATTGTTTATTTATTTATTTCAAACATTTAAACAATTATCATTACAGGCGTTGCCTACTGCGACAATGCAGCCAAACATTACAATTTAAATTAAACTTAATTACAGTAAGATATCTTAAATAATTGCAACCTTTGTGAACTCACTCAGAATACAAAAAAATATATACGGTCGAATTGAGAAACCTCCTCCTTTTTTGAAGTCGGTTAAAAATAAGTCAACCAAAATCTTCAACAACTATGTTGCGAAAGTTGCGATAGTTAAGTTACAAAAAGTTAAGTCTATTACGAGTAAATACTGGCTCACAATAAATGTCTTTTTTTCGACAGCTCATACCATTATTATTATTTTTTTGCAAGACTGTATCAATAAATTCTCCTTATCATATAAATTCCAATTCTCTACTTAATTATTCAAGTAATGGGCTATTAAATCGGTTCCTTAACGGTCGATTAAAATCAATATTACTACGTTGTAATGTAACTTTGCTTGAAAAATTAGTATTGCGCTGCTCAAAACCTCATACAAGAAATATTTCGTTAAGAAGACATCTAAAATAAGTTTCAAGATGATAGATATTTTTATCTTGGCTCTTTTTACTTCTGTGGATTCAGGTGAGAGTTGTTTCGAATATTTCGCCAACTAAATAAACTACATAGTACATCGTTATCTTAGAAAACAGAACATAATAGCATTATACATTACATTGCACATGTTCATTTTTATAAACTACCATACTGTCAACCTTTTGAGGTGTGATTTTCTGAGTGAGTTTTTTTAAAAAATTACATTTAGCAGGGACAAAGAAAAATATTGGAAATAGCAATTTTTTATTTTGAGGTGTCCAAATATGAACTTGCGATTTAATTTCAACAAAGTATGAACATTGAAAATTTTATCAGACTAATTTTAATAATATTGAGTTACCTATTGCATTATAATTATATTGTTTAGCATTTACTGAACTAGAAACATTAATTTTGTATCACGTTTTACCCTGTATTTAATAATGGACGCGAGTAATCAGATGTACAGTCAAGTGCAAAAATAATATAATATTATTGCGTCGGAATAAGAGTCTGTGCTATTTATTTTTGAATCTTTGAATAAGTTCATATTTTTACACTTGACTGTATTGCACTAATTATTGAAAATGGTATTCTGAATTGATAATTCTGTTATTAAGTCTGTTCGGCTACTATCGAAAACGGTCTACACTATTCTGCGCGAACGAAACTACCGATTGGAATTATAAGTTGAGTCGAACTGTATAGTCTAGCTATTTCTACTCATAGAATTACAAGACTACTGCTCCTCTCCGCTGAATAAAAGCGACTGCGGTCTACTACCAACACCGGTCTTTTCTTACTACAAGCCTGGATCTATTTGCAAGATTGCAATGTGGAGAGGATGCCCAACTAAAAACAAGTTTAACTCTGAACATGAATGCTCCAATCTTTGCATCGGGAACATTGCAGGTAAATAAAAAAATATTTAAGAGAAAAACTAGGCACTCCTCCAGTCCGTTCTTGTCAGTGCGAGTTGTTGCAACTTCTGACCCGACATAACCTCTATTTTCATCTTTAATTGATCTTATTTTCGGTACAGGTAAGTAATGCTCATAAATAACAATGGTATTGAAAAAGCTGGATTCGAACAAAATTTTATGGAGGAAATCCTTTTAAATGACAACATAACTTCAAATAATAAACAATGCAGGTCGGGGCATGCAGTGCAACCAAATACTGGGCATTGGCCATTGTACTTGTCTAGTGTTAGTGTTGTTGAAATAAATACTGTGAAAATATACAAAATGTTGCGTTCTTCACAGGATTTTTTTTTTCAGTAACTTTTCATTTGTTTCTCACTTAATATTGGTTTAAACTTAAGCTAAAATGTACATAAAGATTATTTTCAAAGTTCATTTTAGCCCCCAATTCCACTCATATCAATCTTTTCATCATTCAGTTTGGCTCAAATTATTTTCGACAGCAAAACGACCTTTTTAATTCTAGCAGGTTTCTGACTAACTTTTAATTTTAGCTGAAGAAATAAACAAATGTGACGTCGTATTGAACACAAATGCCTGCACGAAGCAGACTACTGAAGTATTTACCTTTAGTAAAGAAAAACAAACCTGCGTTGAAGCCCTTTGGCACGGTTGTCCATCATTAAACAAATTCGATGATAAACTGGCATGTGTAGAGGCATGTCACAATGACGACACCAAACGAAAATGGATGGATAAACTAAAAAGATTGGACATAAATTCAATAAAAGGCATGTACGAAGTACTCGACGAAGTTATCAAGAAAGATGAATCAGATGCGATCAAAGAAAATGACATCATTGAAGTTTCCAATAAGCAAAATCAGGAAACAGATGCAGAAACTAGCTATGTGAAAACATTAAGTGATATCATCAATACAAGTGGCGTAAGTCTTAAATAAACGAACAGCAACTATGTTTCTATTAAATGTTCGAATGCTTCTCTTATATTTTCTTATACCGACATAAATTCCATTATAAACTGGTTTTGTTAAATACAAGACGACCTAATAAAAGAAAAGCCCGTTGAACAAAATTAGCGACCCCAAAACGGAAGATATGGCGTGAGTAGACCCCAACAAAATGGACCGACGACCTGGTTAAGGTTGCATGCAGAAACTTGGACTCTAGAAGTTCAGGACCGATCTCTGTGGAACTCTTTTGTCCAGAGTTAGATGTCTTTTGGCTGATATGATGATGATAAGGCAAATAGGATTTACGACCGAAAATAATTTTGAAAACAATGGAAAAAACATTCTTTGAATGACTTTAGAGCGTTTCACTTCGTTGAGAGCTTTTATAGACTTAAGTGATTAAAGTAGAAGTTTTCGAATGGATCTTTTTTACAGCTTTAAAAAACAATAATAGGAAGGAATGGGCTTGACAGCTTAGTAGATGATCATAATTGCCCTTGACATTTCTCGGCATCCACAAAGGTAATAAGGCTCAATCAGATAAACTCAAAATCTTTTCAATGGCCCTAACGATTGTGATAATCCGAGTTAAGATAAAATCGATACCAATCGTAATTGACACCATAATAGTGGAGCAGTGGACATATTTATTTCTTCTGGCTATCATTTTATCACGTTTCACGTTTTGATTGAATATACTGTTGTTAGTATTTTATTTTTTTCTCAATATTTTTGAGCTTAGCTGCTACGACAGCAATAATCCCTAATAGTGAAAATAAAACAAATATTTAATAATTACGTTAAATCAACACACAGCGCGGTCGAGGGCAATGACAGGACTATGATATTCTTTTGTTTCCTTTCTGCGTATACAATTACGAATGTTATTGGTGGCCAGTTGGCACATAGTGTAGATATAGGACCTTTTTATAAACAAACTATTTACCAATGAATTTGTTAAAAGAAAGAAGTTCTCTATGGACAATCTTTTTAACTCAATAAATAAGTACGAGGATACGATGGATAATTCATTATTAACATTAATTGTTAATTTTATTATGACTTTTAAATGTAATGGTTAGTATTCTATTCTAAAAATATGACTATAAAGCAATTCTCTTGTATTTATTTACGTATTTCGGTGCGAAAATGCTTTAACGATTTCAATAAAATTTGCCATGTAGTGTGCGGGGGCTAACAATCTATCTAGCTAGGAAAAGGTGTGTTTCATGTTTTAGTACGAGTTAAGTCGCCTAGTTACTGTGTTTTACACCACTGTTTTCCACCACTGTTATCTTGTAATATATAAAAATCTCGTGTCACGGTGTTTGTTATCGAACTCCTCCGAAACGGCTTGACCGATTTTTATGAATCTTTTTTTCTACGTTATTTTTCTACATTCTACATTCGGTTGGTTGTAGGCTATTTTTTTATACCCCTATTCTTCGCAGACGGAGTCGCGGGAAACAGCTAGTTTACAATAAAACCTCATCACGTTTTTAATTTGCCAACGTCGCAGAATTTCCTTGAAGTACTTCTAACCTTTGATGAGGCTTCTCTTCAATTTCTTCCTTTTGGGAAAACAATACATAAGTTCGGTTATTTTTTTCAAATAAATAAGAGAATCTTTAAAAAACGTAAAAATCTAAGAGTGTACCTACTATGATGTAATTCGTGGTAGGTTAGTCTATTGGTTTGACCTATGGCCTCTCAAGCAGAGGGTCGTGCAAAAAGTTCAAGCCCGCGCTCGCATCTCTGAATTTTTCGAAATTCATGTGCGCAATTAAGTAAGTACATTTTAAATTTACTATAAGCTGCGAAGAAATTTAATGATCTTTGTGAAGTTCTCTCTCCGCACTGGGCCTGCGTGGGAACAACGACCCAAGCATTCTTATTCTGAGAGAATACCTGTGACCTGCAGTGCAGTAGGATATATTTATACAGGGTTATTTGTAATTCACTAGCATCCTTTTAACCCTAAACTCCTACCACTTAAACAAATGTTTTTTGTTTTACGGCTTTTGTCATAACTTAATATTTTTGGTGTAATAACGATTTGAAAATTTGAGATTACCTCTTATTTTTACGATACTCTGTGTATTTGTATGGGAAAAAAAGAGCTTCATTTTAAAAAGTCGTAAATCAAAAAACATTTGTTTGAGTGGTAGGAATTCAGGGTTAAGAGGATGTCAGTGAATTACAAATAACCCTGTATAGACAGAGAATGTGTTACAAAGTGGAGTAGGAATGTCTCTCCTACTCCTATGGGTGATCATACAAAAGGCCTTCGGTGACTACTTACTACTCCTTATCATCAATACATCCAAATTAATCATCATCATCATCATTTCAGCCGAAAGACGTAAAATGCTGAACACAGGCAATCCCCAAGGCTCGCCAAAAAGATCGGCCCTGCGCCATCCGCATCCAATGCGTTCCCGCTACCTTCACCCGGTCGTCGCTCCATCTTGTTGGAGGCCTACCTACACTGCGTCTTCCGGTCCGCGGACGCCACTCGAGAACCTTTCGGCCCCATCGGCCGTCAGTTCAACCTGTGTTCAAATTAGTCAACCTGTTTAAACCCCTTTTAATAATCCCTGTTTCTCCACGTTCATTCCACCTAATGAATTAAAAACTAAAACTTGTAATTAAATTACAAATGTATACATTGTTATGAATTAAGTTTATATGCACTAATGTAATGGTCACTATACTTGTAATAACATATAATTTACCTACATAACGGCTAAAATAATTGAATTATTACGGTAATGAACTAATGAAATACAGTACTCACAAATAATTAGTAATTACATACTCACGATACAAAAATTACTTCAGTTTTTTTTATTATAACTACAATTACCTAGATACCGTTGTAAAATAACTAATATTACTAAAACCCGCATGCACAGTGTCGTGACGCATCAAAACAGTGTCGGTTTCATATATGTGTCGATTTATTTTTTTGCGTTCATTATTTCTCTGATGCAGCGTGTTGTGACGTAGAGATAATCTACAATAACATGGCCCGCCCCTCCACAAATCAAGAAGTCTTCAATGTATTGTGAAAGTATTTATAAAGCACACTAACTTTCAACGCATGTGTGCGTGTTGAGACAGCCGTCAAACAAAAGCAGATACTAAATAGAAATTATTTCGTAAATATGTGATTAAACACATTGAAATAGTAAATGTGGGAGGGCGGGCCATGTTATCGTAGTTTATCTCTAGGTAACATTGTAGAGTCATACACAGCTTAAGAAACAAAAGTGGTCTCTCCTGTGGACATAAAATTGGAAAGAAAGAAAGAAAGAAAGAAAGAAAAACATTTATTGGTAACAACAATAACACGTACACAGGCAAAAATAAGAGTACAAACATAGACATAAATATAAATAAATAAATAAATAAATATCATGGGACAATTCACACCAATTGACCTAGTCCCAAAGTAAGCTAGGCAAGCTTGTGTTATGGGTACCAGGCAACGGATAAACATACTTATATAGATAGATACATACTTAAATACATATTAAACACCCAAGACCCGAGAACAAACATTCGTATTTTTCATACAAATATCTGCCCCGACACGGGAATCGAACCCGGGACCTCAAGCTTCGTAGTCAGGTTCTCTAACCACTAGGCCATCTGGTCGTCGAAAGACATAGACATAGGTACTGTCGACAAAAGCGAGGCCTGCCCAGTTTCAAACCAAATTTGCTTGCAACCGTTGAAGTTCATTGGTATGGATTAGTATGGACAGATGTCTCGCCACTGCAAGCAAAATGGTCATTTAAGGTGTCAAGGCGACCTTTTTTTCGATGGTACATATCAGTGCTGCTACAAAAAGGGTCCCGTCTCAGCACGTCGCTAGTTAAAAACCAGCACTGGTCTTCCGCCGGGCCACAGCACAGTAAGTAGCGACTCCGAGTCAGCAAACTTAAGCTTTATTTAAACGGGCCGAAAGTTGGCCAGGCGTCCCACACGCCGATGTATGCTTGACTAAAAATATTGGCTACACTACAGACCCTCAACTTTTGCCATGTCCACAGGAGAGACACGAACAAAAAAATCTGTACCCCTGTAACTGTGGAATCAACTTCCGGCAGCAGTGTTTCCAGACAACTTTTTAGGGTTCCGTAACATGAAGAGTTCCGTACCTGCGTATAGCTTGTCGAATTTAAAATGACGCGCCCCACCACCGCATTTGACATACAGAATTTCAAATCCAAAAAATTTGAAATGAAATCCTGTATGTCAAATACGGTGGTGGGGCCCGTCATTTTAAATTAGAAAAGCTCTACAACGTTTTAAAAACAGTTCAGTAAAAAATCGCCGAAATGTAAGAAAACAACAACATAGGGTCCCTCGCGTTGCCTAGCAACCTGCCGGCTGTCACCTAGGCCGCCTAACAACGCCTAGCAACCTAAATACGCTGAAAATAGTACATTACTGCAGCGGCCGCGAAATAGGGGATTGCCGGCCGAGTAGTTATAGATGGCCGAGTGTTAACGAGGCCATCTAGAGATACGAGGCCGGCAATCCCTGTTCGTGGCCAAGGCTTGTATAGAGTTTTTCTCAAACATGCATCATCATCATCATCATCATCATCATCATCATCGTCATCGTCGTCGTCGTCGTCACCATCATCATCACCATCACCATCACCACCATCATCATCTTATCATCACCATCATCATCACCATCATCATCATCACCATCATCATCACCATCATCATCATCACCATCACCATCATCATCATCATCACCCATCATCACCATCATCTCATCATCTTACCTTACCTTAAATAAACGTAGTGGCAGAATGTCTTAATGAACCAAAACGCAAAATATTGCTTATAGTTTTTTTTAATGGCTAAATGCTATGATGCCATAGACCTATAAACGTCATAGTGGTGGTGTAGGGGTATGGCACGCGGCACGGAATGCTGAGGACCTGGGTTCGATTCCCAGCATTGGTCTTTTTTCTGGGGTTTTTTCTGTGCATCTATATTTCAGTTTGTATTTAGTACGAAATGTATGATTTCACGGGATGACCGTAAAAGTAATAAAAAAAAAAAAAAAAAAAAAAAAAAAATGAAGTTGAAAAAATAAGTACAAAAAAAAAAAGATACTTCATAGCTAACTTGTTCATAGTATGAAACAATAGACGATCACTTTGCTGGCCAAGGCCAGCAATGTTGTATGAAATTCCATTATTGACCTCTCGTCTAGCCCGCACCTTCAACGTGACACTTCGTGGCGTATTATAAGGAACATAACGTCAATATTTCATAGCATGTTTGAGAAAAACACTTTTCTTGTATAACGATTGACGACCCCCTTTAGTTTAACTTTATTTTATTTTTAGTATTTGTTGTTATAGCGGCCATAGTAATTCATAATCAATGAAAATTTCACTAGCCATTACGGTACAAGGGTTTCTGAGCCCTGTGTGGCAGACGGACGGACACACAGACAGCGGAGTCTCATTATTAATAATAATAATACTACTAATAATTAATAATATTACATTATTAATAATAATAATTATTATTATTATAAATAAATCGTTTATTTCAGATCATATAAATCCATATCATAAATTATAAATGGTTATTAATACTATAATTAATAAAAACAATGATTCAATTTAGTTTAATTCAATTAATTTATAAGTTATAGATATATGTTAGTACTTATCTACATCTACACTAATATTATAAAGAGGAAAGATTTGTACCTATGTTTGTATGTTTGTAATGAATAGGCTCAAAAAGTACTGGGCCGATTTAAAAAATTCTTTCACCAATAGAATGCTACATTCTTCCAATTTGACATAGGCTACATTTCATTTTGAAAAAAATTAGGGATCCTTGGTAAAATTTGAACAATGTAACCGAAGGTGTAGAAAAATGAGTCTTAAAATGTCTTTCGTCGAATGCGCTGCCGAAACTATTAGCGATAGAACAAAATAATGTACAACAGTATTGAAGAACATCATAATGTCTACAAAAAACTCCGCGGTAGCATATGTCCAACTATTGTAGTTATGTCACTACAACAACTTTTTTCATTTTAAACATTAATGAAAATGCTAACCAAATTCAAACCATGCTATTTATGTGTTTATATTCATCCTTATCCAAATAAATTATTTTATGGTAAAGACCATTTAACTACCTATAAAATAGTTTTTAAATTATGTAAATTGGACTTACCATTCAAAAGATATTATGAATTAAAAAATTCAAACAGTAAACAAAACCGCCATAGCGCCGTGGCCGTTGTTTGCGATGCAGTCTGAAAAGCGCGCCGGGCATCGCGGCGGGCGGGGTGGAGGGGGCACTGAAATACAGGAGTGGGGCGTGCACGTCTGTAATAATTAATAAATAATAAATAATATTTTTTTAATAAATAAAAATATTTGTGAAAAAAAGTGTTTTATATCCAAATTTCCAAAAATAAATAATTGTCTACCCCGTGCGAAGCCGGGACGGGCTGCTAGTAATAAGTATAAATATAAAAGTATTAATATAAAAAAAACAACTATACAGAAAAAACACAGGCTAAAAAAAAAGAAAACTAATCAAACAAAAGCCCATCATCACCCCGAGGCAAGGAACCCAGAACACTGGCCGCGTTGCCACGTTGCACAGCGAGGCTCAAACGCTGCGCAACAGTACATTACTGCAGCGGCCGCGAAATAGGGGATTGCCGGCCGAGTAGTAGTAATACGAGGCCGGCAATCCCTGTTCGTGGCCAAGGCTTGTATAGTGCTTTTCTCAAATAAATCCAAGGAAATGATACGAATGTTCAACTTATATATTCATATTTAATTCAAATTGTTTTTTTCTTGATTCCTGCCAAAATATTTATTTTCCAGCAATTTATTTGTAAGCTGTTCCAGTTAATGTTTTTGACGCAAAATCTTGAGATGGTTTATATTTGTTCAAAAATTACGACCTTATTAATAATAAATTGTTAACAATAAACGCCAATCCTTATTTATTTTATTGAATACCTGATTAAATCTAGCCAAGTAAGATATTAAAAAGTAAATTCACAAACTAAATTTTTCTTAATTGGCAGTATGTCATTGATAGTCAAAAGAAAATACGACCCACTAAAACAAAAGACAATCTCTTTGCTGGCCTTGGCCAGCAATGTTTGTATGAAATTCCATTATTGTCGTCTAATTTGAAATTGGAACGAATCTTCCTCAACTGCTATACAATGACATACTTCGTGTTCTATTGTCACGACTATAAGGACCACATTTCCTTGGATGTTTGAGAAAAGTAATTTCCCGCTCTAATATCCCCAGAAGCGAAGACCAAACGCGTCGTCATTTCCCTGCACCACGCCTTGGTATGAGATGACCACGGACCCAAAGTTTCCACGGCTAGCGCCACAAACTCGTAATGTGCAGAAAGCAGAGAATATTTCCTGCATTTGTTAACATGTTAACCTGTGCTTGTGCAGCCGCGGCCCCAGCCTCCCTTGAAGAAATTAATAAAAATAAAATTAAGATATTTATGACAAGTGACAACCCTAATAGCGAGAGCTCATTCGTAAAAGAAATGCGACTGAAATTCATTCAGCAACTAAGAAAAATATAAGATATTTATGACAAGTGAGTGAAGTGGATTGGGATTGGGTGGATTTCGAAATAGTACCTACATTACTGCAGAGACCAGTAAGTAAGCCATCCTGGACGAGGAGAAGTTTGATGGCCGAACCGCTAGGTGAGGCCAGCAATGATACGAGGCCAGGATGGCGATTACTGGGCGAAGCTTGTATAGTGCTTTTCTCAAAAATGAAACAAGTTGATAAAAATAAAGTAAAAGTACACATTGAAAAATAAAGAAAATCTACGACCCGCCATTAGCTCACTCGCTAACCTATGTCTGTCTATGGTATGATTGTTTTTTTTTTATAGGTACCTGGCGGCGATGTTTAGATATCTTAGTGTTGCCGGATAATCGATTATCAATTAATCGATTATTTTCCCCCTTAATAATCTAGATATCGATTATCCAATCGATGTATCGATTATATCGATATATGCGATACTAAGATTCATACAATTATATCGATTATAATCCAGTAATCGATTATAATCGGTCAAGTACACGATATAATCGATTAAATCGATTATATCTACATAATCGATTTAATCGATTAAATTGTAAAATATTAACAATCGATATAATCGATTTAAGCGATTAAATTGTAAAATATTAACAATCGATATAATCGACTTAATCGATATAATTGTATGAATCTTAGTATCGATTATATCGATTTAATCGATACATCGGTTGGATAATAGATATTTAGATTATTTTGTGCGCCGCAATTGTAATCGACGATTAATCGATTCACCAACAATTGTCCGGCAATCTGCCAACTTTAAATTACAAACGTCATAATTTTAATAAGAATTTTCTTAATTTTGATAGAATTGAAACACGAAAATTGTAATTACAACAACATAAATTAGTGAACTAAAACAATTACTTTGCTCACCCGCGACCTTACAATAGTTACGTTTATGCAAGAAATGTGCGTTCATGCAGTTCCTCCACCTCCACACTGTACGAACACACACAAATCACATAAACCCAACCATCACCACCACCAAGCTACACTGACGCGTTTCGAACTCAACCAGAGCTCATCTTCAGAGTTACCACAACCGTATGCTATGCTACCAAACGTTAAACTAACAAACCAAAACAAATGTTTTAACTTGTCACTGTAACTTCTCAAGTACCCACTTTATTTTTCTTATTCTCAAACTACCCCACAAAAATTAACTTTTATTGACATATTTAAAACTACCTTGATTTTTTTTTTTTTTTTTTTTTTTGTTTATTTATTTATAAGGCATATTTAATTAATACTAACTGTTCAAATTCGACCCAAGCCGCAGTAAAGGAGAAGATACTAAATTTACCTGTTCATTAATAATAGACCCCATAGTGTTGTACCTAATTATTTCCATGCATTCCAGAGCATCCAGACGCAACCCCTTGCCGCAATAATGTAACACTTCATAAGAATCTGAATCTAACAATGAATGATTTGATTCCAACAAATGTTTTGCAAAATTCGATCTATCTGGATGCTCATTCCTATATGCCGAAACATGCTCTTTAAATCTAGTATTAAAACTTCGGCCTGTCTGTCCTACGTATATCCCATTGCAGTCATTACAAGTAAGCTTGTATACCCCCGATCTAGTTCCCTTATCTACCTGTTCTTTGTGGTTACAAATAAATAAACAAAAAAAAAAAAAAAAAAAAAAAAAAAAAAATCAAGGTAGTTTTAAATATGTCAATAAAAGTTAATTTTTGTGGGGTAGTTTGAGAATAAGAAAAATAAAGTGGGTACTTGAGAAGTTACAGTGACAAGTTAAAACATTTGTTTTGGTTTGTTAGTTTAACGTTTGGTAGCATAGCATACGGTTGTGGTAACTCTGAAGATGAGCTCTGGTTGAGTTCGAAACGCGTCAGTGTAGCTTGGTGGTGGTGATGGTTGGGTTTATGTGATTTGTGTGTGTTCGTACAGTGTGGAGGTGGAGGAACTGCATGAACGCACATTTCTTGCATAAACGTAACTATTGTAAGGTCGCGGGTGAGCAAAGTAATTGTTTTAGTTCATTAATATGGACCTCCGCAAAGTAACGCCTGATTCAATAAATTATAAATTAGTGAAAAATGTTCCAGTTATTTAATCAGAGAACTCACATTTGCATACATCCTCTTAAGTGTGAACTTTTTTAATAGTTTAAGTTTTTCACAGACGTAGAGCACGGGTTCCAAATTTGAACACTTGATGAATTTCATACTTACTTCTTGGACAGTTCGAGAGTAGAGCATGGGTTCCAAATTTAAACACTTGATATGTAATGGAATTTCATACTTACTTCCTGGCAGCTCGAGATTACTTCCTGGCAGCTAGCAGCTAGTCTCCAGGATGCGTTACTTTCTACGACGTTTTTGATGACGTAATGGCAACATTTCATACCATTTTTGAGAAAAATACGATTTACAAACCTGAATTTAAAAGGTTACCCCCATTAAAAAGGGTTTGAATGTCAAGGCCAACCGACCCCTGCACGAGTATAATGGAGGGTGCTTAACCGCCTCAGCCGTGTAACGCTAAATTGTATGGATTACCGGCTCCTTGTGGAGTCAGCGGCAGTTGAATGAGGTGGCTTCCAATGACGGTGCATTGGTATTAGTTAGGCGGTTTACCGTTTTTCGCTTCCGTTTGGCAAATTATTTTTCCCAAACTGATTTGAAATTAATTTGGCAAATATTTAATTTCACAAATGTTTATTTTTTCTGAAACTGTATCAGGATATATTTCAGGACTATTGAGGTTAGGTTAGGGTAGGTTTGTTTTATAACAATCCTGATAAGTTTAGGTACAGTTTCAGAAAAAATAAACAGTTGGGAAATGTAACATTTGCCAAATGAATCAGTTTGGGAAAAATAATTTGCGAAACATTAGTAAACCTTTTACAGATTTTAGTTATATTTTATCCTTTTTTTAAATTTATTTTCTTGGTTTTTGAAGTCGCTTTATATTTTTTAAACAAAAAATTCACCTTAAAAAATCCAAAAAGAGATGCATCGGCCGGGAATCGAACCCGGGCCGCCCGCGTGGCAGGCGAGCATTCTACCACTGAACCACCGATGCTTGCACAGAGAGGCGCGAAATTAAGTAACGGTTACTGCGTATCTTAATCAGATTTCTTTTGCGAATTTACACAAAGCTAAAAACTTGATTTGTTATTATTTTATTATTTTTTTGAAGAATATTCTAACATGAAGAGTAATAAAATAATGTGATTCAAAGTCACTGGAGGGTTCGTTGTTCCTAAAAAGTACCTATGTAATCAAGTGTTCCCAAGTGTTAAGAAACTTCTATCGACGACAACAAAAGAAACGTTTAGTTATTTCCATTTGAGAGATATTCTATTGAACTTAGGTCTTATTGATACAGATGTTAGTTGGAATTTAGATCAAGAAGTTCATTCACATTTAAAAACCCGCTTGAGTACTTTAGACGCACAAAAACAATTTAGAAAATATTTAGTTCTGCTTCTAGAACTAGGTAGATTCAAATTCCACTTACTTTATACAGTGTACCTGATTGATTTTGCATTTGTATTTGCCCTACTCTGTGTAAATGTTAAGTACCTACACTTCAATGAAGTCCATAAATCAGTGGCGTAAAGTGCATGAGCCAAGTACGCACAATTTGTCACAATTTCAAAGGTCTCTAAGTCACTACAAAAGGTCACTAATAGATGGCGCTGAAATCAACGCAAGATGGCGCTTTGCGAGCAGCTGATCGACCGAGCCGCACCTGACGGGTAAAAGTGCGATACGGGCGGGCACGCGAGCAAACGCGAGGCTCTCTCGCCTCGCTCGAACGAAACGGACGAACTCAACATACATTCTCGTTTCTCGATAATTTAGTCGCATTCGAGCTGTGCTGACGAACAGACGACACTGTTCAACGTCGGCTCTGTTTGTTTATAAATCAAACAATGACAATCAATCGCATGATAAACGAAACGATGACTTAAATTATGGACATTTAAGAGGTGTAAGGTTTTTTCAAAGCAGCGGTGTGGTGCCAGCTAGTTTTTTTTATGTAGTTATGGATTTTTATCGATTTTAAAGATGTTTGAAATGTAGAACGAAGCTGTCACTGTGTCTAGGTCAGCATTTAGAATGGTTTAAGGCTTTGTCTATCTTATCATAATAACGGTGCAATTATTAATTCTTGTGATTCGATGTCAATGGCATGAAACAGAAGTCAATGATTTGATTTATGATTATCAGTTTAGAATTGATAACAGTAGTGTAGAGTAGATACTGTACCTGGCTATTGTAGACACGCGTGTTTTTCGCATATTTAGAAATCTAGTGAATACGTAGCTCGTAAATCATAATTACGTAGAATTAGTGTTGCTTTGTGAAACTCTGTGTTTAAAAAGTGTGTGAAAGTGCTTTGTTTTGCTTTGGAAACCATTTTTGTGAACGGATTATTCTCCCTCATCCACGATCAGCAAAATGTTTGGAGTTTTCATGAAACGTTGGAAACCGAAAAGGTTAGTGCATTTATTTAATTTTAATAAATAGAAGGAAATTTGCCCTGTATTTTTACATCTTAAGTACCTACGTATAAAGTTTACATTTGGCGTTTGTTTTGTATCTTGACTTGACCTTGGGATTTGACCCTTGAAATAAAAATTATTTTGTGTTATGACAAAAAACTATTACCTAATTAAATACTGTTTGCTATTACCAGTATACAGTTTAGGTATATTCGATTATGCAAATAAATAAATAAATAAATAAATATTAGGGGACAATCTAACACAAATCGACCTAGTCCCAAACTAATAATAAGTATCTGGTATATTTAAACACTATGTTATTGTTTTTATTTATAAATTTGTAATATTAATTGCTTGTATCAATAAAATAAAAAATACACTTTGCTTCGCTGAGCTCCTATTTTACGCATTTTTCCCATACCAAAATACTTGATTTGCACATCTTAACTTTTTTCTTAAGGTTTGGTGATTGTTTGGCTTTCATCGCTGCATCGTCATCATTTTTTGGGTCAGTGTCTCAAAATATGTTTAGTGATCATTGTCATTTTATCTTAGTATCTTAGTATGAGGGGTCCTTGCGGATACACTTCGACCCGTAGGGATCTTTTGTGTATATCTTTGTCATTTAATCCTATTCCGTTCTTTAATAAATCAGCTTATATTTATTTAATTTTAAAAACGATCTTACTTCGAATTGAAGCATACATACTTTGGTAATAATAAATGTAAAGAACGCATCACGGAAAGATGAGGGTTCGATTCCCGGCTTCATTATTATCTGTTCTAGTTTTTACGATGTGTTCTAGTTACAATATTTTATGTATAGTAAAAAGTAAAATAATTCCCGACAGGGAAACCGTAAACACAAATACAAAAATCGAGAAGTAAAAATTTCTGAATTTGATAAAAATATAACTTTTAGAAAATAAACTTAAATCCAGAGAAAACCAAACGCCTCATGATGCTATACTGACCAGCGTGTTCTTCACTTCGTTAGCCATCATTGCTAGTTATTGCACTTTGCATTTGCATATTACTTTACACCCACTAACTAGACATGAATTTAAAATACCTATGATGCATTATGTTGCATCTTTACAAAAAGGTTTGTTCCTTGATAGGTCGGGCATATCTTCCACTTGTTCCGTGTATCCTCTACTTCTTGAAAGCCGCTTATGGCCATTTAAAAAAAACTGTAACTTTTATTTTTTTTTCAATTGAGGAAATTTTAGGGTTTTCTTACTCAAAATCGAGAGAACTATTGATTTTGATGATAATTAAAAATGTCCCAAATTTCGGTGTCTTAAAGTGACACAAAAAATTGTATGTAAAATTTGGAATATTTGCGGATATCATTCACCACATTAAACGAGCAATGCTTTAAGATCTCTACAATGAGTCTATAGATTTCGATGCAATTGGCTATTCATGGATTTTTGGGGGCGAAAAATTGATCTAGCTAGGTCTGATCAATGGGAAAACGCAAGTAGCCGTTTTAATTTCAATGCGTGACGCCAATTTTTGGACAAACGGCTGAACTACTTCAAAAGACATTGATTGCTTGTAAACAAAATGTTTTTTAATCCATGGATGTATATTCATGATTGCGAAGATAGGCCTCGATAGAGCTTCCTCCAAGCAGACACAAATACACATTCAGGAACCGATTCCACCAGGTGATAGGAGAAGAAACGGAAGAAGATGAAGTAGAATGTAAAATTTACAGGTGCAATAATAACGAAATAATGGGTTAATTATGCACACTTTTTATAAATGTAAAAAATGTCACCAGTACCTCTACCATGAGTTTACACTAGTTTACGTGACCGTACTCGCTAGCGACGGCGTAAATTATTTGTATGGAGAACTGTACAGCGCCTCTAGCGGTCACTTACGGAAGTACAATTCTCCATACAATTTATGCCGTCGCTAGCGAGTACGGTCACTGTAAACTAGTGTAAACTCATGGTAGAGATACTGGGCTTGGTTTTAATAAGTATATTACATTACAAAACTACACGAGCGAACAAAATACGTACGTGATGTGCTAATACTTACTAATGGTTTATGTTAATTAGACCGAGTCAGCTAATCTGTATGGTGTCAAGTACGCATGACAAAAAAACATTGCATGCTTAGATATCGCGTATTTTGCATATCGTATTCCATTTTGTGACTTGTCATTTACAAGTAGTAAATTGCAGGTCTATTTCGCTGAGGCTTGTTTGAATTAACGACGGGCTATTGTAGCGTATACTTTCCAGTTTGTTCCATTCAGAGCTAGTTTTTTCACCTCAGTTATTGTAACGGGATTGAAATAAAATGTCGGTGTAAACGTTATCTAAATGAGTGTAAATTTTGAAGGTTGGACTGGTACAACAGAACTGTCTAATTGGCTAAGTAAAGTTTTTTGAAGAGGTACTAATTATATTTTTTTTCGACAGTCGGCGTTCTGGTGATCGAGAAATTGCAGCTGTTTTATTTTTATCTCCTATTGTTTACTGGAAATATTTTTTTGAGTGTTTGAGATGACATTTGTGAGATTTTATGGTTGTTAAGTCGTTCGTGCTCAGAACTTAGTAGAAACAGAAAAAAAAACCGAATTGAACTGTCACTGCTGTCAATGTCAAATCGTTTGCGTTTCGTTTGCTTTGCGTTTTGGTGTGCTCAGTGTGATTTTTTGACTATTTTTATCGACCTCCGCATAAAATCCGGACTTTCAATTTTACCGCATTTCTCCACGACCTTATGCACAATAATTGGATCACGATTGAATACTTTCGATCACTATTTTGGAACTGCTTCTTGGACAACGCAAAGCAAACGAAACGCAAATGGTTAGATTTCATTTGACATTGACAGAAGCGACAGTTGAATTCGTTTTTTTTTCTATTTCTTCTTAGTCCTGAGCACGAACCGCTTGTCAGCCATAAAATCTCACAAATGTCATCTCGAACACTTAAAAAAATATTTCCAATAAATAAAAGGAGATAATAATAAAACAGCTGCAGTTTCTTGGTGTTGAAGTCGACCACTGTCGAAAAAATATATAATTAGCATCTCTTCAAAAAACTTTACTTAGCCAATTGTCTGCACATTTTTGAAATTCAATTAAAACTCTATTTCGATTTATCTTCTAAATTATCATAATCATTTAAGTATACAACAAATCTTTATATGATTTATTGAACATAACATGAAACCTTAATAAGACATATGTACATATGAGTGCAAAGGTTTTCCGAAGGGAAGAGGAGAAGGAAGCAAATAACCATAAATTATGTTAAAAGAAAATTAATTTGAGAGTTCATCTACAGTTGACAGCTATGTTGTAAACGACATAATTTGAGATATTGTTTAACCCGTGGAAGGTACCGGACGCCATACTGGCGCGTTAACTGATCGTGGTTAGCCAATTTGTGTTGTTTTAACATAGGGTACCTACTTTCAAAAAATGACCTAAAAAGTCATTGGTCATGCGAAGTAGCTAACAATGCTTATGTTCCTATGCATTTTTAATAGTAGATTGTTCAACAAGGGACTAAAACAAGCCATAATGACACAAGATATTTAGCCACCCGAGCAGGGCGAGGGTGGCTATAATTCGCGTGTCATTATGGTAGTTTAGTCTCGCGTTAAACACTCTACTTTTCACTTTGAATGCGAGGAAAAAAACGATGTTTTATACAAATCTACAATATTACTTTTATACAACGTTCGCTCAATACGAGCAATGGACGTCTGTTCAGAATTCAAATAGCAATTTAAATTTGTTCCGCGGTTTTTTTTGTTGAGTGACGCTTTAAATGTTTGCATATTTAGCCAACAGATTCAAAATTGAAAATTATTTCATAGCTAATTGGACTAAGTATGCATAATAAAATGAATTCATCTTTAATATAATTAAATAGATTAATATTCGTAATTATTCAACGTGTTTCGCGAAATTTTTTTTTTTAAATATTTTTATATAGTTGTCATTTTGAGGTTATTTCCACGCCCTAAAAGGCTTCCACAGACCGAAGCGCGGGGCGCTACGGAGTGCTACAGAGCGCTGGAGCGCGCTTCGGTCTGTGGAAATTTTTAAAATTGTCTATGCCCGGTCACTGAAAATGGCAATAATCCTCCATTCACAAACACCGTGATTGGCAGTTTAGGGGTTTCCAAAGTAAATTAAAAAAAAAATACTTTAATCCCTAGAGATCAAAAACGAGCTTTAGTCCCGATATGCAGAGACTAAAGTAACATTTTAAGAGCATGAGAAGTGAAAAACATTTTATTACAATTTTTTTACTTGCCCCCTTTCCTTTCTTCCTTAAATAGCCATTTATTATTTTGAACTGAACTAGCTAGGTCAAAGAAATAAATCTTTAGCCCTCGACGATTATCAAGTGCTCATCCATTTTTACTAAAGAGTTTAAGTATAAATGCTTATTCAGAGCTCAGAAATTATGTTAATTTTACTATATTTTCATCATAATAAGCACCATCACTCTAATTTAAGTAGCCGGCATCTTGCGTTCGGCTTTTTTGTTCATCTTCTACCGATCCAATTTATAATTAAACGCTCGATTGTTCAATCTCCAAAGTCGTACGGCTCCAACGTCACAACCCTATAGATTGTTTAAAAAGTAAAAAACTAGGGTGACCACACAGCGTGAAGCCCTGCGAGGCTGTGAGCATTACAAATAGAGGGCCAATTTCCAATTAAAATCGCTGTATGTGGTCCGCCAGAGGGCAGTGCAGGGAATAGATTGGAGACTACGGCAAAGGGGTACAGTGAGATGTCTAATTTAGTAATTTTAATTAACCGTGAGGTTTATTTTTGGAGGACTTTATCTGATGCGCTGTAATTGTAAAGTAAATGAGAGTTTGAGTTTTAAAAACAAAGTTTAATATCAACAGGTTTTAGAATTACGTATTAAAAGGTTTATAAAATATCAGTTGGGAACATCTTTGAAGTATGGTTTAGACAACTTTGAAACGAGTGACTTAACGGATGTTAGTGCTGCGTAAAATCATAATAACGACCCAAGATATAAAAGTTCCCAGCTGTTTTTATCACCAACTTAATAACTTCAATAATTATCCGAGTAACATTTGAATATCAAAGCAAACAAAACCGCGGCCACACGTAGTTTTAACTGCTTCTTGATGGCAGTCATAATTATGTTTTTTGTGGCTTTTTTAATTTTAACTGCAACGGATATGAGCGGCGATACGCTGTTTCAATTGTGGTTATTATGCCTGTCCGTGATAAATTCAATGCTTCGGCGTTATTGAAAATATTATAACAATCTAAAACAACTTCATTTGTATATTTACTCGTTCTTAATCCACACCTTTGTCCTCTTTAGTTTATCCAACGTTTAGTTTTTAAAATGCTGGAATTTTTTTTTAGGCACGTTTTTGAATATCGAATGTCAAAACATCTCAGGATTTGTGAAAATGGCATCGTAGATAACCCATTACATTACATTAGTTAGCCTTAAATACAACAATCTTAAAAGTTTACAGTTTCAGAAAATAAACCTTTTCGATATTTCAATACTTACGGTATTCAGATGCGTGCCCCTTTTTCCCGTGCCCCTTTCGTAGTTTGCTCACTCTTGTATTGAAAGATAAAACAACAAGTTGATAGGATTATTACACACTCGTATGAAGTAAGAATAAATAACTAGTTCAACCAAATTTAATTGTTAGTTTTAACTCTCGTAGCGTGAGTGATCTTACATTGTGAAGTCCTTTTATGGACTTTTTTACCGAGCTGCCTACTATCAGAACAGTAATAGAAGTAACAATTAAATCCATGCCAGATGTACTCCTTGCTATCGACATTATCCTATCCTAACCTAACCTATCCACTAATACTACTACTATTCTAATTATAAATTAGAAATTTTGTGCAGAAATTTAAATGTTTGGATGTTTAATGTTTGTTAGTCAATCACGCAATTACGGATAAACGGACTTAAATGAAACTTGGAAAATAGATAGACAGAGATCTGTATTGAGACATAGCATACTTAATATCATGGTAATGAGTTCCCATGAGATAATATTTTTACTTTAAACAAGAATAGAGGGCGCTGTCCAGGAACGTTGTAGAAATTCGGCTTTCAAGATGACGTGTTAACTTCGTCTGCAATCCATAGATGGCGTTGTCCTAGCGTATGTTTTCCTTTAAAAGTGTTACAGATGTAGTGCAAAATGATTTTCCATCGGGAAAACTCGGATCTCAATCGGAATACGGTGGCACCCGACCTGTCAATCAATGATTGTATTAAATGAGTGGCGTTTTCATATCCATTAATATGGAACTTTATTGTTTAGTGTCAAATGTCAAAGTGAAAAATGTAAGATGGCTACACGGCTGTAAGATGGGTACTGAAGCTAATTGAGACAGCACGATAAATACGGACTTTTCCGATAAAGTACGAAGGAAAAACATTTTGCACTACACCAGTACCGTAACCTTTTTTAACGGATTTCTAACACAGACGAAGCAGCGGGATAAAGCTAGTATTTTGTTAAAGGAACCGTCGAAGTTTGCTTTATTTGGAAAGTGGTTACAAAATATAAGGCTATATAGTGTAAGAAAACTAAAATGGCGTCCTCGTAAAATTCGTAAATTCATATTCCACGTGAACGGCCGTCGTTGCAATAACATCGATGTAAAAATGTGAGTTTTATGGTTATTCTGCTTCTATAAAAGCCTTTTCGAGTAATCTGCTCTACAAGTCTTTGCCTCTGGCGGCGAAACCGACGGTTTAGAGTTCCTTACTAAACTATGGGTTTTGTAAGCGCTTCTAGCCGTCCTGTTTAACATTGGAGTGATGCCTATAATTCAGCGTAAATTTTGATGAGAAACTGTCAAAATATGATAAAGTTTAGATAGCTTCATGCGACAACATTAATATTTTTGTGGAGTTTAGAGTTTTGCCCAAACTGTAGTGTATGTTATGTTTCTTTTTCATAATTTTCATTTGTCTTCAAGTGATTTATTTCCGAAACAGTATTTTCTTCAGAATTATAAATAAGCTAACCTAACCTAAAATCCTGCAATCAGGACTGTTCTACATATTTTATGGCAAACTTTGATATAGCAAGTGAAATTGCGAATTTATTATAACTAATGAAATTATGTAATTTCACGCATAAAAAAACAGAGATGCGAGCCGGGATGTGAACCCACGACCCGCTGCTGGAGAGGCCGTAGGTCAAACCACTTGGCAACCATGGCTTACATTTGAAATTCACCATGTTTACGGTGAAGGAAGACTTTGTGAGGAAACCTGCATACACCTGCGAAGAAACTCAATAGAATAGAATAGAATAGAGTAGAATAGAATAGAATAATTTTGTTTCAGGCTGCATAGGCCCATATAAAATACCTTAAAGACTAACATACATATTACAATGGTGTGCGTGAAGTTCCCAATCCGCACTGGGCCCGCGTGGGAACTACGGCCCAACCCCTCTCATTCGGAGAGGAGGCCTGTACCCTGCAGTAGGACGTATATAGGTTCGGATGGTGAATGATATTATAGGAAGCAACACATCATTCAAATAATTGTAGCAATTACTAATTTAACAAAATCGCTTAAAAGACTTTCACATGGACAATGAAACGATAGACTATTTTATCATAGCAACATATATGATATGACTTATGCTCTAAATGATAAGATATATCAGATAAAATAATACAACAGAACCCAAGTTTATTTCTCAGCGTTCTTAATAGACTTTTTAGTTTCCTGAGACTAACACGATTCCCCCCGTAGCCCCAGGACAATAGGTATGGCTAGCACACAAATTGCAATCTCTTTTACAATTTAATAACTGATTAATTTCCATGTCTCGAACGAATGCAGTGTCGAGCTCTAAATGGGGACCAATAATTGCTGTAACGTAATATGCTACTATTTGTTTTAATTGGATATTGCATGTAAACGGTTTGCTAAGATTGTAATATTTACTGTTGGGTAGCGAGATAGTGGTAAATTGAAAGGTTGTTGTTTCAAAAGGATTATCATTTACAACTTATTCCAGAGTTGGTAAAATTCTTGACGGCGCAAGTTCCTTCACTTCATTATCATCCTTCCTTCCTTTCCTTATTATCTTTCTTATCATCTCGGCCTATATCGTGGTCGGAAAGGGCTGTAGTTTCCACGCGAACCCAATGCGAATTGGTAACTTCACACACGCCATTGAATTTCTTTGCAGGTTTGCAGGCTCCCTCGCGCGCGATGATTTTCCTTTACTGTTAAGCTCAAGGTATATTTCAAATGTCATTTCGCACATAAATTCAGAAAGACTTGAAGGGGTGAAAACTTGGAGTCAAATCCACTATACTCTGCTTGAAATGCCGCAGGTCAAACCAATGGGCTACCACGATTTCACCTCCTTATACGTTACAATATCTGCTTAGTTTTTTATTTGATCCAAACACATTTTGTGCTTCTATACATTTTTTCTTAATGTCTTGTGTTGTGTCCATATTTTTTTTACGTGGATTAGAAAAGATATACTTACTCGTAGTTAAAAGTCCTGCGTGACTAAGTCTCGAGTGTGCTATATTAATGAGTGAAAGTTCGCAAAAGTTGAAAACATCACAAAAAAACATTGTGTCGTTGACACTATATATGATGTATTGCATTAAAATTCCATCTAAACAGATAACCTTGATGATGTTGGTAAGGCTTGTGACAACATGTTCGCAAAAAATGACGAAACTATGGTACTAACATCTTATGAAAATAGTCATTAGGTAAACACGGTCAGAATTAAAATAACATTGACAGGCATTTAATCAAACAAAGATAAACAAGCAAAGGTACTAACAGTTCAGTTCATTGGCGGATTAAATTAAGACTGACGTAATTCAAAGTGAGAGACAAACTTGATAATGTACTGCGACTTGCCTTGAACCTATTATTAACTGCCTATAGCTAAAGGGAAGTAACGAATTGTTGTTTTACATCCTTTTCAATGCCGGTTAAGGTTATACTTAATTTTTAATCTATACATATAAAATCCTTTGTCCTGACTGACGGATCAACGCACAGCCTAAATCGCTGATCGTAGAGACCTGAAACTTGGAGGGTGTGTTCTTTGTATGACGTAGGCATCCGATAAGAAAGGATTTTTCGTAGTTCTACTCCTAAGGGGGTAAAAAAGGGGGGCAAAGTTTGTATGGGACAACGTGATTCCTTGGTCCAATCTACTTCAAATTTTGCATAAACATTCTATAACAGAATTGATGGAAGACGTGTTTCGTATTTTATTGAAATTCATCCCTTGACGGGGTTAAAAAGGAGTAGAAAGTTATTTTGGGGGTGATTTGCTTCGAAGTTGATATCAATACTCCTTAGTGCTTTTGATTTAATTTTTTTTTTATTTTGACACAATGTACACGAAACGAAACCTCAAATTTTGCAAACCATTTGTCTACGTTTATCAACCACTTCCTGATCTGATCTCTGATAATAACTAATTATATGTATAAGTATTTGCATTTCACCAAGCTTTTGCTTTTACAAGCGCAGCGTGGAACGTCCACCAACGAGATGGACGGACGTTTTAGTGAAGGCCGCAGGTTCAGGATGGATGCAAGTCGCTTCCTACCATAATGATTGGGCGTCAATGAGGGAGGCCTATGTCCAGCAGTGGACGTCCTACGGCTGAAATGATGATGATGATGATGAAGCTTTTATGTGAGTTCAACCTTTTTCGAATAAAATCGAATTGAGTATTCAAACATCATTGTTGAACTCGCATAAAAGCTTGGTGCAATGCAAATACATATAAAATGCTTTGTCCTGGAAGCCCTAAATGACTGACTGGCGGATTAACACACAGCCTAAACCGCTGTATGTAGAGATCTGAAACTAGGAGGATGTGTTCTTTGTATGACGTAGGCATCCGATAAGAAAGAATTTTCCGGAATTCCCACGGGATAAGGAATATACAGGATGTATATATTTCATCAATCGAGAGTGACCCTATCCCCATAACGAAGATTACTAAACTGTTCAAATTGGGCATGCAAGTAGACTATTAGAATAAGTATAAAGCTAATTTCAATAATTTTGAAAATTCCCACGGGATAAGGATAAATCAGGATTTATATACTCAAATCAACTGGATCCTATCTCCGTAATTACAATTACTAAACTTTTCAAATTCAGTATAAACATAAATGGTCATACATATGTTACATAACAGCATAAAAACTTATTGCAGGATTTTTGGAAATTTCTGTGGGATAGATAATCTCTGAAACTTCCGAGCCGATTAAAAAAAATCTTTTACCAATAAAAAGTGTGTAACTTTATTGACATAGACTACTTTTTCCGGGAAAATGCAAAATTCCCAAGAGATAGAAAAAAAAAATTCAACTTCGGAGCTCATTTTAAAATGTCTTTCACTAATAGATACACTGTCCTTGATTAACATAGGATGCTATTTTTCGGATAAATGCAAAATTCCCGCAGTATAGAAAATAGTAAATTTAACTTCGGGGCTGAGTTTAAAAAAAATGACGAATAGAAAGCTACACTATCCTTTGTTGGTATAGGCTAGGCTACTTACTATTTATTCGGTAAAATGCAAAATTCCCGTGGGATAGAAAGAAGTGAACATCACTTGAGGGCTGATTTGAAAATATCTTTCACCAATAGGAAGTTACACCAACCATTATTTACATAGACTACTTTTCTCCGTGAAAAAGCAAAATACACACTGGAAAAAAATAAGTGAATTCAACTACGGGGCTGATTTTAAAACTTCTTTTACCGGTAGAAAGCTACACCTTTAAGGACATAAGACTACTTTTTCTCGGGGAAAATGCAAAATTCCCGCGGGATAAATATAAGCGAAAATTTGCATAGAATAAGGACAAATTTGTTGAAATTCCCACGGGATAGTGAATAAACGGGATTTATAATATTCACTAACTGATACTGATGATGATGAAATAATAATAATAATGGATGTTGCCGTTGCCGGTTTTTTGTTTTATACAATGAAAGAGATGAAGAAGCTTTACCACAAATTGGAATTCTACGCGGACGAAGTCGCGGGCAAAAGCTAGTTTCATTATATTACAATGATATACTTTTTCTTTTAAAAGTGTAATCTTAATACGTACCACTAAACTTACTTGCGTTTACCATCGATCTGCCTACAACGCATAGAGCGGTACTTTGGTCATGTAGCGCGTAAGGGAGCGGACAATTTGGAGAAGTTGATGGTGACCGGGAAAACAGACGGTAAAAGACCTCGAGGCCGAAGTCCAAACGATCGGCAAACTTAAACTGTCAGCGCTGCACTTCATCAAGTGACTGAACGCAGCCGATAGCGACAACTAGTGGTCAAAATTAAGAGTCACGATCCTCCGCAGTGAGAGTGCGATTATGATGATGATAAATACTTACCAGTTTCAACGATGACAAACTATGCAGCTTCTTCGTCCCTTAAGGCTTACTAAAGATGAATTATTTATTCGTCTTTAGCTTTATTGACCGATGGAGCAGTAAGGTTCTAGAGTGGCAACTGCGAAGCGGAAAGACCTGGCGTGTGAAGCTCCTCAACAAGATGGACTACTAGGAGGCGGACAGCGCAGGACCCTATGGAAATCTTTTGGGGAGGTCTTCCTCCAGCAGTGGACATCTTTTGACTGATGTATAAAATACAATTTGGATATGAGACGTTCTTGACAATATGAAATAGTGGGCTTGTTTCTGAGTAGGTATAGTTATGATGATGATGATTAAATTATAGTAGACTGAAATGATAAAATTACAATATGAGTTGATAAAAACGAACTATGTAGGTATGAATGCCACAAAGAATGTATGAAATCTTCAGATAAATGCGGAAATTTTCCCACACATACTGCCTATCAATATTACGATAAGTCCATTAGTTTACAAGCGTAGATCAGGAATCGACCGATAAGGTAAAACGTCACTTGTTGACTTATGGACAGATAATGAACACATGTAGAAATTAACCCGTATCGAGGTCAATGCATACGTTTACCCTATTCCTTCAAACAAGGATGGCGTTTGTTTGGAAAAAATGTGGTGAGATCGTTGTTATAATTGTTTATTAGCATTGGAATGTGTGATGTCGGAATAAGTACCTCTTGATTGCATCAGTTTATTCATGAACTTGTCCGTTTTTCTTCCTTTGTTGTTGTATAGATACATGTAACTAAATCGAAGTAACGATAAAATCACGCGTCTTTTCAAGCACAAGTTTTAAAATATTCATCTAATTGTCTATTGATTGGTTTTTCTTAAGTGACATTTTCCAATCCAATGTAGTTTTAATTAAATCTTTAAAGTAACGTTTTGCTTGATCACGGAATAGACACTGTGTACTGTGTACTCCGTGTGCTTGACGGACTGATTGACTGATTCATCACATCACCGTCCGCCCAAACCCAACCTATAATGCTGAAATTTTGCAAAAAGGTTCCATTCATTATGCAGACACGAAATAAGTAAAAAAAAACAAGTACCCACCCATACCTACCCATGGGACAGTAGTTGGAGGCGCCAGTGTAAGCTAGTTAGAAATTAAATTGACTCGTAAATATTTGTGAAACTAATCAACGCGAAGGATTGTGTTTAATAGTTTCTTCGCCAGTACCTTCAATGGAATTACTGCGATTTTCGCACTAATGAGGAAGGAAGGAACATTAGCCAAAAAGGAAAATAAGCAATAGTTCCATTAAAGAAACTATGTATTTACAGCAAATAATCCAGCGTAAGGTGATCGTGCGATCGAAACATTCCTCGTCTGTCACGTTGTAGCTAAAAGTCACCATTATCTACTAACAATTTCAACGACTCCACGTCGCTTCTGTCAACTTGTCATTACAAATCACACTAAATCTTGCGCTTGGTTTTCACAAAATCGAACGTAATTGAACCTTAACTTAAGCGGATACGATACCGCTAAGTTTTCTGGAGTTTTCATTAATATTTGTCCACGAGTATTTAGCATACGAATGCTTCATTTTCATACTTCAACAAGAATAAACAGCGCAACTACCTAACTACTTACGATTCCAAGGTTTTTGTGTTAATTTGTTGGGTTCGAAAGACTTTGACTTTGACACGACGTTTAAGTGATGTGCACGTTAAATTTGCTATTCTGTGCGCTTTCTTGCTATTCATTTACATAATAATGAATGATTCTTAAATTCTTCACCTTTGAATGAAGTTGGTCACAAAAATAATTCACCAAATTTTTGATAACTCGTTTGCAGAGTTTATATAGATCTCAACAGTTACAGTTTAACCCACCATTTTATTTATTTAAACAGCTTTCAATCTATCTCAAGAATTAAGAGGTATCAAATGCAAAAATGCAGAAAGGCAGCTTCAGAGATCAGCACCACCAATTTAACAAACTCTTCGGCTTTATTAGCAAGTACAGATAGACCAACTCTTTGATTACTTAAACCAGATATAAGCGAATAATCATCATTTGCTACAATAAAATTGTATAACTGGTATGCTTGAACACAAATTACAAATGTTTAATTTATTTAACTCGCAATGTGTGCTTGTTTGTATGTTAATTTGTTAAGGTCAAATCTTGCCTAATTTCACCTAGTTTGGGTTAGTATCATTTTGTTTAAAATGTAACCAGTCCTAGCGGTAACCCATCTAAAACGTTGCTAGTCTAAAACGCATCTCGTCTAAACTGGAGCTGGTGTAAGTAGCTACCAGTCTACGTCGCTACTGGTCTAAGTAGCATCTAGCCATAACCATTTATAAGGCCAGCTGTGTTTTAGACCACTTACTGCTTAGACCTGTAGCGACATAGATTGGTAGCTACTTAGACCAGTTGCAGTTTAGACGAGATGCGTTTTAGACCGGTTACCGCTAGGACTAGGTAAGTTTTAGACGAAATGATACTAACCTTAAAATTTTTGTTATCAAAGATTTTTATTTATCAATGAAAATTGCGCAGTATGTAATGTAATGCAGATGAATAAACGCTAAAATACAACTTGTTTACTTTCAACAAAATTAACTTAGAGACATCAACGTCAAGTTGCTCCGACAAAATGGGTGATAAACCAAGATTGAATTTGGAATAACACAATATTTAACTTACGATACCTTAAAGCCATAACTTTGACCTCAAATCTCCGAAGCTTGTTAAAAAAGCAGACAGGCTTAGTTAAGCAGAACTGACATGTTCAATGAAGATTGGACGCGGCGAGTGTGGCTGCCCCATGCATAGCGTGTCAGAAATATGCTAATTTATTATGTCTATGTTGGCCAGCATTCGCATGCCACTTTCTACGATTCTAAGAGTTATAGCTTATGGGTATGAGGAGATGTTTTGAAGACAAGTCAATTAACATTCGTTTGTGATACAATACAATTACATGATACAATTGACTTATTAATTAATTTATTATTATTATTTTTAATTTAATTCTAGTTATCTTCTTATTACTTTGACATTGTTCTTTTTTTATTTTTTTTTTTTATTAATTTTCTCACTTGTAATAATGTGTTTTTATAGGAAATTTTATTCGCATGATGACTTTAATAATTTTGGAAATGTTTGTACACCTGCATGCAGGTTGAATACGCTAGGAATATCATAATATGTATATAAGACCATTGTAACCGTATTCTGGCAAATAAATTGATTATGATTATGATTATGATTATGACGACGACCGATGGACCAGTGGTTAGAGAAACTGTCTACAAAGCTTGAGGTCTCTGGTTTGATCCCCGTCAGGGCAGATATTGTGTATGAGAGATAGGTACGGATGTTTCCTTCGCGTCTTAAGTGTTTAATATCTAGTATGTAGGTATTTAGTATTTTTATCCGTTGCCTACTACAAGTTTGATTTATTTGTGTCACGTGTCTCGTGATATTTATTTCATTATGCCATCAAGGAGTTAATCATATTCTCGTGGAAACCTTAAGCTCTGTTAACAAGCTTTGATACACCCCACTAATATTATAAATGCAAAAGTTATTTCTTTTTTTTAACAAAAACTTATTAAAGTGACGCTTGCTTTTGCCAGCCATTTTCGCTTTCGCCTCTGGAATTAGCAGGGTTCAACGATATCTTTCGATGTGTTGTTGATGTAAGCATCCATTTATATTTTGATTACTTCTCTAAACTTCGTTTGGACTAAGTATGACTTTGACTGAACGCACGTAATAAAGTAATAATTTTATTACGTTTTTTTATTACGTTTGATGGCGCATGAAAGGTTGGGTTAAGTAGTTAAAATAGTGTTACAAAATCCTTACCGGTTTTGTTTGTTCCTGTTCCTATTGAAACTTGGCCTTGCACTACAGTGTGCGAAATTTAATAACATTTTAATAATATTTTGTAAAAAATGATACGTACCTACACATAATGGAAGATGAATATGAATATGAATATGATGAAATCTAGGTGCATATAGTCACGGCTGCGTGGTGTTCTATTTTACAGTACTTAGCACAACTAGCTACCAAGTACCTACTACTTGTAAAGACAACATCACATTACAAGAACCGTACGGAGAAAATAAACCTGTTCACATAATGTGAAAACTTTTCTCCTAAAAGACAATGGGACGGACGAATTTGTTTTTTTTGTCGCATGAAAACGTCAGTGACAGCTCTTTTTATGTTTAAAAAAGAAACAGTTCCTTTTTTAAATGCGTTGAATGATGAGCCGTTTCCGCTCGCGATCTTTGAAATGTTTTTAGTCTGTGGTTATTAGCCAAAGAGGTTTTCTAAAACAGGCTTGAACGGTAGTCAATTTTCGTCTGACATCACTTTTAGGTAAGTATTAAAATGGTTGATAAAATTGATCAAAAAATACATTTTAATAGCTGCGTAGCTACTTAATTCTAATTAAGTCTTGACATTATAATCATAAATATAAGAAAAAAAACTGTGCAATGCGTATTCTCTAAAGATCTGATCAAGACAGTGTCACATACATGCTTCCGGTTTCCGCTGGCATTCGTATCTTTACTTACTATTAAGAAAAAATGTGTAAGTTGCAGTTACATTTCCGCGCTCAGGCGTCTACTTCCAACTTGTTCGATTCACGGACTCGCAATGTAATGCAACTTACGTAATTTTTCTTACAAGTGTTAAATGTGGGCTTAGAGTCGTTCAACTCTTTGGTCTTCGACCTAGTACTATTACATATTTAATTTTGTGATGTAAATAAAGCAAACGATACTACCGAGTGAGATAAATTAGTGGCTTAAAAGGTCATTAACTGATAATTTAATTTGAAGGTCTCGGAATCTATGACTAATTCAATTAAAATCGTGATCGTAAATCCTATTTTATCTTCTTTCATGTTTTTGATAAATGGCATAAAAATATGGAGGTAAGGTAGTGTATCTAGTGGGAGAAAACGCGCTTTTTATCCATTCGTATCACGACATGTTATTAAACTAACTTCCTAATGAATCGCCTGCTCTACATTTTTTCTTGTCTTTTAGATTAGAAGAACAAAATCTTTCAAAAACTGCATCACTAATAACGGCCTTAACACAAAACCGTCTTAAACACATGTTCAACGCTTGTTTAAATTTTATAACGCGGGAAATTTTGCATTTGCAGGAAAAATGATGATTCGGGCAGACGATACAACTTACGTACCTACGAACGAACTAAAACAATTACTTTGCTTTGCTTTACGTACCTACTGTATGAAATAAAATATTATTATTTACTGAGAGCAACCCTGCCAGTGCAATCTCAACAATGCCCCAACTGGGGTACACTACCCTATAATAAGACAGCCAATCACAGGGTAAGCTTCCTGGTCAGTGGTCAGTCGACCGTCGCACTCACTCAGCCGCGTCGGTACGGAACGGTGATTGTTTTAAGTTACCGATATGTTGGTACCATTGTTTCTTGGCTGGCTGGATAGAAAGCATTGTTTTTTTTTAATTTGTTCTCTTTTCGAAACAGCTGTTTGGTAATCGATTTCGGTGAAGTTGCGCAACGAAAAAGTACAGTTAGAAGCTCTGTTCCTGTAAATAATTTGCTCTTGGATTTATACTGAGTACCTAATAAATACTGCTACGTTCAAGCACATCACATTCCTATGTTCGTTAACAGAGTATTTAAAAAAAAAATATCATAATTTTAAAAGACATAAATATTTTGGCAACGCATATCAAAGAAGCATTTATTTGTTTGCTTGTATGTTGAAAACGCAGAAGAAAAAAATGTCACGCTTTTTAGACAAAATTACAAAAAGATACTTCCGATACCGGGAATCGAACCCGAGCCTCCTGGGTGAGAGCCAGGTATCCTAGCCACTAGACCATATCGGATCTTACTGATACGTTGAAATTACTTTACTAAAGCCGTTTTGAATTCAACACACCACATTGAAAATAAATAAATCATTAACCTTTGGCTTTGCCGTAGTCGTGTAAAAAATCTGAGGATAATTATTTCTGGCGCCTCAAACTACCGATTAATTTAAAACAAAATGAGACTGAAAAAAATCGAGGAAACATTTATTCAGCTCCGAAAATCTGGCGCTCAATTATAATTTCATAATATGCGGCGCAGATTGAGCTTTAATCTCCGAGTGTTCCCCATTGACCCAAATGAGTTGTCACTATTATCTAATTTTAGTTAATGCCGTCTTAACTTTGTGAAGAAAGATGGCCGCCGGTAATTTAATTTATTTTTAACTAAGGCAAATGACTTGCGAAATGGATATTCTTTGGATCGTCTCTACTACGTGACTCAGTCGTAAGCATGTCGTTAGCACAGGAGGTGTTTTATGGGGAACGTGTCAAAATACACAAAGTTTAAAAACGATAATCGACGAAATATATAATGGTAATTTGATATAAAGTAATTTTCGGTGGAATTATTAATGTGGTTGAACTTTTTTGGTCAAAAAACCTGTAAATTTCATAATTTTTGAGGAAAATTAATTATATCAAGTTAGCATTATGTATTCTGTTGTAAACTTTATGTAATTTACATTAGTTGTCTTCAAATCTTACAAATCGAATGCCACTTTATTATGTCACCCACTTCTAGTGATCGGGTCGGTACCTAAGGTCGATTTCACAGGTACTAATCTGTAATTCTGTAATTTATAAAAAAGCCGTGGTGATTTAACTGACGGTCTCTTAAGCAGAGGGTCGTGGGTTCGACCCCGGGCTCGCATCTCTGAGTTTTCAGAATTTATATGCGAATAAAAATAAAAAAATACATCTGACCTAAAAAAAAGCTCATCTTTACGATGAAGGAAAAAATCGTGAGGAAACCTGCGACACACCTTAAAATAAATTCATTGGTGTGTGTGAAGTTCCCAAATTCCCAATCTACAATGGGCCCGCATGGGAACTACGGCCCAAGCTCTCTCATTTTGAGAGGAGGCCTGTGCCCGTGCAGTCGGACGTCTTATAGAATGGGAATATGATGATGTAGTTTGGATGAGATTGCAAGTGCAGTCAAGCCAATAAAATGTAGGTACAGTCGGCAAAAGCTGATTTTTTTATCCAACTTTTTACATCGAACGAATATTGTGGACACAAGAGAGAAGGATCCCCAAGTTGTTGGCTAACATCATCACATCATCATTTAAGCCAAAAGACGTCCACTGTTGAACATAGGCCTCCCCCAAGGCTCGCCAAACAGATCGGTCCCGTGCAATCCGCATCCAACGGGATCCCGCAACCTTAACCTGGTGGTCGCTGCATTTTGGTGGAGGCCTGCCTACATTGCGTCTTCCGGTTCGTGGACGCTTCTCGAGAATCTTTTTGCCCCATCGGCCATCAGTTCTACGAACGATATGCCCTGCCACTTGAGTCTGGCGATTCTTCGAGCTATTATGTCGGTGACTTTAGTTCTGCGCGAATTTCATAATTTCTATATGCGATCCCGCAGAGAAGCTCCGAGCATAGCCCTCTCCATCGCCCTCTGAGTGACTTTGACTTTTCTTATGAGGCCCATCGTCCAGGGCTATGCTATAACTCAATGTCTAATTATAAATTATAATTAAATTATAACTCATTAGCGGGATTACGTAATCGACCTCGCTCTGTGCATCCAATTCGGCCGCAGCGTGACCCTATTGCCTCCAATTGGTAAATCGATACTTCGATCGATTAACGATGACTCGTGCAATTCATGCATGTCAAGTGGTTTAGTAAAGCTGAGCTAGTAGTTGGCGAGGAAAAATAATGATATATTAAGTGGGCCAATCAACTTTTTTTTGTAAACGATTTTCTGCTACTTTCTATGAAAACCGAAATAATTAAAAAACTGATTATTATTCCTTATTTAAAGTATACTTTTCAAAACCCTAGATTTTTGTAGTCAATAATGGTGTAATTGCCATATTTATTTTATTTTGTTCAGCTTCTATTTCGTGGGTGACCCAGGGGACAATGTTGTCCCCGAAATTTGTATGAAAATAGTGGTATTTCCCCTGGGTGACCGGTTTTTTTCATAGAAATACTTATTTTTTTTGGTTTTCACATATGCACTATGATAAACAGTTTATCTAATTACTGCAATATCATGATTTCACTAACCAGAGATTACAGAGTTACTTGTAAAGGAGTAAATAGAAATTTACAAAAAAAAGTTGATTGACCCAAAGTACTTTTGAAGTAAAAAAAAGTGTAACCTTGCAAAACATCATCAGCATAAAAATGAATAAAACCTTACCGCTTTCCTGTTGTCTTGTCTTGTTTTGTGAGGTAATAGGTAAATAAATGTATTTGCTTTCTTTCTTTTCTTTCTTATTTAAATATTTTAAGGTTTTTTTTTAAATCGAAACGCTTGATTTGGTAAAACCAAGCTAACACGCTCGCTTGAGCTCATCCCTCCAAGAGTATTTGAAAAAAAATCTTAACTTTCTTTGAAATGCTGTCTCAAAAATTTTGAACAGACTTTTAATTTTTTTCTTGTAGGTACATTATGACCTATGAAGTATAAGTTACCTGTTAATCAGCAAGTTTGAAGTTTCAATTATTTTTAAAAAGTTATCAATTTTTTTTTAATATTTCCGGTTATCTACTTCGTAATAAAATGTAACACTTAATTCGGTGCGTAATGAAATGAGTAAAATAATAATAAAACGTGAAAAAAAAATTGCATCGGCCGGGAATCGAACCCGGGCCGCCCGCGTGGCAGGCGAGCATTCTACCACTGAACCACCGATGCTTCGAAAGACCACTCCAAATTAGTTTTCAAACTGAGAATATTATTTTGTAACAGCTGTTATCGCTAAAACATTACGTATAGTTAGTGTCATTCACGAAGACGTAAAATTAGACATTAATAACATTGTAATAAGAGCTACGCCACGCGACATCATGAATGACTCGATCTATAATCGCAGAACGTTGCGGAAACATCGATTTAGAATACAAGTAGGTAGGTAAGTACACTAAGTAAGTACCTATTTTAAATCGATGTGTTAAAAGGCGAATTGATTCAAGCATCCTGGGCGATACTGTTGTTAGGATAAACTACGATAACATGGCCTGCACCTCCAAATTCAAGAAGTCTTCAATGTATTTGTGAAAGTGTTTATAGGTAAATCACCACCAAAACTTTCAACGCATGTGTGCGTGCTGAGACAGCAATCAAACAAAAGCAGACTAAGTACTAAATACACACTCTTTCGTAAGGATGTGACATGACATAACACATTGAAATAGAAATTTGGAGGGGCGGGCCATGTTATCGTAGTTTATCTCTATACCTAACTAGCTTTTGCCCGCGACTCAGTCTACGAAGAACTTGTTTCTCGCTATCCCGCGGGAACTATGCAATTTCCCGGGATAAAAACTATCCTATATCATTTACCGGGACTCAAACTATCTCGATACCAAATTTCATCTAAATCGGTTTTCAATAAAAAAATTATACAATATAGGCTTGCGTTTGACCAAGTTTGTTGATAACAGGGTTATTTGTAATTCACTGACATCCTCTTAACCCTGAATTCCTATCACTCAAACAAATGTTGTTCGTTTTACGACTTTTTAAAATGAAGCACTTTTTTTCCCATACAACAGAGTATCGTAAAAATAACAGGTAATCTCAAATTTTCAAAACGTTATTTACACCAAAAATATTAAGTTATTTATGTCAAAAGCCGTAAAACAAAAAACATTTGTTTAAGTGGTAGGAGTTTAGGGTTAAAAGGATGCTAGTGAATTACAAATAATCCTGTAGTATTGTACTGTTGGCTAAGGAACCCTACAAAAAACTTAAGTAAAGCACACATAGCGTGATTAGCGTGACGTCCAACGTCCCCGGTTCGATGCTCGCCGGGCGGTCACGAGGCGCTAGCACGACTGCAATTTTCTTTGAAAAACATGCAAATTGGCTTTCACAGGCATTTCACAGGACGCCGGAGTGTTTGACTTGGCGTCTGTTCGTCGTTTGTTTGTTCCCTTTCCTCCCAGTTTGACTGTTTGAGAGCATGTTTTCTCTCGTGAATATCCTACTATATGTCTGTATGTTTATAAGTCAATTACGCAATAACTGCTAAACGGATTTGGATGAAACTTGGCGTACAGGTAGAAACAAAATGAGATTGTGATATGTGATACCAGGAATTGCATAACAAATTACAAGCTAATAGCATTAGCTATTTGTATTGAATTCACTAATATTATTTGCTTGTATTTTGTTATGCAATTTGGGCCAGGGTAAAGATTTATTTTTATACAATATAGGCTGCCTGATGGAAAGCGAAGATGAGGCTTACGATGGAGCACGCTTATCTAGTAAATGCTCATTCACAGTCGCAGGCAGGGAATTTCACTCCTTAGGTGTGCGGTTGCTGAAGGAAGAGCGAAAATGCTTTGTGCGGATTTTGGGAATACTGACAACGTAAAGGTGGAGACCCCGCCCACTTCTGGTCGACCTGTGGAAGAAAGGAGCAGGTGGTATAAGGTCGTGTAGTTGCGAAGCACATTCACATCACTGTTCCCGAAGAATATTTTTTTAACATTAAACAAGACTAGAGGGCGCTGTCCAAGAACTTTGATACCTCGGCTTTCAGACGACGCGAAAACTTCGTCTGCAATCAATAGATGGCGTTGTTCTAGCAAACGTGCTTTAAAAATGTTACCGATATCTTTTTTAGGCCAATCTCTAAGACTGATAATGAAAATATTTCTCGTGAAGGTAAAGCGGGAAAAGCGGCGGGATAAAGCTTGTGACGGTGACTTTTCTTAACAAACTGATGCGGAAAAATAAATATATTATATAAATAAGTAATACTAATGTGTTGCACTATTTATGGGCTGTGCTTATACTTACTATCAGATGACGCATTTACTCGCTTAACTTGATTTCTGGTTTATTCTTTATAGAGTTAGAAATACCTTTAAGGGAAACATTTGCAATCTTGGGGCAAACCACATAGAAGAGACGTGGGACGGAGGCGCGTCGCAGTCCGCGTCGTTTGTTCGCAGGCCGCGTCTCCGCCCCGTCTCTTCTGCTTGCTTTTGACGACGCTTCTGTAAATTTATTTAGTATGAAAACTCATCAAGGTGCTTTGCGACTGTGACGCGCGCTCGTCCCACGTCTCTTCTGTGTGGCTTCTGCCTTAGAGTTTGTCTTGAAAAAGCTTACGGTTAGTTCTATTTTTAAAGCACAGCGTTCGCTTGGACAACGCCATCTATTGAGTCCAGTCGAAATTAACACGTCATCTTGAAAGCCGCGGTGCTTCAACGTTCCTGGACAGCGCCCTCTATTGTTCTTTTAAGGTAAAATATTATCCCACGCGTACCGGGATATTGAGTAGTATCTTAAGTATCACAACAAATTTTTGCATATCTGTCTGTACGCCAAGTATCAGTTTCATGTACCTAAGTAAATTTGTTCAGCCCTTATTTTCAATTTTTCACTTTAAATGTAGCAAATTACTGCTCCCCCAAGGCTCGCCAAACAGATCGGTCCCGCAGCATCCGCATCCAACGCGATCCCGCAACCTTAACCAGGTCGTCGCTTCATCTTGTTGGAGGCCTACCTACACTGCGTCTGCCGGTCCGTGGACGCCACTCGAGAACCTTTTTACAAATGGAAAGTGCTCATGATTTTGAGTAAGAAAACACCAAAATTTACTAATTTAAAAAAATATATATATCTTTCTGCGCCATTTAAAGTGAAAATTTTGAGTAACAAACATCCACACACCCATCCATCTATTCATCCACGCAAACTTTCACGTCATAATATTAGTAAGGTTAGTAAGATAAGATATTACCGATTGCATTAATAAACTGAGACAATTACTTTGCACACCCGCGACCTTCACGCAAAAGCGGGTCGCGTCGCTGGTGAGCAAAGTAATTATTTCAGTTCATTAAACCTCCGCATAGTAACGCCTGTACCTCTACCATGAGTTTACTTACACTAGTTCACAGTGACCGTACTCGCTAGCGACGGCGTAAATGATTTGTATGGAGAATTGTACTTCCGTAAGTGACCGCTAGAGGCGCTGTACAATTCTCTATACAAATAATTTACGCCGTCGCTAGCGAGTACGGTCACGTAAACTAGTGTAAACTCATGGTAGAGGTACTGATTCAATAAACGATTCCATTACCTTAAAAAAAATAAAAAATAAAAATCATTTATTATAATTATTTAATGACGACTATATAATTATAGTTGGTAGTGACCCTGCCTACGAAGCAAGAGGTCCTGGGTTCAAATCCCGGTAAGGGCATTCATTTGTGTGATGAGCACGAATATTTGTTCCTGAGTCATGGATGTTTTCTATGTATTTAAGTATTTATTTATCTATATAAGTATTTTTATCGTCGTTTAGTACTCATAGTACAAGCTTTGCTTAGTTTGGGACTAGGTCGATTTGTGTAAGATTGTCCCCTAATATTTATTTTTTATTTATTTATTTTCAGATTTCCCAGATCCATAAACTTACTTAATATACCTGCTTGCGTACATATTGCTACTCCATAAAAATGAATGCCTGCAAGAAGTCTTGGCATGCGCTCGAGATTTGCCAGAGGGTGCAAGCTTCAGGTAGAGAGCTCTCGGCAACTTTAGTGGCGTCGCATTGCATTACGGTGTAAGTGCAAGAGCACTAGGGATGCCAATGCAGATAAAGTCAAATTAAATTATAAGATATTAGTGCCGTAAGTGCCGTAGATAGTAGAAGCCGTGGTGGCTTAGTAATTTGACTTGACCTATGGCCTCTCAAGTAGAGGATCGTGGGTTCAAATCTCGGCTCGCACCTCTGAGTTTTTCGGAATTTATGTGCGGGATTTTATTTGTAATTTACCATGTGCTTTACTGTGAAGGAAAACATCGTGAGAACTGTATCCACCTACGAAGGAATTCAATGGTGTGTGTGAAGTTCCCAATCCGCACTGGGCCCGCGTGGGAACTACGGCCCAAGCCCTCTCATTCTGAGAGGAGGCCTGTGCCCTGCAGTGGGATGTATATAGGCTGGGATGGTGATGAAATTGATCTAAACACTTCATTGAGATTTAACTTTTTCCAGCAAAGTAATATTAAAAAATCGGTTAAAAATACAACAAAATACGAGGGGCGTTCAATATAAAGTGAGAATGAGATGCAAACTCTTTTAATATTACGAAATTAAATACTGGCCGGTAAAGCTAATCTATCTAGCTGATTGCTATGAAAAAAAAAACTAACTGTCTTTTGTTTAAAAAAATATACGGTAATTTCTTTGCAATGCTATTGAGTACGTGAGCGAAAACGGAGAAAATTTAACTGCGCGCCGTTATCAAATACTTGTGTTTGAAAAATTTTTCTACGGACCAAGTCAATTTAGATTTGCGGGACACTTTAGGGTCTAATGCTCCTCCGTATTCGACAGTCGCACGTTGGTGCGCCGAATTTAGACGTGGAAGAACATCGACAATGGACGACCCCCGCTCCGGACGCCCTACTACAGCAGTAACTGAAGAAATTGTGAAAAAAGTCGAAAACTCAGTTTTGGCGGATCGTCGTGTCACAGTTCGTTTTATTGCTGAAAATGTAAAGATTTCAACGGGGAGCGTGCATAATATTTTACATGAACGCTTGGGTATGAAAAAGGTACCTGCGCGTTGGGTACCAAGAATGCTTACTGACACGCAAAAACAAACTAGACTAGAGATTTGTCAAGAAGCTTTGAACCTGATGCAGCAAGACCGGGAACTTTTTTTGGTGCGATTTATAACAATGGACGAAACATGGCTCCATCATTACGACCCTGAAACGAAACTGCAGTCTATGACATGGAAAAGGCCATCATCTTCAACTCCGAAGAAATTCAAGGTGAGCCCATCTGCCGGTAAGGTCATGGGCTCTGTTTTTTGGGATGGTAAAGGGGTATTAATGATTGAGTATCTCGAGCATGGAGCCACTATTACGGGCACTTTATACGCCCAACAAATAGCAACATTGCGCAATGAGATCCGCGAAAAACGGCGAAGTAAACTCTCGAAAGTTGTGCTGTTCCACCAGGACAATGCCCTGGCATACAAGTCCGCCGTTGCAATGGCTGCAATTCGTGATTCTGGGTTCGATATCCTTAAGCATCCTCCGTATTCACCAGATCTCGCTCCCAGTGATTTCTACCTATTTCCGAGATTGAAACAATACCTGAGAGCCCAGAAATTTGAAGACAACGACGGGGTAGTCGCTGCAGTACAAGATTTTTTAAGTACTCAAGATGAGACCTTTTTTAAAAATGGAATTTTAAGTTTAGAAAAAAGATATACTAAGTTTATTATGCTAAAAGGTGACTATGTCGAAAAATAAAATGACATTTAGTAAAAGTTGTTTATAACATACTCATTCTCACTTTTTATTGAACGCCCCTAGTAAGTAAAGCAAAGCTCTCTTTCGCCTACTAAGAATCAAGTAAAATTACCTACGAAAATTCGCAACAAAAACCAAATTGCCAGATAAAACTTACTCGAATTCCCTGAGCAAAAACCCTTATAAGGCGAGAGTCAGCGAAAAAAACACTCGAACCTTAGTGACGTCCCTTATCTACCTTAATTAGGGCGAAGAAAGGTCTTTGCACGGTGTCTGTAGGGTTGTCACGCGATTACATACATTTCAGTGTTTCTCACTTTAAAAGGAATGAAATTTTATACTTACGACCACTTTGTTTTCCGTATTGCCTGTAAAGACCATTTGAAACGTGTAGAGGTTTATCATCATCATCATCATTTCAGCCGAAAGACGTCCACTGCTGAACATAGGCCTCCCTCAAGGCTCGCCAAACAGATCGGCCCTGCGCCATCCGCATACAATGTGTTCCCGCTACCTGAGAGAGTAGAGTAGATGGAGTACCTGAGTGTAGAGGTTATCCAGATACAATCAATCTAATCTAATACCTTTAAAATCAGTTCTACGAGCGATGTGCCCTGCCCACTGCCACTTGAGTCTGGCGATTCTTCGAGCTATGTCGGTGACTTAATAATCTACATTACAAAAAAAAAAAAATTATTTCAACCCAAAAAGATACAAGAAAATCAGATCCACAGCGCAGGCTTCGTCAAGCAAACATATTGTTATCCGCAACAAGCTTCGCCATAGCAACAGATTGGAATCCGCAACAGGCGTCGTCAGCTAAACAAAAATATAAAATCGGCTACAAGCTTCGTCGTGTAAACCTAAACAGCCCACCCTCCAAGTCGATTCAACCATGGGCCAAACGTCCCAAAAACACTTGCCGCATTACCCCGTTGTATCGCTAGAGATATTCGCTGGACTAAATAAGCACCGGAACGCGGATCCCCCCCCTATCCCTCATACGGCGTCCTAAGTCCCTAACAAAACGTCAATTACAAAATGATATTACCTAATCCACTCGGCAGTGGCAACCCTAACTAATGCTCTCGTCGTTTCCCGAAGGCTTCCTCGAGTGACCTAGTTCAGAAAATGTAAACCGCATATTTGATGTCATATTTTAACGTCTTTACTAGTTCCCCTCCCCGTCAACCGTGAGATTAAAGTTAGGTAACATCAAACGTTAGATTGCCGAGATAGTTGGTGTTTGGATAAACATAAATATATGTATAAACTAGCTTTTGCCCGCGACTCCGTCCGCGTGGAATTAGTAATTTGGGCAGCTTATTTTTTTTATCAAATTTGCTTTTTCATCAATTATGGCTCTCCTTAGTTCCTCGATATAAAAAAATACCCCCCCGCAAACCCCCCTCCCAACCCCACCCCCTACCAACCACCAAACCCCCCGCACACCCGCGTTCACATTCACCACCGTAATACTCCCAAGTCAAGCGTGCCTATAGAAGTTTTACTTCAAAAACCCCTGATTTTGAAACATTCTTCCGCTCCGCTCCGCTCCTATTGGTGTTAGCGTGATGATATATAGCCTATAGCCTTGCTCGATAAATGGGATATCTAAAACTGAAAGAATTTTTCAAATCGGAGCAGTAGTTCCTGAGATAAGCGCGTTCAAACAACTAACAAACAAACTCTTCAGCTTATTATTTTTTGTAAAAACTGTTCTATAATTTTTTAAAATAGACGTATCTTTCTTATTTGTGAACCGATTGAAATTAAACAAACACTAAATGTTAATCCAAGAAAATACCAACATATCAGTGCAAACCGCATCCTTCTAGGTTAAGCCGTTTCTGAGATTAGCGCGCACAAACGCACAGACAAACAGACAATAATTCTAAAAATCATTGTTTCGGGTCCTATTGCGCTAATAAATAGCCCTAGTGACAGTTTTTCTCAAAAATCTTCAATGTACAGACACCGACTTGTTACAGATTTATTATATGTATGGATATTAACGTAGTACATAAATCATCATCATCATCCCAGCCTATATACGTCCCACTGCAAGGCACAGGATGAGAGGGCTTGGGCCGGTAGTTCTCACGCAGGCCCAGTGCGGATTGGAAACCACACCATTAAATTTCTTCGCGGGTTTTCCTTCACCGTAAAGCTCATGGTACAAATTTAATTTCGCAAATTAATTCCTGCTTGATAGCTGGTGTTTGGATAAACATAAATACCTATACTACATAGAACATAAATCATCATCATCATTTCATCTGAAATATGTATGTATGTATGTAAACACTTTATTGTACATAAAACACAAAAATAATACAAAACAACACAACAAAAATAGTACAAAGGCGAACTTATCCCTAAAAGGGATCTTTTCAAGCTAACCTGGAATGAAAGGAAAAACTTAAAAAAAAAAGAGATAGGCAAACAATAATTTATGTACAGAGAGAAGAAAGAAAATATAACATATAAACAAATACACAAAATAAACAACAATCAGTGACTACGACAAATATACTTAATATACCTAACTTAACACTGAACAAAATACACACATACGAAAAAAACAGTACATGTAAATAGAAATAATACGATTAAGTAGGTACCCTACTTCCACAGTTTCTTCAACCTCTCCCTGAAATACGTGCACTGCTGAACATATATAAGGCTCCCACCAAGGCTCGACAAACAGTTCGGTCCTGCACCATCCGCAGCCAACGCGTTCTCTCAGCCTTAACCAGGTCATTGCTCCATCTTGTTGGAGGACTACCCACACTGCCACTTGATTCTGGCGATTACATAAATACATAAATGTATTGTAATAGTAGTATTAGTAGTAGGTAGTAGCAGTGTGGACAGACCTCCAACAAGATGGCGCGACGGCCTTCCGTGTATGGTATCAGTTATGTTAAGTATGTTATGAATGAAAATCACGAAGGTTTAAATACATTATAAATTCAATGATAAAAAATAAAAATAAAATGATGTGTGTGAAGTTCCCAATCCGCACTGGGCCCGCGTGCTAACTACAGCCCAGGCCCTCTTAATCTGAGAGGAGGCCTGTGTAGTGCTAGTGGGACGGTTATTAGGCTGCGATGATGATGATGACAAATCTTTAGAACACCCTGTATGCTCGATACCACAAGCCATCACCGATGTTCCGTACAACTCCTAAAACCCCTAGTTTATATCTTTTAACCTAGCGCTTCCCCGAAGCACTAAGGTCTGGCGCAGAGATTACCCGTTAACTTTGCATACGGACATACAATTTGCTATGAGAAACGATCGGTTCCCGTACATTTACGCGCATAGGTGAAGTTCACACCGTTGTGCGTGATTGTACCACAGTTATCTGCGGTACTGGTAGCAACAAAACTGTTAAAAGAAAGGGATTGGAAATGAATGAGGGCGTATTTTTTTCATATTGTCATGTTGTCATCAAATGCTTGATACAAACCATCCAAACTCCCCTAAACATAAAGTGAGGATTATTTGTTTTTATTATCAGAACATTTGCTCAACAAAATCAAGAGTTTTTGTGTGCACCGAACGGGATTCGATCCCGCATCTGTTGACTATATGCGTTGAGTATGCTACCAACTGCACTAAAGTAAGGATTTTATCTAGTGTTTCGTTTGTGTTCGTCATTTTTTGTTTAATTGACAAGAAAAACACTTATGTTCATTTTTATTAGAACACTTTATTATGAAGCGCAAATGATTTTTATTTATACAAAAAGTCCACTAAACCGTTGGCTACACGACTGCACACCCCGGAACCGTTTCGCTCTATGCAGTCAGCATTGTCGGCAACACTGATATTTTCGTAATAGCAACCCTGCGAGCGACGCGTGCGCGCGCGACGGGCAATCTTCTGAACCCCGTCATCGCCGCCATGATGCGCTGTATCTGTATCCACTGTCTTATTACGCGTGCAAATCGCAATAACAAAATGACAAAGATAATGCGCATCTAAGTTCGATAGTGGGAGCCCACGTCATATTTGAGTAAGAAATATACCAAGGCATGTGGAACGAGATTAGTCGGCGTTCTTGTTTTGCCTACGTCGTCTAGTACGCTTAGTATAAGTTTTACTTCACCAAAATACATCTCGATCGCGTTTACGTAAAAAAAACAATTATTAGGGAAACATGGACAGCGCCTCCGCAGCCGCGCGTCCATGTTTCCATAGAATTTACATTTTTACGTAAACGCGATCGAGAAGTATTTGGTGAAGTAAAACTTATACTAAGCGTATGTACATACGCTTAGTATAAGTACCATGAGTTTACAATGACTGTACTCGATAGCGACTGTATGGAGACTCCGTACAAATCATTTACGCAGTCGCTATCGAGTACCGTCACTGTAAACTCATGGTAGTGGTACAGGATTCCGCTCAGTACATAAGTGTGCTCAAAACACAGGCTTGGTAAACAAGCATCTACGTTTTTAACGTGAGGTGCTTGTTTTCCCAAGCTCTTGTACGAAGTCTCCCGAACGTAGTGGACGCTTTACCGATGCCCGGGGCAGCGTGCCTAGCATGCCAGCGGCATTCCCTCGCTGCACGGCTTTGCTCGGTCTGGCTGGGCGAAGAAAGACCCGGCCCTGACAGTCTCGCAGAACTATCGATAGTCTGACCATCGATTGTTAACCTCTAAAACTATTCTGGATATACGAGTAAGTACTAAACTAAGGTTTTATTTAATTTTTTAGAGACGGATTTGGATTTGGTCAATCAGTGGTGTATGCGCAATTGCGCATACTACATTAGATATGTTTTAAGTAAGTTAAAGATCGCGATTACTTTTAACGAGCTCCCGATTATGACGATCATGGGTAGACATTGGTAGACGAGTAGATCATCATCATCATCATCATCATCATCATCATTTCAGCCGAAAGACGTCCATTTGCTTCTGCTTCTGCACTTCCTGCCACGTACGGTAAAATTGAGGAACCAGCTTCCGGCAGCAGTGTTTCCATACAACTATGACATCGGCTACGGTTAGGGCTTTCAAGAATAGGGTGTATTTAAAGGCCGGCAACAGATTAGTGACTCTCTTTGAGTTGTTGATATTTATGGGCGGTGGTTAATAAAAGTAAAACGACCGTATAATGTTTTACAACAGACTGACTTTTATTCACCAAACATGCTAGGTGGCGCTAGTGCAACAAGACACGTTCAGAAACATATTTTGATATTATACCAATACCCCCACTATATCAAAATAACAATAAGCTTCTACTTAAAGACAAAAAAAAACTAAACAAAATCATTTTTGCTGCACTCCCATTAACTGCAAAAATTTTAAATGCTTTATACGGGGTAAAGATTTTGTCAATATGTCTGCAACCATATCAGCAGTAGGTAGGTATTCAACTTTAACAATATTATTTGCAATACATTCTCTACCAAAATGGTACCTTATGTCCACATGTTTTGATCGACTGTGGAACATAGGATTGTACAAAAGCTTGTGAGCGCTTTGATTGTCGTTATAAATAACAATACAATTACAATAACCTGTAATTTCTTTAAACAAATTTTTCAAGTAAATAGCTTCTTTACAACTTTCAGATATGCCAATATATTCGGCCTCTGTGGTGGATAAAGCAACATTTTTTTGCTTTTTACATCCCCAAGAAATTAAACTACCTGAAAGATTAAAACAAAATCCTGTAAATGACTTTCTGTCTGAAATATCACTACCCCAATCCGCATCAACAAAGCCTACTATATCTTTATTACCAGTTCCACAATATTGTATACAATAATGCTTAGTATGCTTTAAATATCTCAGGATACGCTTTGCATGAGTCCAATGTTCTGTATTGTAACAGTTATTAAACTGACTCAAATATCCAACTGCAAATGCAATGTCAGGACGGGTAAGTATGGCTAAATACATTAAGCAGCCAATCAATTGCTGGTAAGGCAAACTCTTATCACAACTGTTATCTCTATCTAACTTCAACCCATTTTCCATAGGCGTTTTAACAGTTTTACAATTTAATAAATTAAATTTCAACAATAACTGATCAATATATTTACTTTGATCTAATGTTAACACTTGGTTTTGTTTATCATAACAAACTGACATTCCTAGACACTGCCTTATGTGGCCTAGGTCTCTTATTTTAAATCTAGACTCTAATATAGATTTCAGTTTATCAGTTTCAGAGCTACTATTCGAAAAAACGAAAAAATCGTCGACATATAGTGCAATTATTGTCTTACTTTTACCTTCATTTTTTACATACAAACAAGGCTCATATTTAGATTTTAAATATCCATTCTTAGTCAAGCAAATATCAGCTTTATTGTACCACATTCTAGATGATTGCTTCAACCCATAAATAGCTTTCTTTAATTTCAGCACTTTACTAGAATCTGAACTATTAAAACCCTCAGGCATTTGCATATAAATGTCTTCATATAGGTCGCCATTTAAAAAAGCAGTCACCACATCTAAATGTGTGATATCAAATCCAAGTTTCATTGACAAAGCAAATAACAACCTAAGAGTACTATGTCTAACTACTGGTAAAAAGTTTCCACATAGTCTATACCAGGTTGTTGAGAAACCTTGCACGAAAACGAACCTTATTGTCACTCTCAATCTTCTTCTTTAGCACCCACTTACACTGCACTATAGTACCTTCACTAGGAACGTCCACCACTTCCCAAGCACCACTATCTTCAAAGCATTTCAATTCTTCTTGTACCGCCTGTAACCATTGATTTCCTTCAGGGCCTTTCAATGCTTTCTTCAGTGTAAGTTCAGTTGCATCGTCTATATTATTCTCCGAGTAGCAGACACCACCAAAGCCATATCGATCTGGTGCACGACGTTCTCTGACAGGTCGCTTTGGTTTTGGGTGATTTACCTCATCCTGAGTTTCAGCAGAATCCTCATACTCACTCGGCATATAGTCTGAAGATGTATCACTCACCAACTCTTCTGTTGATATTGAATCTGTAACCTCCCCCACTGTGTCCTGTAGGGTCTGAGTTTCTTCTGACTTACTATCAGGTACACATTTCTTATCAACATCTTCAGTCGCAACTTCTATCATGACTGTTTGCTTTTCCATAATAATCACATCTCTGCTTGTGATTATTTGCTTTTTCACAGGATCATATACTCTATATCCTTTGATATTATCAGGGAATCCAACTAGTATACATTCAGTAGATTTCTTGTCCCATTTTGACCTTTTTTCTTTATTGACATGAACCATGACAGGGGATCCGAAAATTCTCAAATTACTGACATCTGGCTTAACACCCATCCACAGTTCATATGGTGTCTTACCATCCAGAACTGATAGAACGGTTCTGTTATGCAAATACACAGCTGTATTGCACGCCTCAGCCCAAAATTTCTTACTCAACTGAGCATCACACAACAAGCATTTTGCTTTCTCAACTATTGATCTATTTTTTCTCTCGCAGAGACCATTCTGTTGCGTTGTGTATGGGTTTGTTTTCTGATGAATTATTCCATATTTTTTCAAGTAATTATCAAAATCTGAATTACAAAATTCCTTCCCGTTGTCAGTCCTGAAGATTTTCACTTTTCTATTAGTTTGATTTTCTACCATTGCCTTAAACTCTTGAAAATATTTCAATGCTTCATTTTTATGCTTCAAAAAATATATGAAGGTCATGCGGCTAAAATCATCGACTAACAATAGAAAGTAGGATGAACCTCCCAGTGATTTCTCTTCCATTGGTCCACATAGGTCACTGTGTACTACTCCTAACAGTTCAGTGCTTCTTGTACCAACATTTGTAAAAGGTAGCCGACACTGCTTGCCTTCACAGCATGTCTTACAAGATGACTTACTGATTTGAACCTTCTCGTCCAAATCCATACCATTCACTGCATTCTTTGTCTTCATTAAACAATCACTGTTAACATGTCCTAATCTGCGATGCCAGGTCTGACCAGAGGTGGTCACTGTAGCAACAAGCTTTTCTTGTATGTTTAGTCTGTACACTCCATTCATCAGAGACGCAGTAGCCACTAATTCGCCATTTTTGTTGTATATCTGACAACCACCATCCGTAAAATTCACTTTATTTCCTTTTTCAATCAATTTGCTTACGGAAATAAGGTTAGTTGTCAATTCTGGTACACAAAACACATCTTCAATGTTTATGTCGAATTCACTGCCTTCAACGGAGCTCACAATCTTAACATCGCCAGCACAAGTAACGGAAACTCTTTCTTGGTTTGCTACGACAATTTCGTCTTGAACTTTTCGGCATCCTGTGATCCAATCTGTGTTAGCGGTTAAGTGAACGCTAGCACCGGAATCAACGTACCAGTCCTTTTTATTAAAGTTTCCACTCAAGAATACAGCCGAGAATGCGTTGGTCTGTTTACGGTCTTCTGTTTTACTGTTTATCTTAGAATTATTCGGACATTGCGTTCGAAAATGTCCAGCTTGTTTACATTTGAAGCATCTGACATTGACAGTTTTTGTGTTGCTGTTGGCACTACTTGTCTTTGGCATATCTGAGGCGCCATGTTTACTTCCTCCTGCGGGCATTTGTTTCCGCTTTTGTTGCCAACTTCTAGACACAGCAAATGCACCATCTTCACTGTCATTAATACTATTTCCGGATTCAATATCTAGGAGTTTCGTTTTAATGGCGTCAGCTGTCACTTGAATTCCCGAATGTTCAATGGCCATTATCATTGGCGAAAACTTCTCTGGTAATCCAGCTAGCAACAACGAACCGATCCATTCGTCATTTATTGCAAATCCTGTTCCACAAAGCTTTTGACCTGCCTCGATTATCTGAGTAATATATGAGGTCATTGAACTGCAATTATCCAAACGTATGGATATCAAATGCCGTAAAAGACTTATCCTTCTAGTAAAACCGGAATCATCGAATAGAGACTTTAGTTTTCCCCATAAGTCCTTCGTAGTATTGACAGTCTTGATGTGAACGTACAAAGATGAATCAATTGTTAAAATCAACTTCGCCTTTGTCTTGGCGTCGTCCACGGCAGATACAGAAATTTCTGCACCATGTTCATCTTTTTCAGTTTTGATGCATTTCATCATTCCTTCTAGGATTAGAAAATTCTCCGCCGCGAACTTCCATTCATCGTAATTTTCTCGCCCACGTAATTTTGGAACATTAACAATATAATTAGCCGCCATATTGTTCACGCTGGCTATGCCGGCCGGCGAGCAACACACAAAATTCTAAGATCAACACAGCACAGTGTCTTACTAGCTAAACTAACTGCGAAATAAACACCGTACACGTTTTATCAACAATTCTTGTACTTTTCGCGAATAGCTAAACTGTAAAAACATAGTCTGAGCACATAACCTAATAAAAGTAAAACGACCGTATAATGTTTTACAACAGACTGACTTTTATTCACCAAACATGCTAGGTGGCGCTAGTGCAACAAGACACGTTCAGAAACATATTTTGATATTATACCAATAGTGGTGATAATTTTTATCAGATGACCCGCTTGCACGTTTTCCTCCCTCTAATAATAAAAAAAAATTGATGAACGGAGGGCTCCCCCAAGTTTCGTTAACCAGGCCCTATACTACGGATCGCAAAATTCGAACTTCGTTTCATGCCGTTCCGCTCACGCTAATTGTATTTATTACGAGAGTGAGAGGGACTACACCATCCGAACTTCGAACTTCGAATTTCGTAGTAACCCCCTGATCGGTCCAGTGCCATTCAAATTCAACACGTTCCCGCAAACTCAACCAGGTTTTTTTTTTATGTTAAAGAGGCCAGACAAACGAACTAGTGGGTCACCTGATGTTAAATGATCACCACTGTCCATAGACACCCGCAGCGCTTTACACGATGCAAGTGCGTTGTCGGCCCTGGGAAAAGGAGAGGGAATAGGGGAGGGGGAGAGGTATTGGGCCCCCGGCGCTCTCACTGACCGTACGAAACGCAGCAGGAGTACTGCTGATTCACGCCGGTGTTCTATGAGAGGGTGGTACTGCCCCGGACGAGCCGGCCCATTTGTGATGCAGCGGCTAGCTACAACATGGCTCTACCACTACAGGTCGTCGTTCCATCTTGTTGGAGGCATACCTACACTGCGTCTTCCGGTGCGTAGACGCCATTCGAGATCCTTTTAGCCCCATCGATTACGAACGACAGTTACGAGCGATTTGCCCACTACCACATGAGTCCGCCTAACCTCGTTATTATTTGTTGTTTATAGCTAGGTAATAAAACAAAAAAACATAGTCAATCCCTAGGCAGCGTTTACATTTGAAAATGGATATTGCTTTTAGGAAAATACACCAGGAACCGCCCGAGTCAAAACTTATAGCTTAAGTGCCTATATCTTCGGTCCCGAATCTGTCAATATTTCCATAAGGGTTTGTGAGGACCAGGATTGAGGTAAGGGTCTCAAGTTGAAAATTGATTTTCATGGAAACTCAAACCCGATAGCCAAAATTGGAGTGGATTTTGAAAGTCCAGTTTTGTTAGTTTACGTAATTGATTGCTTCAGTCCTTTATTTTGCTACTCCGTGGTCACACATGCAAGACAGTTATGTCTGTATGACATCTATGTGTTCCATGCAAATGCACATCCACGTAGCAGTACCTACAAACCATTAACAAATATTATTTCTTCTAATATATACAAATCTCATGTCGTGGTGTTTCTATCGAACTCCTCCGAAACGGCTTCACCGATTTTTATGAAATTTTTTCTCCACATTTGCTAGGTCTGTGTATAAGTCGTAGGCTATTTTTTATACCTAACCCTATCCTTCGCAGACGGAGTCGCGGGCAACATCTAGTAAAACCATAAGAAACTAATCGAAATACCGATTACACCAACAATTAGACAAGCCGCTAATTTTTAATCCGTTTTTAAGCAGTTGACACCGTTAAACGCTTAAACTACGAGTTGCTATGTCCTATTTCTTTCCAGGGTTTCGTACCCAAATGGTAAAAACGGGACCCTATTACTGAGACTCCGCTGTCCGTCCGTCCGTTCGTCCGTCTGTCGCCAGGCTGTATCTCATGAACCGTGATAGCTAGACAGTTAAAACTTTCACACATGATGTATTTCGGTTGCTGCTATAACAACAAATACTAAAAAAACAGAATAATATAAATAATTTATTATTTCCATACAAGAAACGTGATTTTTTTTGCTCGTTTTTGCTCGATATTGATAACGGCAACAGGTAGATGCTTGAAATATTCACAGTATATTTAGTTATATATTCACTTTAAAAATAAATAATTACGTTAAAATAAAACACATATTTAAGGGGGGCTCCCATACAACAAACGTGATTTTTTGGCCCGTTTTTATAAAATGGTACGGAACTCTTCGTGCGCGAGTCCGACTCGCACTTGGCCGGTTTTTACTGTCGTATAAATGCAATGGACGACTCCGGTTGCGAAGCTTCAAGATTCCAAAACTCAACGATTTTGAATTTACGAATTACCACGATGCATTACGAAATTTCCTCGCCAGCTACCATATAAATAAAACCTCGGCCACCATTACTCACTGCCATCAGATGTACCACAAAAAGTTATCCCTCGGGCCCCAACTGGAACATCCCTGCGGCCGACTGACCCACTTTCAGACGCCTGACAGAATACCGAATCAGTTTGGTTACCTGGACATAGTTTAAAACCAGTAAGTTATCCAAAAACCATAGCCTAGTATTTTGTGACCTATGATCTATGGCCTCTCTAGATCGTGGGTTCGAGCCCGTGCTTGCAACTCGGAGTTTTACGGAATTTACGTGCGAAATTATATTTGAAATTTTGCTAAGGGCTTTACGATGAAGGAGAACATAGTGAGGATACGTGCACAAACGTGCAAAGAAAGTTAGTGGTAACTGTTACCACACAATGCCTACACTTCAGTCAACTAATAACCCGTAATAAGCCAATCAGCCAGACAGATGGCGAGACGACCTGGAGACCTGTACCACTACCATGAGTTTACAGTGACGGTACTCGATAGCGACTGCGTAAATGATTTGTATGGAGTCTCCATACAAATGATTTACGCAGTCGCTAATCGAGTACGGTCATTGTAAACTCATGGTAGTGGTACTGGACGCGGAATTGAACGATTGGCCAGATTTAGCTCAGGACAGGAAGCTATAGAAGACCAGACGGGAGGCCTTTGCCCAGCAGGGGGAAACTATTATAGGCTAGATTTTTTCCTAAAACGTAGTTTTTAAATCTCGAAACAAATGACGAAACTTCTTTACTTTTTATTTCTTTACCATAAACATATTTGTCTGCGTATATCCGCCACTTGAGGCGTTTTATGCTCGTTAATCCAGATAACACTAAGCGCGAATTTATGTATAAATGTATTCACTGAGTACGAACAAGTTTTTCATCTCCAGTTTACGTATAGGTCTGCTGGGCAGAACTCTCAGAATGAGAGGTAACGAACAGCGCGTACCGTACGGCGTTGTGAATAGGCTCGTTGTTTGTAGATTGGTTACTCACTTTATACTGTGACCTGAGGATAGTTGGGGATAACTAGGAAAGAAAGTTTGGATGGCAAAATAGGCAGTCGTGGCTTTGGGAACGGAGGAAATTTACCTAGAATTGGCAGGATATGACCCAAAATATATGTAATTACTAGCTGTTGCCCGCGACTACGTTCGCGAAAAATAGGGGTATGAAAATAGCCTATGACTGACGTACCAAATACAGAGAAAAAAGTTTCACAAAACTCGGTAAACCCGTTTTGGATGAGTTCGATAACAAACACCGTCACACGAGATTATTACATAATATGTGAAGATAGATATTAGCCTTTTGTTATTTTGTTTTTATTTGATAAATTTATCGTTATGCAATTTTTACTGAAATTTTGCACTTTTTGCGAAGAAAAACTTTGGATGGAATAAAAGATGATATCGGGCGATAAAAACCTTGGGTTAAAAAAGTAGATGCATCTTTTTGATGTTGAGTTTAAAAAGCCCTCAATATTTTACAACACAATTAAATATTATACGATATTTCGTATACAGGTATACCTATCCATCCACATTTATCAGGACTCCCATCCAATAAGTATTGGACGTTGGATGTAAAAATATTTTATAACAGGGCTGTAATGTACCTCGCGCTTCACCATTACGATTATAACGATTAATCGGACGCCAATCTCGCTCGGCGAATCCAAAAAGGTTAAGTCAGTGTTCAGTTCATTGCGATACTAAGAAGCTTTTTAAACAACAGTACTAGTTAGATCATTAAAACTTCCTCTCACGCTCACAAGCAAAAGGGAAGTTCATTCAAGTTTTTTCGCTCGTTAACAAAAAAGTACAGTCATCTGTTATGATTGTGATTGATGACAGTTCTAATATGATGACGGGTAAGACACGTTAGTGAATGATTTTACTTACTAATAGTAGCCATGTCTGTATGTACTCTTTACTCTACAAAAATAAAGAAAGAGAAAAACACTAGTGACTAGTAAGTCGACTCATGACCACTTCTGCAATGTGGTCGAAACGTGGAAGACATTTTAGCAATAAATTCTTCATACACGCACAAGGGGGAACAATACAATACAATACAATACAATACAATGACTCTTTATTGTCCACCACAAATAAATCAATACAGAAAAACAAGTATGTACATGGAAAAATATAAGGCAAGCAATAGGCGGCCTTATCGCTTCGGAGCGATCTCTTCCAGGCAACCTTTTCACAAATGAATGATAGCAAGGAATTTATTACTGCTGGTGGTGCAAATATATACAAATAAATAGTAATATAAAAACAATTACAACATCAAACACATATAGACAAAACAATATACTTTTAAATATACACCGTGAAATATTAGTGGTTGTTTTCCCGAAACGAGGTGATTTAGTATCGATTGTATAATTACTATTTTGACTAGAGTCAAAAATCCAATTGTGAAAAACGAAAGTCGAAAATGACCGCAAACCAATAGTAACGCTTCGTTGGTACAAGTAGCGAACGATCGTACGATAGGTTAGGTACCAACGAAGCGTTACTATTGGTTTGCGGTCATTTTCGACTTTCGTTTTTCACAATTGGATTTTTGACTCTAGTCAAAATAGTAATTATAAATCGATTGTACAATCGAAACTAAATCACTTCGTTTCGGGAAAACAACCACTAAAATTTCACGGTGTATAAGCAGGCTATAATTTTATGTACAAGATTGTAAATAGTGCTCCTTGAGTAAGGATCTGAAGATAGGTAAGGATTGGGCATGCCTTAGGTTTATTTGACAACTTAACCCTTTAAGGGATTTCTACCATTAAACCTTTCTATAGTTTTTATTTCTTTAGTTTGTGTTTAAAAACAAAATATAATTTAATCTATTTCAGAAGTTAGGTACTTGTTTTTCTGCATTGTATTATTGTGGTGTACAATAAAGAGTCATTGTATTGTATTGTATTGTATTGTAGTCAGTTATAGAGTTGTCGTAAAGTAAAAAGAATGCAGTCAATTCACAAACAGATGTACCTACTTCCAGAGTTGCCACCCGTCCCGATTTTGTCGGGACCGTCCCGATTTCGAAGACATTGTCCCGCGTCCCGGCTACCTATCGATAATAAAAAATAATAAAAAAAGTAATAAAAACACAAAATAAAGTTTCATTTTCCTTAGACTCCGAACGTCTCTGATGGATGCTCGATTTGTCCCGATTTTTTTTCCCCTAAAGGTGGCAACCCTGTACTTACTTATCAGGAATTTCGTAATATAGTGCTAACTTATATCAAACTTGTCTTATAAACAGGCAAAACCAATTCAATACCAGTCGGCCACCGGCGACAATACGATTGCTTTATCTCGCAAAATAGCCCTCTAAAGCAAGGCGGTGACACAAGCCCATTCAGCCACGCGACTAGTCCCAACCGGCCACCACGCAGAGCGGTTGACATCTAAAATTTATTAATACTAAGCAACCGGGATACACAACAGCTGCATACTTGCATAGTGCAATGCAGGGAGCTCGCTCAGTAACCGTGCAGCGTCCGAGCCGCCCGCACGCGTACGTAACGTCCCCGTACAACCGTATTACGATTGATACGATTATACAGAAAAAATAAATGACAATCGATTGCGATTGAGCAACTAGTGTCGATGCTCTATTTTTTAAACGCGTTATCGCGGTGTTTGTAAACAGTTGCAACGCGAATTGGCGCGTTTCCGTGTAGCTAGAATATTTTCGTCTAAGTGAATAAGATTAAAAATAGTGTTGTGCTTGTGTTGTGTTGTGAGATAGTGATGTGAAGGATAGTTCTTAAGCAACATGTTTGGAGTATTTATTAGACGCTGGAAGCCTAAAAGGTTGGTGTTTAATGAGAGTTGGTTCTGTTAGTCTTTGTTCAAAATAAACAGCGTTCTAACGTGCCAGTTAGTTGACACAACTTGTTTCGTACGGGCCTAATAATAGAAAGTAATAATGCTGGTCATAAAAACTTAAACTAACATCGACTGTTCACGACTTTAATCAGAGGGTACCATTATACCTATGTAAATTAAACTTTCAAGTTGGATACTAAGAAATTTAGGAAAGCATGTAGCTGATGTAAGGATCTAAGTAAGCATTTTATAACCACCAAACTCGAAAAATATTCAAAATATTTCAGACAACCCAAACCGAACCCTTTCAACGGACTTTGGTTGCTATTGTGATATTGTTGAAATTCGTTCAACATTGCAATTGTCATTCAATATTTTTTTACTATAAATCACATCCTATAATATGCTTATAAATAAAAAAAAAATGGAAAGCTGTAACTAAAATGATGAATGATCATATTCTTGGCAACGTCAATCACTCATGGATCTAAATTGCTCACTACTTACTGTTCATTGCTCTCTCAAGCAACAGTTTAATAAGTTTTCAATATCAAATCTATTAATATTATCATTAATAACAATTACATTCACTATCAATCAACGATAACTAGTCAAAAGAGAATGGAATCTCAAAAAGGAAACAAAAACAAATGAATTGCGCTCCGATAATCGTAATCCGCGTATGACGATTGTTGAAGAGTTGCCAATTAGTATCGACGTCAAGTAATCGATTATTATCCGAACAACTGCAACGACAGATGTGATCCATCGGATAATTATAATTGACGTCCGTATCCGACGAGTTATGTTATGGATACTTGGCAAAATTATAAAAATATGTATACCAATCTTACTGATATTATAAATACAAAAGTTTGTGAGTACTTATATATGCGTGAGTGCAGGCGTGTGATTGTTACTTTTATTCATCCTAAAACGGCTTGACGGATTTGGATGGCATTTCGTTTAAGTACAGATATCTGGGTATCAGGAATATTACATACTAAGGGGGTTGTTTCACCACCCATTGATTAATTTTAACTGACGGATTGTGATGCCGTCTCCGTCTATTCGAACAAAACAAACAGAGACGGCATCACATTCATCCGTCAAATAAATTTGATCAATGGATGGTGAAACAGGGCGTTAGACTACTTTTTATGCTGATAATCTCACGGGGTTGGGATAAAATCTCGATATTTCAATCCCTCGTTTTAAGACATATTTTTCAAGTAATCTAAAAAATTAACATTGCCAAAAAATGTTGTTCCGACAGTTAATGTTAATTGCTGCCGTTGATCTGTGTACCATATATTTCATCCAAAACATCCGAACTTTCGCTTTTTTTTTCTTTATTGGGAAATTAAACAGATAGGTACAGATACTACTATAAATATATTATATTATTCTATTTTGATATATTAGTAGGATTTCGGTTCTTACACGTCTTGCCACTAACAATAACCAAAAGTGCATGTCCGGCTTACTTGTGTCAGTCCCATTCATTGCAACTGCACTGGTATCCTCGTGAATAGCATACCTTTTATCCATTAGAACATGCAAATCAGTAACAATACGTCCACAATTTATGTTTAAAGCACGCTATTCAATTCGTCTCCATTGACTGTCTTAAAGTACTATCGACTTAAGTTGCCTTAAGATTGGATTATGATGATGTTTTCACTCGCTAACTGTCAATTTTAGAAATGCCACATTTTTTATTTATATTATTTGTCAAGCTGACAACTATATCTATTATCAAAATGTAAATAAAAATGAGTGCACAGTAATATTATTTTCACTTTGACACTTGGGACGTCTGAGTTTTAAATTTTAATCGTAAAGGTTCATGTTTTCTAATGCAGTACTATATAAAATCCTAGAATTTAATCACATTAAATATCCAAACCTATTTAATGTAATTAGTAATTAATAACAAAACCTCAACCTAAGTATTGCACTTCCGATCTTTCTCGCCGTATGCAAATGTTATTCGCTATTATATGTATGCTCAAATTCAAATACGAGATCTTTAAAAAAGGTCAAGAATTATAAAAAAATTTCAGCAAATCCCATCCAATGTCATTTAAAACACATGACAGACACATCTGCATGACGCGGACGCAAACTTTAGTTACAATTTGCTACGTTCCTTCGCTAGCCGAATGCGAAACATGATGTGTCTCATGACATGACCAAGGTGGTCATGTGCTTTGGCACATGGAAAACACGCGCTGTCTGCTCCCGTCGTGGGTGCTTTGAGTTTATAGCAAAAAATACAATAACTTGGGTAGGTACTACGTAACGTCTACGTTTATTTTTTCCTCGTGTATTAATGTGTATGAGTTATAAATGATGCGTGAAGTTTAATGAATGATTAAAATTAACTTTTTCAACGGTTGTAATTATAAAGTAACCGGTTCGTAATAAATTAATGGATAAATATGAGAATGCGGTTTTTGTATTTGCGGTTCTTTTGAAGTTTTCACGGTCACCGTAATGCGCTTATTTTCTTATATCTACTTATATATTTTTATGTTTACTCCGCTTATTTTTATCCGATTGCCGAAGGAGGGTTATGTTTTTTTTTTGGTTATATCTTGGTCACTAATAAAATGCGGCATATTTCACGATTTTTCTATAATCACTGGCCTCCTTTTTGCCAGTTTTATGTTAATTATTTTGGCTTCTATCTAAGACAAGTGACAAAGACAAAGGACAGTCTAATATTTTATTGGTACTTATTCTTGTATAAGTAATTGTTAATCCTTTACTTAAAAGTTTTTATTAAACTTGCAATGTTCATAATCTTGTCTAATATATAAAAATCTTGTGTCACGGTGTTTGTTATCCAACTCCTCCGAAACGGCTTGACCGGTTTTTATAATTTTTTTTCTATATTTTGTCGGTCTTAGAATAGGTTGTAGGTTATTTTTTATACTCCTAGATGATATGTAGCAAAACAAAGTTTCCGGGGTCAGCTAGTAAGAACATATGTTATAAATGTGTAAGTTATCTTCAAATCTTGCAAATCCAATTTCACCCACTTGTAGTGCTCGGATCGATTTAAAGTTTGGTAAGAAATGAAATTTCGATGGCAATTTAAGGTCGACAAAAAAGCTTGTAGTACATATAAATTATTTGTTGTGTATATAAATTATTTGGTAGAGATGTTAATCATACGCCTCCATGTGACGTAATGTGGATTGAAAATTATTTTCAATCCTTCTAAAAATATTATATGTACTTACAATATACAGGATTCAAATACATTTCTTTAGGAATACTGTTTATTTTCTGACTTATGTATAGAGACAACTTAGAAACACATTATTAATTGTTATCTGTCCTATTAAACATGTCAAGACTTAATCATCCGTTAAATAAAACAAATTTAAACAGCACGAAGGAAAATATTATAACAAAGAGCAGGAAAATTGTAGTTCAACTACATTTTATAAACTAAATTAATTAAACTAACTCGTCACTATTTATTTAAACACTATCTTTTCCCCTCAGCTTCACTCGCAAGAACCATTATTTCTGGCAGTTCAGTTGAAATTCCGAAATTTTACTCATCATCCTCATCATCTCAGCCGTAGGACGTCCACTGCTAGACATAGGCCTCCCTCATAGACACCCAATCATTACGATTGGAATCTGTTTGCATTCACCGTGAACCTGCGGCCTTTACCAAAATCACCCGTCCATCTCGTTGGTGAACGTCCCACGCTGCGCTTCCCAGTCCGTGGTCTCTGTTACTTTTGTACCAACGTTTGTAAACAATATTGATCTGTTTGAAAAAATATACCTTCTAGAGGTTCTTGCCGGATTCTTCTCAGCAGGGTTTTTCCAAATATTTTTTATTTTATTAGCAGTGCGGCTGCTCACCGAATCTAAGATTATTTAAAAGCATCATTTCTTACGCATTTCCAATGTAATTTGGAACGTAGGAGTCGTAGCTTCTAATAGTTGCGATGGATGTTACCACACGCCACTGTTGGCGTATGTAAGCGATTAAGAATTTCGAGGGTGTCGGTTGGATGCGACGTGGTTCAATTGGTAGAACACCCGTTGGGGCGCATACCCAGGAGACGTGGGTTCGTATCCCACCGGCGCACCCGAAAAACTTTTTCGCTTTTAAATAATCTTAGGGTTTTTCCAAACCGGTGGTAGATTCTTCGACGTTCATAGGAGCATCAATTGATGCCTAAATTGACTAAAGGATTTTGACTTTTAACAGCTTGCCCATTGCCGTTTCAACTAAACGCCAGAAAAATAATGCAAAATGAAATAAAAAAAACAACTCTTATGATGCATTGTTCTGCGCTGGAAATGCCCAGTAAAAAATCTCCACAATCCGAGTACAAAAAGACACATTCGTAGACTTGCAATTTCCATCGTCTTTGTCCACAATTTCTTAGTTATTCGCGGGCACTGTTCATGCAGTGAGAGCGCATTCCTGGTGCATTAAGCGTGAGTTGAGTATTTACTTTACTTTTTGCACGCCGATGCGTTTTAGCATTAAGTGTGTCATTAAATTAAACGTACTTTGTAAATGCCGAACGGCCGACTTTGATCTTGACTTTTCGTGTAAACCGATTAGTACCAACATCATCATCATCACCCCAGCTTATAACCGTCCCAAAGCAGGGTAGACCTCTCAAATGAGAGGGCTTGGAGCGTAGTTCCCACGCGGGCTCAGTGCGGATTGGGAACTTCACACACGCAATTGAACTTTGTCGTAGGTGTGTGCCGTTTGTTGTCTCACGATGTTTTCCTTCAGCGTAAAGCGCGTGGTAAATTTCAAATGTAAATTCGCACGTGAATTCTGAAAAACTCAGATATGTGAGCTTGGGCTCGAACCCACAACCCTCTGTTTGAGAGGCCATACGTCAAACCACTAGGCTGCCACGGCTTTTAAAAAAAATATTAGCAACGTTTCTTTGTTGACCGTACTTTTTCTCGACTATACTTGCATCGTCATTGAAACTGATAGAAAGCCTGTGCCCTGCAGTGGGACGTATACACCGTGAAATTTTAGTGGTTGTTTTCCCGAAACGAGGTGATTTAGTATCGATTGTACAATCGATTTATAATTACTATTTTGACTAGAGTCAAAAATCCAATTGTGAAAAACGAAAGTCGAAAATGACCGCAAACCAATAGTAACGCTTCGTTGGTACAAGTAGCGTACGATCGTACGATAGGTTAGGTACCAACGAAGCGTACATTACTATTGGTTTGCGGTCATTTTCGACTTTCGTTTTTCACAATTGGATTTTTGACTCTAGTCAAAATAGTAATTATAAATCGATTGTACGTACAATCGAAACTAAATCACCTCGTTTCGGGAAAACAACCACTAAAATTTCACGGTGTATAAGCCGGGACGATGATGATGATGATAAATTGTAACTATAGGCTTTAAAGTGTCTAATAGTTTGAAATTTAATTAGACATGACTAAGTCTTGTTCAAGCTTTTCATGTATATTCTTAAACGCCAACTAGCGATACGTGTTTTATCACATTTTTACAGGTTCATCGCACTGCCCAAACATTTCAGTGTGAAACCATGTTAATTTTAATACCACACTGACGTGGGGAATTCTTTACATTGGTTGATAGCTGTTGTCAACGGTACAGGTTAATGAACTATACAATTAGATGCTTCATCTGCATGTGTGGTCCACCGTCTTCCGACATGGTTGGTGAGGTTTTGTTTACGGCGAAAATTGAACGAGTTATAAAAATACTAGATGAAAAAAAACCGCCTGTATAATTCCAGGTAAATATATACCCTATGTCACTTTCGGAACTGAGACGAATCTAATGACACCTCACACCAAACTTCAAAATCCATTCAGCCGTTCAGGCTGCAGGGTGTGCCAAAGAATTATTCATACATAAATACATACGCTCAAGAACATAACCCTCCTTCTGCAGTCGGGTGAGAATACCCATAAAAAAAACAAGTACGTATTGGGCCCCATGTGTAGGGTTCCGTACTAACATACGACTCATACTCAGTGCTAGTTGTTGCTTGAAGAATTCGTTTTCGCTATCTAAAATTAAAAAAACTAAAAACACGCTTTAAAAAATAAAAAATAAATTTTAATAAATGGGGTGCATGGTGTCAATTGTCAAGAATTATCATTTTGATAACATCTTAAAAAGCACCCCACGCTTTTTTTACAATAAAATATTTTAAACTATTATTATTTATTTTATCAATATTTAGAATTGTTTACAAATTTTGATCTGGATATAACAATATAATAATTGCTTATTAAGATTTTTTACTGCACTATAAGAATAGTGAATTGAAATTTATTAAAATTTATTTTTTATTTTTTAAAGCGTGTTTTTTAGTTTTTTTAAACTATTATTTATTTTCTATTTTTTAGTTGCATTTTTTTTCTTTCTAACTTTACCCCCCTCACCTACAACCCCCAAACCCCCTAAACCCAACCCCCAACATCCCCCACCCCATTTCCCCAAACCCCCCCCAAACCCCACACCCTTACCCCCAATCCCCTAAACCCCCCTTACCCCCCTCCTCATTTTACAAACCACCGAACCACCTAAACCCAACCCCCCTAACACCGAACCCCCCTCCCCTCCCCCACTTCCTGCCCCCCCCAACCCCTCCCCCCCACCCCGCCACCTACCGCCCCCCCTTCCAGTTCCATCATCAAACCCTTGTTACCATCTAGGCCTCTTACCCCCTCCCCATTTCCCACAACCCCCCAAAATCACTTACCCCCAAACCCCCCAACACCCCCACTCTATTCCCCGTAAACCCCCCCCCATCTCCTAACCCCAACCGCCACACCCTAACCCCCAACCCTCTAAACCCCCGACCCCCTTACCCCATACCCCATTCCCCCCCACCCCGCCACCTACCCCCCTTCAAGCTCCATCATCAGACCCTTGTTACCATCTAGGACCAAAGTACTCGTCAAAACGAATCAAACGAGCCCAAACTCGATGGGGTTGTTTCGTTTTATTGTGGAGTGCCTTTGGCCATCTTCCAGCTCCATCATCAGACCCTGGTTACCATCTAGGATCAAAGTGCTCGTCAAGACGAATCAAACGAGCCCAAACTCGACGGGGTTGTGTAGTTTTATTGTGGAGTGCCTTTGGCCATCTTCCAGCTCCATCATCAGACCCTGGTTACCATCTGAGATCAAAGTGCTCGTCAAGACGAATCAAACGAGCCCAAACTCGACGTGATTGTGTTGTTTTATTACATAGTTCCTATGGCCACCATCCAGCTCCATCATCAGATCAGCTCCATGTTACAATAATATTGCATTGTCATCCAATATACACATATGTGCAAAATTTCAGCTCAATCGGAAACCGGGAAGTGGGTCAAAATCGCGCCCTAAGGAGTCGGTTACAAACATACAAACATACAGGTGAAGCTAATATAAAGCGTGTAAAAATCTGTTTCATTCTAGTTTGTGTAAAATTATAAATCACTTAAAATTTAAAAATTTTATATTTTTTTCATCTGAACTGACTACACTCTAGTCACTAAAGAAGTACCCAAATAAGTACCTAATTTTTGAGGCCGAAACATGACAAATTGCCGATGCCGCGCTTCTGTAAAATAAACTCTTTTAAGTTATCTTAAAATTGCTCACTGAGATTAAATACTCTCACGTTGTCCGTTAAAACATTCAACACATCGCACGCACCAACCACACCTTCAAAAAGAAATGTATCGTAAACGTATTTTGAATATGAAATGGCCACCGCTGCCAACTATTGCGTACTCGCAGACTATTTGTCATCGTCTCTAGAGCTGTCCGACCAGAAACGTGTTAATATCTATCACTGCTAATGCATGGACATAGTTTCACAAGCATGAACTTCTAAAGAACTAACGTCACGGACATAGCTCGGAGAATCGCCAGACTCAAGTGGCAGTGGGCAGGCCACAACGCTCGTAAAGTGGCCGAAAGGTTCTCGAATGGCGTCCAAGGACCAGAAGACGCAGACTGAATGCGGATGGCGCAGGACAGATCGGTTTGGCGAGCCTTGGGGGAGGCCTATGTTCAGCAGTGGACGTCTTTCGAACTTCTAAAACTTAGCGTGCACAAAGGGTACCTGTCCGTACCCAAAACCTTAAGACCCTTAAATGTCTACGTTGAGAAAAAGACAAAAAAAAACTAAACCATATTATGAAAAGAAGTCCCTTTAGGCTTGGTTCCGAAGATACTGGCAGGCAGCGTTTCCCCTTTTAATAGCTAAGCTAATTCTTTGTTTTGACACGTTCGCTCCGTCCCATCTCTATGGAACTAGCTATAGAGCTCGTGCGGCTTCTGAAGCGGCTGAAAAAGCGAAAACATAGAAATACAGGGATACTGAATACGATACGATATAGTTTATTTAGTAAATTTAGATTGATAACAAAGCCGCATTGGTTCTGGCTCTGGCGTCGAAGCTGTTTAGCTCATGGGCAGTAACTGATTAATACAGCTGACCTAATGATACATATAACATGTCTCAAGTTCATAAACTTTATTTACCAAATATTGCTCCTACGAAACTACAATATAAGTAAAACTGAAAGATAAACTAAACTTTGTAATTATACTTACGCAAATTATTTAGGCATCGTCTACCCAAGCTAGTAGATGCGTCAAATATCAGGAGCTCATTAAATATAAATTGCAGTCTATGTTATCGTAGAAAACATAAGACAGATGGACAGTGAAGTGATAAAAAATACACATTCAACATGCGAGCAAATACATGCTATTCGTCAAAATTGACATCTGATAAATGACGTACATAAACAAAACAATATCAACAACGTACTCGTAGGAAATTCAATAGAAGATGCCAATACTTCGCATGTTTACAAGTTCAATGGCGTATAACACGAAGATAATAATGTAAGCAAATAAACGAAATAACTTACCTGGCCTTGACATTATGTACTTACTGTTATCGAACCGATCAATAAAGTCGTGTTGTGAAAAGAGCAACAATATTGTATTAGACGTTTTTGTTTTACAATCAAGATTAAAACGCTTGGGGGTCAGAGTATTCAGACGTAGTGATATACCGGTACAGATACCAATATTATGTGCCTACTAGATAAATCTTATCGTGATGTTTCTGATAGATTGAGATATTAACATTAAAACATTTATAATTGCGAAACTTTGTGCGACACTTTCATCTCGAAATCTCTTATTTCAGCAAATTTACCGATTTGGGTATTCTTGCGAATGGTGTCAAACTTAATTATTATTCTGTTGCCCGCTCCCGCCTTGAGCACTTAAAACCGCTATCTTAATAAAGCTAAAAACACTTAACGAACCGCAAGTTCTTTACTAATCTAAAATAGCGTAAAACCATAATTTGTGGGAACATTACTTTAACAATAAAATATAACATAGTGAACGGTGTGTGGTCCATTAGCTTCATGTATACTGTCATGGTCTGGGATAGAAGTATAATTTCAGAGAGCAAGATGACTTTCTTTGTATAAATTACAAAGAAAGCCTATTCAGCCTTTACCCTCGCATGTTTGAGCAAAAATTTCAGAATTTTAGTGAAGTCCCATGGGTTTTCGCTGAATTCTCATAGATTTTTTTTCACTAACAAACTGTAGAATTTATATATATTAATAATATTTTAGTAGAATAAGTGGTTATGGACGAGTAGTAACCATTGAACGTTTCAAACATCCGACATTCATTCTGTGATTGAGTTTCACTCATCACCAAATCTACGAATATCTTGTCAAGCTTTCATACAATAGACCCAAGCATCCCATGAACTCGCGCAGCAATCCTCTAGTATTTCATAAAAGAGCCTGATATTCCTGATATCGACTAATTCATGTTAGCGCCTCATTACGGTGGGCTATTGGAAAGTATCGTCAAACCGGCGAAATATCATCTGAAAAGAAATTTTAGGTTAGCTTTTCTTAATGGTTATACCTGAAACATCATGTAAAAGGGGAAATCTCTCCAAAGTAATCGCCATAAGTACTAATGTTACTCTGTTATATGCCCCACATTAAGTTTATTACACATTCCACGACCTCTAAGTCAGTAAGCCATGAATTCAACAGGTCATAATCACGATTTAAAATCACGCCTCACTTTAATCAATTTTTTCTCGATGACTCTGACTCATCGTCGTGTTACACCGCCAATTTTCAAAGACCTTTATCTTAAAACAATCTCAATGAATCCTGAGGTTTTATAATACTGGTTGTGGCGTCAACTTAGAGAGGTCTGCTTCTAGGGCCACACTTAAGGGATAAAGAGGTCTGCTTGAATTGGTGTTCAATCGTAAAGACCTATCTCTCAAGTCAATTTTTAAGTTCCACACGGCCAATTTATACTGGTTATAAGTTACTTGTGCGAAAAATTGGCAGGTTAATAACGCTTTGAAAAACCGCCGTTACTTGTAACAGTTAAATAACTCGGTTAAAACGGTAGTTAGTGGTTTAGTGCAGCCATTTTAATGATGTCATTTCTGCGTAGCATTGTTGACCTATTTGTTTATTTAATTTTATTGCCGGTACTTAATGTAATTTATGTTTACGAGTAAACTATATCATAAATGAGTTAACAGCTGTAACTCAGGCAGAAAAAGGATAACCCGAATATCCATAGGGGATGCTTCGTCGAGTATAATCTGGCAAACCATTGCGTAAATTAAATAACTATGATATAAGTATTTACCATTATATAATGTCATTTAATATTCTACCGCTTGTATAATAAGTTGTACTTTGTGGAGTTGTTTACACTGATGCCCAAGGCTGGATTCTACCCATGAAACGCTCGCCGCTGGCAGGCCATTCATTCTCACACATCGGAAACAAAATTTTCGCGCATGGTACAGTTCCGGAGGAGTTTCCTCCTGCGAATGCTCTAGCTGTAGAATCAGCTGACCGAGAATATCCCGAAGGACAACAGTATGCCGTTTTGAAAGGATTGGCAACGTGCATGCGAGTCGAATCACACTGTTAACGTCGTACTGTCTTTTGGTCAAACTACGGCATCTTATTTTACAGCCAGAGCACTCGTAGAAGGAAGTTCTTCCACCATGCGTGACCATTTAGTTTCCAAGGTATGAGGATGACCACCCTGCCGGTAGCGAGTGTTTTTTTTTTCTTACACAATACAGGCTTACGTTTGACCACAATCACGCCTGATGGAAAGCGAAGGTGAGGCCTACGATGGAGCACGCTTGCCTAGTAAATTCTCATTCACCCTAGACTTGAATTTAGGGGAATAAGCAGAAAGAAGGCAGTTGAGTGCGGTGTTGCGAGCGTCCGTGTATTCGTATAGGATTCGAATCGAAAATGCCGACTCACTTCAGAAAAAGGTACTGCATCGCAGTTCAAGTATTCTGTTGACCCTATTGATCGCTTGTCCTCTGTGTTCCAATTCAGTCAATGTCAATAATATATATATGTGAAGTATTGGCAATAACAAAGAAGATATATATTATTTTAAGTATGTATCGGCGAACCTTGCCTTCGGTCAAATAATGTACGTATGACTCATACCTTGGGTCAAGTGTACTTTGAGTAAGGCTTATGGAAAAGGAGAAGTTATTGACCCATGGCATATCATAATCATCATCATCATCTTTAACTGAATAATAGGTACTTATAATTCCTTGCTGGGCACGGTTTCTGACAGTAAAAAGGTTTGCGCTGCGCAGTGGGATCGGAGTGCATAGGCTGCGATGATGATGATGATTACTTTCTGCGAAACATCTTGTAAATTATTAGAATTTGGCAACTCTACTCAAACAGGCTAGGTAAAGAAGTAAAATATTATTATTACTTAAAATGTATGGATTACTAAACCAATTTTAGAAATTCGTTTACCAATAGTAAACTACATTAACCCAAATTAACATGGGATACTTTTTATCCCGGAAAAGTGCAAAGTTCTCGCGGGACGTCGACGAAGGTGTGGATCAGTTTTATCAATGTTGTAATTTTTCACTTTTCTTTTATACTCGATGTAGATGCCAGGGTAAAATATAGCACTACTACCTCGAGTTCATCCCATAGGAAATTTGTTTGCTACCTCCAGGGAAATTATTTGTATCACTTTTGGTATAACCAACCCTTCTGAGATAAAGCCCCTTTTACATTTTACTAGCTGATGGCCGCGGCTTCGCCTCGTTGTATTTTTTCTAAAATTTATCTCATTAGAACCTTCTCCTGACAATAACAAACGCAACAAAAAAGAATTATCCAATTTGATGCACTCGATCGGAAGTTATGCGCGTACATACATACATTTCGCTGATTCATTTTTATTTGTATATAGAACATTTTTGAATTTTCTAAATTAACATTAAATAACAAAGAATCGAATCTTACTAATATTATAAATACGACAATTTGTGAGTGTGTGAGTGTGTGCGTGCTTTTGTTTGTTACTCTAAATATCACGCGAAAACGGTTGAACGGATTTGAAATTTTGTTACGTACTTGCCTACAGCTGGACGTCTGTAGAATAACACATAGGCATGCTACTTTAAAAAGCCATGTGCTTAATTCTGTTTTTTTTCTACCTTAAGATTAAAATGTTATTTGTCTGTTTGTTTACTAACACTCTTGGATAATCTGCCTGTCCGAAATAAAAGATTTAAATTTGAATTTTCGTCCTTCTGTTTCCAAAGGTTGCCAGGGATAGACAGCTATCTACGATGACATTTTGGGAATTTCCGTGGAAATTTCTGGGGAATACCGGAATTTAAATTCGATTACCACACCTACTTAATATTTTACGCGTGCGAGGCGGCGGGTTAAGGCTAGCCTAATTTAAATTAAATACTTAAAGCCTAATTAGTTAAATTTGGTTTTATAGGTATCTGATGGTTATTTTAATAGAGTGAAATGTTTTACAAAGCTAATGATATGACAGTCAATCGCACTGATATTAATCAAGCTCCAAACGCACAGACAGCGGAGGCGTGGTGGTGCGGTGGCGGTGACGGTTGTAATATTCTAATTTGTATGAATGGTTGTGTGGTACCGTACCGCGAACTCGTTCATACAAGTCAGAATATTACAACCGTCACCGTCACCGCACCGCCACGCTTACGCTGTCTGTGTGTTTGGAGCTTTATTACGCGGAAATCTACATTATACGTGGCCTACCTGTCCAACAAATCTTTAAAAAGCCATCCATTTCAAACTTTATTCTCTGTCACACTACAAGGTTGCCAGTCCTAATGGAATCTTCGGCACCAAACACATGCTATTTGAAATTAGAACTTGATGTACCACCATCATACGAAGAGCTGCCGCGTTTCCCGTTATAAGGCGACATTGCGACATTTAATAGGGGGTTCCAACATTAGTGAAGTTCACATTAAATTGGCCACGAAGTGCATTAAAATCTAACATGATCTTGGCTCGTTTCCAATATGGCGATCGTCGAAGCATTTCACTAGCTACCAGTATTTTATTATTATGTTACGTTTTACGAGAATGGTAGTAATTTAATTGGTAATGAATCACTTGGCTTCTTATTGTGGTTTGTTTTACTTGTCACATCGTTGGGTTGGTAGACTGCAGAGTAAATTAGAAAGGAGGTTTACTCTTAATTAATACTTTTTTGAATGACCAATTTGTTTTATCGTTACTTGATTTACATTGTTGTTTTCTGGCACCACAATATGTAAGAGAAATTTTTCCCAGACATAAAAATATGTAGACACTAATATAGTCGTTACCCGTGACTTCGCTCGCATAAATTAGAAATGGCTGTCGAAATGATGCGGAATATTATGTTACTAAATTCCCATGGGAATTTCCTGAAATACCGTGGTATTGATATAAGCTGTATGACGAATACTCGTGCTAAATAGTGGTGAGTCCCTCACTCGTGAGGTACCTCGTTTGAGTTCCTCATTGCAACAAAATGAGGGAGTACTCGAATTGCAACTTTGAACCACCTCATTTAGCTCCTCATTTTCTATCACGAGGCGCGAGCACAGATAACTTACTTCACTGACTCACGAGCGAGGGAGTCGAAACGGATTAACGAGTTCGATGGAATGAATCGATCGAACATTAATTGTTACAATGAGGAAATTTCGGGGTTTTCTTACTCAGAATTAAGAGCGCTATTGATTTTGATGATAAAAAGGAATGTCTCAAATTTTTTGTTAGTTTTGTGACGTTTTTTTCATACAGTTTATATGGCTTGTCACAAAATTGACACAATTTTTTTTATGGAAAATAAGTAATATTTTTACGAAAAGGTTGAAAATTCCCAAATCAACATTTAATTTTAATAAACCGTTATTTGACAAAATTTTATAAATAAAATAATGGTTTTCGTTTATTTGTTCGTTTGCTACGCTACGCGCTTTTCATGCAATCATTTTAAATTCTTTGGGTCAATCAACTTTTTTTTGTAAATTTCTATTTACTTCTTTACAAGTAACTCTGTAATCTCTGGTTAGTGAAACCATGATTTTGCAGTAATTAGATAAACTGTTTATCATAGTGCTTATGAGAAAACCAAAAAAAATAAGTATTTCTATGAAAAAATCCGGTCACCCAGGAGAAATACCACTACTTTCATACAAATTTCGGGGACAACATTGTCCCCTGGGTCACCCACGAAACAGAAGCTAAACAAAATAAAATAAATATGACAATTACACCATTATTGACTACAAAAATCTAGGGTTTTGAAAAGTATACTTTAAATAAGGAAAAATAATCAGTTTTTTAATTATTTCGGTTTTCATAGAAAGTAGCAGAAAATCGTTTACAAAAAAAAGTTGATTGACCCCTTTACACCTCACCTCAAATGAGGGGCACCTCGCGAGTACCTCACGAGGCAAAATGAGGTCCTCCCTCATCCTCATTTAAAAAGCAAGAGTTACACAACGCTAGTGCTAAATTTAATTTCTCTAAAGTTAAGCAGTTAAGATTTTGGTATATTCCATGAAACCGATTGTTTGCACCACGACGATTCCCTAAAATGATACTTTACTTTTAGAAAACAACCACTAAAATTTCACGGTGTATTTGGTACTCTTTTACGGTAAGTAGGTAATTGATCCTGCCTGGTACAGACAGTTTTTTTTTATTTATCACTTATGTGTTTCTGTTTCTTTTTCTTATGCATACTCCATCCGTATTTGTCCACCTTTTTAGGGTTCCGTAGTCAACTAGGAACCCTTATAGTTTCGCCATGTCTGTCCGTCTGTCTGTCTGTCTGTCCGCGGCTAAGCTCAGAGACTGTTAGTACTAGAAAGCTGTAATTTGGCATCAATATATATATCAGTCACGCCGACAAAGTGATTGAATAAAAGAAAGTAAAAAAATTTTTTTTAGGGTACCTCCCATAGACGTAAAGTGGGGGTGATTTTTTTTTCTCGGCTAACCCTATAGTGTGGGGTATCGTTGGATAGGTCTTTTAAAATCATTGCGGAGTTGCTAACATGATTGTTCTATTCAGTGATCTGTTTGCGAAATATTCAACTTTAAAATGAAAATTTTCATTAAAATCGCCCCCCCCCCCTCTAAAATCTAAACTGTTGGGTGGAAAAATTTGAAAAAATTCAGAAGGGTAGTAAATATATCAAATTTACTAGGAAAATTATAGCGGCTAAGATTGCTTGGAAATTATTTGTAGTTTAAGAGTAAATAGTAGCCTAAGGTATAAAACATACCTCAACTTAGATGATTCCGTACACATACGAAATCCTTAGAAAAATATTACTTGATTTTTTCGTAATGGCTACGGAACCCTACCATGGGCGTGTCCGACACGCTCTTGGCCGGTTTTTTTTATTTAAATAAACTAAGGTTTTGCCCGCGACTTCGTCTGCGCAGCATCATTTGATGTGATAAGGCTTCTTCATCTCTTTCATTGAATAAAACAAAAATCTGGCAACATCAACATTCAAACATCCATCATCATTGGTATGAGTCGTTGAGATTACTAAAATTTTCTAATTTTCTGCGCGATTTTCTTTTTTTCCGTAAGATTCTTCTTCAAAATATTAGTTAACTTTAAAAATAGATGAATGAAATCGGTATAGCGTGATCAAGAGAAATAGAAACTACATCCTTGAGTTCATTTAATAATCATATTCTCAATTCATATCGACTTACATAACGCCAATTAATTTTGGCCAATCGTTTAACCAAACCATTGAACTTGCGAAGTTTATAATGAAGTTGCGCGAAGTTACCTAACTGGTGATACTTGTGCAATCTAGCCTAGATGGGAGCCTGTTCTAGGATAGACAGTCTAGTGCCTTCGGGCAGTTTGTGTGTTATTACGGAAATGGGAAGATTGGCGGTCTTGTTATACCAACAATCTTCTTGTTAGTGAAGCTTGGAATTATATAGTATTAAAAATAATACAGGCGTAAGGATGTGTGTGTGAAACTGGAAGGACACCGCTCAAAATTGGGATGAATAGAGAAATTGGGGGCCTTTGCCCAGCAGTGGGACACTTCTCCAGGCTAATTAATATATAATATAATATTAATCTAATATATAAAAATCTCGTGTCACGGTGTTTGTTATCGAACTCCTCCGAGACGGCTTGACCGATTTTTATGAAACTTTTCTCTTTATTCGGTAGGCCTGAGAATAGGTCGTAGGCTATTTTTTATACCCCTATTCTTCGCGGTCGGGGTCGCGGGCAACAGCTAGTATACGTATAATATAAGGACGTGATGACCCGATCATCTTTTATAAGTGTTGTGGTGTCACTATTGCAGTCCAGTTGTTGGTGCATAGCACACCACGAACCTGAGACCTCCCAGGGTACACATAACTGTGTATTGACATAATATACCCACCCCGCCTCTAGTATGCCTTTGTTGGCTGTCTAGAGAAGAGCGCAAGATCTAATGCCCGAAGAATGGATGTTTCCGTAAGTGGCGAGTTGGGTTCAGGAATACCTCTCCACCCTTAGCCGTACCTACACTAATAGTTTGAGACGCCCATTTAATGATTAGTAAATCATCGCCTATCAAAGTTCAGTTCATGAGATATTGAAATGGAAGGTGTCGTCAACAAGAAATATTCTGGATTTAATTTTCAGACGTGTTGTATATAGAAAAAAAGATAATGACATTTGAATGAATACCTTTTTAATGGTTGCTTTTTATAGTCTAAATAATTGCCTTTAACTTTTTTCTTTATAGTTTCTGTCAATAGCTTTTTTCTTCCGAAAAACCTCGTCTCCAAAGACTTAAAAGCTTCGTTTACTTTGTTTACGATATCACATCCGTCACGTCCTCCCTCCCCCTAAGATGCACTACTTCCCTCCTACACGCACCTCGTGCTCTAGAAAATAGACTAATATTTTAAGCTTGAATGATATTTTGACATGAGCTCATATAAATTTTAAAATAGTTTTCACTGTGACATAATTTTCACGCCGGCCGGCCCCAAATAATTTAGACGTTGGGAAATCTTTGTTTGCGGAGGTGGGTTGCAACACTTTTACCGTTAAAATGTTCAGTTTATAAAATAACGGCCACTTTACTGAAAGTACTCTTGCGAACGTCACACACAGCATTTATCCGAAAGACACGAAATAAAACATTGTTTCTTTCTGCTGGTCGGTAAAAGTTTCATCCTCTATACAGGAAAAAAATAAGGAAATGCTACCATTACATCACTATAAACCGTGAAAACAATGCACTCCTCGTTCGGCGTGTAAATATCGATCGATGTTTAAAAATAAACAAATTTGTAAAAACCCTAAACTGCCAGTTAATTTAGCGCCAACGCGTTCATTCATTAAAACACAAAACACAGCCGAAATAACGGCCATATTAAAGAAAATTCGTTACGTAGTCAGCCTTGGCATTGGCTCGTGAATGCCCTGCGCGAGGCGCTGTGCCAAATCTGTTCATTACAACCAGCCAGTGCCAAACATGGACAGCAAAATGCCGAACTGGCAGGTGGAGATTAGAATTTCAAACTTGGAAATTGAAGTTTTTATGCCGAACTCTGAACGTTCGCGCGTTCGAAATTAAAAATTTCCCAACGAAATACGTTAAAGTTGGTATGGTACTATATTACTGAAAATTTATATGGTGTGAGTTTAAGAGAAATTTATCTGACGTAGGTTTAAACTGGTAATGGTAAAGTGAAATAAGTTTTCGGTAGTAAATATTTAAACTACAACCAATTAAATTATTTATTTTGGGACTGTAAACAAAAATAAAGTTAACCGAAGGGTCACTAGGTCAACCTCGTGACAACATGCGCGCACATAATTAAATAAAATATAAACTTTTTAATATTCCACGGTCGGTTAGCAACCTCCATAAACTTGTTAAGTGGCACTTTGGACAAACAATAAATACAAATACGGAGTACCAGAAAGAGACATAAATTAAAAAGTTGTAAAACGCCGTGGCACGTGGAAGCAACCTCGATCGCGTGTGTTCACAGTCACACGTCATTTAATTCTGGTTTTGTTTCACAAGCCGTCCACCTAGTAGGTAAAAGTTTAAAATTACTAAAATGCACCAAAAAAGCACTTGTTACAATTTTAAGCTTTCGAATATTATCATCACGACCCGACTGAATTTGAGGCTAACTTTTGCAACCACCTCACTTGAAAATACCAATCGTAAGTATAAAATAGGTGCGACTAGAACAATAGAAAAGCAGCTCTAATTGTTCTTGTCAATTAGTCGACAATTTAATTTGGGCTGAAGTTTTAACACAGTAGGTACATACATTTTGACTACTTTCAAATGGTATATTAGTAATGTGATGTTTAAAAAATCAATACACTGGTATCATTTCTCAAAATGCTTTTAAGGATTTCATTTGGCGCTATAGTCTAGATATATCGAATAAAGAAGTCAAGTTACCTTCGTTTTGAGGGCCTTTTGCACATAGAATAGGATCCCACAACATAGATAAAGTACTTTTGAAAGAGTAACTAAATATTTTTATTTAGGTTAATTTATTTTTTTATTATTAAGCATACTAATCTTCCGCTATGGCTTATGGATTATTTGAACAAAACCTGGTCCTTAAAACTGCAACATGACATCATTGTTAAAATGCAATTCTAAATAGAAGTGGTGGTGTAGGGGTATGGCACGCGGCACGGAATGCTGAGGACCTGGGTTCGATTCCCAGCATTGGTCTTTTTTCTGGGGTTTTTTCTGTGCATCTATATTTCAGTTTGTATTTAGTACGAAATGTCTAAATAGAAGCTTGCGAAACCAAACTAGAACAATGAAGATGAACGGAAACGAACGATAATTCACGACTTGTTTATCACTTGTTTCCGTTTGTTGTTTGTTTTATGAGTTCGTTAGTATGTATCTATTGGGAGTGATAATATTAGCAGAGATACCTGGGGACCGTGTCAAATTACATAAAGAAAAAAGAATAATAGCACGAAATAAAGTCATAATGGTCATTTTACACAATATTATTTTTGGTGAAGCTTTAACTCGTAATTAGATTTTTATCGAACCTTATTGATATCCATGTTGTTTGAAGATTGAATTGAATGTTGAGCTTCATTACAGCACCTAGAAGAAGGAAGGAAAATTGCGCCGGCATGACTTTGTGCTGCCCTTTAATTATGTCCTTACTTCATTTAATTTAGAATTGAAAACCACAACATCATTATATTGCGGCTCGTCAACTATTTCTTACCTAGCAAAAGTAGTACAGTAAAATAGTCTGGGAGCCGCAAAATAAAATTGTTTTAATGTCACTTTATTTGCGTGTCGTCAATTGTTACTCTAGTACAAATTGTAAAGCGATTACAGTTCACGAGAATGTTGTTGTGGTTTATAATTCTAAATTAAATGGAGTATACAAACCAAAATTTAGTATTTCTGATGCTGTATTTATCTTTCATTACCTAGTGGTCCCATATAAATTTTATTAAAATCACTTTTGTCTGTTATCAGAAAAAAAGTTGTCACTCAGGTACTACCAATTCTTACAAAAAATGTTATGTCGTAAGAATTGGTAACAAGTGACAATTTTTTTTCTAAATTACTTTTTTTTTGAGCTGTATGAGTTGGGTAACATTAAGCATTTTAAATTGAAATTATATTTCCCGTCACGTCATCATACGAAGCCTCGTCGACGTCAAGTTAGCACTAACGGGCACGCGCAACCATCATCCCAAAATACCCCGAACATTTCACAAGCTGATTTACACTCTATAAACAACAACTTCACAGTGCTGGAGCCAGATCTGTCCATGTCCGCGTGTTGCGTAATTTTTCCACTGCAGATACACCTACAGTTAGGGTTAGGAGGTTATGTCAATTTATGAGAGAAAATGTCAAAGTTAGCAGCTCATGTAGTGGAACCCATCCCAGTCTATATGCGTCCCACTGCGGAGTACATATTGAGAGGGCTTGGGCCGTAGTTCCCACGCGGGCCCAGTGCGGATTAGGAACTTTACGCACACCATTAAATTTTCTGTGTGTGCACGTTGACGTGTTGCCGTTTTCCTTGACGGTAAATTTCAAATGTATTGTGTTCCTGCTTATTCCCGTAAATTCAAGTATTGGTTGAATGAGCATTTACTAGGCAAGCGTGCTCCATCGTAGGCCTCATCTTCGCTTTCCATCAGGCGCGATTGTAGTCAAACGCAAGTCTATATTGAGTAAAAAAAAAATCGAACGTAAATTGCGAAAAACTCAGAGGTGTGAGCCCAAGTTGGTATCAACAATCCTCTGATTGGTCAAACCACTAGGCTTACACGACTTTTTAATGTAAGTAGATGTGATGTGATGTAGTGTTAAGTATCATAATAATATATATCACGAGACAATTGACACCAATTGACCTAGTCCCAAAGTAAACAATGCGTGTGTTATGAGTACGAAGCAACTGAAAGTGCAAAAGCGTCTGGTTGACACCACTGGAGACCAAAGGGCTGGCAGCTATCTCTCTCAACGAATCGCCATCGCCATTCAACGAGGGAAGCTGCCAGTCTTTTGGATACGATGCCACGGGGGCCTTTATTAGTTAGGGGCTGTTTCACCACCCATTGATTAATTTTAACTGACGGATAAATGTGATGCCGTCTCTGTCTATTCGAACAAAACAAACAGAGACGGCATCACATTTATCCGTCAAATAAATTTGATCAATGGATGGTGAAACAGGGGGTTAGTCTAGTAGTTTTTAAGTTAGATAGTTAGTTTATAGTTAAGTTTTATTCATTTTTATTGTTACTTAATATTTGTATTATATGAATAAATATATATTTGACCTACCATTCATTGTCAGCTGAATAAAATACCTACGTAAAGCAACTGATAAATGTTATTAAATAGACAGATACACTAACATGAAAAATAACGGACTTACTTGATAGAAACAATGTTGCTGGGCATCATATTGTGTCTAATTTCGTTGGTGCATCCAGTTTTACTAAGCAAAAACCTGATGTCAAAGCAAAAACAGGCATCGTATTTGGTTTTTTCCGTTATAAACAATATATTTTAATGCTGAATCTTACCAATACATTTCCCACGGCTACGAGTAGGTATTAGTTGCATGAGAATTGATAACTGATTGAATATGATTCCACAGTTATTGCTGCAAATATGAACGTGCCAATTTCCTAACCAATGAGCTCAGATGAATCTCCGCCGACTGAATTGATGCCAATTCTCATCAATTTCCCTATAGTGATCGATACGTTCTAGGTCAAAAGTAGCTAACCTATATAAAATTGGTAAAGTAGAATAAAAATAAAAATAACAAGACTAAATGATAACCTAAATAGAATGTCCTCCAGGCTGATTCTAATTTGGGTCTTACTTGCCGCATTACCCTGTTGTACAACTAAAGAAATGTTCTGGACTAAATAAGCACCGGAACGTGGATCGTTGCCTATGTCCCTCATACGCCGTCCAGAGTCCTTAATACTCTTAACTAAAATGAATCCCTATTTTCCTTGGTCACGCTAAACGACTTCACCAATTTCATTCATCTTTTTTTTATAGATTTCTATTACTTCGTGGAAGATTCTTATGCAAAAAAATTACCGCAGGATAAGGAATAACCGGAATATATCGGGTGGATGACGACGGGGCACCTTCCCGAAAACAAGGTGATAGTGTTGCTAAACCTTTTGACCGCCAGCGTCGGCTATAGACGACAGTACGGTAATACAAAATTAAACCTACCCGCATCCGCATAAGAATCAATTTTGTTCCAAACAAAAACGATGCGTGGCGGTCAAAAGGTAAACTGACCAACTTTCTCAAAGGAACATAGGTCGAAAAACGAAAAGAAAAATTCAGACTCCCATCCATACAAAATGTATTGGTTAGCTGACCGACTTACTATGGAAAGGCGGAAAAAAATTTTTTTTTTCGACCTATGTTCCTTGGAGAAAGTTGTTCAGTTTAAGCAATACTATCACCTGTTTTCGGAAAGGTCCCCCGTCGTCATCCACCCGATATATTCGAGTCAAAGTAACCTTACCTCTGTAACTGTAGCGGTAGCTGTTAGAGAGACTTAAAACGTGGCAGATATTATCATTTAGAATCATAAAGATGCAGTGAGAGAAGATATTTTAAATTTTCTGCGAGGCAGACAACGGGAGACTGAGTTGTACGTAAATTTTATTTTTGCGTGTATTACTAAGTCGCCGGCTAAAACTACTTGTATAAGTACTATTTTTTCTCAAAGGGTACTCAGTCTGTAAATACTACAGTGATTTGTCATTGATGCTTTTATCTGTAAACAAAATCTAGTTTTATGCTATTTGTATGAACAACTCAAGCTATAAATAGACTAAACGAAACTCATTGAAGAGACGCGCAACATAAGTACGTCACTGATTTATTGCACAGCTATATATTTATCGGTCATCGGTCTAATTAACTAAATTTGTGGCCTGACACGTGTTAGCAATTGTTTTTTATGCTGCAACAAATCCGAAAGAAACAGTGAGTCATTTTATCTCCGATTATTATTGTACGTTGCAGTATCTTTAGTTGTGTTTATGTTTTCTTCTTTTATAACCAATCGATTTCATCAAAAGTGTCCAGTATTAAATATGTAATGTGTTTCTTCTATGCTCTAGTAAACACTAGACATTTTAAAATAATGTAATTAAGGTAAACGTCCCTGTGCCCGATACTGACCCCATACATGGCACCTTCAATCTTATGTCATAGTAAGAGAGGTGACAGGTTTTACTGTGTCAAAATCTATTTTATCTATAAAGAACGACTTTACCGCTTTTAATTATATTTTTTTGAGTTATCTGATAATTTTTTGACGGAAAAAAATCTGGCAGAAAAGGTGCATCTGTGGTGTGTGGCGGCGGCGGGGCGAATCATAATAGTTACATTAATCAGTCCAAATACATAACACCACATTAGTATCTGCATTGCACCATTTGCATCGGTGCGCAGTTTGGGCGGATCTCTAGTATTTTATATAAACAGACTTTTATTGGATCCGATTCCTGTAGTGCAAATTTTATCTTCTTATACTTCTTCGCTCTTATAAACTAATCTGAGGCTTAGAAAAAATGCAATTAAGACCCTGTCATAAGTTATGCTGCAAGAAACATGACGTTTCTGTATTAATGCCTATTATTAGGCCCTTTTAGTTTATGCTTTATGTTAGGCCAAGGATCTTTAAGGTCACTTTTGAGGCTAACAAAGTTGTGCTTTTTTTTATTTAATTTAATTTAATTTTTGCTTGTGATATTATCGTTAAAATTAATTAATTGATTTTACATCATCATTTTTGTATTTATTTTTATCACAATTATCAAACTCTCATTCGCATATATTAATATTAATAGTAAGAATCACAAGGTCAAGATCGTTTAACATAGTTCAGAGTCGAAATAGTAGTAAATTTTGGTGTACGAAATTAAATTACAATTAATATTATACCCAAGAGCTGGCGCGTACTTAGCCCAGCGGATCGCGCTTGCGATCCAAAGGGGTAATGCCGCCAGCATCATGGGGACCCTGCCGCAGTCAAATATTTTAGACGGGGTTTTCATTTTATAATTTTTTTTTCTGTTGTAAATAATAATTTTTATTTTTCTCTTGAAAAAAAAAAATAATATTCTATATTCTTGGCTAGGTGGTTAGTGTGGTTACTTAACAATAGAATCTTAGCTTCCAGCGGAACCTGACGCAGCAAAGTCATTTATTTGACAAAAGTTTATCTAAATAATATATGATTTAGTGATGACGAACTACCTGACGTAAATGCCGAGACTAGTACACCGTACAACTTTTAAGTTCACTGCATAATGTTGTAATGTTCAACAATGTATTGAAGTGTTTAGGTTTTATTCTTTAATAAAATTAGTCCCAATTTAGCAATGATGTCACTTACATACCTATTTCGCTAAAAGCTTAATACCCCTAGTGAATTAAGGTAACTAGCCCTTTATCGTGTAGGTATTACAACGTTTTACGATTATTCGTGACGACTGATACCATTATCAAATTATTTTAATTAATTTATATCATTGAACTACCGGTCAAGTGCATTCAAGATAACTTATCTCGAAGTTTAAAATTTGACTACAAAATCACTTCATTCACGAACCCGACCCCATTTTTTCGGTTGCGTCTCACTAAATTAGAAATTGCAATTCGAAGGTAGAAATTCTGTTCTAGATTTTTAAATTGATTTGGAATGGATAGTTTTTTCCTGACTTTAATTCCGTGGTTGAGCTCAATTTGTTTTTCGATCTTTTAAATAAAGTGTGTCAGTCTCGTCTCGACCTCATAAGATTTTAAAGATGCCAGTTTCGAAATTTTCCTTTGTCACTCAATATTTCTTTAAAAAACCGGCCAAGAGCGTGTCGGACACGCCCAAGGTAGGGTTCCGTAGCCATTACGAAAAAATCAAGTAATATTTTTCTAAGGATCATCCAAGTTTAGGTATGTTTTATACCTTAGGCTACTATTTACTCTTAAACTACAAATAATTTCCAAGCAATCTTAGCCGCTATAATTTTCCTAGTAAATTTGATATATTTACTACTATTCTAAATTTTTTCAAATTTTTTCCACCCAACAGTTTAGATTTTAGAGGGGGGGGGACGGTCTATTTTAATGAAAATTTTCACTTTAAAGTTGAATATTTCGCAAACAGATAACTGTATAGGAAAATCATGTTAGCAACCCCGGAATGGTTTTAAAAGACCTATCCAACAATACCCCACATTATAGGGTTCGTCGAGAAAAAAAAAATCACCCCCCTTTACGCCTATGGGAGGTACACTAAAAAAAAATATTTTTTATTTTATATTTTGCCACTTTGTCGGCGTGACTGATATATATATACATGCCAAATTATAGCTTTCTAGTACTAACAGTCTCTGAGCTTAGCCGCGGACAGACAGACAGACGGACAGACATGGCGAAACTATAAGGGTTCCTAGTTGACTACGGAACCCTAAAAAACGGTCTACGTCAGTTAAACAGTTTCAAAATACTTTTGGCTGCCTTACAATTTGACGATTATTTGTTCTTACATCACACCTCGAAATTGTTTACTCTCTTCCATTACACTCATTATGAAGTGTAACATTCTCGGGTTGTGCCACCCAAACTGTTCAAATATTGACTGCATAGGACTTGCTATCATGAAGAGTAGGGCAAACAAACAACACGGGCGTCTCGAGTATGTAATCGAGATAGTTTAAACTGTAGTTTGTTTGGAAATTCCGTTTTATGCTTTGATTTTGGCAGCTTGCTCTAATTAAAAATAGACTCTTCATAATGCACTTCTTTTCAAACGTTCTACTGTTTACAAGTTTTTATTGACTTCATTTCGCTTGTTCATTTCTTTATCAAGAATCATGTCACAATCACAATCCATATTTTTGTCCATCCGTGCGCCAATTCGGATCTGTTCAGCCGTTATTACCTGACTGACTAAGAAACATTCAAACCATCTTCACAAATTTCTCATTTACAATATTAAGCACAGAATAAAAATAATGACGTTATGCGGCATAATAATACACATTGAGACTAAAGTTTCTGTTATAAAATGCATTTTCCATATGCTATATTTTATTGGTACTAGTGGAGCAGGACCATGTGGAATTACTCGCCGTGGTCTGAATCCAGATTGAACAAGCCTATTGTTAGTGTTCCACGTTCGCTTATTGATATTTAAAATTGGATTCCGTGAGGGGAAATACGGTTGGAGTTTTGCAGTGGAAAAATGGGTCGAGAGAAATAGAGTTTCGAAAACTCTGGGCCATGTAATTTGATATTCGAAAAAAGTAAGCTATGAATAAGTTACGTGGAAAAGAAAAGTGCGTTAAATAAGGTTTTTATTTAAGTCGGGACGGGAAGAGAGTGAGTAGTTTCGGTTTTTTCGGAAAACCGTCTTGAGAGGTGTGTTGGAGTTTTAATTATTACATAAAATTATGTTTCAAGAGAGATTTCATGATACTTTCACTTAGTATTATGTTTGGACCAAGCAAGCAAGTCTTATTCAATGTTAAGTTCTATGACTGACAATATAGAAAATATTAAAATAGCATTGGCATCAAAAGCGTTTACTTAAGTATTAAAAATAAATTATAGACAATATGAAGTCTGTTACTATACAAGAACAAACCTAACCTACCTGAAATTCGATTCAAAGGAAAATGATAATTTCACGAACATAATATGATAATGAAAGCACAGTGAAGACCAATGAAAATAAGTCGGAATCATTAAAAAGTTACACAAAATGAGACCTGTATATGCATATTATCAGCTCTAGAGTGTCGTATCTTCCGTGAAGACTTCACGTCTAATTTAAATATCAACGCTCCGATCGCTTTCGTGATAGCGAACAATACAACCCATTTAGGATCTTAACAATGAGTTAATACCGCCGGTAATAGCGTGTAGGCATACGATTATAATTCAACGATGTCGTCAAGAACAAAAGAGACTAACAATGAATTGTTAGTGCGTTATGGAGGCCCAGTTTAGCCGCAATCTCTTCCCTAGACTGTCTGGCGCGGCTGTATACTGCGATTGAAGCGTTTTGATATTTCTATTATTAGTTTTTTTATCGCAATCTTGCGGAAAAAAATGCAAGTTTTTGGGATAAAAAGTATCCTAATATGTTATAATACAGGATATAAATTATCTGTTTGCCAAATTTCATCACAATCCGTCTAATTGTTTTAACGTGAAAGAGTATAAACATCCACATATCCATATATCCATGCATATAAACTTTCATGTTTTGTTTATAATATTAGTGGAATAGGCTTGCGTTTGACCACAATCACGCATTATGGAAAGCGAAGATGAAGTCTACGATGGAGCACGCTAGCCTAGTAAATTATCATTCACCCTAGAATTTCAGTGAGTTTTGTTGTGCAACATGTTAATTATTTTTTATTGTAAATGGAAAAGTGTGTTTATTTATTGGTCTTCCAAATTACCTAAAACATATAAAAAAAAAATTAGTAAATACTTAGGAACCAGTTTAATCGACACTGGTCATTTACAAATAACAAAGATAGTTTCGCACATTTACCTTCATTTTGTTTACGAGCATTTGATTAACCATGCAAACTCCAAGGTCGTCCTGCCGGTTACTTAGAATATCCGCCATTAATTAAAGCATGTTATCAACCACGCCTTATAACCTCATGAAATTGGTCCTTGCAAGTATCAAGACGAGTTGATACACGCGTGCGCTCGCGCATACGATTGCGACACGACGTGGGCGCGCACCGGTTCCAATAGTAAATATTGCGGCTAACTGTACCAACTGTGCAATAACAAGAGATATATGGTTTATGTAGTATTATGTGGGGTAATCTTTAAATTTAAATATAGTTGATAGAACTATTTTTCGGGATAATGATCAGTTCAAGTACTAAACATAAAATGTAATTAGCTTAACTCATCTCATTTAGCACGAGCCAAATGAGCGAAGGCTTATTTGGCTACATCGCCAATTTTGTATTTCATCATCATCATTATCATTTCAGCCGATAGACGTCCACCGCTGAACATAGGACTCAACTCGACTTTGTTCTTATTTAAATACATATAATTTTTTACGATATAAAAAACGGGGTGATAAAAAAAGTCCATTCATCCAGCATATTTTTCAAATATTTTTCAAATATTTCGTATCAGTTTGCAAAACTTTTTATATTCTTGCGAGTAATTTTCTGAATTTTTATTATGTAAATTGAACATAAGTAGGTACATATCTTTTCACATTAAGAGTCAAAGCATCAAGAGTTATTTGGTGCTCTATTCTGGATTAGTATAGTATGACTACTCATTTCAATCTGGACGATATGTTGGTTCCCCTTACCCTATTTGGATATCAAATTTCGTACATGTAAAGCTTCCCACATTGGTTGGAGAATGAATCCGGCTTATCAAAAACACGTCAATATATTCATACTAATAAGGCGAAAAACAAATGCGATAGTAACTCTGGCTGTCTGTCTGTTACCAAGAGGTAACGCTTAAACCGAACCGGTCGGTGAACAGACGAGATGAAATTTGGTACAGAAATAGTTTGAGAGCCTGGTAAGGACATAGAATATTTTAATCCCGAAAAATTGCATTTTTCATGTTAAAACTGTGATCAAAAATATTGTACCGCAAAAATATACTGCGTAATATTTTTTCTACGCTCATGCCGCAGAAAATTTAATTGTTTTAGTGCCATTTCGCAACGCAACGATCGTGACCAATTACTACGCACTTTTATAAAACTCTTTTATGGCGTATACGTTACACGTACCTACATAAAGAAAAAATTTCACATTGAAAATATTGCCGTGTATTTCAGAACTGCAATTTTTGCGGTGAACTTTGGTCATGGATTTCTAACTAAGGCTTGATTTCTTTCTACGCTGACATCGGTCGCTGACGTCGGTCGCGCGTACGAATATACACAATACTCTATGGGCCACCGCACAGCGACGCTGACGTCCGCGGCAGATTTGTTTTATTGCTACGCGCCGCTGATGGCGCGCGTCGGTCTTGCTCGTCAGCGCGCGCGCGTCGGTACGCTGACGCGCTATACACCACTGTCGCGCGCTCAGTGCGAAGCTGACCGACTGACGACTGACGTCCGTCGAGCGTACGAATAATCACAAACTCTACGGGGCACCTCACAGCGACGCTGATGGCCGCGCATTTGTCATACGCGACCGACGGTATGCTCGGCCGACGTCAGCGACGGACGTCAGCGTAGGAGGAAATCAAGCCTAAACATTATTACGTAGTTGCTATTAGTTGAAGTATATTGCTGTGCCCTTACGATAAATCCTTACCGTAGTTTCTATCTTCTTTTTTTTCTTTCAATAAAGTGTTTTGAGTTTCATGTTAGCTAATTTTGTCGATGCTTTGAACATAACTGCCGTATATCAAGTAGTCAAAACCTTTTCATTGCATTAGGTTTAACAATCAGCTCCTAGGGCTGTCTTGTCAATGGTTGTAATAAAGTCGACCAAGTAAGTGCTTTACCATTTACATTGATAGTTCCTACATCAGTAGAAAAACAATACAGCCTATTGTCACATTTGTTTGGAAGTGAAAATAGCCTTTGACGTTTAAAATGTACAACTCACATTGAACCTCAGGGTGAAGGACTTTCTTGGTCTACTAAGCAATGTTCCAATTACATTTTCCATGTAAACGATTACGATTGCCAGTCCGTCCGCTGTAACAGCAAACACGATGAAAAACTACAGACACAACAAATGCGAGTGCGTAGTCTGCTTTAAGTGCGCTTTGAAATATAACTCCATCAATTAGGGGTAATTAAACGTAACGTCAGACGAATTTACATTTTGTTTACGCAACGGGCTGTTTGGAGAATGCGTTTTGGTGCGGCGTGGTTACCTGAAGGTGGAAACGGTTTTATTTAAAATATTCTATTGTTCAAAGACCATGAGCAGTGCAGAGTTAATTTCGCGTATGAATTTCTAAAAACTCATAGGTGTGAACCCGTATTTAAACCATAGTGAAAATAAACAGATCACTCACGTCTTAAAACGAGTTTAACTCGACATGTTAAACCCACTACATTTTGCTTACGAGGCCATAGGTCAAACCCCTAGCGGCAAATATTCATTATTAAGCTTTGATCGACTAATACTAATACTCGCTAATTCGTGAAGTCTACAAAGTTGTGAAAATTTTCCTTTTAAATTCTTTGTATCTATGTGGTACTGCCGTGACAATTTAAATTTGATCCTCGCTAATAAACCTTTGAACTAATTAAGATGAAATTTGATACGTAGATAGTTTAAGAGCCTAAGAAGGACACATGACAGTTTTTACCCATCGATATAGAGGTATTCTATATCGATGTTTTTACCCCAAAAAAATTCATAGTTCCCGCGGAATTCTTCGCAGATGAAGTTGCGGACACCAGCTATCTAGTATAGAAAATAAGAAGTTTGTCACATGTTATGGTCTCGACCTCGACACGCACTTGACCGATTTTTTGGCATTTATGAAAAACACATTTTACTTGATTACTTTTTTATTAAATCCTAAGTTACTTTGATTTGTCTTAAAGCCCAGTAAAATTCTGCATTACATTACGGCGTTCGCGATGGACCACTTAAAACTTGAAGTTCGTTCTCTTTACGACCTTGCAATGTAAAGCAACTTTATTGTGCAATACATCTTTATTGTTACTAGTTTAATTTTCTGATACATGTAGGCGTTAAGATTAATGGTCAATAAATATGTCGATTGCGGACCAGGAAATACCGATAACGAAAAAACATCGATATCGGTCGCGCGCGTTGGCTTCGATTAAAATGTTTCTTTTATCGTTCGCGAAATTGGAACAAGGGAATAAACTATTGGAAATGGGTTTTTTATCAATATGACTTTGACAGTTTTGATCTTGTTACAATTGTGTGGTGCAGAGCATTAAGTCTCATCATCTATTTAGTTGAACGAGTTGAATTGTGAGCAACGTTGAACGTTTTTGCAGCAAATATTGTCAATCAATGGAGCTACTTAAGCCCAAAAGTGTAGTACAGATAGCCTGGGGCAATTCCTACTACATATTTTAATAGTTATGGTCAGGGGCTAAATTCAGGTTCGGGCCTTCACGGGTTTGGTAGCGGTAATTCAATCGTTTGGGTTGGGTTTGGTTTGAACTGCTATTCAGGAACGCCAAAAATCACTGGTTTGCGAGAGGTTTGATATGAGCCTTATTTAATTGTTTATTTATTGACAAAGCGAATTAACAGAGAAATAAGGCTCAACCCAAGCTCAACACATTCCTATCCTCTCCCAAACGATTGATTACCGCTGCAAACCGTGTTGGGCCGTTCCTGAATTTAACCCCAGAGGCTTATTGTTTAGCTTAACACAATCGTTTCCATTTCTTTCTGTCACACGGTATAGGATGAAGGTAGGAAGAGATGGGGAATGCGTTCGCGAACGCCAGCGCTTTAACTAGACAATACGGCCTCAGGTGAGAAGCTTATGCTGAGGCATCGACTTCAAACTGATCAGTATACAGCAGGATTTTTATTAAGTGATCACCCTATTCATTGAGCAAATTCATGCGCATTGCATTGAAGCAATGATAAGTTGCAGATAGATTCCTTTCTTGGAGGCAACCATGCAAAAGCTATTCAGGAGCACCGCCAAGAGAAGTTCATTCCATAACTTAGCTCTTTATGGGAAATACAGTACCTGCTTTAGTGTAGTATAGTACTTTGGAAGAGGAACTGTGTAGATGATGCGGATTATGTGTGTGATCCGTTACGACAAGCTTTTTCATTGCTACGGAGTAACCAGATCAAACATTTGGTCTAACATTTGGTAGCATAGGGTACGGTTGTGGCACCTACTCTGAAGATGAGCTCTGGTTGAGTTCGAAACGCGTCAGTGTAGTTTGGTGGTGGTGGCAGTTGGGTTTGTGTGATTTGTGTGTGTTCATACTGCGTGGAGGTGGAGGAACTGCATAAACGTAACTATCGTAAAGTCGCGGGTGAGCAAAGTCATTGTTTCAAATTAATAACCAGATTTTAGTTCGTCGACTTTATGGGCAAGGACATGGATCTCCGCGAAGTTAGGCTTCCTTCAAGCAATAACGCTTTTCTTTTTGTAATACACTCATCTCTTTTCTGGCCCAATTACAAACTGGGTTCTAAATTCACTTTCACTCCTACTCAGCACGAAGTACCGTTGAATCTTAAACAGTTAAACCGCAAAAACAGAACCATCGGTGCGTAAAAATCGCGTAGTTTCGCAACTCGGGCGCACTTCCTATTGTTTAACCACCGTTTCCGAGCCCCCTTCCAACGAGACCTGCACAATAGCGGCTGTGACAATATAGCTTCTGCTCGCAAAACTCGCAAATAAACTTCCTTCGTTCTTATTTGGCGTTTAGGCCCGCCCGTTATTTGCTAGGTAATTATAGTATTTTATTTACAAGCTTTTGCTGCACTTGCTGTGTTATTTCGGATCGAATATTTTAAATCGAATCAACGCACTTTCAGTATTCGGATATACTTGAATGGTATTAGGTACCTACATTATTATGTAGATTGGATGATAGTCCACAAAAAATACAGTTGGGAAAAAACTTGCATTAAAAATTTATTTTTTTAACAAAAACTTACGCAAAAGCCTGTCGTGATCATTTTATGGATTGTTAAAAAAATAAACATCAAAATTACAGACAGTATCCCCAATGCCAATGACCCGAACGAGTATAAATATCCAATACGAGCATAAATTGATATTGTTATCAAGACCTGTCAGCGTAATCCTTGGCAAACGACAGCCTGGTATCAATGGCATTTCCTACATTTAAGATTACAAGGCTAAACTTGTCCAGTGTATGTTTACTGGACGATACGCATCGATTAATTATACCTTCGACAACTTTATGTACCCTATTTGGCTAAAAAAAACTTTTGTATGTACGTCACCACAAGAAAATTTTAGACTTTAGGACAAGTGATTTTATAACTACCTAGTCCGCGCGTGAAATGTACCTACCTACCGTAAAAATTACATACCTCATTTGAAATGGAATTGAAAATTCTGTACGCTTACTTAATTTTGCCGTCGTCTAATGTTTTTTTCGCGACTGCTCATCATTTCAAAGAAAGAAAGACGTGCACTGCCGAACATATTCACCTAACAATGTCTTACAATTTATTCGCTTTGATTTACCATAAGCTCTCGTAAGTAAAAGTAATTAAAAGTGATCAATGAGGAAACGCTCCTCCTGGGAATTATGTCGTCGGGTGACATTTTAACAGATATTTTTTATTGGTAATTTCTTATTTTAGGTAATTTTTATTTTTATTATCTTTGTTAATTACTAATATAGGTAATTTAGTTGAAATATGTTTCCAGTTAGCATTTTCAAAAAATGGCGAGTCTTAACTTGAGCATAAAATATGAGGAAAATAGACGCATATTTCAAAGCTACCATGATAACGGACTTGTTATGACACCCTTTATTCGTACACTGTAGGTACCTCTATAATCAAACTTAGCTATCGTTGATAGCGATATAGGGCAAACATCATTTACATAGACACTTAAACCGAACAAAAGCCCTTTTATAAAAGCTTCTTTGTTATTGTGAAACAAAAATTATAAAGAAAAAACTTTTTATCCATGACAGCTTTCCGAGTCTCGTATTTGACGGTCGTTGCAAACCGACTGCGACGCGTTTGATAAAGTTTCGCTGTACTTTTTGACAATTCTACTGTTCAGAATAACTAATATAGTTTTAAAGATTTGAAGTTTTTAGTATGATTCACCACTCAGCTAAATATTATCTCTGAGTGACATGACCACGTGTTTAAACTGGGGGCTGAGGACAATGCAGCATCCCTCTTTAATCTCGACAACCCTAATGTACGGACGTACTCAAAAAATTCATATCCATTGTGCGTGTGATTGCGATTATTGATCGACATTATATCGACTTTATTTGGCATTGTCTGTTCCAAATTGTACTGACGAGCAAAAAGAACTACATAGTCACTTAATGAACTGAAACAATTACTTTGCTCACCGCCCGCGACACCGCGACCACACGTTTGGTCGCGGGTGAGCAAAGTAATTGTTTCAGTTCATTAATATGGACCTCCGCAAAGTAACGCCTGATTCAATAAATTACATAGTCACTTCTCGTAAACTTTGTAAGGAAATTGACTCTTTGTTTTTAGTCGTCAAAGTATAGTATAAATCTCTCCAGGTGAATTTTTCGCTTCGAGCCCTTATCTTTCAAAACAAACGATATCGTCATAGTATTAAGGTTCAAATTGAATGCAATGGCTCGAAGCGAAAAATTCACCTGGGAAGATTTATACTATATTTATTTCTTATCAGTTGCAAATTGAGGTGATTTATTTTTTATAATGTTGATGTTTCTCAATTGTCAGGTATTCCTTTGACCAAAATTGGTGCTTCCTGTACCTACAGGTTGTTACAAACATACCCTAAGGCGGAAAGCGAGTTAAATTAATAGGGATGTTGACGCCATTTAAAAATAATTCGAAGACACGACTCCAGTAAAAAACGCTTTATTTTAGCCGTGAAAACAGGATTAATTTTCGATTAACTGCAAAATTAGATTTTTTGTTGCTTTAATACAAATAAATGGTTAGTTGATTGAGTTTGCGAACAAGTGACGTTATAAGTTGTTATTTCCATTCAAACTCTATGGGAGAATTGGCAGGTCATGAAAAGTACGTCAGTTGATTGGTGGTGTCAACATCCCATTCTTCTAAATAAAAGAAACCTGTACCTACTAAAAAAATATTTCCAATCATATAAATGTTATTGAAGTGCAATCATATTTAAGTAAAACCAAAGTCGGTTAACTGTCTTACCTAAATATACTCGGAGTGATAAATTATTATGAATCATAGAAAAACTCAATATCCTTCCCTTAAAAGACTTACTTCCTTCCTAGTCGGACACTCTTGTCAGAGTGGTCGTGGTTGCGCAGACGAGGTACACGGAGTGATGTTCGGTGGGTCGCAGACTTTTTCGAGGACAGCCCTCTTAGCAATTTGCTTCCATTTCTGCCGGTTAGAGGCGTTGCGAGTACACTGGACCATGGTGGACTCAGTAGCTTTTTTAATCAGGTCAGTCCAGCGAGTTGGTGAACGGCCGCGTGCCCTCTTGCCTTCCACCTGACCCTGGACCACCAACCTCTCCATTGAGTAAAAGACAAAAGAAGAGTAAGAGTCTCTTAAAAAACTATGCCTATCCAATTTGACTGTCATGTCATGACAGGCTACTAGAGCTAGAGTTGACCCTATTTATTAGTTTGATGAAGTTTTTCAAGTTTCTTCTAACACTTCGTATAAATTTCAAAGTTCGATGATTTTGTAATGTATTTGCTGTACTCGTAGTTGCAAGTAATTTACAGCGTTTCTTGCCCGTAGTTGTTTAGAAATCGTGTTCCCGTGTGTAACGAATTGATAATATCATCGTGTAATTTAAGGCAATAATAGAATTATGGCCGCATAATGATCGCGATAGGGAACCAACGTATTACCTATATTACGATTTACAGTATGATATCATTCCTTAATAACTGATTAATATAGGAAAAGATTTTGTCAGGTTCGTATTTTGCTGTTAGAAACTTTAACCCAAGTAGAAACAAAGAATAAGAATATGTTTTTCTGATAGCCGTGGTAGCCTAGTAGTTAGCAGAGGGTCGTGGGTTCAAATCTCGGCTCGCACCTCTGAGTTTTTCGGAATTTATGTGCGAAATTACATTTTAAATTTACCATGAGCTTTACTGTGAAGGAAAACATCGTGAGGGTGCGTACACCTGCGAAGAAAATCAATGGTGTGTGTGAACTTTAAACATGAAACATGTCGAGTTAAACTTGTTTTAAGACGTGAGTGATCCGTTTTTTTTCACTATGGTGTGTGTGAAGTTCCCAATGCGCACTGGGCCCGTGTGGGAACTACGGCCCAGGCCCTCTCACTCTGAGAGCCTGTGCCCTGTAGTGGGAAGTATACAGGGTTATTTTTAATTCACTGATATCCTCTTAACACTGAATTCCTATCACTCAAATAAATGTTTTTTGTTTTACAACTTTTTAAAATGAAGCACTTTTTTTCCCATACAAATACACAGAGTATCGTAAAAATAAGAGGTAATCTCAAATTTTCTAAACGTTATTACACCAAAAATATTAAGTTATGACAAAAGCCGTAAAACAAAAAACATTTGTTTAAGTGGTAGGAGTTAAGGGTTAAAAGGATGCTAGTGAAATACAAATAACCCTGTATAGGCTGGGATGATGGTGAATATGGTTTTCGTATACCATCATCATCATCAGTCTTGACTGTTATACGCAAGAAGGGACTTTCATAAGTTTTTCATCCACACTCCCCGAGCGGTTGCGGTTTCGTTACGGAGTAGTAGGATTTGTTTCGGCTCCTCGATATGGACATTCACAAGGTAACGCTTTTGACGCTTTAGAGCGCGCGCTGACAGAGAGCGGTCTGGAGTTCCGAGTTCGGCGTTCAGTATGCTTAGTATAAGTTTTTACTTCACGAAATTACTTCTCGATCGCGTTTACGTAAAAATTTCAATTTCAAACATGGACGCGAGGCCGCGGAGGCGCTGTCCATGTTTCCCTAGTAATTGATTTTTTTACGTAAACGCGATCGAGAAGTATTTTGGTGAAGTGAAACTTATACTAAGGGTACAGAGTTGTTCTTTGTTTTGACCGCTCGAGAGTTCCAGTCGCCTGCTGTGTGCGTTATCGTAAGAGACTCAGTACATTCGAAAGAACGCCGAACTCTGAACGCCGAACTCAGAACTCCAGACCGCGCTCTGTCTGCGCGCGCTCTTATTCCATCAATTATCGTGTATTGTGTTCTTGTCTTTAACCAGCTGTATTTTTAACTGAGCAATAATAAATAGTACCTATGCAAATAAATGGGGGTTTTCAGAAAAAAATGTACCCGTTTTGCCTTAATTATCCTTAATTTTCCATACTACATTTATTAGTCAGTTTTGTGACGGTCCATACAACATGTATGGTTAACGCCGTCACAAAACTGACAATTAAGAGGGACACTTTTTTATTGCTTAAATCGATAGGTATTGCTTGTGATTCTGAGTAGAAATAACCCAAAATTTGTTAGATTTTAAAAAAAAAGTACTGGGTACACTTTTTTCTGAAAATGCCCAAATACGAATAATCATAACTAAGAGCTTTTTACGTTAAGACGGCGCCGAGCGTAAGATACAAACTCAGATTACAGTTAAGTAAATTAAGAAATTTAGATATCAATTTTTCCTGTGTTAACTTGTTTTTTAGTTAGTATAGTTTTAGGTACCTAATGATAAATATTACTGACACAACACGAAACTGTTAGATCAACATAAATAAAGTTCAGTTTAAGTCCTATCTACGAATTTCTTAAAAACATGAAGATTTCGTATTTGGTAAAAAAAATCAAGGATTTGAAATCTATAAATCTAGATTAGATACTATTAAAATACTATTATGGAACTTGCAAAACTACTGACGGATACAGGGGGCCGAAGAGCTGGCAGCTTCCTCGCGCAACCTACCAGGGGGGTTACTACGAAATTCGAAGTTCGAAGTTCGGATCGTGCGGTCCCTCTCACTCTCGTAATAAATACCATTAGTGAACTAAAACAATTACTTTGCTCACCCGCGACCTTACAAGGTCGACCTTGTAAGGTCGCGGGTGAGCAAAGTAATTGTTTTAGTTCATTAATATGGACCTCCGCAAAGTAACGCCTGATTCAATAAATTATTTAAATACCATTAGCGTGAGCGGAACGGCATGAAACGAAGTTCGAATTTTGCGCTTCGTAGTATAGGGCCAGTATTGCTTTAAAGAGGAAAAAAATAATGCTGCCAGCATCTTTTGGCCGGCGCCCACTGACGGCATGGCACGGCGTGGCATTTTATTACTATCAAGTTATTTTGAATCTTATTTCAATGAGTTTAGAATTCATGTTACTTTATTTCGATACCACGATGCCGCGACGTCCTGAGGGCCGATGCCACGCATAACCAATAAAGTAACATGAATTCTAAACTCATTGAAATAAGATTCAAAATAACTTGATAGTAATAAAATGCCACGCCGTGCCATGCCGTCAGTGGGCGCCGGCCCTTTCGTGCCATGCCGCGGGAGAACCTTTTGTATTTTTTTTTAGTTTTATTTTATGATTTTTCTTTTATTTTATTTCTTATCATACTTGAAAATATGATATTTTATGTTGTGTATTAAATTAAATTAAAACTAACAGTTTTTATAACATTTTAAAACTATATTGCGTAATCACGTCTGTAAAATCACTTTTATTAGTGATATCGGCAAATCTTCGTACACGGCCACTTAACGTTTTAGTCAGCTTAATCAGCAATATATTCAAATTACTTATTGAACGATAAAGTTACATTTCAGAGAACATCGCTGGCGGTAAGTACACTTTACTGTCGAGTAAGGAAAAACGTTAATGCATCTGTGAGAAAGCGTTTCATTGGCCCGCCATAAAAATAAAAGGTGACATCGTTTGATACCTTGTGATAAAGTATGAAATGGTACCTGACGTTGTAATTCCGGGTTCTGCATTGAAATATTCAAGTTTATACACATTTACAAAAGTACAGGAAAGTGCTGGGAAGTTCCCGGAAATTTTCACGAGAATTTTAAGCAAGTTTAATAAGTTACCTGTAGGTTTTTTTCATAAATTAATTATGTATCTGATGCTGACACATCAGGCAACATTTGTAAATGAATATGTAGCGTGTTATTCAAAATACCCACTTTTCAAGACTCAATTTTCTATTTCCGTATACTCGCGTTATTTATTTGAAATCCGCGCATGAACTAAAGTCACCGACATAGCTCGAAGAATCGCCAGACTCAAGTGGCAGCGGGCAGGGCACATCGCTCGTAGAACTGATGGCCGATGGGGCCATAAGGTTCTCGTGTGGCGTCTACGGACTGGAAGGCGCAGTGTAGGTAGGCCTCCAACAAGGTGGAGCGACGATCTGAGCGGGAACGCGTTGGATGCGGATGGCGCAGGAGCAGTTGTGGTCGTCTGTCGGTTGAAATGATGATGATGATGATTCTATTTCGATTTGTAACACTATAATAATATTTTCATATTCATTTTTAAAATTACATGACTAGGACTAGGTACTAATTTCTAATTCTTAATTTTGATTTTACCTAGGCTGCCACGAAAGTTTTTAGCTGTATGAAAACTATAAATATTTTATTCCTAAATTGCATGATAAATTAAAGATAATTTATCTATTAACCTCTTTGTATAGTGACATTGCAAACTGGCCAGTAACATTTTCTTTTTTTAATTTTTTTGTTGACAATGTCAGTCCAGTTTTGTTTTTGCAATGGAGCTCTCGCGAGAAGCATTTCGTGCTATGATATTCTATGACTATAAAAGAAACTTAACGAACGAAGGAATATTACGCTTCGGGAAATCGAACATGAACTAGGCATTGGATCACCCGCAGTTTTAAGCATTTTACATGATCATCTTCGCGTCAGGAAGGTCGCGTTGCGTTGGATACCACATTTGCTGACCGCAGAGCAAAAAACCCAGCGTGTCGATTGGTGTCAGTTTATGCTCAGCAAATTTGACGGAGGCCATTCCCAGCAGGTTTCTAACATCCTTACTACTGATGAGTCTTGGATATACTGCTATGACCCCCTGACAAAGCAGCAATCTATGCAGTGGGTGTTTGAAGAAGACGGACCGCCTTTAAAAATTGCTCGAGGCTGAAGTGTCAACAAAAAAATGATCGCCGTTTTCTTTCGTCGCAGTGGATCAGTGGCTGTAATTCCACTTGAAGATCAAAGAACAGTTACTAGCCAGTGGTACACCGAAGTTTGTCTACCCCAAGCGTTCGAAAAACTGGGTGAGGAACGCCCAAAGAGCGGCATTCGGGGATTTTTTTTCCACCAAGATAATGCACCAGCACACACTGCTGCAAAAACAATGGACTTTTTGAACAGCACAGGCGTTCAGATGGTGTCGCATCCACCCTACAGCCCTGACCTGGCCCCGTGTGACTTTTTCTTATTCCCCACTGTAAAGAAAATGATGCGTGGCCGGACTCTCATGAATTCGGACGAGGCAGTACAAGAATTTGAGCGGCTTTTCTTCGACCTACCGCAGAACGCGTTTTTTAAGTGTTTTGAGGATTGGTTTTTTAGAATGAGGCGATGTGTAGACCTTGGAGGGGTATATTTTGAAAAATATTAAAGTAATTTACAAAATAAAAAGAATGGTTTTGATACAGCTAAAAACTTTCGTAGCAACCCTCGTATATGTATTTTGTTGTTACAATTTTAATTTTTAATTTAATTTTAATAGCATATCAATTTATAGTTTTTTTTTGCTTCATTTTATCTCTCTCTAAATGGCTGTTCCCTTCAGGGTTAAATAATGCTTGTGACTTACATATTTTTTTTACTATATTTGAATTGCATTATTAATGAATGAACAATAAACTGATTTCATTCAAATCTCTTCAGAATTTTGCATTTTTACTTCTACTTACTGTAAATTTACATCCGCACTAATATTGCTTTAAAGATACCTAAGCAAGTTTAATGAAATTAAAAATATCTTAGAATTGGCCGTATAAGTTAATTAATCGGCGATAAATGCTAATAATGTTATCTCATCTTAAAATATCTCATCTTGCTTAAAAGTAAAATAGTTCCAATAGACTTATGACTCATCATCAGTTATCATTGTAGCCGAGCTTCTTGCGTTAATCGATTTAGTTTTAATGTAGTATTTACCAAGTCGTATTTTGGCTCTTAATATAATCCTCAATGTTACAATATGTTTTCTGAAGATTGATGTATGATTTTGTTTGGTTTCAGGTAATGGGGACTGTCAAAGGTTTGCAATTATTGGAGAATGAGTAATTTTCAAAATGGTGGTGTACGAGGCACAAAGTTAAGGTTTGCAGTTCGGCTGTAAAATATACAGATTGTATAAGTGACAGCCATCTACAAGAAAGCCTATCTAGACCTAATGATAGATTTTTGCAAGGAAATCACGCGGTGAAAAATCTGAGGTAGGGCAAATAAAAATTACCCATATCTTAAGATGCACGATTTAGGGGCTGTTTCACCACCCATTGATTAATTTTAACTGATGGATAAATGTGATGCCGTCTCCGTCTATTCGAACAAAACAAACAGAGACGGCATCACATTTATCCGTCAAATAAATTTGATCAATGGATGGTGAAACAGGAGGTTAGTGTCCTTGGTAGTGTACTCCCATCAGTAAATAAGTATGTAGTGTAGTGTGTAGCAAAACTAACGGGTTATTTTATATGGAGACTCCCAATACGAAGTGACCCGTAATTTTGCTTGTCAGTGTCTGTTCGATATTTGGAACTACAGATAAAATAAACTACGATGGATGTATGGATGTTTGTAACTCTGTCACGCTAATACGATTTGACGGATTTCGATGAAATTTGGCGCTATTTACCTAGTTTATATACTGGATTAACATAAAAGATCCATTTTATCCCGGAAAATTAAAATTCCTGCGTGATAGCGATGAACGAATTCTTCGCAGACGGAGTCCCGGGCAACAGCTAGTAGATAATAATTTACAAAATTGTCACATCTCATCTGTCGCTCCACATAATAATATGTCACTGACAATTGCCACGTTGGTGAAATAGGTAAGGGCCTGGTTTCCCATTGCCAGTTAATAAGGACATGCCGTTGAACCTCGACGATAAAACATACAAAGAATAAAGACACTATGACGACCTTTCGTTTTACGATCATACTCCGAGATTGCGCTATAAAAAACCTTTTATAGTTTTATGATATATCACGGTGCTCCACAGTGATATATGATATGATGATACCCGATGTATGGCAATAAAAACCTTTGAAATAGCTTTATATAAAGGGTCTCATTATTTTACAATGCACATGCTCGAAAATTACCTTGTTCCGTCAGTTCCGTGGGTCAATATGTTCATAGAAAGTTCGTTATTTCTGCAAGGTCTGTAGGTGTGAAAAAAAGTAATTTTAAATGTACCACAGTTAGTTCTCAGAACAAGAGGGCTCGGGCCGTAGTTCCCACGCGGGCCCAGTGCGCATTGGGAACTTTACATAAACAATTTTATTTCTTAGCAAATGTTGTGCAGGTTTCCTCGAATATATTCCGAAAACTCAGAGGTGCGAGCTCGGGCTTGAACCCACGACCCTCTGCTTGAGAGGCAATAGGTCAACCCACTACGCTACCATGGTCACCGACAATATGTCAGCCACAATTAAGATCTTCAAAGTAAATGGCGCCAAGTGTCATATTCCCGTTCAAACTTCAATCCCGTGACGTTGGTTAGAAGATGATACTCTCTCCTAACGGTTGTGGTCAGACTATTGGATTACAACACCCGACACTGGCCGCTAGCTTCCTCTTACACGCCCTAGTGCACGCCCTGTCCAGTTCCGTCAGGTTACCTAGATGTAGTCTGGTGGTTAGACCTATGGCCACTCAAGAAGATAGTCGAGGGTCCAAGCCCTGACTCGCACCTTTGAGTTTTTCGGAATTCATGTCCGAAATAGAAAAATAAATTATGAAAAGGAATGGCAAGGTTCCGAAGATACTGGCAGCGTTTCCTCTTTAAATAGCTGAACTAATTATTTGGTCGAGGTAGCTGCCAAATACCATAAGCTTTACGGTGAAGGAAAACACGCGAAGAAGTTACATGGTGTGTGTGAAATTCCCAACCCGCACTGGGTCCATGTGGGGACTAGGATTCCGATCCAGAGGGGTGTCTTGTGCCCTGGCATGGAACGTATACAGCCAAGATGATGACCTAGTTGAAAATCTGGTTAGAATTGTTTAAATAAAGCGAGATTAAATAGGTAGTTCAATTCTAAAAGCAAAGGACACTGGGAAAAACCATGTTATTGAGCTACATTCACAATGTGTTGAAAAATTACCAAGCCGAAGAGTTTTTGCTATTGTTTTTGAGCAAAAAAAAACACTTATATTCTTCCTTAACAATTAGATTTCTCTTGTTAGTTAGATGTGAAATAAGAAGCTTATTAAAATGCAAGCAAATTAAGTTACTAGTACTACTCTAATAATATTTAAAAAAAAATAGTTTAATAGTAGGAGGGAATTGCCGTACAAGCCGTATTAAATGAAAGTTTAATTTAAGCTTTATTACATGTTCCACTTATTCAATGGCATTGTATCATCCATGTAAACTTGTTAGGAAGGAAACTGCGATGTCTCAACGCATTCAAACCGGCTAAGTTGCCAATAAACATCCAATTACTTGACCAGTTTTTTATAAACACCGTGAAAGCTATTCTCGATGCAATTATCTATTTACGACATAATACTGAACAGTTTAGCACTATAAGATTGTACCGTTCTACAACGCCATTTGCGTCAGGCGATTTAGGATCTATAAAAGTCAAACGTTGAGTTCAAATTCGGTGTGTGATGGCTGTAAAATATGACATTAATAACGATTTTATGGATACGCGTCCATGTTGAGATGACATAACATTGGCACGGCATGTAATCCAACGATTTTATGGCTTATCTTGCTAAACGTTATTACTTCAGTAGCACAAAGGTCGCTAACACAGTTCTTCTTTAGCCAAGCGAAAGTTATGTCGATAATGTAATTTACTGGAACTTGTCATTAATCTGAATTGAGTTTGACAGTTCAGTAAACTTTGATACTGCTTTACTGATCTTGACACTAAAGATATTTAATTTTTGGCCAGCAAATAGCCATTAGGCAATCTTGGATTAAAATTGACCATCAAGAGTGGTATGAATTGGAAGAAACTAATACAGCAATTATAGTCACAATCATGGGATATCTTAATAAGTAAATGCCGTTCCGTAATACCTATAAGATCAGAACCTCTAGCACGATGCACTGGTATTTTACTCACCACTTCAAGATCCTTTCCACTTACGATGCAACGCCTGGTAAATTATACGTGGCTAGCATACCATGAATACCTGGTAAGATTTATAAGCCGCACTTTATAAAAAGAATGTAATAAATAATCTATTGTCCTACATCTGTCTCATCGTTTCTTGGTTACTCGAGGTCAACGTTTCATAATAGTTTTTATTCCCATATCTACCATCGCTGTCCTCATACTTGAGCTGGAACTACGCGACACCATACCTGTTAGCGTTCACTATATCATACAAAGGTATTTCATTTAACTTGACGACTTCATCATTACTGATTCTGTCAAAATTTTACGCTGTGCTTTCAGTTTCGTGATGTATATATACTGTGTGTGATTTTAATACCTCATGAAACCATTTTGATTGTAAATTTTGGGTAGCTTTAGTATTAGTGATCCATTATGTCAATCTATACAGTAAGCACTCTGGTGAACAGGTAAATAATATTTACTGAAATTTACTTAGGATTTGGTAAACAAATCAGTCTTCCTGATTAGGTGCAATTTGATGAACATGCAATGGTCATTTGTCAATCGAGAGCCTTTTCGCGTGTTACAATATTTTAGGTTATTTTGTGTCATTGCCACGTTTTCTTCAGTTGTTTACGTCTTATTATTTCTATTAATATTTTATATGTTAAGCCCTTTATAAAACTAAAAGCATACATTATGAGCTATAAATTTACGAAATACAATATGATTTAAAAAATGTCGAAACCCTGAATTTCTCCTACCCGGGGCATCGTGCCAAGCATGCTTGCGGCATTCCCTCGCTGTACGGCTATGCTCAGCCTCTGAGCGAAAAAAGACCCGGCCCTGAGGTCGCCCTTTATTGTACAAAAAAGAAAAACTCTATTGACAACGGTTGATATACATGTACAAAGTCGAACTGCTTAAACTTGCTTTGCCTTAGTTGCCTTTGCTTGTTTAGCTTTTTTTTTGCTTGTTTTTATATTAAACTTGTAGTCAATTAAATAAAAATACACCTCAACAAACCAGCTTTATGTCTTACACTATTTTCTATCCTTGTTTGTATTTACATCTTTAACTAAGTAATTGATACGTAAAGTATGTATAGTTTATTTAGACGTCTTAGAAAATAAAATCTCAATTAAATTGTCCGTTGGCATGTAACGATTAGTATTTGAATAAGTAGTATTGTTTCCATACTTCTTTGTATAACAACCGGTGTAAGGCATAATAAATCGTATCTAACTAATATTATAAATTAAAAAAGTTTCTAAAGATGTTTGGATATTTGGATGTTTGAATGTTTATTAATCAATAATCAATTACGCAATAATGGGTGAACAGATTTCGATGAAACTTGGCGCACAGATGGACAAAGGTCTGGATTGAGACATAGAATACTTAGGCAATATCCTGGTAATTAGTTCCCGTAGGCTAATATTTTTACATTAACTATAAATTAAAAATTTTAAAAACCCCCAACGCAATTATGTCACTGTCAATGCCAGTTATGCGTCTAAGATCTCTTCCGCAGCTAACAAAAGAGCTGATAACTTTGAAACGGCTGCACCGATTTTGATGAAACATATTTAAGAACCATCGCCAAGAAACCTGCTTTCCATTAAAAAAAACCGCATCCAAATCGGTGCACCCGCTTAAGAGCTATGATGCCACAGACAGGCACACAGACAGACAGACTGTTGTGTCAGGGGTTAAAAATGATGACAGTAACACACACATAGCGGTCAAACTTATAACACCCCTCTTTTTGTGTCGGGGGTTAAAAAGAGGCGCTGTCCAAGAACGTTGAAGTACAGTCGCGGAATGCAAAGGTTCGTTACTTTTCGGCTCTATGTCAACGAGTTAAGGTCGAAAAGTGACAAACCTTTTCATTCCGCTACTATACCTACTTCGGCTTTCGACATGACGTGCTAGTTTCGTTTGGAATTCAAAGATGGCGTTTTCCGAGCGGACTTTTTTCACGAATTCCTAACAAGAACGAAGCCACGAGGTAAAGCTAGTTGTTTATATAAATTTACTTCTTTGTATGACAGCCGGTGCAAGGAGTAATTTCATAGATGAATAAAAGCAGCGCACACGCATTTAGTTCACAGCAAGAAACTTGGATCAAATACATGCAACTTTTATGAGAAAGAGTTCTGGGAAATGTTTGTATCACGTTGTAAGGGAGAAGCGACAGCGATTATTTAATTTTCTAAACACAGGCTAGATAATATTATTTATGAGATAGAGACAAACGAGCAGATGGTCACATAATGTAGCAATCATCGCTGTCCATGGCCATCTGTATCATGAGTAGGGGTACATAATCAAAATACGTAAAGCTAAAAAGCATAATTGCTGGAAATACTTTATGGTTCACTTGGTATAATTAAATTTTCTTTGAAATCGTCAACTTTTACAGGATTGTTACATAATGAACCTAACCTAAACCAACCTGTAGATTACACGATCGAAAAGGTTCATCTTCTTAAATGTTTGAGCGAAAAAAAAATTACTAAATAAAAAATATGAGTTTTTCGACTAGTACTTTGCACGCTACCGTTTTTTGAAGATTCCTAAGATTTATCGGTCTGGCAAAGAACCCTACCTTGGGCGTGTCCGACACGCTCTTGGCCGGTTTTTTTTGAAGATTCCTAAGATTTATCGGTCTGGCAAAGTTTGCATGCTGCAAGACGATTCTACAGTTTTACTGTGCAAGCAGAAAGTTTCGCGGGAACCAACTGTGACGAAAGAGTAGTTAATATCTCTCTGGGTAAATTACTTATTTACAGTGCATTAAAGTAGTGTCAGTTTGGAAACTCTTTAGACATAGAACTACACTGCAGGAGTGACAAAAAATCTTATTTGTAAAATAGTTTCCTTCCAAGTCAAACTTAAAATATCTATTTCTTTTATATATTTATTTTATTTTTAATATACTATTAAAATATATTTGAATTTGAATATCCAATACTACTTGGAAAAATAATTTTCAGGTCAGGGAATTCTAAAAGTGATACAACGCTACATCTTATGTCTTATGAACTTTTTTTATATGATTGAAACGCGACGCGTGAGAATGTGCCTACGTTTACATGTATGTTTGTCTGATCAGCTATATCATGAACAATGCCTCGTCTGAGACAATGTGATGCATTGATATCGGGTTTCTTTTTTTGCTATACTTCGTGTTTTAGATTTGATTAACATGCAGGTAAGAATTGACCTACATTCACATAACACTACACTGTTTACTATCTAACTCTTTATGTAACAGATAATTAACTAGCTTTAGCACCGTGGATTCGCTCACGTTAGTAACACCTTTATGATAAACATGTATAATCCTAGATTTTGGTCTGAAAGACTACGGTAACTATAAAACACAGCGTTCACTCGGACAGCGCCATCTATTGATTACAGATGCAGTTAACAAGTATTAATAAACTATTACATTTTTACAAGCTTTAATTTAGTTTCACCTGTCCCGATGTTTGTCTGTCTGTAATCAAATCTTGCAAGTTATATTTGACCCACTTCCCGATTACTGATTGAGCTGAAATTTTGCATGCATGTGTAAATCAGGTGAAAATGTAATATTATTGTGACATGGAGCTGATCTGATGATGGAGCTGGAAGGTGGCCATAGGATCTCTGTAATAATTTTTTTTAAATAATATTAAATAAAACAAACTTTTTTAAAAACAAGTTTTTATTAAGTAGATGTTAATAAAAATAGACCTTGCCCTTTCATTCTGAGAGGAGGTTTGTGCCCTACAGTGGGACGTATAGGATGGGATGAAGAAAGATAAACTATGCATTAAATGTTTGCGTTTTTATCACAGTCCCAAGTTTTTTTTTTTCAATAAAAGCGTGTTACATTTTGTTTGACGTCAAGATAAATAATGAAGGTTAATTAATAATTAGTGTCAATCGTGCTATGAGTTATTTATTAATTTACTAATTTTGGTATGCTGGACCTTAGGAGATTAGGCAACATAGTTATATTCAAACACGAAAACTAGGAATGGGGATAGAATGCGTATCCAATTGCCAAAGGGTAAAGACAACTTTCTTTTAAAAAAACATGTGCAAACATTGAAATTGGGCTAACTTGTTTGTATAGGGCCCAGCAACAAGCCCAAAATGAAAAGAACTCCAGTACGATAATAAGTTCTATAGCTTCACAGTTCAACGTATTCTGGGCACTACTAATTACGTCCAGAAAACAAGAGCTCTCAAATCGGCAACGTTTCATGTGATTACGGGTCGATATGAATTAGGGACTGTAACCACTATGCAAAGAACTTAGATTACCATTAGAAGGTGTGAAGAGGCAGGTCAAATAAGAATGGAAATTGCCGGTAAATATAAATACAAACATGTGAACGGTAAAGTTCTATGTAATGTGACACCTTTTGAGCAGTAACTAGTGGCTAATATGAAAGTAGATGCAGATGTCGAGTTGATATTTTTGTTCACTTGATGATCTAAATAAAAACAGGCCAAGTGCGAGTTGGACTCGCGCACGAAGGGTTCCGTTCCGTACCATTATCTATAGAAACGGCAAAAAAATCACGTTTGTTGTATGGGAACCTCCTTAAATATTTATTTTATTCTGCTGTTAACCGAAAAACATCATCCGTGAAAATTTTGTCTAGTTCATGAGATTACAGCCTGGTGACAGACGGGCAGACGGACGGACAGCGAAGTCTCAGTAATAGGGTCCCGTTTTTACCCTTAGGGTACGGAACCCTGAAAATTATCGAAACGGTAGGTACTGTATTTTTCTTTGTTGATAATAGTGGAAAACCACTTGTTAATTATTCAATCATCGACAAGACCGCCTCTAGACGGCTTGAATGTCAAATGGATAGTTTCTGCTAAATCTAACTAAAAGATAAAATGATTCCTTCACCCAGCAGCATCGTAGGATTCTATGCGAATCTGATTTTTTTTTCTCTACAGAGTTATTTGTAATTCACTAGCATCCTTTTAACCCTAAACTCCTACCACTTAAACAAATGTTTTTTGTTTTACGTCTTTTGTCATAACTTAATATTTTTGGTGTAATAATGTTTTGAAAATTTGAGATTACCTCTTATTTTTACGATACTCTGTGTATTTGTATGGGGGAAAAAATGCTTCATTTTAAAAAGTCGTAAAACAAAAAACATTTGTTTGAGTGATAGGAATTCAGGGTTAAGAGGATGTCAGTGAATTAAAAATAACCCTGTATACACGATGATTTTTAATCAGTGATAAGGAATCAGTTTTTCTAGATCAGTTTTCGGTGGCGGTCACGTTTAAGTCGCAATTACGTGAAACAAAACGTCTTTTTTTTAAAATAATGTTTATTTGGAGACTCATTTTTTGATTAAAATCATTGTCACCCTACACATGGTTTAGGCTATGAGCCTAAAACCTCTTTGACAAGTCAGTTTTTATACAAACTTTGACGTGCGATCTGTCAAGTTCCGCGCCAAAGCGATGACATTTGACAAAACTACTTAACTTTAACAGATGCAGGATGACCATTGTATTTGTTAGATGGAGGAAGTTATAACAGTAATCTTTTTTTTCAATAAAATAGTGAATTAATTGCTTGAGACCTCATTTATTATCATTCCATTTTGACTGCGGATTAATATTTTTCAACTCCTGATCACCATGTTCAACGTCCACTGCGTGTTCCGAAGTGTAGAAGCCTGCAACAAGACGATAGTTAAGGTTGCGGGAACGCGTCGGATGCGGATGGCGCAGACCCGGTCTGATTGGCGAACCTAAGGCCTATGTTCAGCAGTGGACGTCTTTGGGCTGAAATGATGATGATGTGGTTGTTGTTGTTCATGATGATGATGATGATGATGATGATGAAAAATGTATGTTGTAAAAACTTCAGACTAAAATAATGGAAGATTAAAATGCAACGACATTGTAAACAGTGAAAATCCATTAGGTACGTACATTAAACACTCGGTACACTACGCATCGCAAGCGCATCACAAGCCATCAAAATTAAATATCCGCATAGCACTACCAAATTACATTTTTTAATTAAACGCGTTCATAAAAAACGACATTACGGCAAAACTGGCCAATCTTGTGGCGCCACGGTAAAAAATAAGAATAAAAACAAACGGCAGGCGCGAGTCGAATTCGCATCCGAAGGATTCCGTATCATCGTACAATAATTACATGGCATATTAAAATTTGTGAATAAAATACGTTCGTAGAAAAATGAACTTTCTTGAAGGGGGAGGACAGAGAGAGAAAGAGAGAGAGTACCACACCGTGGGTGCCTTTTCTATGCAGTTGACCGTACAACGAATTTTAAAAATAATCCAAAATTTTGGTTCAAAATACACTTCCACAAACAACAAAAAAATATAATGAATGAAAATATTTATCAATTTCAATTAAAAAAAACCCTAGAAAACATTTACAGGCTGCGTCAGCCAGAATAACCATATGCTTCCATATGCCGCTGAATTAATTTTAAACCATCTTAATGAAAATTTAAGGCCCTACCGAGCTCTTGGCGCATTTATGGCGTTTATTTAATTCCTTGCTGTATGTATCATTAGGTACCAGCAAAACTTTAGTTCTAAAATTCATGTGTAAGATATTTGAGGATTCATTCTAGTGACCAATGTTTTTCGAAACACGATTACTTATATAGTTTGCTCGATAGAAAAAAAATCCAAAGTAGTCTCTTAAAAATAAAATAAATCCTTAGTACGGCGTAAGTACTGCACGGCAGGTCATGACTTTTTGTATGTTAATATAATGTTACAAGATGTTTTCCAGGGCCTAGTGCTGCTACAGTATATTTAAAATATATATTTTTTTTAGTAATACGATGAAAATACCTAAATACGCGCGCGGTCTGACCAACATATCTTGAGCCGTCGTGCTTCCCCCTTCACCGTATAGTTGGTTGCGTTAGTTCTCCTTTTGGCCATCGGACGGGGAACTTGTGTCGCTTGCGCTTACGCACGGCTTTGATTCTAGCCGCTCTCACGGACGATACACGAATACCTAGAATCGATTATCGCAAGAAGCCCGGTGTGGCCTTAAACATCATCGTGTCATACGGACGGACATTGAAACTTTAGTAACAAGCCCCTTGGCGTTTGAACACGGTACCCTAAAAACGTAATGTGACTGATTATTAATCCCGAGTAGCAAAACCTGATAGTGGTTAGTACGAGTAATACGCGCGTGAGTCGCTGTTGTGACAACGCGTCAGACACTGATAAGGACAGTATTTTATTGCTTGCACTTCACATTTTACATTTGGCCGGGCCAGACGCACGATTTCTGGTAGGTGGTTTGCAAATGGAACGAGATGGAAATCTATATTTATAAATAAAAATGAATCACCCAAATGTTTGTACGAGGGTTGGTACATTTCTCGCCCAGCGTCATCATAATCATTTCAGCCGAAATACGTCCGCTGCTGAACATAGGCCTCCCCCAAGGCTCGCCAAACAGATCGGTCCCGTGCTATCCGCATCCAACGCGATCCCGCAATCTTAACCAGATCCTCGCTCCATCTTGTTGTGGGCCTACCTACACTGCGTCTTCCGGTCCGTGGACGCCACTGGAGAACCTTTTTGCAATCGGCCATCAGTTCTACGAGCGATGTGCCCTGCCCGCTGCCACTTGAGTCTGGCGATTCTTCGAGCTATGTCGGTGTCGGTGGTTTTTTGGTGATGAAAGTTTGAATAAACATTTAAATTATTGGAAATTACCAATGACCATAATAGGGTTGGTGCATTTCTCGCCCAGCGTATTGGCATCAAAATCCAGTGTTTTTTTCTTTAATTCGTATCGTAATAATTAATTTGAGATTGATAAAAAAAATATTTTTGTAAAGGAAGAAAATACTTGAATCGAATGAAAATCATATTTCGCTTTGTCAAAAAAAGCACGTAATTTACTATAGAACCAACTGAACGGTGACCCAGTGCGGAATACTTTCAGGGAATATACTTATTACAGTGACATTGCATTGCATAGCTGGACTAAAAAACTCTGGACACTCAGTAGGAAACAACTCCGACACATTGTCGGGGCATTTACAGGTCACTTCGATACTAAACACATATTAGTAAAGATGGGACTACAGGACAATGAAGATTGTAGGATATGTGGTGAGGAAGACGAAACAATGGAACACATTATGTGTGAATGTGACGCCCTCGCCAGATTAAGATTGAGACTCTTTGGAGACGGATACCCCGCACCAGGAGACTTTAAGGCACTACCGCTACGTCAAATCATCCAATTTATGGATGAGGTGATAAAAGCAATGGAGTAAGTGCGAAGGAGGGATAATTACACAAAAGATCCTTACGGGTCGAAGTGTATCCGCTAGGACCCCTATTAGTAAGATAAGATAAGATAAAATAAGACATTGCATTGCCTAGCAATGAATATCACTATGATGCTTACTGTAAGAACGTCCTATAAATATTCAAGAATCGTGATTCTTGTGGTTTGATAGTGCCAATCTCTTCTGATTAAAACATGATTTCACAACCTCCGTGAGTGGTAGGACTTCGTACATATTCCGTCTGCATCACTACCGCCATTTTACTCGCTAACCCTGCTGCCATGCCAGCTAGCCGGCGTGGATGGCAAAACAGGTAAAATTACTCAAAGTCAAAGTCGAAAATGTACCACATTAGGTATTCTTTTTTAGCCCTCTAGACTGGCAACATTATTTGCTATTTATAATGTTAAAATCTAAGCACAGGTTATTTTTAATTTCTGTCTTATAAAGAGTAGTATTACTAGACATTCTTTCGTATGCCTAACGCGCTTTCACGTCTTTACCAATCGCAAATGTTTTTATCAATTTTATCTATTAGCTGTTTTTCAACGTAACGTAATGAGACCACTGACCAAAGACAATAAACTCTAGTTTCCGCAACTAGCTGTACCTATTCCTTTCTTACCCGTACCGTTAGAAAGAGTAACACTGACCGAGTATCAGCAATTTAGAAATAGCAAATAGACATTACGGATTTTATTCAACAGATTAAAAAGGTATTTGCATCGCATGTCAGATAGAAACGCTTCCTGAAACAGGAATGTAACATCGAATAGCCCCTCCACTTGTGGTATCACTTTCTAATTAATGAAATATGAGAGAGACGCATTGAGTGAAAAGCGTGTCTCGATCGACTTATGGTCGCGTGCGGGGGTAGAGCTGTTCGATAACGATATCAATGTTCAGGATATCCAGCGGCGTTTGCGTAACGGTTTATTTCTGGTCAAGTGCATATCTTATCGTTAATTAACTTAGGAGCCGTTTCTAATTTCTGTTGATTCTGTTGCTGATTCCTTTCCTTCATCATCATCATCCCAACCTACGTATAGTAGCGGTATGAAAAGGTTCGTCAATTTTCGATCTTAATTCGTTGACATTGAGTCAAAAAATGATGAACCTTTTCATTCCGTGACTGTACGTTCAACTGTTGGGTACAGACAGACCTCCTCTCTGGATGATAGGGCTTAGGCTGCAGTTCCCAGGGGGGCCCAGTACGGGTTGGGAACTTAAAACACACCATTAAATTTCTTCGCAGGTGTGTGAAGATCCTCACCATGTTTTCCTTCACCGTAAAACTCATGATAATTTTTAAATGTAATGTTAATGTTTGTGTACTTAATATCCATAAATTAAATTTGTTTCATCTATACATTGTTAACGAGCAATATTTTTGTATAATTTATTCATTTATTTCGGGGATCTCGGAAACGGCGCAAACAACCTCGATTCCGGGGACGAAGAATCGACTTAACTTGATCTTATCTCTGGGAAAACGTATGATATCAAGTTTTAGCCTTATCACAGATCTAAAATATATTCATTTCGAAATCAAAAACATAATTTTCAATTACCCACCCAATTCACAATCAATGGAATTCCTCCCATCGATTCAATGAATTAAAAATAACAAAAGCATAATGAGTCCCGCATAACAATATAAGGTGACCACACGTGACTCTCATAACACAGTTCCGAACGGGACAAATCCCCATTCCCACGCGAACAATGGTCACCCTCGAATGACTCATGCTAATTTGTTATAGCCGGCGCCGTGGACATATCCTGGATTTTCAACGTATTTATTATAGTAAGAAAGGTCGTAGTAATAGTAGTTTATTTGCAGTGCCAGAAGCGGCTACTTTTTGCTCTTTTTGCACGTGTCGAGCGTAATGGATGTTTTATGTGTTTTAAGATAACTTTGGCCACACTTTTACCGTATTTTTTTCGGCGTTCAAGATATTCGTGCGTTTCTTTTCGATATGTTTTGTATAATCTAAACCCCACGTATGCCAGGGATTTTTGGAGCACCTGTTGATAATTTTTTAACCGACTTCAAAAAAAGGAGGAGGTTCTCAATTCGATTGTATGTTCTTTTTTTTTTTTAACGTGTGTTACCTCAGAACTCCGTCATTTATGATCCGATTTGGAAGATTTTTTCGTTGTGTGAAAGCACAGGCTTCAAGGTTGGTCCCGTTATTACCAGAATCCAGTTCTGATGATGGGATCCATGAGGAATTGAAGAAACTCCTCAAAAATTCAAGAAAAAAGTATAGCGACTTTAGTATTTTCGGTGACAAATCGAGCATTTGCATTCAGAAAGTATCATGGAACTCTGTAATAAAACGACACAACCCCGTCGAGCATTAAAAATAGAATTTTCAACATAAACTTATTTCGAAGTCAAACTGATGATTTTATCCTACGCATCTATTTTAACAGAAATAACTAAAAAGCAAAAAATAAAAATTTTAAATAAAAAATATAACCTCCTTCAAAAAACATCCAAAAAACTATGAAATAATAATTGAACCAAACCGACCACAATAAGCATGAAAATATCTTTCTTCTAATCTGTTTGAAGTCAGTGCCTCAGCTCGAGCCAGCAGGAGTGGACCTAGTAATCTAACTTACCTACATACCTACTATCTATAGGGCTTCTACACTCCTGCTGGCTCGTGCTGAGGCACCGACTTCGAACAGATTAGAAGAAAGATATTTTCATGCTTATTGTGGTCGGTTTGGTTCAATTATTATTTCATAGTTTTTTTGGATGTTTTTTGAAGGAGGTTATATTTTTTATTTAAAATTTTTTAAGTATATCAATTGATGTGATAACGATTGGTGTAGTAACACCCTTATGTAGAAATAACTAACGAGAAACGTCGATTAATCCATTCTATCATCGATCGATCTATTGGTGTTGCAAACTATTAGGTACCTACCCCTAATTTAGTGATGGACATCGATTTTTGTAAAACACTCGATGTAAATATATTACGGTGCATCGTATTTAACCGATGTATTGTTAATCCTTCAACATCGAATATACACCGTGAAATTTTAGTGGTTGTTTTCCCGAAACGAGGTGATTTAGTATCGATTGCACAATCGATTTATAATTACTATTTTGACTAGAGTCAAAAATCCAATTGTGAAAAACGAAAGTCGAAAATGAGCGCAAACCAATAGTAACGCTTCGTTGGTACAAGTAGCGTACGATCGTACGATAGGTTAGGTACCAACGAAGCGTTACTATTGGTTTGCGGTCATTTTCGACTTTCGTTTTTCACAATTGGATTTTTGACTCTAGTCAAAATAGTAATTATAAATCGATTGTACAATCGATACTAAATCACCTCGTTTCGGGAAAACAACCACTAAAATTTCACGGTGTAGATGGATGTTTTTTTATTCGATGCATCAAAAACGCAAACCATGAGTATTACACTGACAACTGCAAGGACTACACCGCGATGTTCCGTGAATCGGAATGCAAAAATCAGTTAAGCCAATATAACGCGCCTACCATTTGTCGGTTTTCTTTCAAACATCGGAATTGGTTGTATGAACTATGTATGTATTATTATCACTGTACTGTGTTTGGTAAGATTATTTGCAAAGAATATCAGTATTGTATTGTAAATGTTTCTTAGAGGAATTTCTAACGCTTAAGTTAAAGCTAATACTTAATTACTTACATAATTCGTATTAAAATGTTGAGTTTTAATACGAATTATGTAAGCACACCACCACCTGTTTTACACCACCTAATTTAATAAATTTGTCACGGTTACCTAATGCTGTGTACGGGAAACGCAATCATAATCTGCATTTAGAAACATTAAACACCAAGTGTTTATAAGGAATTATTGCATTTAGCAACAATTACAAGTTGAACTATCCGCCCACGGCTTGACCCAGTCCACAAATCACAATGTCAAAGTGATAATACGTATATATGGTGATGTATATGGACCAGGATTTAGACCTCTTAGTTCTAGAACAATATTCACAGCACCAGGTCATGATATAGTGGGTGGATTGCGACCCGGGGTCAAAACTGCGTGTTGTATTACATTCCTTGAATTTTAGATTTGTGAAAGCTCTGTTTATGAGTTATAATCGAGTCTCAGTCTTCAGGCCTCCTTTTAGAATGATAAGTTTTGTACTGTAGTTCCCACGCGGGTCCAGTGCGGATTGAGCACTTCACACAAAACTCGGGCTCGAACCCATGACCCTTTGCTTGAGAGGCCGCAGATCAAAACTCTAGACTACTACGGCTTTTTAGCTTACCATTGCAAAGATATTTCTTTAAAAGGTGTTTATTAAATGCTTTCAACAATTTTATTGTATCATCGACGTAGCTGGAAATGCTCGATGCCATATTTCCAGAATTTCTAATAGAAGCAAATCTAACATTAGTTTACTCAAACGTTACAAAATAACTAAACCTTTTAACATAAATAAAATTCTTCAACAGCAACAAGTAATCTCTCAGTTGAAATGGCCACGAAACTTTAAAAGGGAACCATTTCTGTCTCCTGCAATAGGCCATTTAAAACTGACACTTGCATTTCAATAACCATTAAAAGACTCATCGCTAAACTAAAACTGACCTACGTCTGTCCGTGCGAGAGTGAATGCCCCTGCCATGTAAGGACGTTATACTCGTTCTATGAGAATGGTAATGGCACTTGGAACAGGTAGTGCTTTATCTGATTGTATTAGATCGGTTTGGACAGCTCCTTGTACGTACAGGTCTGACGTTTTTGTTTTGTTTTTGAAGTTAGCGTTATGTAACTGTTGGACTGCAACTAGCCGTACACATTGTAGAGTAGAAGGGTTGTTTGAAACTATTTTCGAAATATGTAATACTTCCTTTAACAGACCGGTTTTTGAAATCATATCGCTCGAAAGTGGTAAAATTCTGTGTGCAACACGCAGCAAGCAAAGTTACTGAACAGATAATATTTTCAACTAGACTACAAGATTTAGAGCTGTGGTTTTGTATTTCAAAATTCAGCACAATAATTACCACTTTGTTATTTTGAGTGATGTGATATCAAAGATTGGTCCATAGTTTCGGTTTGGGCGAGAAGAGAATAATGAAATATTAAATGCTTTTATTCTGGTAAAGTTTCCTAGATTCAATACTAAGTTGATTCTTCGATTCTTGATTAAGTAAACGTTTCATTTGCTTCCGTCAGTTTCATTTAACTAGAAATAAATGTGTAAGTTTTCATAGTTTAAATACATTACAGGAAATATTTTATCTTGGCTTGATGTAACGTTAGTAATGTTAATTGCGTGATGCTGAACTATGACTAGCTTCAGATTTTATGCGAAGGAGACGCAAATTACTATATTTTATTAGCTTTTAATGCTAACGTTTATTACTAGTTATATGACGATAAAACTTTTTGAAAATCTATAGATTGTTTAGTGAATAACCTAGAATAGTTCCTTGGGGTAGAACTCAATACATATACTCTAAACAATAGTTTTAGTTGCTGAAAGCCTTTGTACCACTTCAGAAGCTTCTGTTTAAACCAAAACGAGTAATTAAAGTAGCACCGACTGCAAATGACACCAAATTTAATAAACAATACCGATTGATTCCCTCGCAAACGTAAACTAGGTCCAAAGTAGGTCGCGAACAAGGAAACAATCTGGCTGTAAAATTGGCTGCGCGCGCGCAATCACAGCGAAGAACGATCTAGCGATCGAAACGCGGGTCGATACCCGTTCCCAGGGATGGTTCCCACGACCGTTCATCATTGGGATATAGTAAACTGGTTGATAACAGTACGATGTCTATGTAGCTTTTGTACCTACACATTCAAATTTATGGGTAATTTTGATATCATAGCCATATCGTTAAGCAGTAACAGTATTCACTTATTATATTATTCATGTAGCAATTACATATTTGTTATTTTAATATTTAGTTTTTATCTCAGGTAAATTTTTTGAATAGAATTACAGAAATATTATGATTCGCCCAATGAAAAGTAATTGTATGCTCTTTATTGTGCAAAAAAACACAATATGAAATTAACAGTAAACAAGTAAACATATGTACAGAGATCTCTTCTTGTAAACCTTTGACTGACTGACAAAACATCATAAACAAGAGCAAGTACACAAAAAATAGATAATCTAAATAAAGAATAGTGTATTAAAATTACACAGACCAGATTAGAATTGTTTTTAGTATTGCCTCCTATCCTTAAAACATCATACCATTTAACCTTATTATACCCAAACTACTTTCTACCTACTTATCAGATATTTCACTCCAAATACTTATTGGAAGAGTCCATGTCGTCACTTAATATTACGTACTGTATTAAATCTACCGACTGTAACAAAGTGTTAATCATGTTTGCTGATGCTCTCAAGATAAGTAGATCAACGACGTACAGTAGAAGCCTATCTGAGACTCACTAATATCTACGTAGCATGTGCTAATATCTTGCATCTTGCACTAAAGAGATGATTGATCGGTTCACTAGACTGATGATAAAAAAGGAAATTTCACTTAATTACAAGAATGCTAGTGACGTTTTTCGATGTGAACTTAAGTGACCTGTGTTTTGCATTAGACAAACAGTGTATCGAAGACGGGAGCGTACCTATCTGAATATCGAAACCTAATATTATATCGAATGTATTAAAATATCGAATGGTTATAATATCGAAAAAAAATTCTGAAACCGTAAACTTTTAATATTCGATATTTAGAATTTTGCCCATAAACAAAACATGACATTAACTAGCTTGTCATCAAATTCTAATAAACAATGGGGCAATTGATATCAATGTGGTTCAATGCATGTGCCAGAAAATCTTGACGACGTTTTGACCATCTAGTTTTAGATTAGCTTATAATGACAACAATTGATTGACTTAATTCGAAAGCAAGGAAGGCTTTTATTTTTAGTTTTGTGGTCCAAAATGTAGGTGAACGTAACTTTACTTCTAAGCCAAGTTACAAAGGCACTGAATATAAGTCTTCAAAAGCACTAGACTTAAATGGCAGGCGGTTAGCCACGTCAATTAACCTTCAGCTACTCCGTAGTAGTTGTCAAGTTTTATTGCACCGTTCAGTGTGATTGGGCTGAGAACAGTCGTAGAAAGTCTTAGAAACCTAGTATGGAGAGGTGCTTTGAGGCTAGCATTCATTTTAAATCGAGTTTTGCCCACATGTGGACTGATCAGTTTGTTTTTGCTAGGCTCAGGCCTCCGTTCAGAATGGAAGGGCTTTTATTTCCCGGGCCCAGTACGGATTGGGAATTAAGGCCGCTTCAAATCGCAAATTAAATCTGAAAACTTAGTTTGAGAACTGCTGGAGTAGATACAAAAGCATAGCGTCCATTACTTTATTATTTATTATTTATTTATTGATAATAATTTACACTTACAGGCTTACAGTATGAACCAAGGCGCCTACAATGCTAGGATGATACATTAATAATTACAATAATAAATATTTATCTAACATTATTCTACGTAAACATATTGCAGAAGTTGTATATTTTTTGCAATAACAAATGCCAACTGTCGGCAAACACATCAGCATCCTGGATTTGTGCTAGAAAGTTATTGAGCAGCGACACGGCCCTTGTACCAGGCGCGTTGCCGGCGCGCCGGGTGGGCGCCGCCGCCAGCGCCGCGAACAGCTGTCGGCGGCGGCGCCCCGTGCGCGTGTAATGCTCAGGGACAAACAAACGCATACGCTCCAGTCCCTCCGGATCGTCGACCGTGTTCCGCAAGAGGAGACAATAATGCACTAGAAGGTGCATCTTCCGCCGAAACTTAAAGGTTTCCAGCCCCACCATACCCGACACAAACAGAGACGGGTACAAGTACGGGTAATAACCGAATTCCCGCTTGTACAAGTATCTGCCGAACTTACGCTGGATTCTCTCCAGCAACAGCTGGCTTTAACTGAAGACGTAAATTATGACTATTATTATGACTTCTTTTAATGCACCGTAAGGTTCATTTCTAACTCGTCATTTCCTATTTGTCATCGCATCGATTAAGTATGACCCTGTGCGCCCCGTGACGCTTTCACTTAACGCATTACGTTGTTTAGTTACATGAATAGTGTGTAATGAGGCGTATTTCAAGTAAAATGATCCCTGCAAGTATTTGTAATGAAACCCACACTTTGCCGTGACCAATTTGTTGAGAGGACGCGGAGTTAGGAAATGTTTAGGAGCTATAAATCATTTCTTACGTTTCGTTATGTTCTCGCTTGGTTATAACGTAAAATAATGATAAAGTCACATGTGTAAAAATACAAAATAATATTTTGCATAACATTAAGCAACTATTTTGTTGCACCCTTATTAACCCTTTAACAGGCCCTACTAGTGACAACAAGTTTTTGAATTTAGTTAGTGACAGGTTAATATCGTTATAACAGTAAACCAAGACAGTACTGCTTAAGTTTCAGCTTTCTTGTCCTTAGTTACATACATAACTTTTTATAATTTTCTATGGTGTTCCATAATGGTCATTTCATTTATATTGGGGTATAGTTGTATGGGGTATGTAGTTTTCTATAGCGATCTATGCTCGTAGTTTCCCTGCGCGATCGAAACAGAAATAAGGAGAGCCGCAAGAGAACCCTAGGTACTAACATACTATTATTACTAGCTTGCAGTGGCGAAGGGTACTAAGAACCCGATTTCCCCCGGGTTGACTAAATTTTCGAAGTTACCAAAAGCTTCTCTTTCATTACTGCACTTTCAAGAAGAGGAGTTTTTTTTTTGCTCCAGCTTTACTTGCAAAAAATTGGAAACTTGCCAGACATAAATAAGATAAGATAAGATAAGATAAGATAATTTATTCAATAATTTGCAGTACAAGATGACAAGAAATACAATGTTTTACAAAAGTCTATGTAACACGTATGCCTGCACTAGGGTTACTAGAGAACTCTGTATCGCAGGCTAAACGAGCTATCTTAAATAATTATAATAAAGAAATAATCAGCTAAGCTTAACAGTGCAAATATTTTATAAAAATATGCAGACATAAAATAAAGTTGAATCCAGACACAATAAAGAAAAATAACAAATTATTCGAAGTAATTACAAAATAGTATAGCTAAATCAATTGATTTTTTAAATCTACATAGGTACGTAAACATCATCCGTCATACATAAGAAGGTATTAAGGTCGTATAAACCATACTTCCATTGCAATTTTTATCCGAACCAGAGCCGATGCGAAAATTTGTTGACTAAGAACTGACAGTGAAGAAATGACAGTGGGCACAGCATATGGCTCTTAGCACCGACGTCCGATGGAGCAGTAAGGTTCTAGAGTGACAATTGCGAACTGGAAGACGTGACGTAGGAAAGGCCCCCAACAAGATGGACTGATGATCTGCAAAAAGGTCGCAGGAACCATTTGGATGTGGGGGGGGGGGGCTTTGTTCAACAGCGAACGATTTTTGATTGGAGAGGGGCTATGCTCGGAGTTTCTCTGCGGGATCGCATTAGAAATAATGAAATTCGCACAAGATCTAAAGTCACTGACATAGCTCGAAGAATCGCCAGACTCAAGTGGCAGTGGGCAGGGCACTTCGCTCGTAGAACTGATGGCCAATGGGGCAAAAAGGTTCTCGAGTGGCGTTCAGAGACCGGAAGACGCAATGTAGGTAGGCCTTTAACAAGATGGAGCGACGATTTATGATTGCGGGATTGCGTTAGATGCGGATGACAAGGGACCGATCTGTTTGGCGAGCTGTTTGAAGGCCTATGTTTAACAGTGGACGTCTTTCGGCTGAAATAATGAACGATTTTTGGCTGATATGACGGACGATGGCGATGATAGATTTTCTACAGTACTTTATCAAGCATAGAGCAGCTACAAAAGCAAAACACCTCCATTGTTTTACTAGCTTCAAGCTAGCTTTTAGTTTTCTTCAAGTCCGCTGTGATTTGCTGCAAGCCGTGACTAATCGGGAGATGTGACGAATGGCGATTGCGACCCAAAGCGATTCTTAGGTAGATATAAAAAGCACTAATTAACTTTACGAAATTACAACCAGTGGAATTTAGAAAATTAAGGGCAGCTTCTTTTTTTGTTCCCGTAGGTATCTAAAAAAAAGGAACACTTCGTTTACTGTCTTGTCCATCTGGTGAGACCATATTTTTTCTCGGAAACGCGCATGACGTTTCAAATTGAAATAAAATGTTAAATACTAAAATTGGCGTTCCCTTGGAGTTGTGGAAAAAAAACTTTCTTTTTCACGTTTTTTTTATTGTAAAAATCATAGTCGAAAGAAAAAATCGCTTAGTCCCCACCCCAATTGAAAAGCATATTTTATGGAAAACCTGCACATCCCTAAGTCCCTCAATAGGTACTTATCAGTAAACTTTTGCTGCTAAATACGTTATAATACTATGTATTTATTGAGCATTTGTAAAAAAAATACCAATAAGATTTTCGACTCCGATTTGCAAACAAAAATACGGGCAGATAGATTGAATGATACTGAGCTCAACTAAGATAGTTTCCCAAAATTTCCTAATTTATTTGTATGGAAATTTCCGTTTTTGTTACCACGAACCATAGACTTTTAGTAACGAAAAAGGAAGTTTACATACAAACGTTTTTTCATATATGTTTGCTTGTCTTTGTAAATTTTATTTTCTCAACTAGGTTAGTTTTGGTTAGCTGCATGCAAGATATCCCTTTTTAGGGATGACTTATTTTTCTATTTATTTGTATTTTTATTTTTAAATTTCTATGTGCTACTAGCTTTTGCCCGCGACTTCAATTCAATCCTATTTGCTTACCCAAAAGTTACGCATATAACTTTATTATTATTTATAACATTACCTATATAATGTTCTGTAACAGCTTAATCTCCGTTTTCAATATTGTAGTTGTGAATCTTTGTAATCTGCAGTTATTTTAATCGAGGACTTCAATCATAGAGGGAAGCGACTCTATTGAAGGTAGGGTTGCCAATTCAGAGTTATCGTAATGTTGGGGTACTTTGGCCCAGAGGTGGGTGACTTTGGCCCATATGTGAAACCATACGGAAAACTAGCTTTTGGACGCATTTTCGTCCGCACAATCGACTTAGGAATGGACCGACTGTGCCTAATGAATTGTAAACGCATTCACTGCGCATACCTATATGCGTTTTTTTGACTTTCACCTAGTGCCGCTGTCGTAATGTGGCAGTTATTGAACGCACACGTGCGTTTGTGGCGCCCGAAGAAGTCTCGAGTCTGACAGCAGGCAGCGAATGCGTTAACCGACTTCAATAAAAGGAGGAGGTTCCCAATTCGTCGCAATCTTTTTTTTATGTTTGTTCCCCGATTACTCAAAGATGCCTGAACCGATTTGCAAAATATTTATTTTGTTTGAAAGCGTATACATTCCAGGTGGTCCTATTGTCACCAAGTCAGGATCTAATGGTGAGATCGAGGGCAACCCTCAAAATTTATAGACACGCCACATAGCTATGGTGATTTTGCCATTTTTTGCATCAAGCAAAGCAGTTATTCTGCTTCTTCTTATTAAAGTAACAGATTAATTTAATTGAAAGAAAAAACATATACAGGTGTAAATACAAGACTAAAACTACTATTAAATTAAAATAACTAAAACTAAACTTAATTAAAAAAAGAGAGGTGGGCCTCTTGGCATGGTGCCCATCACGCAGGCAGCATTCCCGCGCTGAACAGCGATTGCGATTCTTCTTATTTATTTCTCCATGCCACAAAATATGTACCATGTTTTATGCAAATAAATGATTTATGATTTATGATTTTCTAAAAATCTGGAGCTCAGTAAAGATAATCGCGGTCTACACCCCGTAGAAAACATGTACAACATGTTGGAAATTGTCACTGTATTTTGGCGTTCCTGAATAGCAGTTCATCCCTATCCTCTCGCAAACGATCGAATTACAGTGGAATTACCGCTCGCGAACCGTGTTGGGCCGTTCCTGAATTTAGTCCCTGTACAGCTCGTAGATGTTGTTTATCTGTCACCAGTATCTGTCATCTATTGGCCCTATTGCCTAATGAACCTTCGTTTCCTTCCTATCAATATTTCCAAATAATAAACTGCAGCCTATTCCTCGCAGCCCTAGACCCGATCGTACATAACAGGGCCGGGCTCTGTATCCAATTTCTAAAATTTATCGCCCCCGTTTATCCAGGCCTTGATTAATGTCCGCAATCCGGCCCTGGATGGATAAATCTACTTCTTATTTTAGAGTGGAGCTCTATAAAATCGAGTATAGATGATGATAGGTTCAAGAACGATGAAATGGGCATGGAATGGCGAGTTTCAATTCAATTGTGATTCTGTCGCCATGATTTATGTCAGAGGACTCCAGTAGCCCGCAATAGGAACTAAGATAAACGTCCCTGTGCTCGACACTGACCCAATACATGGCACCTTTAATCTTATGTCATAGTAAGAGAGGTGACAGATGGGTGTCATCTACTGGGCGTTGAGCATTGGTACGTTTACCTTAGTCAAAGCGCGTTCTCATATTTTTTAAACAACGTGCTAGCACTTTATGTTATTTATGCAAGATATCTGATTTACTCAGGATTTTTAGTACCTAAGTCGCGTGTCATTCCGGGTTGGTTGGTGGTTCGTCTTTAAGTCTTGCGTTAGTTTTTTAGGGAAACAACGGAACCCTTATACGATCACTTTGTTAACCGTCCATCTGTCTGTTCGTCATTCGGGAAGGTATGGAGGGAGGTATCGAGTTGAAATTTTTTTTTTATTATGTTTAATTAAATGTCTACAGTCCCTTGAAAAAGTCTATCTGCCGTTCTCAATATTAAAAATGCCTTCTCGTTGATCCTAAAAATTATTATGTGCCAAGTAACTATCAAGTCTATATTAACAGCTAAAGTTCAGAGATAAAGTTACTGTGAATCGAAAATATTTAACGTTTATTACTTATCCCGTGGTTTTTTCCGTAAGAACTTTCTACAAAGTAATAAAAATCTTTATAAAACCGGCCAAGTGCGAGTCGGACTCTGCTGCTGCGACGATTATTTTTGTCATCTTTAAATTTCAAAATTTAAACTTGACTGTTCCAAGTTCCAGTACTTAATTGTAACAGCCCATTGCAATTTTATCTGTCCATATGAAAAAAATAACAAAGGTTACTAAGGTACGCCAACTAAGGTATGTTCGTCTTGCCCATTTTGACCACCACACCTAATGAGTATTCATATGGTGTCCCCATATAGGAGTTAAAATCGCCTAATAAAGTAGGTAATAACGAAAAATGTCCTTCTCGTCCGTCGAATAAAACAAACGATCACCGATTTCCAATTTTAAAGCGTTACATTACACCGTTACAAGTTTTACTGTATTTTTTTTAAATCGCCAACCAAATACACAATTTTTTTTCCCCAAAAAAATAACGCAGTAAACAAGCAAAATTATTAACGATAAATTATCTCGTGACAAAATAGCCATGGCTTGGTCAAACCCCATGTCTGCTGCCCAGCAGGGGACCGTATCACATGACGTTTTCTGAAGAAATTAACATTTTTATTAAGTCTGGCTGGTTGTTAAAACAAAAGACTGCTCAAGTGTTTTTTTGTTGGAGACGTCAGGATGTTTGGAATTAATTTATGGTTTTTTGGACAAGAAATTCTTTTGTCTGTGGATCCCGCTGACGTGTTTGGTTGACGAACAACTTTACTGCTTCATATTAAAGCGAGATTGAAATAAAATCCATGCGCTGTGTATGTGTATGACCCGAGTCGAGTTGCTGATAATGGTTTAAGGAAAAAAACGCTAGACTAGTTTTTAACCGACTTCAAAAAAAGGAGGAGGTTCTCAATTCGATTGTATGTTCTTTTTTTTTTTTTAACGTGTGTTACCTCAGAACTCCGTCATTTATGATCCGATTTGGAAGATTTTTTCGTTGTGTGAAAGCACAGGCTTCAAGGTTGGTCCCGTTATTACCAGAATCCAGTTCTGATGATGGGATCCATGAGGAATTGAAGAAACTCCTCAAAAATTCAAGAAAAAAGTATAGCGACTTTAGTATTTTCGGTGACAAGTCGAGCATTTGCATTCAGAAAGTATCATGGAACTCTGTAATAAAACGACGCAACCCCGTCGAGCAATAAAAATAGAATTTTCAACATAAACTTATTTCGAAGTCAAACTGATGATTTTATCCTACGCATCTATTTTAACAGAAATAACTAAAAAGCAAAAAATAAAAATTTTAAATAAAAAATATAACCTCCTTCAAAAAACATCCAAAAAACTATGAAATAATAATTGAACCAAACCGACCACAATAAGCATGAAAATATCTTTCTTCTAATCTGTTCGAAGTCGGTGCCTCAGCACGAGCCAGCAGGAGTGTAGAAGCCCTATAGATAGTAGGTATGTAGGTAAGTTAGATTACTAGGTCCACTCCTGCTGGCTCGAGCTGAGGCACCGACTTCGAACAGATTAGAAGAAAGATATTTTCATGCTTATTGTGGTCGGTTTGGTTCAATTATTATTTCATAGTTTTTTGGATGTTTTTTGAAGGAGGTTATATTTTTTATTTATCCATTAATCACTAGTAGAAATAATGTTTTTATTTTTTATTTTACAGGTATGCAATTTTCAAAGAAGTTAAAGAGGCCAGGTATTTATACGATTACTTACTTTATAAGAGTAGATCTGCTTTTAATGACTGAGCTGTGGTTCAAGGAACCCAGAATGCTACAATAGCTTGTACAAGTCTATACACTTTTTGTTGTCTCGAACATAAAACTTGAAACAAAGGCTGGATTCCGATAGGCCTGCTTTATGTGCGATTTATCTTTTATTCCGCTGTCACAAACTTTATTGTCTTAAAATAAAGATTTAACTTTTTTACGATCCGTATCATAGAAGAAGTCTTATTTATTTGACTAGTTATACGCGGCATCGCCTCGACGTGCAAGGTAAACATCCCTGTGCTCGACACTGACCCAATATGCATCTTCAATCTTATGTCATAGTAAGAGAGGTGCCACACGGGTGTCGGGTGTAGGCGTTGAGGTGTCGAGCATTGGTACGTTTACCTTACCAAAAGGAGGTTTAACTGAAATTGCGGAATTTTACAAAAGAGTCATATTCATATAGCACAGCGTAAGAAACTACTTAAATTTGTCTCTCCTGTCGAAATACAATTAGCGACTCCGAGTAAGCAAACTTAAGATTTATATAAATGGGGGCCGAAACCTGGCTAGGCGTCTTGACTAAAAAATATTGGTTATTTCGATAATAAAAAAAAACAAAATTATGACACAAAATCATCGACAGTTACAAAACCTTCATAATCTGTAAAGCGATACAGGAACTTAGTATCGAAAAACCAACATAATTGTTTCAACTCAAACTACTTTAATGCAGCGAGAACTTTTTTCAAAATTTGGGACTACCTGCCATAGTAAACGTTTTAGAACTTAGAATAAGCTATCCATATGACATATAACGACCGCCTTAGCCTAGTTGGTAGTGACCCTGCCTACGAAGCAAGAGGTCCGAAGGGTTCGAATCCCGGTAGGGCATTTATTTGTGTGATGAGCACGAATGAGTTATGGATGTTTTCTATGTATTTAAGTATTTATTTATCTATATAAGTATGTTTATCGTCGTCTAGTACCCATAATCCATAGTACAAGCTTTGCTTAGTTTGGGACTAGGTCGATTTGTGTAAGATTATCCCCTAATATTTTTTTTGTATTTTTTATTTATTTATATCGATTGTCCTTATTGATCATTACCTTATTCATCATATAGACTAATATCGTATCGTATAGGATAAATAAAACCCACCCTCCTTCATTCCTTAAAACAATAATGACATTGTTTGAAATCACTTGTCAATAAATGACGGTAAATGCAAAGAAACAAATGAGCGGGTAAATAAATGAGTTTGTTTTTGATAGGTTTGCTTGATTCACATAATTTCCACACAATGTGTAATAAAACCTAAAGCCAAGGGTCAACGAGCTTAACCTGAACATGACAATGATATTTTGCGAGTATTCATACATATTAATTATTCATATAAACATAAAAGCCTAAAACAAAAGCTTCGCAGGAAACAGCTGAAAGGAAAAGACCGTAGCGATTAACTCATTGTTTTAATGAACTCATAATCATAACTTAACGAGAAGCGGGAAATTGTTTTTGTTTTATAAATATTTTTCGTATTTAATTCAAAACCCTGTTGAGGAGAATCCGTTAAGAAAATCAGCAAGGTATATTTTTTATTAACAAATCTACGATGTTATTTAGTAAATTACATACATCTAAAGTATTTGACACAATTCAATTTTTTAACACAATAGATACAGATACTGTATTTGAAACTAGGGATCACTAAGGCGTATCGGAATTATTTCCAAACATCCCTGTCCATAATCATCATCATCATCACAGCCTGTATATGTCCCACAGTAGGGCACAGGCCTCTCAAAATGAGAGGGCTTGCTAGTTCCCACGCGGGCCCCAGTGCGGATTGGGAACTTCACAAGCACCATTTAATTTCTTTGCAAGTGTGTGTGTGTCTCACGATGTGTTCCTTCTCCGTAAATCTCATGGTTCAAATGTAATATCGCAAGCAAATTCCGTAAAACTGAAAGGTGCGATCCCGGGATCGATCGACCACGAAACAACCATTTGCTTTTTAAATTATAACTAAAATATTTGGTGGTGTTACTTTTGGAGCCATAAACAATATACTTTTCTTTCTCACTTTTCTTCTTGTCCTTCCGATGCAGTTGGGCAACAGTATATTTTCGTTAAAATTATTATTAAAAAAGTAAGTAAGTACATGTTGCCCAAAAACAGTAGAACCCTGGCAACACTATCTTCTATTCGTAGAATTTTAACCGTTGTTCAATCATTTTACTATACAAGCTATTAACGTAATATTACATAATAATATCTTAAAATGGAAACAACTCAAACACAAACTGTATTAGTTTTAGTATTCAAAAGCTAATTAACTATTATCTATTCAACGCCCTACTTTGAATATTACCGTTTTAAAAACCGATTCCGATTAGTAATTTCATGATATATGCCTTATGCGGTTGTAATAAAATTTAAAGTTGTTCGGCATGAGCGGCACAGCCCTTTGCAAGATAAAGTGTGGGAAATGACAATGTGTTATTAATTAGGTATTCACACAGTGTTGCCTGTACAAGATAGGGTACAGGACATGCTGAAAGTAACGGAGCGATTTTTTGAGCGGTAGCGGAAACATACTTCGATTTAATTATTTGCTGGGTAGTGACGATACACTGTGCAATGCCAATGAGTTAAAATAAAGGTAAGTAAAGAAGTACTTACTAACGACTGCTTTAGCCTAGTTGGTAGTGACCCTGCCTACGAAGCAAGAGGTCCTGGGTTCGAATCCCGGTAAGGGCATTTATTTGTGTGATGAGCACGAATATTTGTACCTGAGTTATGGATGTTTTCTATGTATTTAAGTATTTATTTATTTTGTATTTTAAGTATTATTCGTCTGTTGATATTTATTAATTTCTGAGTAATTGGTTGTCTGGAAGAGATCGCTTTTTAGCGATAAGACCGCCTATTGTCTACCTGAATTTTTATTTTTGTAATGTCACTGTACTGTTTTTGGTGATCAAAAAAGAATATTTGTATTGTATTGTATTGTATTTATCTATATAAGTATGTTTATCGTCGTCTAGTACCCATAGTACAAGCTTTGCTTAGTTTGGGACTAGGTCGATTTGTGTAAGATTGTCCCCTAATATTTTTTTTTATTTTTTTTTATTTTTACTTACTGGTATACTTCTAGAGTGAAGTCTTCTTCTCTCTGTCAGACCCTTGTCACCTAATGCTACAGTGTAGTATTCCAACTGCGTCTTTCCATCCACTCTTTTCCAGAAAATTGATCAGATCATCGGGCCATCGTGTGAGTCGTTCACTGATAGTTCTGTGTTTTGTTGTGGGTCTCCACTCAAGTGTTAATTTTCCCCTTGGTCGTCTCTGATGCTTATTATTATAACTTGGCGTTCTTTGGTACGAGTAGTAAAATGTATGAGCAAACTTATCCCAGCACGTCACCAAGGGCCTGTGGCTAATGCACAGCACAAGGCTTGTTTTTTTCGCGCGGACGACGCATGTTTTTGTTGCCCGAAAACCTGACCCTCGCATCATCTGCATATAAAAAAACGCCGTGGACGTGGACATAGCATTTTATGCTCAAGATGTTTGCTGGTATGTGTAGGGGAGTTTTCAGAAATAAATGTACCCGTTTTCCTTAATTATCCTTAATTTTTCCATACAAAATTTATTAGTCAGTTTTGTGACGGTCCATACAACATGTATGGTTCACTGCGTCACAAAACTGACAATTAAAGGAGGGACACTTTTTTATTGCTTAAATCGATAGTGCTTGTGATTCTGAGTAGAAATAACCCAAACTTTGTTAGGTTTTTAAAAAAAGTACAGGGTATACTTTTTTCTGAAAATGCCCGTAGGTACAGCTGTGCCTCCCGCTACCTCTACCGCTTCCCCAATCCTCATCCGCTTATTAATATATCAGCACCACTAAAAGGGCTTTGATTTCGCCTTGCATTCATAATTACTTTCACTACAGCGTGGCATTTTGTTGTGAAACGCTTTATTAATGTTATTAACGAGATTAAAAAACTGATTGATTTTTGAAAGTCCGGTATAATTTGTTAGTGAAAGATCCCGGATTAATGTTAAAGTACAAGTTGCTAATTATAAGGAGCTGTCGGAGATTATCATCGGGAAATGGTTATACTACAAATTTATAAATATCTACTAAGAATCGTTTGTGAATGTGTGCGTGCGTGCGTACGTGCGTACGTACGTGCGTGTGTGATATTCTTTCACGATTAAATGGGTGGACGGATTTGGATGCAATTTAGTATGTAGGTAGCTGGGCATCTGGAATACATACCGTAGGCGAGTCATTATTCGAGCGTTTTAACCGCCTCATTTATCTGGTTGCATTTTTTAAGAAATGTCTGAAGATTCTGATACAGTTTCCAGTTATATGGTAGACGTACAGGACCACTAATATATAACCGTAAGCCCCATCAAAATCTACAGCCATTTCTTTAAAAAAGTGACCAAATAAATGAGGCGGTTAAACGCTCGTGTAATGACTTGGCCACTTTTTATTCTAATGTCCTAATGGGATCAAGACTAAATCCCAAAATCTGAACAACAAGGTGAAGAGACCTGAAATTAGGCTCGGGTGTTGTCCAATGTTAATAAAGATTAAGATGTGATTTTTGGGAGTTCTCACGGGAAATTCTCGAAAATCACGGAATCCAAATGCGGCAGCCAGACCGATGGTAGCGATGGTGGATGATGGTGGTAATGGTTTGGCGAGCGGCGTTTTGGGATAAAGGCTAGTAATAAATATCGGGAGATTTCAAAATCATCATAAATCGTCTGTATTTCCTAATAAATACAACCTAGGTCTCTTCAAGGCTAGAGTGAATAGGCTGTTACTGAACCAGTGAGGTACACCTTTGGCCTCATCTACACTTTTCATCAGGTGAGATAGTGGTCAATCACGGGTCAGTTTTTATGTAAAAAAAAAAAAAAAAAATATTCCCAGCCTATATACGTCCCACTGAAGGGCACAGGCCTCCTCTCAGAATCAGGGCCCCATGCGGATTGGGAACTTCACACACTCCATTGAATTTCTTCGGTCTGTGCATGTTTCCTTACGATGCTTTCCTTCACCGTAAAGCTCATGGTAAATTTTTTAAATATCATTTCGCACATAACTTCGGAGAAACTCAGAGATGCGAGCCCGGATTCGAACCCACGACCCTCCGCTCAAACCACTAGGCAACCTTGACTAGCAATCAATTTAGATTAATCAAAATCATTTCCCATCAGATGACCCACGCTCGTTTGCCGCCCTTACAAAATAAAAAAATTTACTTAGTCTCAAACCAAAGAAAGCTTGTGTTAAAATGGACAGGCAATAAATAAACAAACTCGCTTTTTAGTATAAAGATGAATGCATAATCCAAGACTCCAAAATGCTATATCGTAATTCTACCTCAATCGATACCTGTGCGATCGACTAAAAACCAGAAGTCAGCGACCCAAACATTAGTCACCAGCATTATCAATGAATGGCATACATATGTATGATCCTTCCAAGGCCGGTTCTTTGATGTACGGCAAGAACTCTCGAGTTTCGGAAGACATGGACAGACGCAACGCACCTGCGCCTGAGCAACTTCCTGCTCGAGCTTTTTGTTATGTTTCCTGTAGCTTTTGCTTAATTTAATGTGCTTAAATGTTTAATGGAGTGTTTACGTAATGGGAGTTTTTGCTGCAGTAATAACGGGGGTTTTGTTTTTAAAAAGTAGCAATGTTGTTTACTGGTTTAATAACGAGTTATTTTTAAGGCATTGTTTCATCGTCATTATAATCAAAAATAACCAATAATAAAGGCCTTAGACAAGAAGTTTTCTTACATTAAGTAGAGATCATAGATTATTGAAAAGGTTATAATTGTAATGAAATAAGATTAAAAATAACTGGCTAAGCGCGATTTGAACTCGTGCATTGAAAGTTCTATTAATTTTATTTTATTATTAACCATTAACATTTGGTAGCATAGCATACGGTTGTGGTAACTCTGAAGATGAGCTCTGGTTGAGTTCGAAACGCGTCAGTGTAGCTTGGTGGTGGTGATGGTTGGGTTTATGTGATTTGTGTGTGTTCGTACAGTGTGGAGGTGGAGGAACTGCATGAACGCACATTTCTTGCATAAACGTAACTATTGTAAGGTCGCGGGTGAGCAAAGTAATTGTTTTAGTTCATTTAAACCTTACTCCGGCTTTAACCTTGACAAATAACAAGTCTGTTGCATAAAAATAAAACTGCAATCACATCACACACGAAACTGCCGAACTACCGTGAACTACCGTGAGACCACATCACACTAATAATTACAATAATAATTTACAATAATAATCACATTAATAATTTTGGTTTAAACGACTCTATATTTATTAAACGTTTGCCTTTAAACTTCAACATACGCTCTAAAGCCCAGACACATAATTTACTTCTAATTAAGGAATGACCGAAAGCGTGAAATAGCTGTGCCAAAACTGCCCCAAACATGCCCCAAACATGCGCTCATTTATATTTAGCGACAAAATAACACTTTGAAGTTTTAAACCAGTTCTTGAACGAACACAATTACAATAATGGCAGGAGTTTTATCCAATCAGCGACAAATATTAGCACAATTTTAATGCCGCTTAAAACGGTTTAAAAAACCGGCCAAGTGCAAGTTGGACTCGTCAACATCGTCATCAACGGTGGCACTCGGTCCAGTGCAAAAATAAGGGTGCATATAACTTGCTCATAAATGTGTCCCATATCTCTTATGTCATCGAATTAAGGTTATCATCATCATCATCATCTCAACCTATATACGTCCCATTGCAGGGCACAGGCCTCCTCTCAGAATGAGAGGGGTTAGACCGTAGTTCCCACGCGGGCCCAGTGCTGATTGGGAACTTCACACACACCATTGAATTTCTTAGCAGGTGTATACAGGTTTCCTCACGATGTTTTCCTTCACCGTAAAGCTCATGGTAAATTTCAAATGTAATAGGCTAGACGACTAAAAAAAACTGTTTAGTCCGTCAGTTAGATTATTAAAAAATATATTGTACACGTATTTTTTCTTTTGTTTGACAAACAAAAAATGACGAGGATACAGTGCTTAGAAGTTTCGAGTGACGTCACTATTATGGTAGAATGTTTACCTAAGAGTGACGTCACAAGCCCCCACTCCGGAAGTTTGATAATCTATGCCTTTGTCGATTTTTAATAATTTGATGAACGACAAAATACGTGTCCCAAATTCCATTATCTAACTGACGGACTAAATAGAATGACATATTTATAACTCAGTCGTCATCCCTATTTTGGACATAAATTCAGAAAAACTCAGAGGTGCGAGCCGGGATTTGAACCCACGACCCTCTGCTTGAGAGGCCATTGGTCAAACCGCTAGGCCACCACGGCTTTTTAAGAGCTTGAATAAAGGTACTGGTACAATTGACCGCATATTATTTAAAAACGCCTTTCTCTGTAGTCTAGTAAAAAAACTGTTTTTTTTTTACTTTATTTTTTAAGTAGTTGTAGCTGCCGTAGAATACCAAACTACATTACATACATAATAATGGAAATTTCATTATCTGTTCTAATACATTTAAAGGAGTTATTCCCAATTTACAATTTACAATTTACAGCATGCATGCATTGTATTGTGTAACAAAGGAAAATAAACAATTTTTCATTTTCATTTTTTCATTTTCATTCCAGGAACCCACTCAGAGTTGAGGCTTGGTCACCCAAGTAGTGGCGGGACGTGAAAATATTAGGATGTAAAAAAAACAAAAAAAAAGCCGGAGCAAAAAAGCCTAAAACTCCATTTATCCTCTTCTTGAAAGTGCAATAATGGAAGAGAAGCATTTGCTAACTTCGAAAGTTTAATCAACCCGGGGGGAATCGGGTCGTTAGTACCCTTCGCGACTGGTAGGTATTGATTCAAAATGTAGGTACACATGTGCAGACGGACGGACAGATATCAATGCCAGGGTCTCAGCATCCTTTATCAAAGGAACCCTGAAGAGTAAAGTATTCAACAATGAAAAACAAGTTACGTTCGATTTCCGAATAAAACAAAAGCCAATCGCAGATGCGCGGCTCGTGCGCATGTTAACGGTTTTTTTACGAACGTTCCTTTTTCGAAAATTACTTTTTTAAGTATAACTGGTCAGCAACAGGTGGCGAGCTAATTGATAACTATTGTATGTATGGATGGATGTAACGGTGTAAGGCGTGACTCACGACTGGTCCTGACATCGAGTTCTAATTAACACGTTTTCAATATTTATGGAGGCTAATTTGGTGTTTTTTATGTGTTCGGTTAATCTAATCAAAAGTTGCGGCGATTGTCTATGATTTATGATTTAGTTTTTTTGGTTTGACTATGGCATTTAGTGCTTCCGCTGTTTAAAATGTTATTTATTATCCTATTTATGTTTTTATAATACGATTTTTTCTAAGTGATTGAGTTTAAAAGAGAAAAGAATAGTAGCAACGGTGCTACCAATTTAATTAGTGAAGTGTGCAGTAACATTTTTATGTAAAAACATGTATCTTTATCAGTAGGTATTAGTTACTTAGTTCCCATACAATTTCTTTCTTAGACTTGGTCGTGAAAGTTGCAAATTGCAAGTCTAATGAGTAATTTAAAATAATCACTAATAATTCCACGTAAAATACTATTAGAAAAGTTGGAATGTTTTTAGTAACATCACAAATAAAATAAATCACATTATAACTATCAATTTTCAATGGTTTATGGTTGGTTGAATTTGGGTCCGCTCGGGGTAGGGTGAATATTCGAGCGTTTTCACCGCGCGGTTAAACGTCATTACCATTCGACGATAATTACCACAACCGGAAGGACGAATCGCGCGAAATTTCATCAAACTAGATTCAGTATCGGTACTGTCTTAAGTTTTCATAAGAAGTTAACCCTAAGCATCATCCATTTTAATAATTTCAGCTCAAATGGCAATGACAAAAAAAACGCCGTAAAAACGCTGAATATTTACCCGGTAGCAGAAAAAAATATTAAAATTAATTAAGAAATTGAAAACTTTACAGCTTTGAAGCATTTAAAGGGGGAAAATTTGGTTGCCAAGGTTACCTACGTAATTTTCGCGATAATTATTGTTAATAATTATTAAAATAATATCTTTATAACTATCGGTGATAATATCTAAATAAGGAAATTAGGGAACAGTATAGGGCGAAGTGCGAGCGAAGCATCTAATTTCAGATAGATATAGGGCAAAAATAATTTCGTACATTGAAAGCTTTACAGCAGAGCTTTGAAGCATTAAAAGAGAGTAAACTTGGTTGGCAAGGTTACCTACGTAATTTTCGCGCTAATTATTGTTAATAATTATTAAAACAATATCTTTATAACTATCGTTGATAATATCTAAATAAGTAAATTAGGGAACAATACATATAGGGAGAAGTGCGAGCGAAGCGTCTTATTTCAGATAGGGCTCAAAATACTTTCATTTACTTATATTTTATCTGTACAGATATCTAGCTAGTCTCCTCTACAAGCCACATTTCTTAACCGATTTTTGTGATATTTGGTGTGAAGCTTAAATCTTCTAATATATAAAAATATCGTGTCACGGAGTTTGTTATCGAACTCCTCCGAAACGGCTTGACCGATTTTTACGAAACTTTTTTTCTGTATTCGGTAGGTCTGTGTATAGGTCGTAGGCTATTTTTTATACCTACCCCTATTCTTCGCAGACGGAGTCGCCGGCAACAGCTAGTAACTGTATAGTTTTTTTTTTCGATTCAGAATTTGGATTATTTTTTCTAAATTGCTCAGCCACCGCAGTTTTAAACGTAAAAATGTCATTTGATTTGCGACAGCCGAATCGTGGCGCAGCAAAAGACATCTTTGTTACGGAGAAAGTGTCAGGAATCAGGCTAATCACTATCTCAAAAGTTAACCGGTCGATTAAACTGAAAATTATTATCAAGATTATGAAAAACACGGTTAAACTTTCAATAAATATTTTTGAACATCGTACCTTATCCATTTTTAATATCTAAGTAACGAATTTTAATAACCACGACGACACAAAAAGATTTAAATGTAAGGAAAGGAACTACATTTATTTTGTTGGAAGTTGTCGAAGGAGGGTTATGTTTTTCGAGCTTATGTTATGTACATATTTATGTATGTATGTATCATTCTTTGGCACGCCCTGCAGCCTAAACGGCTCAATGGATTTTGAAGTGTGAGGTGTCATTAGATTCGTCTCAGTTCCGAGAGTGACATAGAATATTTGCACTCCCAGATCAACAGTGCATCAACTCAAAATAATTTACCATTTTAATTTAGACTTTATTTAATTTCCGGAAAGTCTAAAGTATTATTTCGAGTTGATACACTGTTGATCTGGGAGTGCGAATATGTTTTCCCGGAATTCCCATGGGAACGGAAATTATACAGGCGGGCTTTTTTCCTAGTATTAAAATTAAAGTTATTTAATGAACATCCTCATCTCGACCTATAATTCATATTAATTACTAATTTAATAATATTTACTATACTCCACTAATGTACCAATTATACTAATAATCTAATATATAAAAATCTCGTGTCACGGTGTTTGTTACCGAACTCCTCCGAAACGGCTCGGCCGATTTTTATGAAACTTTTTTCTCTACACTTGGTAGGTCTGAGAATAGGTCGTAGGCTATTTTTATCCCCCCCCCCCCATTCTTCGCGGACGGAGTCGCGGGCAACAGCTAGTTAATGATATAAATTCGAAAGTGAGTCTGTCTGTTACCTCATCACGCTTAAACCACTGACTCGATCTAGATGAAATTTGGTATAGGGATTTTTAAAAGCGAAAAAGTTTTCCGGGTGCGCCGGTGGGATTCGAACCCACGTCTCCCGGGTATGCGCCCCAACACAGGTGTTCTACCAATTGAACCACGTCGCTCCCAAAAAAAAAATTTGAATAAATAGATGTGGTGCATCATTTCTTACGCTTTTCCAACTAATTTGGAACGTAGGAGTCGTAGCTTCTAATAGTTGTGATGGATGTTACCACACGCCACTGTTGGTGTATGTAAGCGATTAAGAATTTCGAGGAAGTCGGTTGGGAGCGACGTGGTTCAATTGGTAGAACACCCAGGTTGGGGCGCATACCCAGGAGACGTGGGTTCGAATCCCACCGGCGCACCCGGAAAACTTTTTCGTTTTTAAAAATCTTAGTTTCGGTGAGCAGACGTAACTGCTAATAAAAATAAATAATATTTGGTATAGGGATAATTAAAGACCCTGGGAAGGACATAGGATAGTTTTTATCCCGGAAAATTGCAAAGTTCCCGCGGGATAGCGACAAACGAATTCTTTACAGGCGGAGACGCGGGCAACAGCTAGTAATATTATATGTTCCAATGTAAAAGGTTCTCGAGTGGCGTCCACGGGCCAGAAGACGCAGTGTAAGTGGGCATCCAAAAAGATGGAGCGACGACCTGGTTAAGGTTGCGGGAACGTGTCTGGGTGCTGATGGCACGGGACCGGTCTGTTTGGCGAGCCTTAGGGGAGGACTATGTTCAGCAGTGGACGTCTTTCGGCTGAAATGATGATGGTGATGATGATGATGATGAATCTCACCCGAGATTTGGGGAGGGGGTTGAATCAAATCTCAAGACACCTCAAGTGGGGTCGTAAAATCATCAAAATCGCCTCACGTTGATTGATGAAACCTCCTTATTGGCTATGTGCGAAGCGGGTGGTGGGGTACAGAAAACGATCGCAGCGCACAACATGGTAAAAATTGGAAGTAAATGGGGAGGAAATGTTGTCAACGCTACGCTACGCGGCGCCAACGTCGTGCACGGTCCCAATTGTCCGTACCCAACCCAGCTCCAAACAGATAAGTAGTTGTTCATTCGTGATTTGCGATGGAATCTTCGCTAAAACATCCACGAATTCTTCCACGACCCATTTCCCAACCGAAATGCCAAACGTGGAGATCGTATCGCCATTGTAACTTTTAATATTGGAATCAACGTTTTTTACGAAACAATGGGGCTTTACAATCGGTTTTACAATGATATGATATTGAATGGAACGTGCACATAGACGGTGCTGCCATTTGAATGTTTTACCCTGATAAGTTTCTCTTACTGTCCGCATAGTGTCTCTTCTGTCGCATTAGTGCTGCCGCCTATAGGTAGTTTCTGCACGTTCTCTATACGACGATAATTCACGTGTCAGTTTTTCGTAGAGTATCTATATAAGTAGGTAGGTACTAGTGTTTGCTATAATTCCTTAATTTTTTATCTTTATTTAAGTACATCGAAATCCGTCACTTACGATAATTAAAATATATAATTTACTAGCTGTTGCCCGCGACTCCGTCTGCAAAGAATTCATTTATCACTTTCCCGTGGGAACTATGCTATTTTCGTGGATAAAAACTACCCCATGTCCTTCACAGGGTCTCAAAGTATCCCCATACCTAATTTCATCAAAATAGGTTCAGCATTTTAAGCCTGAAGACGTAACAGATAGACAGACAGACACACTTTCGGATTTTCGCAATTTCGCATAGTATGGATGGATATCAGTGAAAAGTATGGGACAACTTACCTAACGAAAAGTGTACTTAAATTTATTAAGTCCTTAATTCCTTATACTACTATTACAAATGCGGAAATATCTCTCTCTTTGTCTGTTCGTTGGCTCTTCACGCGTGAACCGCTGCGCCGATTTAGATCAAATTTGGTATGGAAATAGTCTGCGACTCTGGAAAGGATATAGGATATATAGCGTTAAACGAATTGTTTAATAACGAACGTACCTATACTTCGTTTTGTTTAGCATTAGAAATAGGGTAAACAATCTTGATGAGTCTTTTTATTGAAAAGCCTTCCTACCTTTTTAAAAAAATCTCATGGTTGAAAAGTTTGCGCAGACTTAAGGCTATTGTGCCGCCGCGCCGGACGGCGGCGTTTCGAGGGAGTTTTAGGTTTGCGGCGTCTAAGTGCTGGAATGACATCCCCCCTCCCATCCTAAGTGTGACTAGCAGGTACACCTTTGGGCGAAAGCTTAAAGGCTATTTGTTGTCATTGCAAAATCCTTAATTTCCTCTCCTTTCCAGCACTATTTCACAAAACTTCTTTGATTTTTATTGTCTTGGTTATTTCATTTTACGTTTTAGTCCGCGCAGGGTTGTATACTTGGCAAGTGAGATATACTAATTATGTTCAAGAAATTTTGTTATTATTATTTGCTTTTACAATTTACAAATTATTTATTTACGCATGTACCTAGTCTTATGTATGTAGCTATTAGTGTGCAGTTTATTTATTTATTTATCTATCTAAACAGCGATCCGGGTGTCACCAACGGTACTGCCTGAAAATCAGCGCTGCAGCTGGGGTGCTTTAAACGCCTCAGCATTATGCTGTGCCAGTGTCCGATTTGCAACCGCAATGACACATTCTATCTTTAGCTTTAGTATTGCCTTTTTTGTTTTGTAAAATATTGTGTCTTGTGATGTTGTAAATAAATGTATTTTCTTTCTTTCTTTCTTTCTTTCTTAAAAACGCTTTTAAATAAAATATTAACTATTACTTATGAAACCAAAATAATGTAAATAATAACCATATCTCCTTGCTAATTGTTACATACATTGTATTTTCTGTGATTTATTTCTCAAAAATGCTTTTCAAAAAGACACATCTAGATTGCTTACCTTCTGTCTAATGCCCATAAAAATTAAGTATAGCTACATGAACAAAAACCTAGACGTCAACATGCAAAGCAAGCATAGCAATTAAAATCCACTGAAGCACGCCGGTAGAGGGCGTCTGGGAGCTCGTGTGGAGTCAAGAGTTTCAGTCTGCCGGTGCATTAATTTGTAATTTTTTCTAGTTTTGGCTCGTAGGAAATTTTCAGTGAGCTGAAACAGGGTTTAAAGTTTATTCGAGTACTTCTCTTTCACTAGCATTATTAAAGGCAGACTAACGCACACACGTCTAGATTCCCAAAATAATACATAATCGGTGAAAATTTCAAGTACGTTGTCTACTTTTGATCGGGTTACCTTTGAAAGAAAGAAAGAAGGAAAGAAGAATATTTATTCGTGACATAATCTTTAAGTAACAAGAGAAAAACGGTAACAGCAGATACAACATTATACTTACTGTCACGAAATGTTCCCAACTCAGCATGATGTCGGCCGTGCAGCTGACGCTGGTCTACTAAGAACAAGCGGTACTTCAACGAAGTCTTATCCTTGTAGATCTGATTGAAAAAAATATATCTTGTTGAGTTTCTTGCCGGTTTCTTCTCAACAGCGTTTTTCCGAACCGGTGGTAGATTCTTCGACGTTCATAGGAGCATCAATTGATGCCTAAATTGAAAAAAGAATTTTGACTTTGACTTTGACCCCTAAAACCAGTTCCAGCTAAGTCAACTCCGTCAGTTTTTGCTCCATGTCACACCGCACTTATGAGCTATCTGGAAGGACTCAAAGCATAAGTGTTGCAAATTTACGAGTAACCGTGTTATCTTCATCTTGAAATAAATTATGTGACAGCCCTAATGGCCCGTAGCTTGTCCCAGTACGTCCAGGGTTGTCACCACATTCTACAAATTCTATCCTAATCATACTAATATCTCTTCACACTTAAACCGTTGAACCGATGTAGACGAAATTTGGTATTCTTCTTCTTAACAACTAAAGTGACATTCTGAGTTAACAACGCATTACTATCCCATATGTCAGTAAGTTAGTTAACAAAAACAAAACAATACGTAAGCAGATACATTGTAGGGGATTATTTGCAGAGTATGACTAAACAAATAGTTTCGAGGAACACAGTGGGAGCTTATTGCACTCTCACTATTATAGTCTTTCAGCTCTGGTATTGTCGTACTTAGTATTATTTCGTAAAACAAATAAGATCCCATCCGTAAGTTACGCCACATCAATTTTTAACCCCCGACGCAAAAAGAGGGGTGTTATATGTGTGTGTCTCTCTCTCTCTCTCTCTCTCTCTCTGTCTCTCTCTCTGTCGCATCCGCATCATAGCTCTTAAACGGGTGAACCGATTTGGATGCGGTTTTTTTATTTGAAAGCAGGTTTTTAGCGGTGGTTCTAGATATGTTTAATCAAAGTTGGTTCAGCCGTTTCAAAATCCAGGCTGTATCTCACGAACCGTGATAGCTAGACAGTTGAAATTTTCACAGATAATGTATTTCGGTTGCCGCTATAACAACAAATACTAAAAGACAGAATAAAATAAATATTTAAGGGGGTCCATACAACAAACGTGATTTTTTTTGCTCGATTTTGCTCGATATTGATAACGGCAACAGGTAGACGCTTGAAATATTCACAGAATATTTAGTTATTATATTCACTTCAAAAATAAATAATTAACTTAAAATAAAACAAATATTTAAGGGGGGCTCCTATACAACAAACGTGTTTTATTTGCCTTTTTATAGATAATGGTACGGAACCCTTCGTGTGCGAGTCCGACTCGCACTTGGCCGGTTTTTATTGATTTGGGTAAAAACAGACGCGTCAATTTGTAATTGTAATCACATGAACAACAGCTTTCCAATCGGCACGTAGTTGAATGCGAATGAAGTTTACATAATAGCGATGTAGACTGCTTGACTGTTAGATTTTCAAAGATTATAAAAATTCGTGTCTGGTTTTTTACCTACGCAGTTAATGCCTCTGTGAGGCGAGAAGATGCAAAACTGTTGGGACATGTTAAAATATACGAGATATAATAAAATTGTTTGCTTAAGTACATGTTTTGAGTATATTTACTTTCCTGAATGATTAGTATAATATGAGGACACACAAAGCTGGAGCCGTAAAACTTTTGACTTTTATAATTATGTACCTACTATATTATATTCACTTTAAAAATAAATAATTAAAGACCGAATTATTTGACGACCGGATAGCCTAGTTGTTAGAGAACCTGACTACGAAGCTTGAGGTCCTGGGTTCGATTCCCGGTCGGGACAGATATTTGTGTGAAAAATACGAATGTTTGTGCTCGGGTCTTGGATGTTTAATATGTATTTAAGTATGTATTTATCTATATAAGTATGTGTATCCGTTGTCTAGTACCCATAGTACAAGCTTTGCTTAGTTTGGGACTAGGGCAATTGGTGTGAATTGTCGTGTGATATTTATTTGTGATATTTATTACGCACGCCAAATGTAAATGTAAAGCTACCTGTTGTACCTACTTAAATTTATTTATATATTATTTTTTACTATCTCCTTACAATGGTTATTGCATAGGAAGTGGAATCAGTTTTTCTCAGTAGTATTACAAAGTTCGAAAATTTGTCTATACTTATACATATGTCTGTGTGTTCTTCTCAATAGTGATATTTTTCCTTTCTTTTTGTACAATTACTATTATTATGACCAATTACTATTATGACCAATAGCACGAAACGTAGGGTAATGGTAGATGGGCAGATAATACAATATGTTGACGAGTACATCTATTTGGGCCAGGTAGTCTCTTTCAGTAATAGACAAGATAAGGAAGTCGAAAGACGCGTCGAAAACACCTGGAAGAGCTACTGGTCCATGAAAGAGCTTATGAAGGGAAACCTTCCATTAACACTTAAGCGCAAACTCGTCGACATGTGTATCCTGCCCGTCCTAACCTACGGTGCACAAACATGGTCTCTGACCGAAAATCAAAAGTCCAAACTTAAGGTTTGCCAACGAGCGATAGAGCGCAGCATATTAGGCGTGAAGAGGATAGATAGAATCCGGAACACCACGCTGCGCTCAAAAACACGCATAGTCGACGTTGGGAAAAAGACTGCTAAGCTGAAGTGGGACTGGGCTGGACACGTCTGTCGCATGCACCCACAAAGATGGGCTCACACAGTTACTTGGTGGGTGCCGGAGAACGGCCAGCGACGACGAGGCAGACCAAGAAGGAGATGGCGGGACGACTTGGACGTGTATGAAAAGGACTGGCCTGATATTGCGCCAGAAAGGGAGTTGTGGAAGTCAAGAGGAGAGGCCTTTGCCCAGCAGTGGGACACTATGCCAGGCTAATAAATAAATAAATTTGTACAAAGGCTATATAGCTTTGGATGAAATTTGGCTAAACGAATTCTTTACAGATGAAGTTTCGAGCATCATTTATGATTGTACTAGGGGCGTTCAATAAAAAGTGAGAATGAGTATGTTATAAACAACTTTTACTAAATGTCATTTTATTTTTCGTTATAGTCACCTTTTAGCATAATACACTTAGTATATCTTTTTTCTAAACTTAAAATTCCATTTTTAAAAAAGGTCTCATCTTGAGTACTTAAAAAATCTTGTACTGCAGCGACTACCGCGTCGTCGTCTTCAAATTTCTGGCCTCTCAGGTATTGTTTCAATCTCGGAAATAGGTAGAAATCACTGGGAGTGAGATCTGGTGAATACGGAGGATGCTTAAGAATATCGAACCCAGCATCACGAATTGCAGCCATTGCAACGGCGGACTTGTGTGCCGGGGCATTGTCCTGGTGGAACAGCACAACTTTCGAGAGTTTACCTCGCCGTTTTTCGCGGATCTCATTGCGCAATGTTGCTATTTGTTTGGCGTATAAAGTGCCCGTAATAGTGGCTCCATGCTCGAGATACTCAATCATTAATACCCCTTTACCATCCCAAAAAACAGAGCCCATGACCTTACCGACAGATGGGCTCACCTTGAATTTCTTCGGAGTTGGAGATGATGGCCTTTTCCATGTCATAGACTGCAGTTTCGTTTCAGGGTCGTAATGATGGAGCCATGTTTCGTCCATTGTTATAAATCGCGCCAAAAAAAGTTCCCGGTCTTGCTGCATCAGGTTCAAAGCTTCTTGACAAATCTCTAGTCTAGTTTGTTTTTGCGTGTCAGTAAGCATTCTTGGTACCCAACGCGCAGATACCTTTTTCATACCCAAGCGTTCATGTAAAATATTATGCACGCGCCCCGTTAAAATCTTTACATTTTCAGCAATAAAACGAACTGTGACACGACGATCTGCCAAAACTGAGTTTTCGACTTTTTTCACAATTTCTTCAGTTACTGCTGTAGTAGGGCGTCCGGAGCGGGGGTCGTCCATTGTCGATGTTCTTCCATGTCTAAATTCGGCGCACCAACGTGCGACTGTCGAATACGGAGGAGCATTAGACCCTAAAGTGTCCCGCAAATCCAAATTGACTTGGTCCGTAGAAAAAAATTTCAAATACAAATATTTGATAACGGCGCGCAGTTCTATTTTCTCCATTTTCGCTAACGTACTCAATAGCATTGCAAAGAAATTACCGTATATTTTTTTAAACAAAAGACAGTTTGTTTTTTTTCATAGCAATCAGCTAGATAGATTAGCTTTACCAGCCAGTATTTAATTTCGTAATATTAAAAGAGTTTGCATCTCATTCTCACTTTATATTGAACGCCCCTCGTATATTTCAGATCACTTCATATTTTTAATTTCATTCAGAACTTACCAGTCCATTACACCTATTTTATACTCTATGTCACGCACTTGCCCACGCGCAGGCCTTTTACGGCAACTCGTGCGCAGGTCACGGGCCTTAGATCGTCCCCTTTGATCGTTCCGCGTTTTGACTATATGTAGTTATATAGTATAAATCTTTCCAGGTGAATTTTTCGCTTCGAGCCCTTATTTTTCAAAACAAACGGTATCGTCATAGTATTAGGGTTCAAATTTAATGTAATGGCTCGAAGCGAAAAATTCACCTGGGAAGATTTATACTATACCACAAACTCAGTCAATTATATTGTAAAGAAGCCAAAATTTTCGATGAATGATTTTATATATCACGAGGGCGGCTAGAGGACTATATACACTACACAAAACAGAGCGGTTCGCTTTATCTTTCCTAATACAAAACCGCTAAGGAATGGAATTTGCTCGCGTCGTCTGCATTTCCAGTTAAATATAACCAAGGGCTCTTTATGGAGTGAATAGGCTGTTACTGAACCAGTGAGATACAGTTTTGGCCTCATCTGCACATTTTCAGGTGAAATAGTGGTCAATCACGTTCAGTTTTATGTAAAAAAAACGTGGAATACGGATGAAAATGGAACTAATATTTTACGTACAAACTTGTTGGAATGTTCAAGCGCTTTACTTCAAAAATCGCCAGTTACGAAGAAAGTGGCGCCCTCATTTATTTTGTCAGCGAATACAGCGTATCTACGGTGACTATTCTTCAGTAAATTGTACATAAACGCTCGCAAAAACAATAAATAAAAAAATAAAAAATCTTTATTCACAAAATGAAAACAAAAAATATTGTAGGTACAGTGATATTTGAAATCTTTTTTTGAATTTGGCTTAAAAAAGACACCTCGCTTTAAAATAATGGAAATAACATGCACATTTAGCATAAGTGCATGATCCGACACCTCAATTGCAGTGCGTTGAACTGTCGGCGCATGCGTGTTAAACGTGCAGTGTTGGGAGCTGCGGTTGCTAGGATACCGACTGGTCTTGATACTTGAAGCAATATAACAGCGAATTCCACGCCATGAACTAATCATGATTTGACGATACCGAATTTAATTCCCACTCGAGGCAGATATTTGTATGAAAAATACGATTTTTTCCTGTACCTACAGTCAAGTGCAAAATAATCCTCTTATATCTCTGTACCCATATTCGGCGACATAAGAGCTACGGGACATATATTTAAGCAAGTTGTATGCACCCCTACATATTTTAATACTTTTCCACCACTGTAATCAGTTGAACCTATGTTTACAATTAAATCACTTTGACTTTGACTTTTTGACTTTACACTTGTCTTGTCTGTGCGTACCCCTCGCAGGTCTTCATCTCCCCAAGAGGGTATTTACTATGCATGGATGGTTCGCATCTTCGGTCTTATCTGTACTTACTATCAAGTGACACATGACATGACATGACACATACTTAGTTCAGTCACTAATAGTCGGGCCATTCTACTTTTCGTTGACCAGTCATTTTTAGTAATGTGCTCTTCAAATATTTTTTTTACAAAAACGGTTAAGTGCTCGGTTTTATCATTAAAGATTTAAATAGGCACATAATTAAGCTTATATTTAAAATTATCACTACGCATAAAAAGTAATCATTATTATCTATAAAGTAGGTAACGCAGTGGACATGCCGTGTCCCCGCCATTTGTATGGAAATTGGTGTATTTTCCGCTGAGTTACCAATTTTTTCCACAAAATTTCTTTGAATTTAAAGTTTTTTTGCTTTAAAATATTAAATTTAGTTATTTCAGTTTTCATATAAGTTATTTACACTTGAAAAAATCACCAGGTATGCCTTATATTTCACGAAAGATTAATGGTTACTTAAAAGTAGAATGGCCCAGTCACTATTTAATTCAGGTATAAAATAAAAAAAAAAACTTTTTGTACGACTTAATACACGACTAATCATAGTGAAAGTATACGGATTACTCACGTTTAGAACGAGTTCAACTCGACATTGTTTTGGGCTAATCTGTAGCCCCTCTTCTCGGAGCCACACGTCACGGCGCCTCATACCGTCACGGTTAGTTTCATGTTTAAAGTGACTTATTATACTATTCAAAAAATATCATAAGATACGATTAGAAAACTAAAACTGGCATACGCTACTACTAAGTACAAAGCTATAAAGTAAACTACAAAGTAGAAATATTTGGGTACGTATCAAAATATATAAAGTTTAAAACAAATAATGGACGAAATAATACATAATTGTCATAATATATACTAAAATTTTCTATGAAACCATTGATTAAACTAAGTCTTTTAATCGTGTAATCTACAGATTGGTTTAGGTTAGGTTAGGTTTATTTTATGAAAATCCTGTAAAGTTGAGAATTTCCAAGAAAATTGCATTATATCAAATGACCATTATATTTCGCCCATTATTATATTTTAACTTTATATATTATACCCGTACATATTACTACTGAGTTACAATCGCAAGTATCAAACACTCATGTCATAGTACACGTATAGTAAACCGCTAAATTATTTTTACCGTAACTATGCTCTTAATCGCAACCGATGCACTTCCGCCGCACTGCACTGCATTCATTACCATAAGTGGACTCTTTAATTCTTAATTCGTTTGCTATCGTTACACAAGGACTATTGAGATTTTTAATTAACCTAGTTTTACTAACCCCCTCTTGAAGATACTAATCCAGGGCTATCATTTACGATTTTAAGAATTCATTTAATAACTGGCTGTTACCCGCAACAACGCGACTCCGTCTGCGAAGAATTTGTTTATCGACGCCCCGCAGGTATTAGGCAATTTTTTTTGGGACAAAAAGTATTTTATATGTTAATCCTGGTTATAAATTATTTGTGTTCCAAATCTCATCAGAATATAGTGAAAATAAACGGATTACTCGCGTCTTAAACCGAGTTTAACTCCCAGATGAGTTCATCAGAATCCATCAAACCATTTTAGCGCGAGAGAGTAACAAACATCCATACATCCATCCATACAAACTTTTACGTTTATTTTAATTATTAGTAATTAGTAGTTAAAAATCTCACAAAGTTCCATTCAATAAATGTAATTATTCACAAATAGTTAAAACTCAACTGCAAAATCAAGTTACTGAAAAATTGTTTTCAAGCGCCCCGTACTATTATAGGTAACTTACACTAAATGCTCAGAAAAAGGACATCCATAAGTTTTGGGAGGGAAGTTAGAGGTAGAGAACCAGCCAAGTTCTTGTGTAACACAATTCGATATCAGGCAAGAACAGACCACCGGCAATTTATTATGAAATTGAGACAATTTCAGATTAAATCTAAACCATAACTCGTACTCTACAACAGTAATCTGGTGGTATTAAATTATAATAACGTATATTAACAGTTTTAGCTCCAATACCGGTCTCCAGCCTAAAATTAGCATAGCCTAGATATGATTCAACGCCTGGGGCTTGTTATGATCTATTGCGGTGTTAGGATGTTTCATAATTGATAGGTTATATTGTTTTTAGCCAAAAAAGCTGGAAAACGGACAAAGGTCAACTTAATATTTACCATAGAAAATAGTCGCAACTTATGCATTATGCTGAGCTAGTGTCCAATTTGCAACCGCAATAACACACTCTATCTTTAGCTTTCGTGTTGTCTTTTGTTTTGTAAAAATATTGATGTGTCTTGTGTTGTTGTAAATAAATGTACTTTCTTTCCTTTCTTTATGTGCAGTTTGCGTTAAAACATAAAAGATAATGCAACCTACGATTAGTCATTTAAAAAAATATTTGCACTTTAAGATACGGTTTTGTAATCTAGACAGCAATATTATTTGTTTAATAAAGTTTACTTCAGTTCAATAGGTACCAATTATTTTAATCTGTCTGATTGTTCGAACTTGGCGCTTGCATTATGGCGTAACTTCATTACAATCGGATCCCATACAAACTTCCAACGCTAACCAGCAAAATACCATCTGTCAAAACGATCAAAAATCCCAAATACAACAATAGCCTAAAGAAATGCAGTTAGAATGACCTACGCGACTTCGTAAAAGGGCTTATTGTATTTGACCCCGCCTGTCAAGTTAGTTATGATTGTGAAATATATTTTTTACTTTAACTTTAACAACACGTTTGAAAGAGTATCTTAAGCTGTCTGGACTGACGGACCAGTTGCATCCGCATTATCGTTTTAGATAAAGATTTATTTGCTTTTTAGAAGCGATTTTGAAATGGTACCGGCCGCTTAAATATAAATTGCCCTTTAAAGTTTAAAACTAAAACCTGATTTGATTACAGATAAGATACTAAAGGGTACTTACACATAGTTATTTATACTTGATTTGTATTGTGTGTACATTATTTTAAATTCGACTGAAGTGGTAGAAAATAACAATTTTTCTTCTGGCCTGTTCGAAAATTAAGACCAAATTACATTTGTAATTCCACTAAATTATTCAAAAGAATGGTTTATTTTGATCAAAACTAAACACATTACAAATTACATCCTACTTAATAATTGCAAACAAGATAGGCATATTGTATTAGATAATTTATTGAATCAGGCGTTACTTTGCGGAGGTCCATATTAATGAACTAAAACAATTACTTTGCTCACCCGCGACCTTACAATAGTTACGTTTATGCAAGAAATGTGCGTTCATGCAGTTCCTCCACCTCCACACTGTACGAACACACACAAATCACATAAACCCAACCATCACCACCACCAAGCTACACTGACGCGTTTCGAACTCAACCAGAGCTCATCTTCAGAGTTACCACAACCGTATGCTATGCTACCAAACGTTAAACTAACAAACCAAAACAAATGTTTTAACTTGTCACTGTAACTTCTCAAGTACCCACTTTATTTTTCTTATTCTCAAACTACCCCACAAAAATTAACTTTTATTGACATATTTAAAACTACCTTGAATTTTTTTTGTTTATTTATTTATAAGGCATATTTAATTAATACTAACTGTTCAAATTCGACCCAAGCCGCAGTAAAGGAGAAGATACTAAATTTACCTGTTCATTAATAATAGACCCCATAGTGTTGTACCTAATTATTTCCATGCATTCCAGAGCATCCAGACGCAACCCCTTGCCGCAATAATGTAACACTTCATAAGAATCTGAATCTAACAATGAATGATTTGATTCCAACAAATGTTTTGCAAAATTCGATCTATCTGGATGCTCATTCCTATATGCCGAAACATGCTCTTTAAATCTAGTATTAAAACTTCGGCCTGTCTGTCCTACGTATATCCCATTGCAGTCATTACAAGTAAGCTTGTATACCCCCGATCTAGTTCCCTTATCTACCTGTTCTTTGTGGTTACATAGCCTAGAGTACAAAGTAATATTGTATTAGGTTAGGAAATGACTCAAAATAGGATTCCATTCAGCAAGTGTCGGCACACAGGGTGCAACGACGCTGATTATCAGTGGATCCAATATTTTTTGAAAGCCGCGACGTTGAGCTTTTTGTATTTATTGAATCAGGCGTTACTTTGCGGAGGTCCATATTAATGAACTAAAACAATTACTTTGCTTTGCGGGTGAGCAAAGTAATTGTTTTAGTTATTTTTGTATTTAACAACCCTATAATATTTGTGCATCTTGGGATAACAAGGATCCTTAATCCAGTTTTCAAACAAGTGTATCATTGACGTATAATGACGAACATTATTGTCATTAGGTCGTTATCGTTACGCCATTATGTCCTCAGTGGGGTGTGAGGAGACGACTCTGGGTGATGATTAAGGTCCTATTTATAGAGTTTAATGAATAGGACGGCGAAGGGTATCCGGTTGCAGCCGCGGTTGAGTTTAATGTGAACCTGTCCTTAAGTTGCTTGGTCAAGAAATTTGTAAATGGAACGTTTTTTTCTTATTTCAAGTAAACGGTGACCAGGTTCATTTGCATGCCATTTGCCTGATATAAACTGGCTGAAAATGCGAAAAATGCTGGCAGCAATGGCGTAACTGTGAGTCTATGCACACGGCATATTTTTTGAACGCAGCTCGTTAACGCGATCCAAACTAGATTCAGTCACTTTTGTACAAGCTTTTTGAGAATTTGCGGCTCCGTGTCTACGTATAAATAATACATAGTGTGCATAGGCCCTAAGGCAAACGTAGGACGTTTTTAAAGTAGACACCCATACTATTACAGCAAGTACTTGAAAAAGATATCACCACCACTACTGTGACCCCACTGGTCCCTATTGTTTATGTTTCCCGTCTATTTAGTTAGCTTTCTTTTAAAACTTGCTTTTGAGGCCGTGATCCTAAAGGTTTGACCTACTGCCTCTAAAGTAAGAAGTCGTGGTATCCTACATCGCATCACATATAGTTTTTTAGGGCTCCGTAGTCAACTAGGAACCCTTATAGTTTCGCCATGTCTGTCCGTCTGTCTGTCTGTCTGTCTGTCTGTCCGCGGCTAAGCTCAGAGACTGTTAGTACTAGAAAGCTGTAATTTGGCATGAATATATATATCACTCACGCCGACAAAGTGATTGAATAAAAAAAGTAAAAAAAATTTTTTTAGGGATTTTTTCCTCCCATAGACGTAAAGTGGGGGTGTTTTTTTTTTCTCGGCTAACCCTATAGTGTGGGGTATCGTTGGATAGGTCTTTTAAAACCATTGCGGGGTTCCTAACATGATTTTTCTATTCAGTGATCTGTTTGCGAAATATTCAACTTTAAAGTGAAAATTTTCATTAAAATCGGCCGTCCCTCCCCTCCCTCCCCTCCCTCCCTCCCTCTAAAATCTAAACTGTTGGGTGGAAAAATTTGAAAAATTCAGAATGGTAGTAAATATATCAAATTTACTAGGAAAATTATAGCGGCTAAGATTGCTTGGAAATTATTTGTAGTTTAAGAGTAAATAGTAGCCTATGGTATAAAACATACCTAAACTTGGATGATTCCGTACACATACGAAATCCTTAGAAAAATATTACTTGATTTTTTCGTAATGGCTACGGAACCCTACCTTGGGCGTGTCCGACACGCTCTTGGCCGGTTTTCATAATTAATGTTTATTGTTTTTTTTACCACGAGCATCCCTGTAAGTAAAGAACACATCGCGAGGGTTTCAACACTGTGTTTCTACGCTGATAGGATTTTTCTGGAAAATTCTGCTCACTGATATGTAGGAAAGCAAGACGGCAGACAGAACGTATTAAATATTAAAATATATAGCAAGGCAATTTTTAAATTAATGTTTTCTTTGTTCACAGGTATTTTGAAATGGAAGCCATGCAAGAATGTAACGTCAGTTCATTTGGCTGGGACCTCCGCACAAAGCGTTTTCGCTCTTCCATCATCATCTGTAAAGCTAAGGAGTGGAAGTCTTTACTAGCGTCTGTGTTCCCTGAACACTGCAATTTGGCTGTTTTCAAGTCTGGAGTGAATGAGCATTTACTAAACAAGCGTGCTCCATCGTACACCTCATCTTCGCTTTCCATCATGTGTGATTGTGGTCTCTAACCTTTGAGTTTTGAGTATGGTCTAACGCAAGTCTATACGAGTATACCTTCTTCACCAGGGCATCAGTACGCTTAGTATAAGTTTTCCTTCACTTCAATACTTCTCGATCGCGTTTACGTAAAAATTTCAATTCTATGGAAACATGTAAGCGCGCGCGCGGAGACGCTCTCCATGTTTCCCTAGTAATTGATTTTTTTACGTAAACGCGATCGAGAAGTATTTTGGTGAAGTAAAACTTATACTAAGCGTACAGTGCAACTTTAGGAGGGCGTACTCACGTTTCCTCCTTCGGTACATGGTCGTCGTTCGTGTAGCTAGGTCTTTGTGATCCTTCAATTATGGTTAAACGCAAAGTATATATTGACTTTGAAAAGCCGTGATAGCCTAGTACATAGTTTGACATATATGACCGCTCAAGCAAAGCGTCATGGGTTCGAGCTCGGGGCACCTCTGAGTTTTTCGGTATTTATCTATCAGTTGAAATTTAGCATTAGTTTTACAATAAAGAGAAACATAAGAAACAAGCATACACTTGCGAAGAAATTCAATGGTGTGTGAAGTTCCCAATCCGCACTGGGCCCGCGTGGGAACTACGGCCTAAGCCCTCTCTTTTTTAGAGGATTCCTGTGTATAGCTCAAAAGTCAAAGGTAAATTTTTTATTCAATTTAGGCATCAATTGATGCTCCTATGAATGTCGAAGAATCTACCACAGGTTCGGAAAAACCCTGTTGAGAAGAATCCGGCAAGAAACTCAACAAGGTATATTTTTTCAAACAGATCTACATACATTGTTGTTAAATTACATACATCTAAAGTATAAATTTAATACAATTATTTTTTTTAACTCAGTAGATGAGACTGCACTTCGTTTTTTATAGCATTAGAAAAGGTAAGCGATCTTCGTATCTTTTTATTGAAAAACGCTTTTGAAAAATAAATCACGGCAAATATGTAACAATTAACAAGGAAATATGGTAATTTATTGTCTTTTGGTTTCCTTAGTAATAGTTACTATTTTTTTTAAACTTTTTTCAATAAAAAGACATATCAAGATTGTTTACCTTATTTCTAATGCTAAAAAAAAACGAAGTTTAGGGATCGCCAATGCGGATCGGAATTATTTCCAAACATCCCTGTCCATGATCTATTAGAGCGCGCGCAGACAGAGAGCGGTCTGGAGTTCCGCGTTCCGCGTTCCGAGTTCTGCGTTCTTTCGAATGTACTGAGTCCCTTACGATAACGCACACAGCAGGCGGTCGGAACTCTCGAGCGGTCAAAACACAGAACTCTGAACGCGGAACGCGGAACTCCAGACCGCTCTCTGTCTGCGCGCGCTCTTATAGTCATTAATTTTATAGTACGCCTTAGATATTAATGTCTTCTTCACAATGAATCTGAATTTTGTATCAGTTTGATCGGTTATTGTTTTCGAAATGTAATATATAAAAATCTCGTGTCACGGTGTTTTTTACCGAACTCCTCCGAAACGGCTTGGCCGATTTTTATGAAACTTTTTTCTCTACACTCGGTAGGTCTGAGAATAGGTCGTAGGCTATTTTTATCCCCCCCCCCCCATTCTTTTGTTATAAAAAAGTAGGTATGCATCTTCCCAGAAACGACTTTTTGTTTTTAGTAGGTCTGTAAGATGGCTGGATAGGCTGGGACTATGATATTTTTACTCTGACTCGTCACAAATGCATAGCTTATCGCACCCCACAGTAGCCTACCAGACGAGGTAGATAAACGAACGTTGAACCGACTACGACTGCATTTTTAAACCAATTAAGGTATGAAGTTCTGTGTTGCATTATCATACGTGTTGATAAGTTTTTTTTACGAGATACTAAGTCTTGAACTGGTATAGCTTTATTTAGTCTTAGAGTTGCGTAAACAAATTTAATGTTTATAAATAACAAAAAAACATGTCTTTTAACTATTTAGTGAGTTTTCTTAGTATAATCCATTAGTGGTTGTGTATTGTAGGAGAAATTGTAATCTGTTTTTTAGAAAAAAATATTTTGTTCAAAGTTTTTTTTGCAGCGCATTCTTCTTGCCAATCATGGTCTTTCCGAAAGTTTGTAAACTAAAAAAAAGACATGACAATACCTACTTACAGAAATATTTTTCTGAGATTATTTAAAAGCGAAAAAGTTTTTCGGGTGCGCCGGCGGGATTCGAACCCACGTCTCCCGGGTATGCGGCCCAACGGGTGTTCTACCAATTGAACCACGTCGCATCCAAACGACTCCCCCGAAATTCTTAATCGCTTACATACGCCAACAGTGGCTTTTAAATAATCTTAGATTCGGTGAGCAGCCGTACTGCTAATAAAATAAATAATAATATTTTTCTGATTTTGAAATGCTACCTAATGGGATAAGCTTCTGCTGTCTTTCCGTGTGTTCGTCGGTCCGTCCGTCTTTCACTGGGCTGTATCTTTTGAAATATAATTCGGTAGAAATTTGAAATGTTTACCGAGTTGCCCACTATAAATAAATAATAAAAAATAATAAAATTAATAATTAAATTAAACGCTATTAAATTATAATAAGTATATCTCTCGTTTGACTTTATCGGGTAAATAAAGAGTGTCCCCATACAACAAACGTATTTTTTTTGTTATGGTATTACAGAACCCTTTGTGCTATTCCGGCTCAAACTTGACCGGTTTTATAATATCTAATTGAATGAATTGACTTATTTTTTTTACACTATCCATTGCAACGGTAATTAGAATTACTCAATAGATAAATATTTCAATTAAGTAAATTAAGATCAAATAAATATTTATGTTGATTTGAAACTGGCTTATTAAATATAACAATTACCGTACATGACTGTTGAACATATTTATTTATAGTTACGGTACAATTACGTTATGTAAACAACAGAGTAGGAAAATAGTATAAAGAATAAGAACATATTAGTGTCTACAATACAATTATATGTTTAAAAACACGTCAGTTCATAGAAAACTGACGTTCTAAGAAGTGTTTAAGTTTTTAAAGAAAGTTGTTCAATTGGTACATTTTGCTCTAATTGAGGATAATATTTTGAGGAGTTCGATTGACCCTTGTCAATCATGACAAAATTGTATCACATCAGAACGCGTTTTTTTCCGAAGTCGTGTTATTGTGGACTGAGCGAAACATCTCTGCTTCAGCATATTGGGCAAAAATGCTTCCATAAGTCCGTCTGTTTGTTCTCCTCTACTGTCACAGTGGGGGTAGATCTTGAGGAATTAAATTAGAACAGAAGACAAAATGTAGACGTTTATTAGTTCCTTAGGATTGTATGTGTAATTTTTATAGTAGCGCCATCTAGTTGCGTTGATTCGAGAGTTGCTTCTGAGGGTGGCGATGATCCAAAAGCAAAAAATTATAAAATTTATTAAATTAATTGTCCCAATAGTATTGTGACACTGCTGGTCGCATTTTTCAACCAATTTTCTAGTGAAATATGCTTGGTCCAATAAATTATAATGGAATTCGTAAATTCAGTATTTGGAAATTTTTCAAAATGGATTTATGAGATCTACCCACAGAAATAATAATAAAGAGGATAGAAATGCCTTAGTTCCTATTTTGTTCCGGAACTCGTGTCGCTGCTTCATCCCCTCTGCTTACTGTGTTAATGCACACATGCAAAAGACCGGAACCGTACTACGCAATCACGCACACAATTACTAATATTTTTGCTTACAAACAATTATGAACCTTACACCTTAGAGATAGCGTTGAATAACACTCAACGTAAGTCATACCCACATTTACACAACGGCGCTCTTTATTGGCCGCGTCGGCATTATGTCTGTACTAGTCGTAACCTGTTTTTTTGTCCGTACCACGAACTTTTGTGCAAGACGGAAGGGTTATCAAAAATTACTTTACATTGCTGCGTATAATTCAAAACGATCTGCGTTTTTATGGGCATGAGTAGCAATGGTATATGAAGTTTCGTGTTAATAACGTGTTGACCAATATTTCATAATGAAATATTTTCTCAAGTTGTATTTTGATATAAACCGCATTATTACATTAAATTAATACATACCAATGAAATGTAATCCCCTTATTAGTGTAATTACACAGTGTGGACGAGTTTCCGCAATTGCTAATGCTGCAAAACACCATTTTAAAGCACTTGCTGTCATACCCACGTTTCAAATAGCACTGAGCCACAAGTCGCGCGCTTGTGACCTACGAGTCACAAGCGCGGCGCCAAGGTCACGCGTCTAAGGCACTTCTATCCTCTTTATTATTATTTCTGTGGATCTACCGCTCAGAGCGACTGGTATTTAAATTTTTCTAACATACAATATATAAGACCAAAAATTCTGCGCATGAATGTTCCGAAGCTGTATTTCGGGAGTGAGTACCTAATTGACATTTTGGACGAGCGTCTCCGACGGCGCTTTGAAGTCTGCTGGCTTCTTTATCTGTCTGAAAACTGATCCACTGTGGATGCTGAACATATATGTAAACTTACTAATGTTGTAAATGTGAAAGTCCGCGTGTGTGCATGTGGTTGCATGTGTGTGTGTGTGTGTGTGTGCATGTGCGCGTGTGACTGCGTGTTACACTGTTTCACTCTAAAACATAAGGATAAACTACTTTTTACTACGATATTCCCATGGGATCGAAATGTTCAGTCAAGGGCATAAATATTATGTACGTTACTTTACTATATAAGACGTCAAAATATCTGTAAGTACACATGTATGCCACTAATCATGAGGGTGGTATTTAAATATATTTGAAGCGAAGGCTGTATAGATTATGCCCTCGACTATACGCATTTAAAATTTAAATTAATGGTTCAAGCGAGCAATGCCGGGTGGAAAGGTTAGTTCGTAAAAAAATTTTGAACTTCGCAGTTTACGTGCTTCGGAAGACGTCAAAAAAGATGTGCTGACGAAATATTTGAACACGTTCAAAACTGCATTAAGTCACGGTTGGTTCTCCAAAGCAGTTTTTAACTTGAGTCTTAGCAATAGAGCATAATATGGCTTGATCTGTTATATATATAAATTGCTTCCTTCCCGTCGCGAGGGACGTATTTAGAAATGAACTAAATAAAGTTCTTTGCAAACAGGCAATCGTTGATGGACTGGGTTTTAGGACAAATGGACGGACCGATGAAATCATTTCGACGTTAATGTCCTAATCCTAAAGGATTGCTTCTTTTACAAGCTTTTATTAACCCCCGAAACGAAAAGAGGGTGTTATAAGTTTGACCGCTACGTGTGTGTGTGTATGTGTGTACGTTTGTCTGTTCAAAGTTATCAGCTTTTTTGTTATTTTGTTAGCTTTGGAGGGGATCTAAGACGCATAATGGGCGTTTGCTTTGTTTGCAAACACATATTTGACCTATAGTGAAAATATACGGATCACTCATGTCTTAAAACGAGTTTAACTCGACATGTTTCGGGTTAATCCTCTCTTACTATGACATAAGATTGAAGGTGCCATATTTTGGGTCGGTGTCGAGCACAGGGAACCCACCAACCTCTGCTCGTGAGACCACAGGCCAAACATCTTTGCTACCAAGGCTTCACGGCGGCGTAAAGTACGAAACCCGGAAACCCTTCAAACCTTTTCATCCTGAAGGTCCATAATAAAACCATACCTATAATAGTACATTACTGCAGCGGCCGCGAAATAGGGGATTGCCGGCCGAGTAGTAATAGATGGCCGAGTGTTAACGAGGCCATCTAGAGATACGAGGCCGGCAATCCCTGTTCGTGGCCAAGGCTTGTATAGTGCTTTTCTCAAATAAATCCAAGGAAATGACACGAATGTTCAACTTATATATTCATATTTAATTCAAATTGTTTTTTTTTTATTTCCGCCAAAATATTTTTTTTCCAGCAATTTATTTGTAAGCTGTTCCAGTTAATGTTTTTGACGCAAAATCTTGAGATGATTTATATTTATTAAAAAATTACGACCTTATTAATTGGTTATTTTAATAAATTGTTAACAATAAACGCCAATCCTTATTTAGTTTATTAAATCTAGCCAAGTAAGATATTAAAAAGTAAATTCACAAACTAAATTTTTCTTAATTGGCAGTATGTCATTGATAGTCAATAAAAGAAAATACGACCCACTAAAACAAAAGACAATCTCTTTGCTGGCCTTGGCCAGCAATGTTTGTATGAAATTCCATTATTGTCGTCTAATTTGAAATTGGAACGAATCTTCCTCAACTGCTATACAATGGCATACTTCGTGTTCTATTGTCACGACTATAAGGACCACATTTCCTTGGATGTTTGAGAAAAAACTATTTCTAGTCCATCTGATGCCTGAACCGTAGAATAATGCGCACGGCAAAACGAGATAAGTCAGTTTTACGAATTTTCACGCGGGGATGCTCTTTATCTTCATCCTTTATCCAACGATACTTGAAGGTTTGTTCTTGCCTCATATTTTATTGAAGAGTGTTAAGATAAAATTTATTACAAACGAATGAAAAAGTTACGAAATATTACTTGGCTTTATGTATTTATTAATATTTAAAGTTATTGAATTAATTACCTGTTCAGTAAAAAAGTCGTAGGAGCTTAGTGGTTTGACCTAAGGCCTCTCAAGCAGAGTCGTAGGTTCGAGTCCGGGCTCGCACCTCTAATTTTCCGATTTTATGTGTGAAACTAATTAAATTATGTATGTATGTATGTATGTAAAACTCTTTATAGTACGTAAAACATGAAAATTAACAGTTAACAAGAGAAACAGATGTACAAAGGCGAACTTATCCCTTAAAGGGATCTCTTCCAGTTAACCTTTGAACGATTGACAGGACACCAGAGACAAGAGTAGGCATACAATGCAGAGTAAAAAGAGTCGAAATCAAAAGTAAACCCAAACCAATAAACTTAACATAATCAATACATAAACATACAAAGAATACACGCAGGTACACACTAATATAATATATCATGAATACAGAAGACTAATACATATCATATCAACATAAATAGACTAACTACATAAAAATTACATAAATACATTAATATACGCATATACACTAAAAGAGGTTGTCTCTATTTAAGAGGAACTGTCAAGCCAGTACGCCCCCAAGCGACTCCGGAAGATGGCTACCGACTGCGACTGCCTGATTTCACTCGGCAACCGATTCCACAGACTAACAGCGTGCACGGAGAAGGATTTGGAATAGGATTTGGATTTAGTTACAGGAAAAGCTAACGAAAGATTATTACTTGACCGCAACCGCAATTATGTTCGGAGAGGCCGTCGGACGTTGTTAGTGTTGTTTGTCAGTGTGATGGGGTGCGATAAAAAATAACGATCAAGTGCGGGTAGTTCGAGATACGGGTGCTGTTTCTAATTGGAATCAAGTGCGGGTAGTTCGAAAGAATCGCGCGGCTAAACGAACGTGACACCCTACACTTCAGTACCACTACCATGAGTTTACACTAGTTTACAGTGACCGTACTCGCTAGCGACGGCGTACCTAAATGATTTCTATGGAGAATTTTACTTCCGTAAGTGACCGCTAGAGGCGCTGTACAATTCTCCATACAAATAATTTACGCCGTCGCTAGCGAGTACGGCCACGTAAACTAGTGTAAACTCATGGTAGAGGTACAGACAACTTTACTGTGACCATGGCCGCTGCAAGGTGGCTGAAACGTCGAGGTAAATACTGTTTGCGTGATAAGTCCCGTGTAGTGTAATAGTTATTGAATTAATTACATTTGAAATGTATCATTAAGGTTTACAGCAAAAGAAAATATCGTGAGGAAACCTCTACACACTTGCGAAGGAATTCAATTGTGTGTGTAATTGCCAATCCGCATTAAGCTCAAGTGGGTTTTACGGCCTCACATTCTGAGGGGAGGCCTGTGCCCAGTGGTGGTATGTACCTATATAGACCGAGAAGAAAATGATATTCCATGAATGTAAACATTTCAAATACCTACTTTTCAAGCTTAAAACTTGAGAAAATGTATGATTATTTTGTCTACTAAATAGCTTAACGACTAATAAATCAAAACAAACGCTAATTCACACGTAATTTACTATAAAACCCTATATTTCATACTAGCTTTTGCCCGCGACTTCGTACGCGAAGACAATAACGTCAGTTGTTTGGATGAAAATTGGCACACAGGTAGTTTATTACATGGATTAACACATAGGATAATGCCAGGAAAATGAAAAGTTCCCGTGGAATTAGGAATAAGTGAATTCTATAGCCGCTAAGCCGTGGTGCCCTAGTGGTCAGACCTATGGACTCTTAAGCAAAGGGTCGTGAGTTTGAGCCCAGGCTTGCACCTCTGAGTTTTTCCGAATTCATGTGGTAAATTACGTTTGAAGTTTACCATGAGCTTTATATTGAAGGAAAACATCGCGAGGAAAGCTGCACACACCTGAGAAGAAATTCAATGGTGGGTGTGAAGTTCCCAAATCTTACTGCCCAAGTCCTCTCGTTCTGGGAGGAGGCCTGTGCCTGATTGAAACAGGCTTTTTTTTATCCCGGAAAGTGCAAAGTAAAGTTTCCGCGGGATAGAAATTCCTTTTTGGACCTTTTTTGAAAATCAGAGACATCGTAGCTTTTTATTATTAGTAAATCATTTTAACAATCAGCCCTTATATTCAATTCACTTATTTCTATCCCGTGGGAATTTAGTATTTTCTCGTAGAAAAGTAACCTGTGTCAATCAGGGATACTGTAGCATACTATTAGTGAAAGAATTTTTTAAATGAGCCACAAATTTGGATTGACTTACTTCTATCCTGCGGGAATTTTGCATTTTCCCGAAGAAGAGTAGTCTATACCAATCAGTAATAGTGTAGCTTTCTATTGGTGAAAGAATTTTCAAAATCAGCCCCGAAGTTGAATTCAGTTTTTTCTATCCCGTGGGAATTTTGCATTTTCCTGAAGAAAAAGTAGCCTATGTCAATTGGGGATAGTCATATCATATCATATGAAAGAATTTTTAAAATCAGTGCCGATGTTGAATTTACTTATTTCTATCCCGCGGGAATATTTTATTATCCCGGAAAAAGTACCCTATGTAAATAAGGGATACTGTAGTTTACTATTGGTAAAAGAATTTTTTAAATCAGCCCCGAAGTTGAATTCACTTATTTCTATCCCACGGGAATTTTCATTTTTCCGAAGAAGAGTAGTCTTTACCAATCAGGAATAGTTGTAGCTTTCTATTGTTGAAAGAATTTTCAAAATCAGCCCCGAAGTTGAATTCAGTTTTTTCTTTCCCGTGGGAATTTTGTATTTACCCGAAAAAAAGTAGCTTTTGTTAATCGGGGATATTCATATCACATAATATGTAAGAATTATTAAAATCAGCTACGAAATTGAAATAATTTATTTCTATCCCGTGGGAATTTTGAATTTTCCCGCATAAAAAGTAACTTATGTCAATCAAGAACAGTGTAACTTTCTAATGGTGAAAAAAATTTTAAAATTGGCTCAATAGTTTCAGAGATTCTGCTATAAACAAAAAAACAAAGAAAGTTTAGATATTTCCCTATCCCGTGGGAATTTCGAAAGATATATACTGTGGTGGGTTTTTTTTGTAGGACTATTTAAGATAAACATTTCCATCATACATTACATATGTGTAACTCTAGCGGTTTTGGCATTCCCGCGAAGAATTCGTTTATCGCTATCCCTCGGGAACTATGCAATTTTCCGGGATAAAAAGTGTCCTATATGTTAATCCGGATTATAAACTATCTGTGTGCCAAATTTCATCAGAATCCGTCAAACCGTTTTAGCGTGAAAGAGTAACAAACATCCATCCATACATACATACATTCTTACAAACTTTCGCGTTTATAATATTAGTATTAGTAGGATTACATATTATGATTTCCACATTTTATTTTGACATGAGAATAATAATAGTCTTACTGGTATGTGACAATTTTCACACAATTTAAATTCAACCTTATGTCGACTGTTACAAAGTTGAATATTTTTATGCTAAAACATTTGATACATGATAAATGCGAGGAATTTTTATAAAGTCTTATTTGATTAATATTTGTCACTTAAAATTAAAACTAAATAGCTCCAAAATAAAGTACACATTTAAGGATTAATACCAACGGAATTACGCTCGTTTGATATTATTACACGATTGCCCAAAGATTGTATTGTTTCTTAAAATGGAATTTAAGTAGCTTCTAATAGAGTTTACATTCAAATTTTAGGGAGAGCGAAATAGGACTTAATAAAATTATTTGTTCATTTACTATGCGATTAATTCTATAATTTATTATGTTTAAATCGTCGTTTTGGGTTCGGATGACAGTTATTTGGCAATGTCTTTGATGTAAAGCAAGATGGATGGCCTCTTAGTTGTCCTGTTAGTTCGTCGTATATCATCTTAATCGCTAGCCACGGAAATTGGTAATCCTAGGCACGGAATTGAGTAGATATGATAGCACTATAAAACAATAATTACAAAGTGGTGACTCTAGTAAAATACACTTTATTTTACCTCTGAAAACCAGATAAAATTTCAATAATAACACAAAATTGAAATCCATTGTTAACAAAACCTTAATATCCAAGGCCTTATAATATTCATGATTTGACTGAAGATCCTTAGTTTCAAATAGCGTATCTATTGTGTTAAAAACCGGCCAAGTGCGAGGCGGACTCGCGCACGAAGGGTTCCGTAGGCACCTACCGTTAACCATTATCTACAAGAACGGCAAAAAAACACGTTCTTTGTATGGGAGCCCCCCTTAAATATTTGTTTTATTTCAATTTAATTATTTATTTTTAAAGTGAATATATAACTAAATATTCTGTAAATATTTCAAGCGTCTGCCTGTTGCCGTTATCAATATCGAGCAAAAAAATAATAATATTAATTTTATTCCGTTTTTTAGTATTTTTTGTTATAGTGGCAACCGAAATACATCATCTGTGAAAATGATTATCGTGAGATACAGCCTGTTGACAGACGGACGGACAGACGGACAGACGTATGGACAGCGAAGTCTCAGTAATAGGGTCCCGTTTTTACCCTTTGGATACGGAACCCTAAAAAAAGCGCCCTCTACTCTATTGCTTAAAGTTAAAATATTATCCCAAGAGAACGTTGCTTTTAACAACTGAGTAACCAACATTTTATCGTAAATCTATTTATCTTAGAACTAAATCGATCAATTTCCTTAGAACCTCACAACACTGCACCCTAGAAAGTTCTATTGGTTTATAAAGTAATGCATAAATACTGAACTTAGCTTGCGTCGGAAGTTTTCTTAACTCTATTAAAAGTTAAGCCATTTTGTGGAGATGCTGAAACCCTAAATACCTTCCAAAGTATTGGAAAACGACACTCTTTGGAGACGCTGGCACCCCGTTTCTGTTAGACTAACATGGATTACTTAGATAGTGTTCCAAATAATAATTTGAAAATTCGCTTTGGGCACTCATTTAATAAGTTACGCAGATGCCTTTGTCTTGCAGTTGTCGACTTATCGCTGATATGACGATGATGTTTTAAACTTTCGTGATATTCACTCATACCTAAAAAAAAATATTAAGTAGGTACATACTATAAACGGGACTTATCACGCAAACAATATTTATAACCTACTCATATTAATATCTCTTTTAGTTACGTTTATCTTACTCACATATTAATACAATTCAACTAATCTAAATACATTCCAAGTAAATATCTATTATACTAAGGGGGTGTTTCGCCACCTTATTGTCAAACTACTGGTTACGTAACCAATGAATAAACTAAGTACTAGACAAATCTGTCGGCTAGTGTTTTTTCAGTTTCACCACTCCGGTCCTGTGCAAACTAAGTACCACTTAACTAATCGTCGGTTTAACAAAAAGTCGGAATGGCAACGTCGCATTTCACGACCACGCGTTCCTGTTCGCACACTTTCGTCCAAAGAGTTGCTCATAATTAAAGCAAAAGAAATCGTAAACTGTGTAATTTTAAAATACATCTATTGTTTTGCATAAACAAATGTGTAACATTATAATTAATCCAAAAACGATATTTATTTACGATACTTTGTTTACAATAACAAAGAAAAATAAAATCACGTAAAACGAATCGAAAAGTGGCGCCAAACCATTTGACAGATTAACTTTTTTTTAATGGCGATGTACAAGTTCAGGTAGAACAAACGATTGTGCCACTGAAAAAAGTCTGTAATTAAAAAATATTACGAAATTTTGGATTTATTTTTACATACTAAAAGCGGGTTTTTTTATTCAAATCTTGATATTTAAATTCTCGTTTGTAATTTTAGCATGACTTCTTTCTTTAAAAAATAAAAAATACTTTGATTTATTTTTCTGAAACCGGCTGAAGGGCTCTCCAACCATGGCCACAAAAAAATAAAGTAACTAATTAAAAAGTTATGTGACGGTTAAAAATTCTAAATGCCACCTGATCTGATGGTCAAATTAAGAAATAGTTTGTCTGTCACTTAGCGCTAATCAAGACTGGTGAAACAGAAATTTTTATTCTATCTGACAAATAAGGTTATGATTAAGCTAATCCGAACTTTAAAAAAAGTGGTGAAACAGCCCCTAAATTAAATAATACTAATATAAATTATAACATAAAAATAAACCTGTAAGGCAAATACGTCGTCGAAAGACGTCGTAGGCATGGACCCTAGTACGCTGGCCGCATTACCTCTTTGTACCGCTATCCCTAGCCTTTGAGCGAGACAAGCGCCAGGGTAAATATTCAGCGTTTTTACGGCGTTTTTTTTTGTCATTACCATTTGAGCAGAAATTATTAAAATGGATGATGCTTAGGGTTAACTTTTTATGAAAACTTAAGACAGTACCAATGCTGAATCTAGTTTGATGAAATTTCGCGCGTTTCGTCCTTCGGTTGTGGTAATAATCGTCGAATGGTAATGACGTTTAACCGCGCGGTCAAAACGCTCGAATATTCACCCGCAGCTTTAGGGTCCCCAGAGGCCAGAACTAACCTTTTAAACTACTCATACTCATTTATTCATTGCAACGATGGTACACATTGCAGCGGCCGTGGGGTCCCGTTTATAATAATAGTTTATAATAATGATTGAAAAGGTAATTTTTGGTGGCTCCTGAAAAGCAGAGGATTTTCGTAAATTGTAACTTTAGGCTCTTCCATCTTTTAAGGTTGCCGACCCTTATACTACGAGATTTAGCCAAGGAGTACGTTTTCTCGATTATGTCTAATATACACCGTGAAATTTTAGTGGTTGTTTTCCCGAAACGAGGTGATTTAGTTCGATTGTACAATCGATTTATAATTACTATTTTGACTAGAGTCAAAAATCCAATTGTGAAAAACGAAAGTCGAAAATGACCGCAAACCAATAGTAACGCTTCGTTGGTACAAGTAGCGTACGATCGTACGATAGGTTAGGTACCAACGAAGCGTTACTATTGGTTTGCGGTCATTTTCGACTTTCGTTTTTCACAATTGGATTTTTGACTCTAGTCAAAATAGTAATTATAAATCGATTGTACAATCGATACTAAATCACCTTGTTTCGGGAAAACAACCACTAAAATTTCACGGTGTATAAAAATCTCGAGTCACGGTGTTTGTTATCGTACTCCTCCGAAACGCCCTACCTTATACCCTTATTCTTCGCAGACGGAGTCGCAGGCAAGAGCTAGTAACCCATAAAATTAGTATACACTCAAGCGATAGAACATTGTATGGGTACCGCCGACTATCTTTCGTCTTAAACCCTTAACAGGATTTACAAAGTCACTTAACGACCTCAAGCTTTATCTCAAAGCTCTAAATCCTTATTTACAGTTTATTTAATCGCCGAGGCTTATTTTGAGAGCTTTCAAGTGATAACGTGTCTGACTGACGATAAGGAAGTGTTCAAATGAAATTGTAAAACTTGACGTTTATTTATGTCTCGTATAATCCGTAATTTATTTTAGTATTTCAGTTCTCAAGTACTTACTCTGACATTGCGTTGCGTGGTTTATGAAGTTAGTAGCATATAACTGCGGGTTTGCTCGCATTAACTATTAGATATGGAATTTGAATTGATATTTCGGAATTCAAAAAATGTATTATCGCCTTTGTTTTTTATGCCAGTTACATGTCGCAATATTTGAGTTTTTTGTGCCGACATCCTAGACAAAACAGTTTAATCCTACGGATAAAAAATAGCCTACGACCTATTCTCAGACCTACCGAGTACAGAGAAAAAAGTTTCATAAAAATCGGTCAAGCTGTTTCGGAGGAGATCGATAACATACACCGTGACACGAGACCTACCAAATGTAGACTAAAAATTTCATAAAAATCGGTCAAGCCGTTTCAGAGGAGTTCAGTAAATATTCGTAAGATAATAAAGCCGTGGTAGCTTAGTGACTTGACTAAGGGCCTCTTAGGCACTTCAGGCAGAGGGTCTAAGGTTCAAGCCCGGGCACTTGAGAAATTACGTTTAAAATTTACCATGAGCTTTACGGTGAAGGAAAACATCTAAAAGAAACAGCATGTACCTACCAGCGAAGAAAGAAGTTCCCAATCCGCACTGAGCCCGCGAGGGAACAACGGTCTAAGCCATCTCGATCTGAGAGGAGGCCTGTGTGGGACGTAATATAGGATGGGATGATGATGGGTGATGAATAACAATATATTAGAAAACTGTGCTCAGTTTGAAGAACTCTGTCTAAATAAAAGTGTTCTCTAAACAAATAGAATTAAACTCTCTAACAACCTGCCTGACATAAAGTCAACAAACTTACTGCTACTGTTGGTATTAAGATAAGATAATAATCTTACAGTAGCTGAGATCAACGTGCAGATAGTACACCTACCTATTACATTACTAGGCATTAGTGGTGTAAGCGGATCACGAGTTATTTTTAAAATGGTTTTTTCGAAAAACATCCAAAATTCCACTCAATATTATAAACTTAAAAGTTTGTATGGATGGATATGTGGATGTTTGTTGCACTTTCACACGCTAAACGGTCCATCGGATTTTAATTAAATTTGGTCCACAAATAGTTTATAACCTGAGGTCGTATTCTAACGCTTCTGACGCTTGCCTTCGCTTTCAACATCTCTTTCTGTCATCATCTTATACCGTTTAACAGAAAGAAATAGTGATTGCGAAGGCAAACGTCGGAAACATTAGACAGTAAGCCAGCTAGATTAGCATATTATACGATACTTTTTACCCCGAAAAATTGAATAAACCCCGCGGGATAACGGTACGCTAAACGAATGGTGATGTTGACACCACCAATCAACTGACGTTCTTTTTATGTGCTGTCAAAACACAATCTCCCATAGAGTTTGAATGACAATAGCGACATATGACGTCATTGTTCGCAATGCTCAATCAATTAACTATTTATTTGTTTTAAAGCAACAAAAAATCTAATTTTGCATTTAATCGAAAATTAATCTGACTTTCAGGGCTGAAATAAAGCGTTTTTTTACTGGAGTCGTGTCTTCAAATTCTTTTTTAATGGTGTCAACATCCCTATTCTTCGCAGTCGAAGTCGTGGGCAGCTGCTATTCCAATATAATTGGGTATCGTATTGTCTGATGCGGGGGCGCTTGCCTTCGCTTTCACCATCTCTTTCTATCACCATCTTATACCGTTTGACAGAAAGAAATAGTGAATGCGAAAGCAAGCGTCAGCGCGTTAGACAATAAGCGTACTGCTTACAAAATTTAACGAGAATTTGTTGAGAAATGAGGGCAGTAGAGAATAGCCGGGAAGACATTAGCCGGGAATTTAAGAGTTTATTAAAAAAAACACTTGTTAAATACGTTGTAACCATTTACGTAAATTAATTGTATTATAAGTATAATCTAATTTAATAATTTATAAGCTATGTTTATATAAAGCGAGCTACCTGCAGTCAAACTGCGTAAGCAGTTTTGCGGGGCATGGTTTAAATGAAAGTGTAACTTTTTATGAATAAATATATTTCATACATACATACATACATACATACATACGAAAGCAAATTGTACCTACTAAGCTAAAACGGAGACGCTTCGCTCACGCTTCATGCTTGCTCGGTCAATAAGATCATACCTACCTACGTAACGCGAGTTTAGGGGTTTCGCGGAACAAGTTACCTTTATTGTCACGCGAACGGGTTAAGGTTTAATGCGAGTGACATTTTGAAACCTTGTACAATAAAATCTACTGTCCGGTTTAAGAATTACTTAGAAAGAAAGAAAGAAAGAAAATACATTTATTTACAACAACACAAGACACATAAATATTTTAACAAAAAGGACAATACAAAGGCTAAAAATAGAGTGTGTCATTGCGGTTGCAAATTGGACACTGGCTCAGCATAATGCTGAGGCGTTTATAACACCCCAGCGCTGATTTTCAGCCAGTACCGTCGGTAATACCCGGAACGCCACACAGATAGATAAAATGTACACTTATAAATATAAGCGATGAACTACATAAACTACATGCGTAAATGGATACTTTGTAGATCATAAAAACGAATAATTTTAACAAAATTACTTAATCATAAATTACTATACTATAATATAACTCACTTAGTGCCTAAGTATAAGAAAAGTTTCCGGTTATTTGCTTAAAGTCGTCGTGCTGTGCTGCATTTCATGCAGATGTATTGCGCTGGATGTAGACAAAGTAGACAAACTAAAATACGAAAGGATGGAGACAAAAAAACGGAAATTTTTCATACTGCCTACATAGGTGGGTCATTTTAACTATTGGCTAACAATAAGATGTAATATTGGTTGTGTCACGTAGGTATGTAGCCGTATAACGACGAGCAAGTTAGGTTAATCATAAAATAAAAACTACGTATCTGAAAGTACATGGTGCATTATTTTATCAACAAAATATAGTAATTACTTAAAATAATTGTATAATTCCGTTTTGTTTTTGCAAAAAGCTGGCAATCGAGTTTCCTCGCCGCCATGGTTATGGAAGTGCTCGAAATTTAACCGGAGCTAAGCTATCGTGTAACTAATACCGCGTAAGGTTATTTTGTGGAAGGCCGCCCAAGGAAAATGCGCCGCTAAGACGTCGCAGCCGCGCGGGCGATCGTCCGCAGCGCACGTTACAAGAAGCGTCGCCTGGCAACGAGCGCGTGACGTCACGAGCTGTTGGTAGATCTTCTAACTAATGCTAGCGATCTATACGGACAGTAGTGGCATCACACTAAAGAACACACCTCCGATAGAGTAGTGGAGCGCAAGGGTATATATACTGAGCGATAACAAAACTTCGTCAGCGCGATGTAGAACAGTTGCATGGTTTAGTATGAAAACTTGTAAAAAATCAAACATATTTAGAATTATTTTAATGGTAGATTATAAAGTTAAATATTTTAAACGTATTTAGCGAAAAGGAGTATTTGATATCTTTGAGAATTACGAAAAAATCAAGAAAAATGATTGAAAACAACGTGCATACGAGGAGCAACGCCATCTAGCAACGAGTTATGTAACTGGTTTCGCTAGCGCTGTAGTTGGTTGCTTGTTACTGGACTTGTCGCTTCTTTGCTTTGCGTTATTTCGTTTTGTTTAATTTTTGTATTAAACATAAAATAAATTACTTTTAGTTCTTTTTAATTCTTTTTTATTTTATACCAGGTATATTAGATTATTAATTAAGAAGAAACTATCGTATACTTAAATAATTTTAGAAATTCTAAAAGCGTGATTACATTATCTCGTTGTTTGTAATTATACATAGTTGGTATATTTTTACAAAAAAAAAGGCTCCAGCCACCTTGTTCAATATAATATCCAATGGTTACTGCATTTTTTTTCATTTTTTTATCTTTATTTACTAGGGCAACATAAAAATTATGCCTATTACTTAAAGGTGTATTTGTATTGTTTTTAATTTAGAATTATTTCTATTGTTGCAGGACATCTAACGCGGACAGAAATGAATGTCCCGAGGCAGAAGGCAACATTTCTCCTGAACCACCCGACCGTCCGCCCGGGAAGGCTCGTCAAATCCACCCCGAGGAGAAAACTCAGGTCCTCGCCTACGATTCTACATACAGGAAGAAAAATAAGCCAAAGTCGCTCCCTCTAGAGGACAATCAATTGTACAACTACAACCACTTGGCGAACACGAATGTCGCTATGTCCCCAATTTACCCCTTGACGCCAAATATTTGCGTAGAAGGCGGGAAGATTGAGTTCATTAAGTCTCCGCCAGGGAGCGCGAGGAACAGCGTGGCGCTAGTGTCGCCTCCTCAGACGCCGTTAGTGGGGAGGCGTGGATCGCGGGAGAAACGCGAGGTGCGGATATACGACGAGCCGACTGAGAAGTTCGACGGAGATAAGGTAGGTGGCGCTGTTTTCATATTTTGTATGATTCTTAATTTTATCTTGGCCATAATCATAATTCTTATCATAACCATAATCATATCATATTTGGAGATTTTACTGGCACTCAGATCAGATGTCACGATAGTGATTCTTATCAATCGCGGATATCACAGAGACGACAGTTGAAAATTAGATAATATTTTAAGCGAGGATTGTGCTTTACGTTACTCCTAAATTGCATAAGTGTATTAAGTAAAAGAAAAAATAAAATAACCTTTTATCCCTGCTCCTCCACTATCACAAGTGGAGCGGTACATACAAGTGGTAGCGTATGAACAACATAATTATATATGTAGTTGTAATTTAGATTAGAGTTAATAAAATTAAACTTCTTCCAGAAAAGAAAAAAATATATAGTTCATTGATATGGATCCCACAAACTAACGCCTGAACTGATAAATTATTAAAAATATCAGACGTACAAAAAGTCTCAATTTATGATTAGTCTTCCTTTTTTTACCCATAATTTATTAAAAATATTTTATTAACAAGGAAAAAAGTCGACTGGTAGATAAAAAGAGACAAGGCACCGCCTGTGTGATTACCAGAGCGTTACAAGGAGTAACATATTACCTTTTCTCTGCAGCTTTCTGTACATGCATCTCAACAATTTGGCAATTGTGTTTCATTCTTTATTTTTTTAGAATAAAGGGTTTCTAACACACAATTTCATACTTCAACTGTGATATTATACGGAAACCGAAACCGAAAATAACTTGAATAATAAGTATTCCTGTCTTGTCAAAAAGGTAGTGTCTTTTAGTAAGTATAAGTAAGAAGATAACACCAAAAAAGCTTAAAAGTAACTTCTCACAAGAAGCCAAACACCCCCAAAATTACTCGAAGGAAAATCCTAATCCAATACTCTCATCTTTTTCAAGAAACCTTCCAACCTGCCAACTTTTTAAAAAGTTCCCTCCAACAAAAGTTCCCAGAGATAATATTCCATCTAAACCTAAGGGATAACATTTCAATTTGAACAAATCTCAACACTTATCAGAAATCTTTCGGAAACATCAAAACTTTTTATTTGTTCTCGTATTTACGCTGCGATATTTTCTGGGGAAATCATGGGAAAACGTTCGCAGAAGATTACGGGATAAAAGTTGACAAAAAGGTTTGATGCATATTTTAATAATAAATAATAATAATAATAATAATAATAATAGGCGTAGGGATGTGACGACCCCATCGCCCGCTGGTGTTGTGGTGTCTGTCACCAGCGCAGTCAGTCAAAAGGCGTAGGGATATGACGACCTCATCGCCCGCTGGTGTTGTCGTGTCACCAGTGCAGTCAGTCATCGCAGGGCGGCTTGTGGCGAGCTGTTGGTGCGTAGCGACACCACGAACCCGAGACCTCCAGGGGTACACATACACACATGCGCTTATACACACACTCACACACAGTTACACACCCACCCCGCCTCTAGTTTGCCTTTGTTGGTTGCCTAGAGTGGAGCGCAAGAGCTAATGCTCGAAGGATGGATGTGTTTCCGTAAGTGGCGAGTTGGCATTTTGAAGTTTAAAGTCCAGGAACACCTCTCCATCCTTAGCCGTTCACACCAATGTTGCCGCCTCGTTGCCCCGAGTGGGCAATAGTTTGAGGGGCCCATTTAGTGAATGGCGAGTCACCGCCTACCAAAAGTTCAGTTTATGAGATATTGAAATGGTAGGTGTCCGTTATCTCACTCCATAGCCCGGTAATCCTGTCCACAACATCCCAACCCCATAGCCAATCCCATGTTGATTCCTACCTGGCAATAGATTGGCAACTGTGGAGGACTGTCCGCTAGCACATCCTCATGGTGTATTAGGGGATAGACCTCCATAGTTGCGCCCATCTCATTTATATTATATGGTACCAAAGGCCTCTTCATGTTGGCTTCGGCCCCATGAATGCCTTTCAAATGACCGGGTCCCCATGGGCCCGTGATCGGAAATCCGTACCAACATAATAATAATAATAATAAATATCACGGGACAATTCACACCAATTGACCTAGTCCCAAAGTAAGCTAAGCAAAGCTTGTGTTATGGGTACCAGGCAACGGATAAACATACTTATATAGAAAGATACATACTTAAATACATATCAAACACCCAAGACCCGAGAACAAACATTCGTATTATTCATACAAATATCTGCCCCGACACGGGAATCGAACCCGGGACCTCAAGCTTCGTAGTCAGGTTCTCTAACCACTAGGCCATCTGGTCGTCTAATAATAACTTCGTTTTGTAGCATTAGAAATAGGGTAAACAATCATGATGAGTCTTTTTGTTAAAAACGCTTTTAAAATAATAGTACTTTAACTATTACTTATAAAAGCAAAATAATGTAATTGACTATATTTATGTCCTAGTTAATTGTTACATCATCATCATCATCATCATCATCATCATCATCATCATCATCATCATCAGCCTATGTTTGTCCACTGCTGGACATAGGCCTCTCCCATGGCACGTCACTGAGCACGATCCTCGGCCACTCTCATCCAGCTCTTGCCAGCCGTCCTGCGAAGATCATCGCTCCACCGAGTCTGAGGACTACGTTTAATTGTTACATAATTGCTGTGATTTATTTTTCAAAATTGTTTTTCAATGAAAAGACAAGCCAAGATCGCTTACCTTCTTTCTAAAGCTAAAAAAAACGAAGTATACAGTCAGAGTAAACAATTTGAAGTTCGTTGCTTTAGTCTATTTGGATAGCAATAAGAACGAACTGAATTTATTGATCTGTCCAATTTAGTTTGTTGACTGCTAAATAGCATTAAATATCGATCAATCATATGGCGATCTAACTTAAAGGAATGATAGATGAAGTCATTTTATATGTCCTATTTAGAAGAGACCTCATGAAAATTTTGGCTGTACAAATACGGGAACATGGGCATACCTAAAGTACCATTCATGTACTTGTGAAAGTCAGCGGATCTTCTGTTAATTTCATGCTTATATTCTATTGCACAGGCAATACAATAGTTTCAGGCTGCACTGTCCCACGGAACCCCGATCCTGAAGTTCTGGTAAGGTTGGGTACTCCATTGATTTTAGGAAAGGGTTACCCGAAACACCTGCACAATGCCTCCAAAGACGGCTCTGAAGAGAGTGATCGATACGTTAGTACATTGTGTAAATATTTAAAGCTATTTCCGAGGAGAAACCAAGGTTGTCAGGTCAAGGTTGCAAGGTTCAAAAATAGAAAATCCGGACTTTAATTCACATTTAGGCCCCGAAACCCTTTCTTTTTTTTTTTTCTCTCTTGCTACCTCAGACAATGCCTGAGCCTATGTTTACCAAATCCTTTCCAGTCCAGTTCTCGCTGATGCTCGCTCTATCATGCCACATACTTGGTCTTTCTCTTATCCTTACATATACTTACATCAACATCACATACAGGTACTAAAAAAGTTTGATATTGATAATCTAATTTTGTGAGCGGGATGGGTCGTAATATAGGCTGAACTTGTATGTAACTATTCGTATCGTATTTGGACGGATACTAGCTACATCTGTTAAAAGCTTGACTTTTCTAATTAAAGACTGCCACTTGGAAACCTTATCTTGGCTCAATATGTCCTGTACTGGTATACTCTAAAGCCTGAGGAAGAAGGAACGACTCTGTTTACTTTGATTTCACATAATATCGACGGTACTCTGATTCAACCACGTATATAAACCACGTTATTCCAAATTCATAAAATTTCAAATACCTATACGAGGTTGAGTCAGTATCGTCGATATGAAGAATTACGATTTTTTTTAAATAATTAAAACATTTGTAAAATAGGTACAGGTGGATTAAAGTTATTTTAAATTGGCGCGAAGAAGAGAATAAACTGAAAGAATTACTTTGCTCACCCGCGACCTTATGATAGTTACGTTTATCCAAGAAATGTGTGTTCATGCAGTTCCTTATGTTAGACTATGTATAACATTTGGTAGCATAGTAAACGGTTGCGTTAGCTACTCCGAGGATGAGCTGAAGTGATGAGTCAGTGTAGTTTGGTGGTGGTGATAGTTGGGTTTGTGTGACATGTGTGTGTTCATATACAGTGTGGAGGTGGAGGAACTGCTTGTACACACATTCATTGCATAAACAAACATAACTATCATAAGGTCGCGGAGCAAAGTTATTGTTTCAGAGGGTCTACTCCGAAATTCGAAAATCGAAGTTCGTATGGCATCGTCTTGCTCGCTCTTGTATTAAATACTATTAGCGTGAGAGGAATGGCACGATACGAAGTTCGAATTTTGCACTTCGTAGTATAAGGCCAGTTCTTTGATGGACCTCCGCAAAGTAACGTCTGATTCAATAAATTATGTAAAGAAGAGAGTGAGAGTGTGCGAGGTTTTCAGTTTGTTACAGGTGCATAGCTATACCTATAGGTGCATTAGTCAAGGAAATGAAATCAAAGTAGCCATAGCCGTTCCTTTTTAGGGTTCCGTAGTCAACTAGGAACCCTTATAGTTTCGCCATGTCTGTCCGTCTGTCTGTCTGTCTGTCTGTCTGTCCGCGACTAAGCTCAGAGACTATTAGTACTAGAAAGCTGTAATTTGGCATCAATATATATATCAGTCACGCCGACAAAGTGATTGAATAAAAAAAAGTAAAAAAAATTTTTTTAGGGTACCTCCCATAGACGTAAAGTGGGGGTGATTTTTTTTTCTCGGCCAACTCTATAGTGTGGGGTATCGTTGGATAGGTCTTTTAAAATCATTGTGGGGTTGCTAACATGATTTTTCTATTTAGTGATCTGTTTGCGAAATATTCAACTTTAAAGTGAAAATTTTCATTAAAATCGGCCCCCCCCCCCCTCTAAAATCTAAACTGTTGGGTGTAAAAATTTGAAAAAATTCAGAAGGGTAGTAAATATATCAAATTTACTAGGAAAATTATAGCGGCTAAGATTGCTTGGAAATTATTTGTAGTTTAAGAGTAAATAGTAGCCTAAGGTATAAAACATACCTAAACTTGGATGATTCCGTACACATACGAAATCCTTAGAAAAATATTAATTGATTTTTTCGTAATGGCTACGGAACCCTACCTTGGGCGTGTCCGACACGCTCTTGGCCGGTTTTTAATAAAGATTCCATAATACCATAACGCAACCCCTATAAAGTATACACGGATTTTGCTTCAGACACTCCTCGCCGCAGACTGAACAGAAAATGGCTTCCCGTAAAGTGCAGACGGGCTATTAATATTAATAAAGGAATCATTGGTCGCGATAATGTAGCAGACAGAATGTTAACAGTAGTGCAATTCTAGTATAGGTAACGCCATCAGAGTTGAGGCCACGCACACAACCACATCTCATGTAATGACAGCGGGATTTTGACGTTGTGTTAACGTTTATCGTCAACACAACGTCAAAATCCCGCTGTCATTACATGAGATGTGGTTGTGTGCGTGGCCTCAACTCTGATGGCGTTGGTGGTCTGGTGGCGTTACCTATACAGGTCTTAACCTTACGCGAAAGCTTATGTTACGACAAATATTTATCGAAGATTTGATCGAGTTAGCTAGCGCTTAGCTTAACTTCTCAGCTAATTGATACCACTATAGCAAAATAAACAGCACCCCTAGCGGCGTGTATTCGCAAAGAAACAATGAAACTGCGTGATAGATATTTGTTGCGAAAAAAAGTACTCATTACCACGACTAAATTTAAACAGTTCCAGATATTCTGACGCATCTACCAGTAGTAGTTCAGTTTAAATTACAAAACCACATATATTCTACCTACAGCAATAAATAAATTAAAAAACCGGCCAAGTGCGAGTCGGACTCGCGCAACGAGGGTTCCGTACAAATTTATAATGTATCTATTAACATCCAGTCTTATCAGACCCCTGCTCCTAAGCAAAATGTGCACAGTGTGGGATCATTGTAGATTGGTTACTGATATAGACGGACAGACAAAAAAATTTATGCTTTTCCCAATTTTTCCTTTATCTGTGCTATAAGACCTTACTTCGTACCAAATTTCAAGATTCTGAGTTCACGGGAAGTACCCTGTAGGTTTTGATTCCCTTGCGTGTGTCGACAATTTTCAGAAATTTGCGGCATAAAAAGCTTTATCTTTTGATTGCGTTAAAAATTTATGCTTTTCCCAATTTTTCCTTTATCTGTGCTATAAGACCTTACTTCGTACTACATTTCAAGATTCTGAGTTCACGGGAAGTACCCTGTAGGTTTTGATTCCCTTGAGAGTTTCGAAAATTTGCGGCATAAACGGCTGTATCTTTTGATTGCGTTGGCTTAGAAGTTTGATTTTTTCACAGTTCCAAGGGACAGTAGACCTGAGTATTTGATATAAATTTCAGCTTGATACCTCTACGCGTTCCTGAGAAAAAGGGTCTTGACAGACGGACGGACGGACGGACGGACAACAAAGTGATCCTATAAGGGTTCCGTTTTTTCCTTTTGAGGTACGGAACCCTAAAAACAAGAACTTTGCAAGAACTAAAGTCGCCGACAGAGCTCGAAGAATCGTCAGGCTTAATTGGGCAGGGCACATCACTTGTAGAACTGATGGCCGATAGGTTCTTGAATGGCGTATACGGACCGGAAGACGCCAAACACAGTGTAGGTAGCCCTCTAACAAGACGGAGCGACGAAGGTTGCGAGAGTTGGATGCTGATGGCGTAAGAAAGAAAAAAGAAAGAAAGAAAAACATTTATTTTATAACAACAATAACACATACACAGGCAAAAATAAGAGTACAAACATACGTATAGACATAGACATAGAAATGTACATATTAGTGCTGCTACAAAAAGGGACCCGGCTCAGCATGTTGCTAGTTAAAAACCAGCACTGGTCTTCCGCCGGGCCACAGTACCTACAGCAACATCACGGAAGGCCACACAAAACAGACACAAATTATATAATTATTATAAAAAAAGAAAAACATATCATTCTAACATAAAACTATCTGACTACGGAACCCTAAAAACTAAACATTCAAGCATTCAAAGGCTACCACAGACCGAAGCGCGGGGCGCGCGCGCGACGGCAACGAAAACGCTTCGGTCTGTGGTGGCCCTAAAATAATTGGCTGAATGTTCCTGAGACCTATGCCTCTTCCTAGCGGAACACGGAACACTAAAGAAACAAAAAAAAGAAAAAAGTATTAGAAGAAACAACAACAACAACCCAATCATAACCCGATTAAACTAAATAAAACCAGTTTTACCAGTTCTTTCCTCTGATCTGGGAAACAGATCTAAAACTAAAATTATAAAAAACAAAGAAACACAGTTTAAATTAAGAAAAAAGTTAAGCTACAGCGACAGACACTTCGATTATATGAAGTAACCAAACATACACAAATGAAAAAGTTGCTCAATGATTGCAAAAACAGTTAACAGTTACATCCGCTCCGATGCGTATGGGACAAAAACTCAAGGTATGTACTACAGAGACATGAAATTCGACAAACAAAGAACATTCAAAATACACTCGTATCATGGCTCAGCAGTTCTTGAGCCCTTTGGTGCTCAAACATCATTTTTTTCATCTTTAATTTAAAATTTTGTGTACATTTTAGGTCTCTGATCGGAGCGGTCTAAGAGCGGTCTGTTTGGCGAACCTTGAGGGATGCATGTTCAGCAGTGGACGTCTTTCAACTGAAATGATGATGATGAATATCTAAGTTTGCAATACTGCAGTGTCTCTGTACACCTTTCACCGATTTCGTAATACATGTTCAGAAACCCGCAGACGGTCTAAGGACACGGTATTATCGGAAACCGATTTGCATAGCTAAATGCTCAATCCCTGCGCATGACTGGGAGTTGTCGAGCGGCATGAGAATGATATCTGACGGAATTTGTTGAACGTTTTGATAGTCGTCGACTGGTACTTGTTGGTATTAGATGTGGGAAGCCGTAGGTGAAAATTGTGGGTGTGTTCTGTGGAAAAAGTGGCCCCAATGCAAAAAATCTTTTCAAAGAACTTTCTAAACGGCTTCGAACTTCGCCAGGATATCGAAGAGCTGGCAGCTTCCTCGCACATCGTATCAGCATTGCTGTACAGCGAGGTAATGCTGTCAGTATCTTTGGGTCCATGCTGCGGGGGGAACCTTTTGTTAATTTTACCTAGTTTTGTTAGTTTTATTTTATTTTTATCATAGTGTTAATTTGTATAAAGTTATAATTGTAAATTATAGCCTAAGTTTGTTTTAATTTGTACAGGGTATTACAAAATAACCCCTAAAGCCTGAAACCCAATGAACAGTAAATAAAACTGTAATTTTGCGCGCTGTTCTTTTTTTCCAAAACAAAAAAAAAAAAAATTTATATATTTTTATTTAGCCAATTTTTGTGTCCCACTGCTGGGCAAAGGCCTCTCCTCTCTTGCTCCACTCCTGCCTATCAAAGGCGAGCTCCCGCCATCCCAAAAAAAATATATACTAATTTAATTCTTTACTGGAGTACTTCCATACTCTTCAGTTATTACGGGTAATTTTGTAACAGCCTGTATATCACAAAGAAGTGATGTAGTCAATTTTAATAGGGGATGTCTCAAAAAAATTACCAATGTTTTTTTTAATATATTTTTTTTATAGAATTGAAAGAAAGTGTTTGGTTTGGTTCTCCTCCGGGGCCCTTATGTCTGACTAATAGATTCTCAGATTCTCTGATTCTCTGAGATTTTCTGATTTCATAGTCCTATGCCGACTTAAAACAGAGATTACGTAGTTTTCAGAAGACGAAAGAACGGAAATTATAGTGAAAATAAACGGATCACTCACGTCTTAAAACGAGTTTAACTCGACATGTTTCGGGCTAATCCGTAGCCCTTCCTCTCGGAGTCGCACGTCACGGCGGCTGCCAAACGTGCACTCGAAGTGCTCAAAGTGCACGTTTGGCAGCCGCCGTGGCGTGCGACTCCGAGAGGAAGGGCTACGGATTAGCCCGAAACATGTCGAGTTAAACTCGTTTTAAGACGTGAGTGATCCGTTTATTTTCACTATGAGTGAGTCTCACGGTAGTTTCATGTTTAAAACGGAAATTTTCCCAGAGACAGGAATGAATTTCATTCTGTAGCCGCCTAACGTGCACGCATTAATTCATCCTGTTGTTAGAGTTGTGCCGATCATAGATACGGGATTTGGCCGAAACGATACAATGTCGTCGGCGTCGTATGCTGTCCGCATCGATGCGATTAAATGAAAATAAATAAATATCACGGGACAATTCACACCAATTGACCTTGTCCCAAAGTAAGCTAGGAAAGCTTGTGTTATGGGTACTAGGCAACGGATAAACATACTTATATAGATAGATACATACTTAAATACATAATAATATAATATATATAATATAATATAATAATATGTATTATTAAACACGTAAGACCCGAGAACAAACATTCGTATTTTTCATACAAATATCTGCCCCGACACGGGAATCGAACCCGGGACCTCAAGCTTCATAGTCAGGTTCTCTAACCTAGTGGTTAGAGAACCTGACTATGAAGCTTGAGGTCCTAGTGGCCATCTGGTCGATTGAGTATAAGCAGGGGGGTTCACTCCGCAGTTTAGGTATGTTCGGCCGGCGCTCCGCCCGGGCGGAGTATGGCAGTAGGTTGTCAATTGGCCTTCAGTTCGCACGCTAGCCGCGTCGCGCGTAATTAAGAATCTTTTTTTTTGTGATATTTGCAACAAACAATGACTTCTAAACGATCTTATAAATAACTTACTTACTAAAGGTGGTTTACTGAATCACACACTGTTATCTTTCTTGATTTTTATACCTACCAAACATCGGCGAGTCGGAACCCTGTGCCTTTGGTTTCGGATCAGCGGTGCCCAACGGAATATGAACGCTCGGATCACACGATAAGTTTCAATTTCGCATGCAAGCAGTAAGAATAGACAAGTTTTTATACCTAAAGTTGACTTTTGTTCGAGAGTGATCCTTCTGTACGTTAGTACTATTACTTATTCTGTGGTATAAGCAGCTATTTCTTTATACAAAATCGGGTCATGTAGGAAGGATATTTACTTCCCTGTACATAACTGGCTTTAGATGAACTAAACCCAGGGATTGAACCGGGATCCTCATTATCTACATCTACACTTAATATTATAAAGAGGAAAGATTTTTGTATTTTTATATGTAACGAATAAACTTAAAAACTACGGGACCGATTTCAAAAATTCTTTTGCCCTTAGAAAGCTACATTATCACTGAGTGACATAGGCTACTTTTTGCCGCGGGAAAATACCTATTCCTACGGGAAAATTAATTTATCCCGAGCGAAGCTGCGGACGGAAGGGTAGTTCCGTGATAAAGCTGGTGTATGTGGTAAACACCCTTATTTCAAGTCTTGCTTGTTGTCTTTATGAATTATGAACGGCAAAAAGTGAGGGCCCGTCGTCAAATATTTATTTTTCATATTTTACCATGATCCAGTCCTCTACTACTTTCACATAAATAAATCAACACAAATAACACACAACATGGTAACGTGTTTACGTTATAGTTCATTCTTAATACTAAGTAGATATATTCTTTTAGCCAGCACACAACCGTTCCCGACCAAAATGAATTACGTACTCGTAAAGACTTCAATTTTATGCCATTACAAATCTACCCCGCTCCATATCTACATTAGCATGCATCCACGACCACCTCATTTGCATCTCCGAACTTGGCCTGCAGTTAGTTTTACTTAATACGGACGTACTTACAGCTGATTTGCATTTGCAAATAATGCTATTAGCCTTCAAGCAATCGCAATAAATTCTAGGTCTAGCGCTCTGAGTTCTATGATAAATCTTTCGGTTTTAGCGTGAGTTTCCATAACGATAACCAATATCAAATCAGCCGTTTGGCCTATGGCCTCTCAAGGAGAGGATCGTGAGTCGAGCTCGCAACTATGAGTCTTTCAAAAATTATTTGTGAAACTAAACTACATTTGAAATTTACTGTGAGGAACCTAGCACACACTTGCGAAGAAATTCAATGATGTGGGTGAAGTTTCTAATCCGAAATAGGCCCATGTGGGAACTTCGGCCCAAGCTTTCTCATTATGAGATGTAATAGGTACACAACAACAAAAATAATTAGCCGTTCTGAAGTTATACGCGTCATCTACATACTTAAATTTTCTATTGATTTTTATTTATGTATTGCACATTTCAAGTCGGATCGTTAGAGACATAATCGATATAAACATAAAGGTAAAATAATTGGATTGCACCTTAATGCATCCTTAGAGGAGCCTAAATTGTTTTTGAAAGCCGACGGCTTTGGGATCGTCTGGAAGATTTAGGGGATCCAACTTGCTTAAGCTTGTTTTGGTTTGTTATTTAATAGGGTAGGGAGCTACGATACAAAAATAAGGACTGCTTATATGAATCGATGTTTGAGTAGGTATCAGTAACGGAGAGAACATTTTTGATTGGCAATCCTGAGATCGTATATTTTCGGATGATACAAGTCATTGCTAGCGTTTAAGTACACAAGCTTTTCCATACACTTGATCTCTGACGTCTGAATCACTTCACATCACCAACATCCCAGCCTACATACGTCACACGGCTCCTCTCACGGAGCCATGTGGGCCTATTGTGGAATGGGAACTTTACACACACCCTTAAATTTTTTCCCTGGTGTGCAAAGGTTTCTCACGATGTACCTTCACCGTAAAGTTCATGGTAATTTTCTAATGTAATTTCGCACATAATTTCCGAAAAACTCAGGTGCGAGCCCGGGGTCGAACTTACGACCTGCTTGAGAGACCATTGGTCAAACCAATAAGCTACCACAAGTAACAGTAGAAACAATGTCCATTTCAAAAATATATGTACCTACTGATTATCTTTTCGTATACAGCCGCTTAAAATGAGAAGCAGAAATGAGCGCTTCGGAGCAAAATGCACAAAATGCAAAATGACTACACACAAAATGAAACCAATGGAAAAATGTACAATACGCAAAATGTACACAACGGATATTGTGAAACACGCGGAACGTACAAAAAGCTAAAAGTACATTCGAAAAATGTACAAATCGTAAAATGAATAAATAAATAGTACCAGTGCGTTGTCGGCCCTAAAAGGGAGAGGAAAAAGGACAGGGAATAGAGGAGGGGTTTGTACATTTTGCGAATGTAATTTTTGCTTTTTGTGCGTTCCACGTGTTTCACAATATGCGTTGTGTACATTTTGGGTATTGTAGATTTTGCTATTGGCTACCTTTTACGTGTAGTGTACATTTTGCGTTTTATGCATTTTGCTCCGAAGCGGAAATGAGCATATACATTTTGAGATGCAACGAAGTATACTTAAAAGCTTTCATAATGCAATAGGTTCGGTAGACAGGAAGAGGTAGACGAACTGTCTGAGCCGTTGAACTTTATTTTCTAGTCTTGGATCCGAAAGTCTAGCAAATTTCTTAATGTCTTAATTTAATAATGTCTTTACTCTTAGAACATTAAGTATTGAAGAAGGGTGCTCGCCGTAATCTAAACTAAATTTGAGCCAGAACTTTCGAACATGTCTGAATTTGAATAGTTGAAAGGTTGCCTCCGTCTTGCTTCCCTTTGGAATCTAAAAGCTTAACGGTTATTTGACAAAAATACATATTTCAGAATTACATATCTTTCATGATGAAATCCGCGCGAAAACTGAATTCACCGGCTAGACTTATAAGTGGCAGTGAGCAGGGCACATATCGCTCGTAGAACTGACGGCCGATGGGGCAAAAAAGTTCTCGAGTGGCGTTCACAGACCGGAAGACGCAGTGTAGGTACGCCTTAAACAAGATGGAGCGACGACCTGGTTAAAGTTGGGGGAACGCGTTGGATGCGGATGGCGCAGGACCGATCTGTTTGGCGAACCTTGGGGAAGACCTTTGTTCAGCAGTTGCTGTCTTTTGGCTGAAATGATGATGGCAATGATGATGATATTTTTCACATTGGGAGTTTTTATTTTAAGCCTTCGACACACAGCGGACGGGGCGGGACCTCGACGGGGCGCCGACAGGAAGGTACAATCTGTAATGTACTACTTTAAATAGACTCCGTCAAACGGCGTTGTTTGACGGCGTCTATTTAAAGTAGTGCATTACAGATTGTACCGTCCAGTCGGCGTCCCGGCGTATACCTGCAATTTTTTTGCAAATCAGTATTTCGAATTACATAAATCTAACTAGAAACTTTTTTAGAAATGCTTCCATATCGTATTAGTCAAAAAAACTTAAAGATGGATTAGTAAGATGTTGAGGCACATTTTTAATGGAAAGAAAATTAGTCAATGACAAGCACAGATTATTGACAGTTGGCATTGGTTGGCACTAGAAGCGTTGGGGTGGATCATCCATTTATGAATGATGACTTTCTTACTCTACATCATGGACTTAATACCTAACCAGGACTGAGTACTAACTTTTATTAGTCAATCAAAAGTGACCCATATTACCAAGCCATACAGTTTAATAATGGCAACTAGAGACAGCGGTCCGAGAGATTACATACAAACTAGAGAAACTAGTGGATTGTGTCCCACTCGCACCATTACTTGATCACCCTAATTAGAACGAGATGCAATCCACTAGTTATTTTTTTTACGGCCTCACTTTTTTGTCGCAGTACTCAGTCCGGGTTAGGTATTAAGTCTATGCTCTACATAGATTTATTTCCCAAAATATATAAAATAGCATAGACTCATAAAATCCGTATAAACCACTAAACATGCGACCCTTTACATAAAAATAAAAAAAAATAAAGACACTTCATTACGTCAGTCAAATTGAAGGTATCAATCACCGCGTTTCAATAGCAAAAATAATAACAGTTTATTTCGTGAAACTTGACCACAAATGAATTACGTGTCGTTCGCAATATGGTATTTGGAGGACCATCATAAACCAGCTTTCGTCGTAATCGCCATTTTGTTTTTGATCTACGTTATTATGTACCGCCGGGAGGAAAAACTAAAAACGCTCCAAGACGAGGCAACATATATGAGAAGCATGGCATATTATTCAGAATAGAAGTTACTTTTATTTTGGAACCGAAAATGTTCCCAGTAAGAAGAAACGCGGAAGACTAGAAGAAAGAGCTAAAATCGAACGTCTGCAAGTTGGACAAGTTAGTAAAGTAACTTATTTTTTTGCCATTTTTTATTTAGCGTTTTTAGGTGTCCCAGTGTGGGGCAAGATCCCCGCCACCATCTTTTGCAAATAAAAATCCAACTCCATCCAAACGTTTTAAATCGTCTCGCTGTCTCTTTCTTGACCTGCCCCTGCTCTGGTACCCGTTTCACTGAACCTAGACATTTTCATATTTTATTTTTATTATCTTTAGAGCTTTTTTAAACATATTAATTTGTTATTCAATAGAATTATATTTTTGGAACAAATAAACATTTTGCTATGATTTAATTACTTGGCACGTAGATCAATTCGATCCCTCTAGAAATATCTTCCTTCCTAAGATGAAACTAAAATACCTATAGAAGAATAACATTTATAATCGAGCTGCAAGTGCTTTCAAGTAGGTATGGTGGGACTTAGAAGTCGCTGAACACTTTACTAAATACTTTGTCACTTTCACTAACGTGACATATTTCAAACTTGACACTATAATTGGTTATTGCGATAAAGTACAGGTCGATTCACAAGAGTTGGCACGAATGGAATGAACGAAAGCAATGTCACTTTGACATTTTTGTAGGAAAATGACTGATGCATTACATTTTCATATTTGTGTGAAGTGTATTCAAATAGGTAACACATAGATACTTTCATTCACTCATTCGACCCATTCGTGCCAACTTTTGTGAATCGACCTGTGCTATAGTGTTCAGCTACTTCTGGGGCTGACCGTACTTGACAGGCATAAGCTCAGCTGGATCATTATCCGAGCATTTGTTCCGAATTACTTAATAAGTAATAACATAAATATTATGGGACACTTGACACCAATTGACCTAGTCCCACAGCCAGTCCTAGTAGTCCCACTGCAGGGCACAGGCCTCCTCTTAGAACGAGAGAGCTTGTTCCTATTATGACCAAGAATAACGGGTGGATTTGAACTCGTGTTCATATCACTTTCATGTATACACCGTGAAATTTTTGTGGTTGTTTTCCCGAAACGAGGTGATTTAATATCGATTGTACAATCGATTTATAATTACTATTTTGACTAGAGTCAAAAATCCAATTGTGAAAAACGAAAGTCGAAAATGACCGCAAACCAATAGTAACGCTTCGTTGGTACAAGTAGCGTACGATCGTACGATAGGTTAGGTACGAGGGCCCAGTGCGGATTGGGAACTTCACATATACCATCGAATTTCTTCGCAGGTGGTTGCTGGTTTTCTCACTAGATTTTCCTTCATGCATAAATGCGCATGGTATTGCACGCACATAAATTCCGAAAAACTCGAGGTGCGAGCCCGGGTTCGAACTACGACACTCTGCTTGAGAGGCCATAGGTCAAACCACTAGGATACCACGGCTTTATGTTTCAATATTATGAGGAGACTAGCTGTTGCCCGCGATTCCGTCTGCGAAGAATCGTCTGCGTTTCGGAGGAGTTCGATAACAAACACTGTGACACGAAATTTTTATACATTATTAAGAATATAAACGAACAATAACACGTGCAACTAGCTCAAAATTAGAGGACGCAGTGAGAAAGTATATCGGTATTCCTAAATCTATACAGACTATACACTTCTGCCAACAACAATGCCCAGGTAACGTGCCCATTAAGGCACTCAAGCTTGTCTACGTCGCCCATTCAGAGGAGACATTACGTTAAGCACCGCATATGTTATTTTGTGCTTCTGTCTATTCCATTCGGTTATTGGTCCGCCAATGCATGGGGCTTTCACACCGAGATGTGAAAGGAATGGGGTGCAGCTCTGCTGTGAGTGGCTCTGATTTGTTTTAGGTGGTTCACTATTCACTGAAACTCGTTTGACAAAAGTTCATTTCACAACCAATGTTACAAATTATTAATTTCTTGTTTCTTAAAAAAATATTAGTTTCTAATACTGAAAAAATATAAAAACCACTAGTAATTTTTTTTAAGACGTTCCCAATTCTGCGCATTCTGGCCTCAAATGTCCAATTCCCCAAATGTCTAGTACCCGTACGTCTCATTCCTCGAACATCAAGTCTCGTATGTCTCATTCCTCGAACGTCAAGACCCCGTATGTCTCATTCCTCGAACGACAACCCGTATGTCTCATTCCTCGAACGACAACCCGTATGTCTCATTCCTCGAACGTCAAGTCACCGCATGTCTTATTTCTCAAATGTCCGTTCCCTATACGTCTGATTACCCAAATGTCGAATACGTGGTCATTTAGATTTTCCGTTGAGGAACATTATTAGTTGATTTTCGTAACACAAAGGAGACGCAGTCTTTAAAAAAAATCAAAGTTCCACTCATTTAGCGTCAGATAAGATAATAAAATTAATAAACATCTGAACCCATTGACTTTTTGCAGAAAACGTATTCTAGAAGCAATCTAAGGTAAGACAGTGTTTGAGCATCGACAATACATCTGGATGCCTAATGTTAGACTAGGCAAAACAAGTCCGGGTACCTACTACGAAGCTTGAGGTCTCGGCTTCGATCCTGCATATGAAACTACGAATGTTATACAACTGTAAGTAATTGAACCTTAAAAGGTGGTAAAGGAATATCTTGTGGACTATACCGAGCAGTGTGGCAGAGTTGCAAAATGAACAACTTGAAAGCGATACGGTACGCGAGCTAGAATTCAAAAAGCCCTTGCATCACTTCAGTTTTACGTACCTTCAAAGCGTATACTGTATCAGATATAACACGTTTTTTTCCTTTTTATAGACATTTTGAACGTGGAGTGAGTGGATGCCGATAGCTTTCAGTCGGCGCTAGTCGCAATTGATGCAAAATATTTGACATACTCGATGGGAGTTAGACGAAGCAGGCGTATATTTTCAATAACATCCTTTGATAACTATATCAAAAGCAAAAAATCAAAACAATCAGGTTGCAACCAATACTTTAGTTGTCTTAAAAAAAACTTTTAGTATAAAATAAAAACACAAAAACTCCTTTTCCACCATCAGACTCGAAAATTTTTACTTTTTTTTTGTCTCTTCTAAATCATGCTAAAACTAGAATAAATACAAAAATCAGAAAGTAAAGCTGGGACTGGGAGTTGGGAGTGATGCGTGTTTTTTTATACAATAACCCTAACATACACGGTGAAACTTATATTTGTACTTGAATCTATACATCTATACATATAATAAATCTGTAACAAGTCGGTGTCTGTACATTGAAGATATTTGAGAAAAACTGACACTAGGGCTATTTATTAGCGCAATAGAACCCAAAACAATGATTTTTAGAATTATTGTCTGTTTGTCTGTTTGTCTGTGCGTTTGTGCGCGCTAATCTCAGAAACGGCTTAACCTAGAAGGATGCGGTTTTCACTGATATGTTGGTATTTTCTTGGATTAACATTTAGTGTTTGTTTCATTTGAATCGGTTGACAAATAAGAAAGATACGTTTATTTTAAGAATTTATCGAACTGTTTTTTATAAGAGTTGTTATTATGAACGCGCTAATCTCAGGAACTAAGTACTGCTCCGATTTGAAAAATTCTTTCAGTGTTAGATAGCCCATTTATCGAGGAAGGCTATAGGCTATATATCATCATGCAAACACCAATAGGAGCGGAGCGGAGCGGAAGAATGTTTCCAAATTGGGGGTTTTTGAAGTGAAACTTATATATCTCGGGAACTACTGATACGATTTGAAAAATTCTTTCAGTGTCAGATAGCCCAGTTAGATAGGGCGGGTTGGAAGCGGGTGGGGGGCGAGTTGGGAGCGGGTTGGGGGCGGTTTGAGAGCGGGTAGGGGGCGGGTTGGGAGCGGGTGGGGGAGCGAGTTGGGAGCGGGTCGGGGGCGGGTTGGGGGCGGGTTGGGAGCGGGATGGGGCGGGTTGGGAGTGAGTTGGTGGCGGTTTAGGAGCGGGTTGGGGGGGTTAAGAGCGAGTTGGGGGCGGGTTGGGGGCGGGTTGGGAGTGTGTTGGGGGCGGGTTGGAGGCGGGGTGAGAGCGAGTTGGGGGTGGGTTCGGGGCAGGTTGGGAGCGGGTTGGGGCGGGTTGGGGGCTGTTTGGGGTCGGATTGGGAGCGGGTTGGTTTATTATGAAGTTTCACTTCTTCCGGAAAGATCTAAGGAGAGCCATAATTGATGAAAAAGCAAATTAGATAAAAAATAAGCTGCCCAAATTACTAATTCCACGCGGACGGAGTCGCGGGCAAAAGCTAGTAAATAATAAATATGACGGGACACATGACGCCATATAACTAGTCAAAAATTATGTATAGCTTGTCTCATGAATGCTAAGCAAAAGCAAAAGGTAAAAACTTAAATTCATATTCATATTACACATTCAAGACTCGAGAAAAACATTCCTATTTTTATAATAGTGTCTACCCTAAATAGGTCGTCGAAAAATGTCACATTAACTATGATTCTTAATCTGCATAAGTACATTTGGATGAGTACAATCAAACGAAGTGGTCAAAAGTAGCAAAACGACAGTTCCTAGGGCCAATAACAATTAAATCCAAACAAACGTGGCGAAAACACAAGGTATTGTAATTACAAAAGGAAAACAAACTAGTCCCTCACACAAACAGATTATAACAGGGCTCGGTATCAAAGAGACTCATCCATTTGCCAAATTCGTTTTTCCATTACTCAAATTGGGTTCGTGGAGGGGTTAACATTTTGTATGGTAAGTGCGTGTGATGGTGGATCTAGCTAAAGCTATGTTATATATATGCGTCTACGTTTAGTAGCTTGGTATCCTAGTAATCTTCCTTCCTATTGGTATTATAAATGAGAATTTTTTTGAAGATTTTTGGATTTTTGAATGTTTAGATTTTTGTTACGTGTTGTAACCACGCAATAACGGCTGAATGGATTTAGATGGAGCTTGGTGTAAACGTAGACAAAGATCTGGATTAAATCGTAGGATACTTAATATCCCAGTGTTGAATTCCAGTGGGATAATTTTTCTTCGAACCTTGACTTGACCGATTTTTATGAAATTTTTTCTCTATACTTGGTAGGTCTGAGAATAGGTCTTAGGCTATTTGTTATACCCCTATTCGCAGACGGAGTCGCGGGCAACAGCATCTAATAGGTAAGTATATAAAAATCTTGTGTCACAGTGTTTGTTATTGTAATCGAACTCCTCCGAAACGGCTTGAAAGACCGATTTTACTGAAATTTTTCGTCTGTATTTAGTAGGTTTGAGAATAGAGTGTAGGTTATTTTGTACAGTACTAGGGGCGTTCAATAAAAAGTGAGAATGAGTATGTTATAAACAACTTTTACTAAATGTCATTTTATTTTTCGACATAGTCACCTTTTGGCATAATACAATTAGTATATCTTTTTTCTAAACTTAAAATTCCATTTTTAAAAAAGGTCTCATCTTGAGTACTTAAAAAATCTTGTACTGCAGCGACTACCGCGTCGTCGTCTTCAAATTTCTGGCCTCTCAGGTATTGTTTCAATCTCGGAAATAGGTAGAAATCACTGGGAGCGAGATCTGGTGAATACGGAGGATGCTTAAGGATATCGAACCCAGCATCACGAATTGCAGCCATTGCAACGGCGGACTTGTGTGCCGGGGCATTGTCCTGGTGGAACAGCACAACTTTCGAGAGTTTACCTCGCCGTTTTTCGCGGATCTCATTGCGCAATGTTGCTATTTGATTGGCGTATAATGTGCCCGTAATAGTGGCTCCATGCTCGAGATACTCAATCATTAATACCCCTTTACCATCCCAAAAAACAGAGCCCATGACCTTACCGGCAGATGGGCTCACCTTGAATTTCTTCGGAGTTGGAGATGATGGCCTTTTCCATGTCATAGACTGCAGTTTCGTTTCAGGGTCGTAATGATGGAGCCATGTTTCGTCCATTGTTATAAATCGCGCCAAAAAAAGTTCTCGGTCTTGCTGCATCAGGTTCAAAGCTTCTTGACAAATCTCTAGTCTACGCGCAGATACCTTTTTCATACCCAAGCGTTCATGTAAAATATTATGCACGCTCCCCGTTGAAATCTTTACATTTTCAGCAATAAAACGAACTTGACACGACGATTCGCCAAAACTGAGTTTTCGACTTTTTTCACAATTTCTTCAGTTACTGCTGTAGTAGGGCGGAGCGGGGGTCGTCCATTGTCGATGTTCTTGCACGTCTAAATTCGGCGTACCAACGTGCGACTGTCGAATACGGAGGAGCATTAGACCCTAAAGTGTCCCGCAAATCCAAATTGACTTGGTCCGTAAAAAAAATTTTCAAATACAAGTATTTGATAACGGCGCGCAGGCAGTTCAATTTTCTCCATTTTCGCTAACGTACTCAATAGGCAAAGAAATTACCGTATATTTTTTTAAACAAAAGACAGTTAGTTTTTTTTTTCATAGCAATCAGCTAGATAGATTAGCTTTACCGGCCAGTATTTAATTTCGTAATATTAAAAGAGTTTGCATCTCATTCTCACTTTATATTGAACGCCCCTCGTATACCCCTATTTGTCGCAGACGGAGTCGTAGGAAACAGCTAGTAATACTTCGTCTGCTTTGCAGTTAATAGATTGCACGGCATAAACCGCTGTAGCTAGCTAGTCTTGAAATTTGAAATGAAATGAAATTATTTATTCTGCTTTACACATGGTATTACCTACAGAATATGTTGTAGGAGTTACTGTGCCAGTCACAGTTTGACAGTCATATTCTTTGCGGATCATAAAGATGCACTCTTAGATTATTTATATACACTAGATAGAGTGTCAGTAGCAAACACTGCGATACAAAACGTCTAAAAACCCATTTGACAGCTTTATCTTACGTTCGCGTTACGTCATTCAGACTGAAGGGGCAAATGACATATAAGCCAACAGTTGGCTTATATTTTTCGGGACGTTTTCATGCCGCCTAAGCTCTATCTAGTGTATAAATAATCGAGAAAAGGATGGTACGGCCGTGCTATTTTGCTCGACTTGGCGTGGGCCCTGCCGTGCCCCCAGATATAAGGGTGCACTAAGAAATTTACGAAATTCGTGTGGTATAGAAAGCTAGCTAATTTGTATTCTTTGGCGGGGCAATACCGCGAGACTAAACTAACTTAAGGTATGTTGTCAAAAATGGTTTTGGGACACAAACTTCGAACACGAAGTTACTACAAAAGCCATGCAAAAACTTGTAACGTAGTGTTGGCTGGTCGCCAGTACAGCCATGGCAGAATTAATTACGGCACCAGATGGCGCTGATGGTCAGGTGGTATATCACGGAACCGTTACACGGACAGTTTGAAAATATTGGACACATGCGCTGTGGGAGCCAAAGATGTGGGGCTTAAAAGGTGGAGGATGTAAAATTGTGATAGCTTAGTGATTTGACCACCACCACCAGTACCACTTAGCAATGTACGTACGAAAGCCTTCGTCAATAAAAAAAAAAATCCTGTATCAAGTCATAGACTCTTAGTACCTTTTGAAATGAGAAGGCTTGAGCCGTAGTTCCCACGTGGGCCCAGTACGCATTCGGAACTTCACACATACCATCGATTATATTAGCAGGTGTGTACAGGTTTCCTTACGATTTTTTCCTTCACTGTAAAGGTCATGGTAAATTTTAAGTGTAATTTCGCACATACATTCCGAAAATCCATCCATCCCCAATGTACAAAAAAAGAATATTAGGGGACAATCTTACACAAATCGACCTAGTCCCAAACTAAGCAAAGCTTGTACTATGGGTACTAGACGACGATAAACATACTTATATAGATAAATAAATACTTAAATACATAGAAAACATCCAAAACTCAGGAACGAATATTCGTGCTTATCACACAAATAAATGCCCTTACCGGGATTCGAACCCAGGACCTCTTGCTTCGTAGGCAGGGTCACTACCAACCAACTAGGCTAAGGCGGTCGTTAAAAAAAAAGGCACGCGGTCGCGGTCGTATTGGAAAAAAATAAAAATAAAGGGTTTTGATTGTTAAAAATTCTAATCACCTTTGATGGCAACGGATGGGCACACAGAATTATTCATAGCAAATGCTAACGGGCGACCAGCTGAGCGATGTTTTAATCAAACCAGTGTTACCAGATTGAATTTAAAAAAATATGGAGATTTACGTACAAAAATACTACGTTCCCGAAATATCAGATTTTTCAAACATCTGCCAAGAGAAATATTTCTCTATTGTAGCTTACCTATTTATTACATTCCCATTATACCAGATGTTCAAAATAAGACATTCTACTAAAAAAATCACTTCCTTGAGTAAAATCCGATTTTGTAATGTGGTGCAACGAGAATCTGGTAAGTTATAAATGTGGTAATTAGTTAATGTAGTATTTTTAAAAAAATAATTGGTATTTTGGGAATTTGGTATTTTAGGCACGAGCGAAACAGGATATGCTGAACTTACCTTCGAGCACGCAGGATCAGAGTTTATTATTTACAAACGTGAAGAAATAAGAGAACTTATACTTTATTTTTGCGCTCCTCATTCGCCTGTTATAAATAAGTTTAATTATATCCAACTGTAAACTCTATTGACAAAATCCAGTAAAAGTGTAAATTTCTGTAAACATAACCCTCATTCTGACGCAGTTGAGAAAAAACAGGGGATTTTTGTTCCATACCAGTAGAAGTATACCTTGAGAAGCTCGTGCGCGGCGCTCGGCGGAACCCTGTCACAGGGAGCCTCTGCTGTCCTTAAGGAGATTGTTTTTAATAAGTGCGGCAAACGCTGACTGCGACAGGGTTCCGCGGAGGGTCGCGCGCGAGCTTGTCGGACTACAGTCACCAGTACCAGTCCCAATAAGAAGTCGTGATAACCTAGTGGTTTGGCCTCTAGCCTTTCAAGCAGAGAGTCGTAACATTTAAACCTCTGAGTAACATTTAAAATTGACTATGAGCATTATGTTGGAGGAAAAAACATTGTAAAGAAACGGTACACATCTGCGAAGAAATTAAAATGTTGTGTGTGAAGTTCCCAATCTGCACTGAAGCTTCTCATCCTAAAAGCGGCCTGTGCTTTGCAGAGAGGTGTATTCATGTAGGCTAGAGAGACCAATAGAAGAGTTAACGTCAGCCCAAAACTACTAGATCTCCTAGTGAAAAAATACGGATAACTCACGTCTATGATCGACATTACCTCGACACATTTCGGGCAGCCCTTCTTCTCGGAGCCACACGTCGCGGCGGCTGCCAAACGCGCACAAACGCAAACAATTATGTTAAAACTAGATCTCCGGTAAAAACAGGAAACTTGGCAACACAGAATCAAACGCACAACAAAGTGCACAGGCAATCTATTAAACGACAGTTATCTGCGTGATTGATTGCATTTGCATGTTAAAAAACCTGTAAAATATTCTGGGGGAGGTATGTTTTTGATGAGTATGCAATATTTTGTGTGAAAAACGCCAAGCGCCATGGCAGTGCTTCATCAATCCGTACAATAAAGTACTTCTTTTTTGACACGTTATGTACGAGGGGCGTTCAATATAAAGTGAGAATGAGATGCAAACTCTTTTAATATTACGAAATTAAATACTGGCCGGTAAAGCTAATCTATCTAGCTGATTGCTATGAAAAAAAAAAGTAACTGTCTTTTGTTTAAAAAAAAATACGGTAATTTCTTTGCAATGCTATGGAGTACGTTAGCGAAAATGGAGAAAATTGAACTGCGCGCCGTTATCAAATACTTGTGTTTGAAAAATTTTTCTACGGACCAAGTCAATTTGGATTTGCGGGACACTTTAGGGTCTAATGCTCCTCCGTATTCGACAGTCGCACGTTGGTGTGCCGAATTTAGACGTGGAAGAACATCGACAATGGACGACCCCCGCTCCGGACGCCCTACTACAGCAGTAACTGAAGAAATTGTGAAAAAAGTCGAAAACTCAGTTTTGGCGGATCGTCGTGTCACGGTTCGTTTTATTGCTGAAAATGTAAAGATTTCAACGGGGAGCGTGCATAATATTTTACATGAACGCTTGGGTATGAAAAAGGTATCTGCGCGTTGGGTACCAAGAATGCTTACTGACACGCAAAAACAAACTAGACTAGAGATTTGTCAAGAAGCTTTGAACCTGATGCAGCAAGACCGGGAACTTTTTTTGGCGCGATTTATAACAATGGACGAAACATGGCTCCATCATTACGACCCAGGAACTAAACTGCAGTCTATAACATGGAAAAGGCCATCATCTCCAACTCCGAAGAAATTCAAGGTGAGCCCATCTGCCGGTAAGGTCATGGGCTCTGTTTTATGGGATGGTAAAGGGGTATTAATGATTGAGTATCTCGAGCATGGAGCCACTATTACGGGCACATTATACGCCAAACAAATAGCAACATTGCGCAATGAGATCCGCGAAAAGCGGCGAGGTAAACTCTCGAAAGTTGTGCTGTTCCACCAGGACAATGCCCCGGCACACAAGTCCGCCGTTGCAATGGCTGCAATTCGTGATGCTGGGTTCGATATCCTTAAGCATCCTCCGTATTCACCAGATCTCGCTCCCAGTGATTTCTACCTATTTCCGAGATTGAAACAATACCTGAGAGGCCAGAAATTTGAAGACGACGACGCGGTAGTCGCTGCAGTACAAGATTTTATAAGTACTCAAGATGAGACCTTTTTTAAAAATGAAATTTTAAGTTTAGATAAAAGATATACTAAGTGTATTATGCTAAAAGGTGACTATGTCGAAAAATAAAATTACATTTAGTAAAAGTTGTTTATAACATACTCATTCTCACTTTTTATTGAACGCCCCTAGTATGATTCTATCTCGTCGGCAGTTGACGCTCGAAAATGTACTTAATCCCCAGATAAAACTATCGCTTTCCTGAACTGAAACGTACAGTGTGGAGGTGGAGGAACTGCATGAACACGCATTTCTTACATAAACGTAACTATCGTAAGGTCGCGGGTCGCGGTTGAGCAAAGTAATTGTTTCGGTTCATTGATATGGACCTCCGCAAAGTAACGCCTGATTCAATAAATTAACTCTTTCCTTTCGTAAGTCATAGAAAAAATAAGGACAGAGCTTATATTTATCTGACAGATACTACTTTTATCTGAGGATTGAAAAATCAACCCTTAGTGATTGCTACTTACGAGTGATGATGATAATGATGATCCAACCGATTTCGGCCATGGCGACCACTTCGACTCCTAGCTATCGGAGTCCAAATCGAAAGCGGTCAAATGCGCAGGATATATTAAAGTGCGCAAGAGTTTGCGCAGACGCAGGCGCACGCACTCGTCCTCCCTCTCCTTGGTTCAGTGGAACGGTAAACCGCTACGACTGAAAGAGAGTTCAGATGATGTGTCTGACCGATGGCAACTATACGCCCTCTACCATCGCTCTAGGCCATTCACCTTGCCTTGCTGAATCGCCGAGTCCGCCAAGCCTCTTTGCATATCTGCATGAGGTAGCCTTCCTCGCCGAATCAGACTTTTATGCTGCGCGGGAGGGAACCGCTCACTCGCAAACAGTCGCTACAAGCTGCCTGCGATGACTAACTGCACTGGCGACAACACCACCAGCGGGCGATGGGGTCGTCACGTCCCTACGCCGTACCGAGTACGTGCGGTCACTGCAGTCACTGCAGGCGGCAAGTCGGTTCGTAGGTGAATATATACACCGTGAAATTTTAGTGGTTGTTTTCCAGAAACGAGGTGATTTAGTTTCGATTGTACAATCGATTTATAATTACTATTTTGACCAGAGTCAAAAATCCAATTGTGAAAAACGAAAGTCGAAAATGACCGCAAACCAATAGTAACGCTTCGTTGGTACAAGTAGCGTACGATCGTACGATAGGTTAGGTACCAACGAAGCGTTACTATTGGTTTGCGGTCATTTTCGACTTTCGTTTTTCACAATTGGATTTCTATCCTGCGGGAATTTTGAATTTTCCCGAAGATGAGTAGTCTATACCAATCAGTAATAGTGTAGCTTTCTATTGGTGAAAGAATTTTCAAAATCAGCCCCGAAGTTGAATTCAGTGTTTTCTATCCCGTGGGAATTTTGCATTTTCCTGAAGAAAAAGTAGCCTATGTCAATTGGGGATAGTCATATCATGTCATATGAAAGAATTTTTAAAGTCAGTGCCGATGTTGAATTTACTTATTTCTATCCCGCGGGAATATTTTGTTATCCCTGAAAAAGTACCCTATGTAAATAAGGGATACTGTAGCTTACTATTGGTAAAAGATTTTTTTAAATCAGCCCCGAAGTTGAATTCACTTATTTCTATCCCGCGGGAATTTTCATTTTCCCGAAGAAGAGTAGTCTATACCAATGAGGAATAGTTATAGCTTTCCATTGTTGAAAGAATTTTCAAAATCAGCCCCGAAGTTGAATTCAGTTTTTTTTTATCCCGTGGGAATTTTGTATTTATCCGAAAAAAAAGTAGCTTTTGTTAATCGGGGATAGTCATATCACATAATATGTAAGAATTGTTAAAATCAGCTACGAAATTGGAATAATTTATTTCTATCCCTTGGGAATTTTGAATTTTCCCGCATAAAAAGTAACTTATGTCAATCAGGAATAGTGCAGCTTTCTATAGGTGAAAGAATTTTCAAAATCAGCTCCGAAGTTGAATTCAGTTTTTTCTATCCCATGGGAATTTTGCATTTTCCTGAAGAATAAGTAGCCTATGCCAATTGGGGATAGTTATATTATATCATATGAAAGAATTTTTAAAATCAGTGCCGATGTTGAATTTACTTATTTCTATCCCACGGGAAATTTTCATTTTCCCGAAGAAGAGTAGTCTATTCCAATCAGGAATAGCTGTAGCTTTCTATTGGTGAAAGAATTTTCAAAATCAGCCCCGAAGTTGAATTCAGTTTTTTCTATCCCGTGGGAATTTTGTATTTTCACGAAGAAAAAATATCTTTTGTTACTCGAGGATAGTCATATCACATAATATGTAAGAATTATTAAAATCAGGTACGAAATTGAATTAATCTATTTCTATCCCGTGGGAATTTTTAATTTTCCCGGATAAAAAGTAGCTTATGTCAATCAAGAACAATGTAGCTTTCTAATGGTGAAAGAATTTTTAAAATTGGCTCAATAGGTTCAGAGATTCTGCTATAAACAAAAAAACAAAGAAAGTTTAGATATTTCCCTATCCCGTGGGAATTTCGAAAGATATATACTGTGGCGGGTTTTTTTGTAGGACTATTTAAGATAAACATTTCCATCATACATTACATATATGTAACTGTAGCGGATTTGGCATTCCTGCGAAGAATTCGTTTATCGCTATCCTTCGGGAACTATGCAATTTTCCGGGATAAAAAGTATCCTATATGTTAATCCGGATTATAAACTATATGTGTGCCAAATTTCATCACAATCCGTCAAACCGTTTTAGCGTGAACGAGTAACAAACATCCATCCATACATACATACATTCTTACAAACTTTCGCGTTTATAATATTAGTAGGATTATCTTTTCTGGGCGATATTGAGTATCCTGTCCTATGTCTCAATCTAGCTAGATCCTTGTCTATTTAAATCTGTTCTGTTGATTGACTAACAAACATTCAAACATCCAAATATCCAAACATCTTCACAAACTTCCTCCTTCTTCCTCATTTATAATATTAGTAGGATACTTAGTGCAGTAAGATTATTTCCACTTTGACACTCGGGACATGTCAGTTTTAATCGTAAAGGTTCGTGTCTTCTCATAGTGTACTGATATAAAATCCTAGAATTTAATGACATAAAATATCCAAACCTATTTAATGTAATTAATAAAAAAACCTCAGCCTAAGTATTGCAATTCCGACATCTCTCGATGTATGTCGAGAATTGCCGAGTGCCAATGTGGAAATAATCTTACTGTATTATGAGTAAAGTTGACGTCTCTGTGTGTACCAGTTAATACCTCCACGCTTCATAACAGGGTATTGTTAGTATTGTTCGCTAAACTCAAGTAGTGACGAATGAGTGTATAAGTGTTTATTACAGAAGACTTTATTATCATTGTTCATTGAATGCAAAATATATTGAGAGCGCGCGCCGTATCAAGTGGGCTATGAACTTAAATTAAACACAGAGTATGGTGCGACAGACAGAGGGTTCATCATGTTAACGCATTCACAGCCTGACTTCCACAGGTGCCACCGACGCGCATGTGTGTTCAAAATGTATGAATAATTTATTATGACAGCGGCACTGGGCGAAGTCCCGAAAACGCATATAAGCGTCGGTGGCAGTGAATGTGTTAAAATTTACTAAAAATATCTATGCTTACGGCAGTTCATTCTTATTGTGTACTTAATTAATGGTACATAGAAAAACAAATTGACTGTGTGTGTTGTTAGATTGTAATGGACAAACTTAAAAACTACTGAACTGATATTATTTAAAAGCGAAAAAGTTTTTCGGGTGCGCCGGTGGGTGGTGCTAATAAAATAAATAATATTTGAATAAATAGATGTGGTACATCATTTCTTACGCATTTCCAATGTAACTTGGAACGTAGGAGTCGTAGCTTCTAATAGTTGCGATGGATGTTACCACACGCCACTGTTGGCGTATGTAAGCGATTAAGAATTTCGGGGGAGTCGGTTGGATGCGACGTGGTTCAATTGGTAGAACACCCGTTGAGGCGCATACCCAGGAGACGTGGGTTCGAGTCCCTCCGGCGCCCCCGAAAAACTTTTTCGCTTTTAAATAATCTTAGATTCGGTGAGCAGCCGTACTGCTAATAAAATAAATAATGCTGAACTGATTTCAAAAACTGTACTTATACATAGTTATTGGTGCGGCGCGTGGTGAGGTGATAAAGTAAGGTGGATTTACGAACTTCGCCGCCGACTTCACTGACTAACCACGGGAATAACTAGGACTCTGAATGAGGTGTACGTCGCCGCTCATTTTGAGAATTAGAAAAATGAAGAATGGATCTATTATGTACGAGTAACGCGAGCGAATTACATTATGTAAAGTTTTCACAAACGTGGCAGCGGGGCATTTAATTTGTGAAGGAATGAATGACAATGACGTGAGCATCAGTGGCTTTTAGTTAGCTTAGCGTTAGCCAGGCTTGCCCACCTCCTTTGACACGGCAGCGCGGCGCAACCTGTTATAGATATTATGAGCAGGTGACATAGACTAGACCTTATCCCGGGAACGTGTAAAGTTCTCAAGGGACGCAGACGAAGTTGCTAGTAATAAAATAATATATAACTAGCTATATAGCTATAATAAAGTTATCAGTGACAAAACACTAATGAGTTCTGTAGTTGGATAGCTCGTTTTACCATTCTATTACATAGTTATTATGCCACTTGTGCAGTTTAGCCCGAAGATATGTTCACATTTTACTACCTCGCCCCTGGCTGTCATTTCTGTTTGAATGTTTGTATACAAGGCACTAAAGTATAGAGGAGGCTAGAATGGACTGCTTTTATGCCACCATGAGAAAGCGCTGCACGTCCCTGGTGCGCAGGGGGCGGGCCAGTTCCAACAGCATCTTAATTGCATTCGCGCAGAGGTTCGACTGTCAGTACATGAATCATTGCAGTATGGTTCATGTACTGACTAAAGTGTAGCGTCACTAACAATTAGAATCTAAGCTTTTATGTATTGTACTAGCTTTTGCCCGCGGCTTCGCTCGCGTAAACTATGAGTATTACAAAGAACCAAGATATCAAGCAAGCAAGCAGGTCCACAATTGACCGAGAAATCGGTGAACATACCTACATCAAAAAAGAAAAGTGGAATACATAACCTCCTCCTTTTTTAGAAGTCGGCTAAAGAGCCCTTTGCGGCCTACTTACAGTATAAACATATGAATTTTGAAATTTTAGCTTTCTACAACCAGTAAAACGCAAATTCCCGTTTTTTCCCGTTCCCGTAAGAATTTCGGGAAATGTTTTCTTAATGCTCCCCTACACTCCCCAAGGAAACCACTTGCCAAATTTCAGCTTTCTATGACCAGTAAAACGGAAAATCCCGTTTTTCCCGTTCCCGTGGGAATTTTGGAAAGTCCTCTCTCAATGCTCCTCTACACTCCCCAAACAACCTACATGCCGAATTTCAGCTGTTACGACCAGTAAAACGAAAAATCCTTTTTTTCCCGTTCCCGTGAGAATTTGGGAAGTCCTCTCTCAATGCTCCTCTAGACTCTCCAAGCCACCTACATGCCGAATTTCAGCTTTCTATGACCAGTAAAACGAAAAATCCCGTTTTTCCCGTTCCCGTGGGAATTTTGGAAAGTCCTCTCTTAATGCTCTTCTATACTCCCCAAACAACCTACATGCCGAATTTCAGCTTTCTACGACCAGTAAAACGAAAAATCCTGTTTTTTCCGTTCCCGTGGGAATTTTGGAAAGTCCTCTCTCAATCCAGCTCTACACTCTCCAAGCAACCTACATGCCGAATTTCAGCTTTCTACGACCAGTAAAACGAAAAATCCCTTTTTTTCCTTATCCCGTGGGAATTTCTGAAAATGTTTTTTACTATTATAATTACCTACTTCTATGCCAAATTTGAAGAGTCTAGTAATTATACTTCATAGGATCTCGTTGAACTGAATATATAAATCCCGTTTTTTCCTTATCCCGTGGGAATTGTGAAAAATCCTGAAATGAATGTTTTAACTAATGTAATAACTACTTGTGTATCAAATTTGAAGAGTCTAGTTATTATAGTTACTGAGATAGGGTCACTCGGAATCGAATATATAAATCCCGTTTTTTCCCGTTCCCGAGGAAATTCCCAAAAATCCTTCCTTAGTGGATGCCTACATTGTATAAGGTATCTATGTGCAAAATTTCAAGTCTCTAGGTCCAGTGGTTTGGGCTGTGCGTTGATATATCAACAGTCATTTAGTTTATTTAGACATTTCAACCCCATCGCACCCCATCCAGGGAGATGGTATTTTACGTCTGCCACGTCGGATTTTAAAACCGTTGTTGTTTTCATAACCAGCGATCCGATAAACCATAGAAACAACACCCATGTTTATTTTCAGACTTTGTTACCCCTTTCCCCCCTTTTAGGGGTTGAATTCTCAAAAAACCTGAAACACGTGTTTACTCATTTATCATTAGGAGTACTTCTGTGAAGTTTCGAATAAAATAGTCGAACTAATCTTGTTTCCCCATACAAACTTTGGACCCCCGTTTCACCCCCTTAGGGTGTGAATTTTGAAAAATCCTTTCTTAGTGCACCCCTAGACATTATAAGGAACCTACATGCCAAATTTGGAATCTCTAGGCCCAGTGGTTTGGGCTGTGCGTTGATATGTCAGTCAGTCAGTCAGTCAGTCAGTCAGTCAGTTTCTTCTTTTGTATGTATAGATTACTAACACTATGATCCTATGTTGGTCGAAATAAAGTATTATTATTACAAGGGTTGCCTGGAAGAGATCGCTCTTAAGCGATAAGGCCGCCTATTGCTTACCTTGTAACTTTCTCTCTGTGTACCTGTTTTCTGTATCGCTTACTATTTCTGGTGTACAATAAAGAGTCATTGTATTGTATTGTATAAAGAAATCTTTGATCTCAACTATACGTACATGCGCTTTTCAAAACTTTACCTTACTAGGATTATTGCCGAGTCCTATTTTATTACATTTGTAAAGTCTCTAGCCCCGTTTCCTATTCTACGTTTAGTGATTGACTAACTCCGGAGACGTCCTCAGTCCATTTTGTTACTCGTAGACGGCTGATTGTTTCCAAACAATCATTGTCTATTTGATGTTTTCAAAAACGTCATGGCTTCTTGTAAATAATAAAACGAATAGGTATAGTGATTGTGAATAAAACTTCGAGATAATTCATCAGTAAAGTAGTTTAAACAAGCTGTTTTTAGTCCGGATTTTTTCAGTAGGTGGTCAGAACTTGATTGAACACCTTTATATGTATTTTAGTGTTTTAACTGTAGTTGAATAAATGTCCGTACATTGGTTGATGTTCATAGTAGATCGTGTTAAATGCGTGATTACATTTCGATCCAACAATTCTTATGAAAAACCTATCATTTGAAATTATACCGTATCAATTTTGATACATGTTGTTTACGTTGTGCATTTTGCCCAAAACATTTTTTTGGTTTTAGTGAAAGTTTGCAGTATTCTTTGGAAACAATGCAAATATCTATCGTGCCAAGTTTACACGTACCATAGGTAACACACAAACTTATAGGATAGTTACAAAGAAGTGAATTAAATTGTGCTGTTGTAGAAGTGCGTGGTGTTGTGCTGTGTTAAAATATTGTTTGGTGTAATGTTTAAGTGCTCATACAATAGTGGCAATTCCCACTATGTTAAGGTAAGGATGGATGGAAGGCATTAAAGAAATACGGATACTTGAATTATTTGTGGATGTTATACAGTTGTGTACCTCTCAATGGGTTAATTTTCCCACTAAGTGCCTTTTTAGGGTTCCGTAGTCAACTAGGAACCCTTATAGTTTCGCCATGTCTGTCCGTCTGTCTGTCTGTCTGTCTGTCTGTCCGCGGCTAAGCTCAGAGACTGTTAGTACTAGAAAGCTGTAATTTGGCATGAATATATATATCACTCACGCCGACAAAGTGATAGAATAAAAAAAAGTAAAAAAGATTTTTTTAGGGTACCTCCCATAGACGTAAAGTGGGGGTGATTTTTTTTTTCTCGGCTAACCCTATAGTGTGGGGTATCGTTAGATAGGTCTTTTAAAACCATTGCGGGGTTCCTAACATGATTTTTCTATTCAGTGATATGTTTGCGAAATATTCAACTTTAAAGTGAAAATTTTCATTAAAATCGGCCGTCCCCCCCCCTCTAAAATCTAAACTGTTGGGTGGAAAAATTTGAAAAAATTCAGAATGGTAGTAAATATATCAAATTTACTACGAAAATTATAGCGGCTAAGATTGCTTGGAAATTATTTGTAGTTTAAGAGTAAATAGGAGCCTAAGGTATAAAACATACCTAAACTTGGATGATTCCGTACACATACGAAATCTTTAGAAAAATATTACTTGATTTTTTCGTAATGGCTACGGAACCCTACCTTGGGCGTGTCCGACACGCTCTTGGCCGGTTTTTTTTAAATAGAGTATACTAGCCTTCCGTCCGCAGCTTCGCCCGCGATAAAATGAATTTTCCCGTAGGAAAAGGTATTTTCCCGCGGTAAAAAGTAGCCTATGTCACTCTGTGGTAATGTAGCTTTCTAACGGCAAAAGAATTTTTGAAATCATGCGGTAATTTCGGAGCCTATTCAATGCAAACAAACAAACAAACAATCAAACCTCTCCTCTTTATAATATTATTTATTTATTTATTTATTTATTATTTATTTATTTATTTCAGAAACAATATACATTGTGTTTGAACACTAGAATTAATTAAATATGTACTACATTGTTAAAAACGAATGTTACAGATACTGCTATACTAATATACATGTCAATTAAAATTTTATTCTACTAATTATTATTATTGTTAATTAGTATTATAGATTATCAGATAGTACAGTCTCCTATAAGATACACTTTTACAAAATAGCCGTATTTGTACTACACCCAAACGTGACATTTCGGGAAATTATGCGTTTTGGATAAGTTTTCTTTTTATGGGAAAATGCACTCTTTTGGGCAAGTAGGTAGGTACACGTATAGTATAGTGTTAATTTCGAGAAAATGCCTTAATTGGGAAAGTGTACGTTATGGTTATGGGGGTGTATATTTTAGGGAAAGTAAGTAGATTTTAAGAATCTAAGCCACAATTAAAAGTCTACCGTGCCTGCCTTTAAACTCTTATTATTTCTTACGTTTCCTGCCTTTAAACTCTCATTACAGCCGATAGATGGCATTAAAATTTCCCAAAAATTGTCATTCATTGTTTTTCCCGTGGAGTCTTCAAATATTCTCGTCGTTTTTGATTGCATACACATAATTACAATTTGCCATGTGGTTTTTAATAAGCAGGCGGTGCTCAATGGTTTTATAGGCTAAAGTTAATATTATACGTATACCAAGTTTTCGTATAACATAAAAAGTTTCGTGTTGCGAGCTCCATAGCCAGAAGTTGCCGTTTATTACTCTGTTATTTGGTTTCTTGTTTATTTGCTTCTTAAGAGTTTTAATCAAGTAGGGTTAACGATGTATTTACTTGCTTACTTCGGCGTACAGTGAATTTCTTTGGGTTAATAAAAATGGAGAACGAATCATGACAGAGCAGCGTTGCCCGCGACTCCGTCTGCAAAGTATTTGTTTATCACTATCCTGAACTGTGCAACTGTGCAATTTTCTGATATAAAATTACTTTACGTTAATCTAGGTTGTAAACTACCAGTGTGCCAAATTTTATCACAATTCATCCAACCATTTTAGCGTGAAAGACTAACAAACATCCATACAAACTTCCGCGTTTATAATATTACTAGCTGACCCCGCAAACGTTGTTTTGCCATATCACCTAGGGGTATTAAAAATAACCTACGACCTATTCTCAGACCTACCGAATAAAGGGAAAAAAGTGTTATAAAAATCGGCCAAGCCGTTTCGGAGGAGTTCGGTAAGAAACACCGTGACACGAGATTTTTATATATTAGATTATTATTATTTTTACAAAACCATAAAAACACAGTCCAATTTCATGAACCTCCTTTTGTAAACCACTATAAAAAATAAGCACGCTTAAATCTTTGTTCTTTTATGGTACAATCGCCATTGTAAACATCATTCAAGGTGCTGAAAAATATCTGAACACGACCGCATTGTCAGTCGCGGACGTGCGTGTTCAGATATTTTTGAGCATCTTGACTGCTTCGATGTTTATTGCTGGCACTACACGACGCGCCATCGCGATGGTCCACTACGATGTGCCAGCGTGTAAGGGCGTAGTGGCGTCGGATGGCTTATGGCGCGTGCGATGGTCGTGGGATGGCGTCGGTGTCGGTTTTTCGCCGCACATAAAAGGTAACATTAAAGCTCCAAACGCATAGACAGCGGAGGCGTGGCGGTGCGGTGGCGGTGACGCTTGTAATATTCTAACTTGTATGAACGAGTTCGCTGTACGATACCGCACAAACGTTCATACAAGTTAGAATATTACAACCGTCACCGCCTCTGTGCGTTTGGAGCCGTGTAGATGTGTTGCAGCCATCGCTGTGCCACCGCACTGACCATTTAATAGCCCATCGTGTAGAGGAGCAATATGATGGCGACTGTACAACAAAACGTCATGTGTTTTACCTCCGGTTCTCTCGTCTTAATGCAGGAAACTCGGCCGCACTGAATAGTAAATTGGCCTGGAACTGTTAGAGTTACATTACAATCGGTTTAGTATAATTGAAGCCATTGTCGGTTGAATTACGAGATCGTTTCAGGGCAATTGACCCGAGATGTAGCCATTGTTTGTATGTATGGATGGATCTAAACCCGTTGGAATTGTCTTGAACTCTGCTAAGTATGCCAATGAAAGGGTATTACTTAATTGACACAAACAAAATTATATTCGTGTATCGATAAAATGCACGGGTTCGATTGAGGGCTACTTACTATTTTTATTTTTAATAATGATCACTATCTCACTTCAGTTTTTTTTGTTATTTCTATTTAATTTTACAGATTTTTCGTTTATATTTTAATAATTAATTATACTAAAACTAGACACATTGAAAAAAAAACAGAAAAATTCTGGGGTCGGGTATCGAACCCGTGTCTTCGTCAATTTAGTTCGACAAAAATAAAACAATGGCTTTTTAGCAGTTTTTTTTCTTTTCTTTAAGTATGAAAGCACTAAGCTTGTATGGTTTAAAATCACACATGTCATCTCGATAGCATAAAAAAATGTTTCTAATAAACAATAAAAAAATAAAAAATCTGAACTACCTACCTCGATCTTAAAGATAACAACTTGGGAAAAAAAGTACATTTTGAAGATATTTTACTTATCCTATTACAAGCGACGATATTTTTCAATGTGATTTTTTTCGCTAAGTGCCGTCTACGAGTATATGTGCGTGAAGAGACATGTACCGCATTGTTTCAAAACATCAAGATTTGGTGATAGAAACTAACAAACTAATAAAAAAGCTCGACCCAATGGTAACTATAGGCTTACAAACAAGGTATATTAGACAAGTTAGCTATGAAGTATCTTTTTTTTTTTTTTTTTTTTTTGTACTTATTTTTTCAACTTCATTTTTTTATTACTTTTACGGTCATCCCGTGAAATCATATATTTCGTACTAAATACAAACTGAAATATAGATGCACAGAAAAAACCCCAGAAAAAAGACCAATGCTGGGAATCGAACCCAGGTCCTCAGCATTCCGTGCCGCGTGCCATACCCCTACACCACCACTGGTCTAGAGATTAGACACGAATCTTTCCTATACATCATACATTTCAATCTGCTAAATCATCACCTTATGCAGTGACAAGCGCACATCTATGTTACACCCTCATCGAGAGATTTTTTAACACTCCTTCGGAACTAACCGCTCACCTGGACAAGAGATGGCGCTACTGTGCAACTTTAAACAAGTTAGCTATGAAGTATCTTTTTTTTTTTTTTTTTTTGTACTTATTTTTTCAACTTCATTTTTTTATTACTTTTACGGTCATCCCGTGAAATCATATATTTCGTACTAAATACAAACTGAAATATAGATGCACAGAAAAAACCCCAGAAAAAAGACCAATGCTGGGAATCGAACCCAGGTCCTCAGCATTCCGTGCCGCGTGCCATACCCCTACACCACCACTGGTCTAGAGATTAGACACGAATCTTTCCTATACATCATACATTTCAATCTGCTAAATCATCACCTTATGCAGTGACAAGCGCACATCTATGTTACACCCTCATCGAGAGATTTTTTAACACTCCTTCGGAACTAACCGCTCACCTGGACAAGAGATGGCGCTACTGTGCAACTTTAAACAAGTTAGCTAGGTATATTAGTGTAAAGGCGTATACACACGGCAAGTACATGGAGTAATTTGTCTTAGACAAAAGCGGTGCAGGTGTGTCTGCGCGGCTTTAACAAATGTACGGCCATCACGCGCAGTCGGTACCGTTGGACAAAAAAATTATCCACTTACAAATCTAATTCTAAAGTGAAAATACCTATTTAATAGCATTGGCGGATGATTTATTTGTAACCACCGCAATATGAATAAAGACAAGTCCAATCAACTGGGGGAAAAAAACAGCTGGGGAAAAAACGATTCTCCCGTAATTTTCGGGTCAAAGATTTTATTTATTATTCTCAAAAAGAAAAAAAATGTATGGCAAATGCTAGTTATAACGTCACTTCTTTGCCAGCTTAACCAACTAACTATTTATTTGATTTAAAGCAACTAATACTTAGCTTGAAAATAAAGTAATAGGTACCCATTAGTGTCTAAAATTCGTTCCGCAGCTTACAAAAAAGCTGATAACCTTAAAACGGCTGGAGGAATTTTGATGAAACATAATTGTCTAAGAACCATCGCTAAGAAATCTGCTTTCAAATAAAAAAACCGCATCCAAATCGGTTCACCCGTTTAAGAGCTATGATGCCACAGTCAGACACACACACATAGTAGCGGTCAAACTTAATATAACACCACTCTTTTTGCGTCGGGGGTTAAAAATCAAATTTTGTAGGGGATAAATATTTTTTTTTCTTTATTACAATGCGTCTTGGATTTATTGTTTTATGGTGTTTCCTACACTATTCCTCTTGCATTGTTAGTGTCTATGGACAGTGGTGCTTGCTTACTATCAGCAGACTCATTTAACTTCTCTACTATTTAACTCTTTATTTAATAAAAAAACACACATTTTATTTTTATTTTTAGCCTGTCTAAAGCAAAATGGACGAACAGCGTTTAAACCGATATGGTATTCGAACCTCTTGTTTTTCAATAATTTCAGTGTAAGCTTGTGAGTGATTGAATATTTGTTAGTAAAGTAATATTTTCTTCGCATTGTTAAAACTAGACACGCTTAAATAAGTAATTGTCGAAATAAAGTTTTTTTTAACGTGCTGACTGTACCTACCATCAACGCACTGTTATGTTCTACCGACCTTTTATTTAGCTGACAGATAAACCACTGAAAATCATTTTATACTAGCTATTGCTCGCAAATTCATATTATGTGTCCCGCGGGAACTTTGTAGTTTCCCGGGATAAAAAGTAGCCAATGTTGCTCACTGATAGTATAGCTTACTGTAGATTTTTTTTTTAATTTTACATTACAAACAGACAATATCCTTTCTCTTTAAGGCCGGGGCAGACCGGATGAGTGTGGGTGAAGACCAAAAAGTTGCACACTGTTAAAGCTGCATTAGCAGGTAGTTAAAATTACCATTAACTTTTTCCATTGTGACACGAAAATTAACCATACAATTTGTATTTACATTTGTATACATTTGTATGGTTAATTTTCGTGTCACAATGGAAAAAGTTAATGGTAATTTTAACTACCTGCTGATGCAGCTTTAACAGTGTGCAACTTTTTGGTCTTCACCGGTGTGCGTGTGTACTAGCTTTTTTTTCAAGTAGTTACGACATTGTATGTACATACTATGCCCGTTTATTCGGCACAACATTATTTGCCTATGCAGCCATACAACAGCTCCTATAGATCTATCATTTCCCTTTTAAACTTGATGGATTCTTCGACCCGACAGACCCTTGCCTTGTCTCCAAAGGGTTTCGAAGTCTTCATCAATCAGCCCTTGACGCCGTGAACAGCCGAAAGGGACTTTTAGGGAAAAATACAACAGCAACAATAAAATAATGGAAACGTAGTAAATAAGCAAAAAGTTAAGGCATTTTTTATGAAATAGGGTGGCTAACAAGCGAGTCGTCTGATGGTTTGTGAGCACTGCCTTCCGTGGACACCTCACACACACCACACCTGAAAAAAAAACAAGAAAAATAAACCATATCACATAATTAAGCGTTTTTTGGCTGGATAAGCCGAACGTTAAATGCCGTCCTGGTTCCGTAACGTAAAAAAATTGACCGATAACAAGACTATAGAATATCTATTTAAGTTGGCTAGGGACAGGGCAAGATATATAGAGCTGACTGGCAACCTTCAATAATGAAGTGGCACTAACTAAGTACAAGAAGAAGAAGAGACGTTTTTTCGAAAATGTCTAAAACATCGATTAACCAAGTGACAGGTTTCTTTTTCCAGAATTGCTATAACTCTGCTTCTCGCCCAGTACAGTAAGTGATCACTTTTGTAGTTTTTCGCTTTCATTCGTTACATAATTTCGTATGGCTTTTCAAACATGACGTTAAAGTGACAGGGTACAAAAGTGATCACTTATTTATGAGTTTTATGACGTTGACCCTACCAAGGTATTCGTTGAGTTTGGACATCCTGTAGGCCTAGATAATGATGATGAATGTACCTAGATATTTTCCTAGCACGAATAAATTTTACATTTTTTTTTTAAATGTTTTTGACTGAAAAGGCGTAGGTACTACTCCATTAGAGAAACTTTAGAATATACTTAAATAAGTTAGAAATATGTGTGAATGAAATATAGAATGAATTTCAATAACAAATAATTATAATATCTATCTTAATAATAAAGCAGATACGACAATAGTTGGATGCCCTCGGGCACCAGATAGTGGAACTCAGAATGTAATCTAAGACCAAATTAATATTACCTATGCTGGACAATGAATAAATGATTATGATTATGATTATGAAATATTTTTCCTTCTAATACTTAGTTTATCGATGTCTTATAAGTGGCATTATATCAATGAGACACGTTTGAAAATATAAAACAAGAATACCAAATCGAATCGATGTTATTATTATGTCAAACACTAATCACAAGTTGCTCGTGCTAGAAAAATCTCTAGGTATAATGATGAATATGATGATGACGATTTTTAATACCCGATTTATTTTACGCATCTGTACAAATATATGTTTTTGCTAAAATGATATTCATATCCGTATCGCTCCGGTCAGCCCGATATCGCCCGGGTGACGTTTTAATCTGGCACGTTAATTATCTCGTGTTGGGGGTGTGATGAAGTGCCCTACACGTTAGATTAGCCATTGTCCGCTAATGATGGATGAAAGAGGGTGTGACCGTACCGGCGCAAGGGATGAGACGCAGCGGAAACGGGGATGAAAGTTAGAAAGCCAACATTCTGCATAGTTTATCTGTATACTCGTATAGTATAAATCTTCCCAGGTTAATTTTTCGCTTCGAGCCATTACATTAAATTTGAACCTTAATACTATGACGATACCGTTTTTTTGAAAGATAAGGGCTCGAAGCGAAAAATTCACCTAGGAAGATTTATACTATATAATAAAAGGCAACCGTTACTGACTGATCTCAGCTCAAACCACTGCAGGGATTGTGCTGAGGCACACACATAGCTATTATGACGTAGGTATCCGCTAAGAAGGGGTTGTTTGAAATTCCCACGGGATAGGGAATAAATCGGATTTATATATTCGCTTCAAAGTGCTATGTCCGCAACTATAATTATTAGAAAATTCAAATTTGTCATGCAAGTAGGTGATTATAATAGAAAAAAAAACTAATGTCTCGAATTTTGGCAAATCTTACGGGATAAGGACAAAACGGGATATTTATATATTCAATTCAACCGGCGGACTTTATCTCAGTAACCATTCCTTTAGGGTTATACCTACTTAGGCTAAACTAACTAAAACTAGGTACCAAAAAGATCAAAAATTATAACGCTTCAGTCTGTCACATGCGCCCACATTATGCGTATCCACGCCGCGGAACCACGGGTCTGGTTAATTCCACGGTTTAATCCAGCCTCATTGTCTGAGAAGGTTCAACCGGCCCCTGTTTACGTAATTGCATCAGATAGGTGAAAAGTATGGTTCAAATCGGCCGGTGTCAAGTGTCAGGCCACTCTTGCGTCGAAATTAGCGCTCGTTTCCAAAATGCCGCGTTATTAAAGCACTAGTTGTTTCCTGCGACTTTGTCTGCGTCACGTGGGAACTTCGTACATTTCCGAAATAAAACAGAGGCTGTTCATCAAAGTCAAAGTTAAAATCTTTATTCAATTTAGGGTAAGTATAACTTTTACTCACCTTCGGTTTGTGTCACAAAACCACACTCGTTTTTTAATACCTCTCATTATGGACCAGCCACATAAGTAACTATTCTAGTACCCCTTAGCCATTAATGTTTTCTTGATTAAGGATTTGAATTTCGTATCTGTTTCGTTGATTACAAGTTTTGAAATATTATAAAAACGTACGCAATTTTCCAGAAACGAGTTTTTTTTGTTATTTTTTAATCAGGCGTTACTTTGCGGAGGTCCATATTAATGAACTAAAACAATTATTTTCCTCATCCGCGACCTTTCAAGGAATTTTAAGGTCGCGGGTGAGCAAAGTAATTGTTTCAGCTCATTAGTATGGACCTCCGCAAAGTAACGCCTGAAGATCGCGGGTGAGCAAAGGAATTGTTCCACTTATTTTTTTCAGTTTTGGCTAGTCTGTAAGATGGAATTTCAAAAAAGATTTTAAACCCTAAGTGCTGCAATCGTAATAGTCCTTTAAAGGTCTTAATGGTATCCCAAAAAAGGGGATACAATAAAGCCGTTGTCCACTAGACAAATGGCTGAAGACAATGCGGGGGACAATGGGACGCTTTTGTGTTGTGGATGGACAACAAGCCGAGAGGTGAGAGCGCGTATTTGGTTCACTCTGCTTTATTTTCTTGCTCCTTCCTTTTATTTCTTTACTGTTAACGAGTATCCAATTCTATTTTCATGCCAATCTCGCTAGTGGCTGTGAAGTTTAGCACATAATTAAGTACTTTATTACAAATTTTAAGAGTTATTTCTGTATCACAGCGTAACTTTTCTCAGACTGTTGTTTTGTACGGTTAACTATGATTTCACGTGGTCCAAGTTTTACTTCTCTATCCATTTATTTTTGATACCTTTTCTTAACAGTCTCGCTCATTGGACGGTCAGTAAAGTGCCACAGAAAAGACTCCGCCGCAACTCTTCGGTAGACAAGTGCAAAAATCGTTTTCAGCCACAGGCAAATCACTGCGCCTCTAGCGGCACATATCAGCAACAAACTGTCCTCATACCTAGTATTTGAATTTTCCAACGTATGCCAGATGTGTTTTGCGACCAAAAACGTACGCTACAGACTCAGAAAATCACTTAAAATCCGTACGCTCATGGAATGAAGCGATTCGTAGCCGTTGACATTGTGACAGGGGCCGCGAATTTATCGAGAGAGTGAAAAATGATGCAGCACCAGTCGTAGGCCGATGTCGGCAACCCTGGGATACTGAACGATGAACGGAAAAAGAATAGCAATTAAAGTGACGTTTCTTGGATTGCTACTGTTGTAACAAAAACCGAACATTTGATACCGTTGTCATTGTTGTTTTTTTTTAATTCTTTCCGCTAGGGAAAAGGCAAAAGTTTAGAACCATACAGCCAAGTTTTGTTATATATTTTTACTCTTCTTGTGAGCTTTTCTTGTGAGTTTTTGTATTCTTGTGGTTTTTTTTTGTTTTTGGACTGGATGCGAAAGGCGCAAAACCGGGAAGAATGGCGTGCATTAGAAAAGACCTACACTCAGCATTGGGTGGTGAAAGGTTGAAAAAGAAGAAGAAGAAGAGAGAGTTTTAATAAGGCCAATTAGGGGCCATGTCTTCAGTCGAAAACATTATGAGCGCAATAACTAATATTTTTCGGGACCTAATCAAAATTTGTTGCTAAAATTACCTCGATTAATTTCATGATTGATGCCCGAGGAATAAAGTTGTGATTTCTTATGAGTGAGAATCGTGAAAATTGTAATATTTACAACTAAGTATTTAGACTCATAGAGGATGCTTCAAGCACCCCCACTCCAACCTGATTGATTGACTACAAACTCGCTGTAATCCCGCAGATAGCATTAGCTCACCATTAGCCCCCTCGCCGTCAGAGATTGACAGACAAACGAGCACGCTTTGACGAAATCCTTAAAAATGTGTCGAACTTAACGCCTAATGAGGCTCTTGGATGTCTTGAACACTATTAATCCACACTGTAGATTCTATAGTGAAGAAAAGTTTTATGTTGAAGGTTATGAAATGTCGGGTCGAACTTTTGGTTTCAGATCCGGCGAAAATCCGAAACTAGTTAGAACCCAAATGAGAAGAAACCAAATGCTGGAACAAGAACCAAAACCGGTTTTGTGGCCATATGTGAGGTTGTGTGGAGCAACTAGTGTTGTGGACTGGTGTACCACCCGCGCATTTGTTAATTTGTCGTGGCTACTTTGTTATTTCATATTAAATCGACATGTTATTCCACATTAAACCTTTTATACAGGGTGCTAACAAATTAGATACCAATATTTCTATGGCTTAATGCTCATCAAAACAAGTCACTTTTATTCTAACAACTTTTTAAAATTTTAAAATAAAATCTTGATTTTCCATTACTAAAGCAGTAATCCGTTTGGTTGGATATGTATGTATGTATGTTGGATACGTATGAAAAGTGTGCTTATATATATTAGCATCTTATATATACTCGCTTTTTTAGAGCTACTGGACTAATTATTGACGTAACTGTTGCGGGAACCTTTGACCGGTCTGTTTGGCGAATCTGGATGGAGATCTATGTTCAGCAGTGGATTTATATCGGTTGAAATGATGATATTATAAATTCCTAATTTAGTAAAAGGATGTAGAAGCAGTGGCAAGCTATTGGAGCGTTAATTTCCTATGAATATAGAGAGACCTTGGGAAAGACTAGAATACTTTTTACCCCGAAAATATGTACAATCGAATTCTTCGCAGATGTAGCCGCGTGCAGTAGCTTGTAATACATAAGTTGGAGATGTATAAGGTCTCCGAACAAATACCTAACCTAAAATCCAGTACCTACAGTTCAAACCGAAATACGGGTGACGACTTACGTACCTACGTTTAAGCTGGAGTAACACTCCACTGCACACCCACCCATTGTAGTGAGAAGCTTGCGTCGAAGCGTTTGGACGCGGCGTGAACGCGTCCGTACCTTCCGTGGTTTTTTTGGAAGTGTATTTAAATTTGCTGGTGGTTACGAGTTTTATAGTCTGCGTTTTGAATTCACTTTAGGAAAATATTTGTTCGTGGAATTGAAACGGTTAAACGCGCCGGTACCCACACAATAGGCAGGGAATAGACTGGGCTGTAGGTAGTTCTAGATTTGTATTTTAGATGACAATGGCAAAGCCAAAAAGGGTTGTGATTTTAGCAGTCATTGTATGTCTGTATTTACGTATGTTCTACCATAGCTGTAATTCTACTTACCTAACTTCTACAATATCTACTAATCTCAGTTGCATAAACTAAAAAAAATAATTCACGTACTTATTTCGTATTAAATCTATCTATCTTCACTCAATATCAACAACCGAAGAAATCGTACGACTATTTAGAGATTTTCATGATGATACTCTTTGTCTTTTCACCTGGTTATTACTTAAAACACAACAAACGTGTCTAAACCTATATTCTTTACAGACATCAAAACTGTCCAACTAATGTAACCCAAACCAGTTTAATTTATGAAGCAAAACAAAAATAGTTTTAGACCACTAAAATATGTAATACATCAGGCACATTCGGTCCACAAAGCTAGTACAAAATAAAATAAATATTATGTAATAAAACTTTAAATCATAACCGTGAAAACAAACGTAAACAAACACATCTCGTTTTGAATCAAAAACAATAATGATTGTCATTCGATTTCAAACCAATCCCATTGTAATTTTCTAGAAATACAACAGTGCATGTTCATTAAAACAATAGTACATTACAGTCACTCAGAGCAGTTTAATAAATACGAATAACACTTGCTCTACCCCTGAAGTCGGGCAGCAAATCTTTATGGGTAATTTGCCAAAATATGAGATTTGGGGTGAGAATGGAAACTACATAGTTCCAATGAGGAGTTCGTTTCACGATCATTCCGGCAGACTTCACCCCCCATCGGAAATTCACCCCCTTCCGAAAATGATATTGTTTATGTAATGTGGCGCCAGGAGTCTTGTGTATTTATGCGGATTAGAAGATGTTTGTTGTACAATTATCAGAAATACTAATAAAATTCTGTTTTAAATTTAATTTAACGATTGACACCAATTGACCTAGTCCCAGACTAAGCAAAGCTTGTACTATGGGTACTAGACAGCGGATAAACGTACTTATATAGATAAATACATACTTAAATACATATTAAAGATCCTAAACTCGAGCATAAATAAATATTCGCATTTTTCACACAAATATCTGCCCCGACCGGGAATCGAACCCGGGACCTCAAGCTTCATAGTCAGGTTCTCTAACAACTAGCGGATCGTCTATACTTCATTTAATTTAGAATTAGAAACCACAACAACATTATATTGCGGCTCGTGAACTGTAATCTCTTTACAATTTGTACTAGAGTAACAACTGACGACACGCATAAATAAAGTGACTTTAAAACAATTTTATTTTGCGGCTCCCAGACTATTTTACTGTTCTATTTGCTAGGTAAGAAATAGTTGACCAGACGCAATAAAATGTTATTGTGGTTTCTAATTCTAAATTAAATGAAGTATAGAATGCCAGTGATTGATGATTTTTTCCTTACTTGTATTGTAAAGTCTTACATACTTAATAGATAAATAATAAAAAAAAAAAACTCAGGTACAATAACAGACAACCTCGTGCTTATTTTTTAACCCCCGACACAAAAAGAGGGGTGTTATAAGTTTGACCGCTATGTGTGTGTGTGTGTGTCTGTCTGTGGCTTCATAGCTCTTAAACGGGTGAACCGATTTGGATGCGGTTGTTTTTATTAGATAGCAGGTTTCTTGGCAATGGTTCTTAGATTATGTTTTATCAAAATCGGTTCAGCCGTTTCAAAGTTATCAACTCTTTTGTTGGGCGCGGAAGGGATCTTAGACGCATAACGGGCATTTACTTTATGTTCAAACACACGTGTGACATAATTGCTTTGGCGGTTTTTGAATTCTTTCATTTATAGTTATCTTGGCATGGTTGCCATGGGTTGACCTTAAATAATATTACTTCCTTTCATAAAATAAGTATAATGGGACAATTGACACCAATTGACCTAGTCCCAAAGTTTGTACTAATACCACAACACACACTTGTGGTTCGTGTTCATGGCAGAAAGAAAGAAAACATTTATTTCTGACAACATGGAGAGAAAGATAAACAACGAAGTAATCCTACGTAAGTTATTTTTTTCCTTTTGAGAAACGCAACACTAAAATTGAATACGCTACGCAAGTTCATACGAGAAAAGAACATTTGTCTTCTCCGTTTAAAAAAAACATTTCTATTCATTTGACTAATGCTCGATAATGGATGCGAAATCAAAATCAGTTTTACGTAAAAGCCATAAACTGCAGTTTGGATTCAGATCAAGATAAATGCGAAGGGAGCTTTTGTTCTGGAGATCTCGTTCGGAAAAAAAATGATGAACTGTTTTGAGAGCACGCTGAATTCAATTGCATTTTCCAATGGCAAATAAAAATCAATTTTTCAACTCTAAATTCATATCACTATCATCATCATCACAGCCTATAACACGTCCTATTGCTCACACGCCTCCTCTCAGAATGAGATGGCTTGGGCCTCAGTTTCCACTTTCCATCAGGTTGGCTGCGAGTTCGTCTAATGTAAAATTCTGGATGCATTGCCGATCCTTCCAGGGTTGAGTGATCTCGTTTTTAGGGTTCCGTACCCAAAAAGGGTAAAAACGGGAACCTATTACTGAGACTTCGCTGTCCTAAAACACAGAATAAAATAAATATTTAAGGGGGCTCCCATACAACAAACGTGATTTTTTTTGCTCGTTTTTGCTCGATATTGATAACGGCAACAGGTAGACGCCCTGAAATATTCACAGAATATTTAGCGATTTTTCACTTTAAAATCAATTCAGTAATTTAGAAGAAAAATGTTAACAAACTCTTACCTCAAACGCAAAACTTCTCCGTTCCATCTTTGCTAAAAACTAACTAAAGCTATAACATATCAAACTTAACATAACAAATTGCTGATCCCAAACCAAAGCGAGTCGCATATTTCAAACACAGAACAGAGGGCGCCGGGGTCGCATTTCCGGTTAATGACGCTGGATGTACGACGTCACTTCCGGTGTGTTCCGGACAAGTTTAATGGTGCCCCTATTTGTTTAAGAACGTTGGCATTATTCTATTTAGCTTTTTCTTCTGCTTAATGTAGATTTAAATGAAGTGTAGGATTAGTTTTTTTCTTTATTTATTGCTGTAGAATTGTTTTCGATTATTCATCCGGCCTATATACGAGTACGTCTCATTGTAGGGCACAGGCCTCTTCTTAGAATGTGATGGCTTGGGTAGTAGTTCCCACACGAGAACTTTACACACACCATTGAATTTAACCCTTCGCATGCTTAGACACGGATTTGTGTCAAATTCAATTGTGCATTCTATTTGTATTTTTATTTTAATCTGTAAAATCGGCTTTATATGAAACAGAAAAGACTAGAACGCACGTTTTTTTTTCAGTTCCCGCATACGAGGAGTTAATCGCAGGTTTGCTTTGGTTTTCTCATGATGTTTTCCTTTACCGTAAAGTACATTGTAAATTACAAACTTAATTTCGCACATGAATTTCGAAAAAATCAGAAGTCGAATCCGGGTTCGAACCTACGACCCTCAGCTTGAGAGGCCGGTGGTCAAACCACTAAGCTACCACGACTCTTTATTTCGATCTATAATATTACCAGGATTTATTTCAGACAGCTCACGACATAATCGTGCATAAACATAATAATATGAAAGGGTACTTAGTATGAAACATTTCTTGAACTTTTACTGGAAAAAGGCCAAACGTGTCCCCATTTAAATATAAGATAACGGCCAGAAAACAATAAATCGACATATAAATGCAACGCGGGACATTAAAGCCCAGAATGGCCTTTCAAACTCCTAATTATGGCCAAGTCGTTAATTTTGAAATCAAGAAAATTCCCGTAAGTTACTGTCGCGGCGTGGATAGAACAACAGCAGGTCCATTTTTTACAAATAAAAAGTTGCTTAGACTCCATTTACGAATAATCTGTTTATCGCTATCCCGCGGGAAGTATGCATTTTTTTAGAATAAAAAATATCCTAAATGTTAATCCAGATTATAAATTATCTGTGTGCCAAATTACTTCGGAATCCGTAAAACTGTTTTAGCGTGAATGAATACCAAACAAACTTTCACACATCTATTCATAAACCCATACTAACTTTTGCGTAGAAGTACTATTTGACCGAACGAGCGCAAAGCGTCTACGTTTCAGCTTGGGCAAAGATGCCTGGGGCTAAATTCAGGAACGGCACAACACGGTTTGCGAGCGGTAACTCCATCGTTTGCGAGAGAATAGGGATGAACTGCTATTCAGGAACGCCAAAAATCACTGGTTTGCGAGAGGTTTGGTTTGGGCTGAGCTTGGGATGATAATTTTAAATCTATTTAGGGTCAAGTAAACGTGACGTGTCTTTGGCATATTGCATCTTAGACAGATGAGAGAGAGAGAGAGAGAGAGAGAGAGAGAGAGAGAGAGAGAGAGAGAGAGAGAGAGAGAGAGAGAGAGAGAGAGAGAGAGAGAGAGAGAGAGAGAGAGAGAGAGAGAGAGAGAGAGAGAGAGAGAGAGAGAGAGAGAGAGAGAGAGAGAGAGAGAGAGAGAGAGAGAGATATGATTATTTACACATATTCGATACACAGGAAATACAGTTGACAGGAAAAGATACAAATAAAAATCATCGAATAGTATAAATTGGGCCCCACTCAGCATAATGTTGCGGCAAGCCGCAACGCTGTTTTTCAAATGAATGAATGTTTTTCAGATGAAGAAATCACATCTTTATTAAACCATTATTCCATTGGGATTTTTGTTATTAAACAAGATTTTATTACATTAGATTCCTATATTACGAAAATCTAGCCGATACGTCCTACTGTAATTTTAACGTCTTACGGTCTCCTCCAAGGGAGGAACAATAAAAAAACAAAATGGCGTCTTTTAATGAGCAATTTTGTGAGTAAACGGGCTCAATGGTTCGCTTTCTGCTTTCTTTTCCTTGCTATTCTTTGGATTTAGTTATTTTACACCGGCCAATGTTATTGTGAAAACATTTAACCAAAGTTTAATAACTGTTCTTGAAGCAGCTAGAGAACTTTTTATTACAAACTTAAGAAGCATAACTTGTCTACTTTTTGTTTTGTAGTTGTTTGAAAGAGATCGCTTTGAACTATTCAATAAAGCCGTTTATACAGGGTTGAAAAATACAGGTCATATTTTTGATTTGTACGGAATCTTCAATGAGCGAGTCCAACTTGCACTCTGCTTTTTTTCATATAAATACTGTCGTATGTTAACTTACGATTTGTTTGTCTTGCTCCAGGAACTGCTGGAAAGGCGGATCAAACAGCTGGAATCGCAGCTGGAAGAAGAGAAGTCAAAAACGCAGCGAGAGCGTATGACCGTCACGAAGCTGCAGAACAAACTCATCAAGGTAAGTCCAAACAGAACTGTAACCCGGAAAACTGGATTATTTTCACGTAACTGTAAAATTAGAAGCTTTGGAATAAGGCGCTACCCACAAAATACGTGTAACGTCGCAGATTTTTAAACAAGTATAGTGAAATTAAATATATATAACTTAACTGTCTTTTAGTAACAGCTCGGCAACTTTGAAGTTTGGTTTAAGGGGATTTTCACTTTAAATGGAGCAAAAAATTTTTTAATAAAAGGGGAAATTTTGGTGTTTTCTTACTCAGAATCAAGAGCGCAAAAAGTATCCCTATATCCCTAATTTTCCATCTTTTTTTTTTGTCCGTTCGTTTGTAACGAGCCATACAAACTTTATGAAAAATAAAGTCACCAAACTGACTGAAAAATAAAGACTTTTTTTCTTTATAAAAATGAATAGTGCTCTTGATTCTGAGTATAGTCGGGGTAAAAAAAGGTTCGTCACTTTTCGACCTTAATTCGTTGACATAGAGTCGAAAAGTGACGAACTTTTTCTTACCCCGACTATACCTAAGAACACACCACTTCCTCATTTAAAAAGAGTTGTCTTCGGCATTTAAATTGAAAATTCCCATAAGTATGATAAGTTTATACAAAGACAATGCTTTGAAGAAAAAGCTTCCTGTCTATCTATTACCTATCTATTTCCATTTACTTATAATAATCAAAATCCCATTTCAATCAAATTTTAAACAAATGCCATCAATTTTCACCAACCCTCATTCTCAATTCCCAATCATAGAACATTGAAATACAGCTCAAATTTCAACGACACGACTAAATTAACCCGTCTAGTGATTTAGTTATTTACTGTACATTGTCATTGATTAACCGAAGGGTTAAAATTGAAGCTTGATTGAATTTTTCGTTTACCCTCTTACAATCGGAGGGAAATAATCCTGAGTTACATATTACCTCTGAGATTGAAACAATTACCGTGAAGCCTGCACAATGGGTATTTTATTTCCAACGATACCTGCTTAGTTAAGGCGGATCACTGCAGCGAATTGTTATTTACTTGCCGCTCTCAGAGTCAATCGAAAAATGTCATATTTCTTAGATTCATTTCTGTTCTATTCTGTTTGGAAATAAGAACACACCAACAGTTTTAGTTTTGCCTTACTTACTAAACCTATCCTAACCCTTCCTCCTCCTTCCTTATCCTTGCTAATATTAATGAACTGAAACAATTACTTAAGGTCGCGGGTGAGCAAAGTAATTGCTTCAGTTCACTCGTATTTGTCTGCCTGTCCGCTGTCACCCCTACACGCTTAAACCGCTGAACCGATTTAGGTGAAATTTAATATAGAGATAGTTTGAGACCCTGGGTAGGAAATAGAATAGATTATATCCCGCGGGAATATAAAAATCTAGTTTTACCATAAATCTTCTAATATATAAAAATCTTGTGTCACGGTGTTTGTTATCGAACTCCTCCGAAACGGCTTAACCGATTTTTATGAAATTAATTTCTCTATATTCGGAAGGTCTGAGAATAGGTCGTAGGCTATTTTTTATACCCCTATTCTTCGCGGACGGAGTCGCGGGCAACAGCTAGTAAACTATTATATCGTCTTAAATGAGCGATTGTGCCTTCGCCTTAACTAAGGTAGTTGTCAATATTTGGCTTCTATTAATTAAGTGCTCCCCCCACTGTTGAAAAATCCATTGCAGACGAAAATAATATTATAGACTCAAACATTATTTTGTTCTTAATACTTTTCTACTTTTAGAGATAACTTGCTCGCGTGGGAACTACAACCAATGCCCTCTCATTCTGAGAGGAGGCCTGCATCCCACCTAGTGGGACTTAAAATAGGCCAAGATGAAGATCATCATCATCATCCCAGCCTATATACGTCCCACTGCAGGGCACAGGCCTTCTCTCAGAATGAAAGGGCTTTGGCCGTAGTTCCCACGCGGGCCCAGTGCGGATTGGGAAACTTCACACGCACCATTGAATTTCTTCTCAGGTGTGTGCAGGTTTCCTCACGACGTTTTCCTTCACCGTAAGCTTATGGTAAATTTCAAATCTAATTTCGCACATAAATTTCAAAAACTCAGAGGTGCGAGCCCGGATTCGAACCCACGACCCTCTGCTTGAGAGGCAATAGGTCAAACCACTAGGCCACCACGGCTTATTGAAAATCACCCTTAGGGTAATTGAAAAACCTTGTCGTATCCATCTCAATTTCTACTCTCAATCTATTTGTCTTCAATAAAGGAGGCAGGGAGAGCATTTGTAAAATTCAACACATTTCCCGCTCAGCGCTTCGCCTGCCAAAAAAACCTTCACAAATCAGTCTGGCAATTATTCCGTGAACAGGGCTGTATATTGAGCTGATTAAGAATTTTCTAATGTGATCGGTCCTTCCAGACTTTCCAGAGCAGTATCTCAAAGTCGCATAATATCAGACTCGCAGCATACCAGAATCGGAAAATATCTAACTCGCAGAATACCAGAATCGCAAAATATCAGAATCGCTGAATACTAGAATCGGAAAATATCGGACTCGCAGAATACCAGAATCGCAAAATATCAGACTCGCAGGATACCAGACACGCAAAATATCAGACTCGCAGGATGCCAGACTCGCAAAATATCAGACTCGCAGGATACCAGACTCGCAGGATGCCAGACTCGCAAAATATCAGACTCGCAGGATACCAGAATCGCAAAATATCAGACTCGCAGGATGCCAGACTCGCAAAATATCAGACTCGCAGGATACCAGACTCGCAAAATATCAGACTCGCGGGATACCAGAATCGCAGAATATCAGACTCGAAGGATACTAAAATCGCAAAATATCACACTCGCAGGATATCAGAAACAGAATCGCAAAAAAAAGTCGTAAAGCAGAAAAAACAAAGAAATAAAGTTTTATATTAATAGTTCATGATGTTATTTGTTCTTATAAAAAGATTTCAGGATTATCTGTACAACTTGGCATCCATTTAGATCACAGTCCTTTTGTCGCCGAACTGCACAACCAAGCTTATTTTCGGTATTTAACTTGGCTAACATTTTTCACAATGATATTTTTGGTGAGATAATTTAATTCCAAACTGAAATAGAGACGCGCTTTTCGCTCTCTCGGTCAATAATCTGTTAACTTTTAATATAAATCCCGATAACAGCCAGGTTTCCAACACAATACGTCGTTTATCTTTGACGGCGCGGCCGTCGGGAATTCTCTGATTGCCGGCATGAAATTGATTGGGCTCTTTTTTGTCCGTCTGTCTATTACCCCTGGTGCGGAATTTGTCTGCATATTTCCTATGGGCCTATAGGAGGTATTGGAATATTTGAACCGCTCCGATTTTCAACTTTTGATTCGGCGGTAGTTTTATTTCAGTCTACAACCCATTCATTACACCTGGCATTTGAATTCCTAAAAATTACATTGTGGTTTTTTACGTAGCACAAAGTAATTTTTTTAAAAATTTCATTAATTATTCTATACTTCGCGGTTTAGGTTTTTAGGATATTATCCCGTAGGTATGTACGGATAAAAAGTAGCCTATGTTTTATTCCGAAAATTCAATTATCTGCGAACCAAAGTCCATCCAAATCCGTCCAGCCGTTTTGACGTAAAAGAGTACCAAACACACACATGCACACACACTTACAAACTTTTTCATATTTATTTATTTACGAGTATTTGTATGTGAAATATTGATAGGAATTTGCATCTCTCCGCTGGGCAAAGGTCTCTCTTCTTTGCTCCATCGTTCATCGAACAGAGTTCTAGCCATCTCACTTCGTAAACATCTAGATAGGTTGTCCCTCCATCTTCGTTTCAGTCTGCCTCTATGTAGGACGGCGACGTTTGAAGTTTTTCTATGGAAAGTTACGGTGGTAACCGAGCAAGTTGGATCACCTGATGGCTAATGTATCATCCATGGACACATACCGGCTGTATTATTTTCCACACTAATTGTAAAGTTTAAAATTATCTACACAACCTCTCACCCTTGGTGGTAGAGGTGTATGTAGTTCATTTTAAGCCCCACAACCGTTCATCATGACTGTACATTAGATAGAGCACGTTTGATATAACAGAATACAACTCTCAATCCAACGCAACTTGTAGTTAACTACAACTACTACGTTGGTCTGAGGGTTTTAACTTTAAACCCACTCCATCAGACAATACCAGCTCTAAAGAACAATCCCGTTCTAGACATTCGATTCTATATTTTAGTTTCAAGAGTTTCATTAGAGTTGGTGCAAGTTGCTGCCCGCGGGTCTGTCTCGGTAAACACCGACCGGCCATCCTTGTGTTTGTCTCTGTTTAAATTTCAGCTCTGAAATTCACAATGGACGGCAATAGCAAAACTTTCAAGAAACCCCACTGGATTTTTTTAACGTTGTAAGTCCTCGCGTATTTTTTAAAGCACAAATCTGTCGTAAGTATAACTGAGTTGATAAATATCTAACTCCAATATGTCCGCAATAATTGACATGGAGAGATGATTTTTATTCTCATTATGTAATTCTATTTTCATTAAAATTTCAAGAATCACCATATGGCGGACATATTGGGGTTTGATTTTTATCAACTCCACTGCCGAGCATAAACGGGATTTATAAATTAGCTTCAGAGTGACCATAATCTTCTTAATTATGATAACTTAGAATCATCAAATTTGGCCTGCAAGTAGTGCGTAATTATAACAGTAGAAGATGAATTTCAGAATTTTTGGAAACTGAGACCAATGATTTTGATGGATTTTCAAATAATTTATTGAATCAGGCGTTACTTTGCGAAGGTCCAAATCAATGAACTGAAACAATTACTTTGCTCACCCGCGACCTTTTGATAAGTTAAGTTTATGCAAGAAATGTGTGTTCATGTAGTTCCTCCACCTCTACACTGTACGAACACACACAAACCCAACTATCACCACCACCAAACTAACGCAACCGTTTAGCTAAACGGTTGAAGATTTGTGTGACTAGTGTTTGTTCGTATAGTGTGGAGACTGGAGGTGGAGGAACTGCACTAACACACCACACATTTCTTGCATAACTATCATAAGGTCGCGGGTGAGCAAAGTAATTGTTTCAGTTCGTTTTTTGATGGATTTTCAGGTGTTACTTTGTCGGATTTTTGCTTTATTCAATGAAAGCAGAGACGAATCTTTAACCATGCTCGTAGCTTTAACCAGACATTTGAATTGGGTGAGACGAAGGCGCGGGCAAAAGCTAGTACAAGTAGTAGTTTATACGAATTCATTATGAAATGAAACATCACAACTCGTATAAATCTCTGCAGTAGTGTCGTGCGACGCTCTAGACGATATATGGAGAAACTTTAAATTTTACCCCGTTTGCCGGGAGACACGTAACCGAAGTTTAAGGGAGATTAAGTCTACGTGAGGAGGTGTTGTTTCTCTTTAACTAAGTATGTAGGTAGAGTCAGGAGGAGGATGTTTATTTCTACAGGGTGTTACAAAATAACCCCTAAAGCCTGAAACCCCATGAACAGTAAATAAAACTGTAATTTTGCGAACTGTTCTTTTTTTCCTAAAAAAAATTTATTTTTATTTTTTTATTTTTTATTTAGTCTATTTTTGTGTCCCACTGCTGGGCAAAGGCCTCTCCTCTCTTGCTCCACTCCTGCCTATCAAAGGCGAGCTCCCGCCATCCCAAAAAAAAATACTAATTTAATTCTTTACTGGAGTACTTCCATACCCTTCAGTTATTACGGGTAATTTTGTAACACCCTGTATAATACTTACTGCCGCGCTAAGCCAAAAAGCGGTATCTCAAAAAAAAATCGTAAAGATGATTTATGGCATCGGATAACTTAAAAAATACGTATATAATGAACTAAGTCAAATAGCGGTGCCTTATTTAAAACGTGTGAAAAAATACTGTAAAAAGTTTTTCCCGTCTCAGTTTTACCTCAAATTATTAAGATAAAAAACCAGACCAACCAGAGCTCATCCTCAGAGCACCACAACCGTATGCTATGCTACCAAATGCTACCAAATGTTAAACTGTACTATGTTATTTCCGAATGCAGAATTGTGCATGTACGTATTTATTATTTTATTCTTTGTGTTTTTGTTTATTTGTATGAAATTGTGTGTATTTTATTGTATACGTGTGTCTCCTTGTAAAAGTGTATAAATGTCTTCTTTCTTTTCTTTCTTACATTATAAATAGACAAAAATGACACAAAAAAATATGGAAATTAGGGAAAAGTATTTATTTTTATCATCAAAAAGCAATATAGCGCTCTTTATTCTGAGAAGACCTCAAAATTATCTAAACCTGAAAAAAAGTGGCAAGTACATTTTAAATTGGAAATACTCAAACATTATTTTTACACAACATCAAAGTGACAAGACCAGGTATTTACAGTAGCAACGATCAATATTCATTATTTCAACTACTTTAATCAACACTACAAGTCGCAAAATATCCAAGGAAGCCTAATGAATCAATCTCCTCGGTAATTAACCGTTAACGGCGTTCAAAGGCGGCGCGCGCGCAGGAATGCGCGTGACCGACGCAATTAGTCGGTCCTTCGAGCCGGATGTTTTTGCGAGTACTCCGTCTAACAGCAACCTAATTGTCTTATTTCCTTTGCTACGTGCAACTTAGTTCGAGCCTTCAATCATTGCCTTAGAGATTACTTTGCGTTCGATTCAATTTTAAGACATTTGGATACGTAACGTAGTAACTCGCAGTGGCTGTGGGTGCCATTTTGAACTTTGTTAATAAAATAGTTTAAGGGTAGTTTTAAAATGATTGCGTTTTACTTGGATGTCATCCAGGATGCCATTCCTCTGCCATTCCTCACCTAAATATTTCGTATGTGTGTTTGTCTTTTTGTTTCGATGGAACACCTGAATGTGGCACCTGTGCTCATTAGTCATTGCCTTTTTGAAATGAATTAGTTTGGCTGGGGAGTTTTGCAAGCGTTTCAACCGCCATTAGTTTACTGCCAACGAGTATTGAAATGATCAGTTAACATAAATTTTAATAAATTGGAATTGTACGGTAAGGACACTATATTATTATCAGGTCAGACACAGGTCACAGGTCATTGTACGATATTCTTCGTGCTTCGCGACCGTGCTTTAGGCAATTTTACTCAAAGGAGACTTCATTATGAATTTAAAAACAATTTGAAATGCGTTCAAAGATTTTTCAGAACAGAATCGAACCCGCCAAATGATAAATAAGCGTAATATTACGATACCGATTATAGCTAGACCGTTTAAGTGAGTTTTCCGAATAACATAGCATCACTGAAACATACAAACACACATGGAACCAGCTTGCGGCGGCAGTATTGTCAGACCGGTACAACTTGGGGATCTTCCAAAAACGAGCTTACTCTTTTCTCAAAGGGCCGGCAACGCGCCCGCAACGCAACTTGTGTTGTTTGTGTCCATGGACGGCGATGATTGCTTTCCATCAGGTGACTCGCCTTCTCGTTTGGCCCTATCATATTAAAAAAAAACATCTTAAATAACGAACGCCAGGAAATATATAGGCCGGAGGACGCATATGGGCAGAGATGGTGAAGCCATGATTTGTATCATTTTAAAACTACCGCGACGACCTGGTTAAGGTTGCGGGATCGCGTTGGATGCGGAGGTCACGGGACCGATCAGTTTGGCGAGCCTTGGGGAGGCCTATGTTCAGCAGTGGACATCTTTCGGCTGAAATAATGATCATGATGAAACTAACGTGAATCATGTCGTGCTAATTAATTATACAGATTAATCAAGCACGATTTGATATCAGGATTTTCTTCATGCGCCAACCATGCATCTAGATGCCTTAATCAAACTAGCAGCAAATATTAACTACCTACCATCACAATCTACCTGCCTCTTAATTACAAACATCCCTTGAGCCCACTAAACCATAATCTTGACAAAGAACAGTGGGCAATAATCGTAACGTATCCAACTAATCAAACTTGGGGGATTCAATTACACTCGACGCCGTCAGATGACCCTTATTACTGAGACAAGATCTTTATGCCCGTCTGTCCCTTAAGGACGCACTGTGTTGTTAAACGCGCCGGTTATTTTCGGCGGTTTTTAAAACGCTGTGAGAAATTGAGTGATCTTTTGACGCGATATTCGGTGAAGCGATTAACAAATATTTTGTCGTTTGTTTTGTTGTTTCAGCGTGGAAAATTATTTGAAGCTATTATTTTTCAATATTCCACTTACATTCGTTAAGGATAAATGCTTTTCAGTAGCGTTTTCCACAATGTTCTTAGGTTTTCTGCATCCTTTTATTCAAAAAGCACTTTTAAATCGGTCAGTTTTAGACCACAATTTTAAAAACACGATTACAATTATATAATCTTAGTGACGTCTGGTGTTTTATGTAAAAAAATTGATAGTCGCATTCGGCGGGTTTTTAGGGTTCCGTAGTCAACTAAGACCCCTTATAGTTTCGCCATGTCTGTCTGTCTGTCCGTCCGCGGCTAAGCTCAGAGATCGTTAGTACTAGAAAGCTGTAATTTGGCATGAATATACATATCAGTCACGCCAACAAAGTGGTAAAATAAAAAATATAAAATATTTTTTTTTTAGGGTTGGTCAATGAAAGATCTAATGAAGGGCGATCTTCCTCTAACCCTAAAACGGAGACTCGTTGATATGTGTATACTGCCTATCCTAACTTACGGTGCTCAAACATGGTCATTGACGGACTTACAGAAGACCAAATTGAAGGTTTGCCAAAGAGCAATGGAGCGCAGTATGCTCGGGGTGAAGCGGATTGATCGGATCCGAAACACCTCACTGCGCTCCCAAACACGCATTACCGATGTGGGTGCCAAGGCTGACAAGCTTAAGTGGGACTGGGCAGGCCACGCCAGCCGCATAGATCCAAATCGGTGGGCTAGGTTAGCCACGGACTGGATACCACAGGATGGATGGCGGCGACGAGGTAGGCCCAGGAGGCGTTGGCGGGACGACCTAGACGTGTACCTCAAAGACTGGAAGGATATCGCTCAATATCGGGATGAATGGCGAAAATGGGGGAGGCCTTTGCCCAGCAGTGGGACACTTCTCCAGGCTAATAATAATATATTTAGGGTACCTCCCATAGACGTAAAGGGGGGTGATTTTTTTTTTCTCGACTAACCCTATAGTGTGGGGTATCGTTGGATAGGTCTTTTAAAACCATTGTGGGGTTGCTAACATGATTTTTCTATTCAGTGATCTGTTTGCGAAATATTCAACTTTAAAATGAAAATTTTCATTAAAATCGACCGTCCCCCCCCTCTAAAATCTAAACTGTTGGGTGGAAAAATTTGAGAAAATTCAGAATGGTAGTAAATATATCAAATTTACTAGGAAAATTATAGCGGCTAAGATTGCTTGGAAATAATTTGTAGTATAAGAGTAAATAGTAGCCTAAGGTATAAAACATGCCTAAACTTGGATGATTCCATACACATACGAAATCCTTAGAAAAATATTACTTGATTTTTTTTAATGGCTACGGAACCCTACCTTGGGCGTGTCCGACACGCTCTTGGCCGGTTTTTTATTACTGAGATGATGACACCACCAATCAACTGACGTATTTTTTATAAGCTATCAAAATACGATTCTCTCATAATATATTCTGTACGGCAATGGCTAGTCGTTACGTCACTTCTATACCAACTCAATCGTTTATTTGTTTTAAAACAGTTAAAAATGTTATTTTGCAGTTAATTCAAAATTAATCTGGTTTTCAGGGTAAAAAAAAAAGTCTTTTGCTGCTAGAGTCGCGTCTTGAAGTTATTGTTTTATGTTATTATCATCTCTATTATCTAGAAAAGGTTTGCATGAAAGAGTTTTCTAGAAATACAACAGGCAAAGCAATGACCAGGCTGAAATGGGACTGGGCTGGCCATGTCTGCCGCATGCACCCAGAGAGGTGGGCGCGGGTTACCACTCAATGGGTGCCCCAGGATGGTTATCGGCGCCGCGGCAGGCCAAGGCAAAGATGGTGGGATGAGTGCAGACAGGGCGAGTTGGAACTGTTGGAAGTCCAGGGGAGAGGCCTTTGCCCAGCAGTGATACACTGACAGACAAAGGTTATTTAAAAAAAGCTGTTTGTCGAACTCGCTCGTTTTCTAGTACAGTACGTAACCAATGAGCTCCTTGTCTTTTGTGATCTTCGTCACGGCCGGATCCCTCCTGTAATTGTTTCTTATTCAAAGTAAATGTTAAACAATAGTTAATGAAACCATTCACAGGTAACTATTTTACCTATATAAGTTATAAGAGTACCAATAATATTTCAGAATAATTGATTGATTCACGCGTTACTTTGCGGAGATACGTTGCGTTAGGCGCAAGCCACACAGAAGAGACGTGGGACGCCCCTTGAATCAGTTTTCATACTAAATGTATAGAAGAGTCGCGATCCGAAGCAGATAGAAGAGACGGGGCGGAGATGCGGCCTGCGAACAAACGACGCGGACTGCGGTGCTACGCGCACTCACGTCTCTTCTGTGTGGATTGTGTACTCGCCTCCACACTTGCAAGACATCTATAGCTAACCGTTTAAATAAACCGTTAACCGTTTAAAGATACTATCCACCTATTTCCCTTAAGTTTGGCACAACTAAATACAGGAGGAATAGTTTTTTGAGGCGAGCTTGTCGTAGTGTGAACGGTGTTGCGGAAGAGCTGGATATCAATATATTCAACTGTAATCTTTCTACGGTGAGGCGGCGGTTGGTGGGGGGGTGGTTTGATTGAGCGTGCTTAGGTACTGGGTAGAGACTGCTTTTTACTAATATGTTTTATTTTTGTATAGAGATGTTTTCTGATATCTTTTTGTATCAAAATTTGTGTGGCACCACTTTGCGATTGTTCGCGTACTTTCTTTTTTTTTCTTGGTTCTATTTGTGAGATCCTATAATTGGCTGCTATGTTATTACATGTTTAACCTACTCTGTAATTTGTAGCTGTTGGTTCTCCAAAAATAAATAAATAAATAACTACTCGCTAAAAAGTACTCGCCCGCGCGGTACAGTCGAGTTCTCCAATATCTGTACAGCCAACCGTTCATAAATATCTGTACATAGACCTTATTACCGTAACATAAGGTTCATGTTTATATATTTATGAACGGTTGGCTGTACAGATATTGGAGAACTCGACTGTACAAGGGCTGGGAGGAATGACGACAAAGGGGACCGGGAGATGTCCAGGCGGCGATCGCGCCACGTGTGCCTGCCGCCCACACATCTCTCGGCACCCTTTGTCGTCTACCTCCGCGCCTCTGTACCCCGCAGGTGAGGACACATTTAAACGATTTAGCTATACCTACTATCACTTGGTTGATCTATGTAGTATGACAGTTCTCTAACTAGTTGGTTCAGATTACATTGTGCCCCCTTTCCTCGATAATGGTTAAATATGTAATTTGTCCAGCTTCATCCAAGCACCATTATCCCTCAAGCGCAATAAAATCACTATTCTTGTAGGACATCAAAGGTCTTTCTTGTACAAACATTGTAAACAAACATAGGGACCGCCGCCCGCGCACCGCTGCCTGCACCTGTTGCGTTTCTTAGAAATCCACATAAAAATTAACACTTTCTATTTCAATGTTTTTTGTAGGTCATTACCATTACTGTACATTATGAGTAGATAAATATCAAACTCCCAATAAGTCCGCAATAAATGGCATGTATATAAGATCCTTATTTTCATCATTATAAGGAGCATATCTCCATGTCATTTATTGTGGACATATTGGAGTTTGATATTAAATATAAATAAATTTTATCAACTCATTTATGAAAACACCAGTTTTTGGTAGTGACTTCGTCCGCGCAGAATTAAAATTTGTGTTGAAGCTAGCTTGAACAAAATAATTCTCATTTTCCTAACTCCGTGTGAATTTCAAAAAATGATGTATACATTTTTTAAGCTATTATTAATTTACTTGCATGCTTACTCCGAAGTCTCCTAGAATTATAGTTACGGAGATAGGGCCACTTTGAAGCTAAAATGCCCCTACTTGCTCCGCTGCAGTCGGCTACATGTGCCGTACTTGGCTAGTGCATAGTATGGTTAATCATTGGCATTAGGTATTATGTAGTTAAGTATTACAACTAACATTATTAGAATTAAGAGCGCGCGCAGACAGAGAGCGGTCTGGCGTTCCGCGTTCCGCGTTCAGAGTTCTGTGTTTTGACCGCTCGAGAGTTCCGACCGCCTGCTGTGTGCGTTATCGTAAGGGACTCAGTACATTCGAAAGAACGCAGAACTCGGAACGCGGAACGCGGAACTCCAGACCGCTCGCTGTCTGCGCGCGCTCTAAGCCTTACTAACAATCTATGAGTGTACCTTACTTGAAATAAATGATTTATTATTATTATTAAAATATTAATATAAAAGTTTAAAAAACTTACATAAAAAAACGCTTCCTTCATACATATGTACATCGTGCATCGTATAAAGCCAGGGATTCACTTGGGGACAAAATGTTCTACGACAAGTGTCGCCAGCGGCGTCGAGGGAAGTGGCAGAACGTTGCCGAACTTCGCTCGACATGTCTGGCAACAATATTTGCATGAACTGAAACAATTACTTTTGCTTTTGCTTTGTCGTGGGTGAGAAAAGTAATTGTTTCAGTTCATTAATATGGACCTCCGCAAAGTAACGCCTGATTCAATTAATCTATATTTACATAGGCATATTATGTTGGGCGAAGGTCGCCAACGTTGCGCCACTTCAACCTACGTTGCTGGCCACACGTGTTACGGTATATTTGTCCTTAAATGAGACCCTGGCTTAACGTTTAAATTATACAATATTTGCAAGTGAGACAATTGTAAAATGTATGCAAAGCCCAACTCGGAGACTTGGACGTAAAAATAAAAGAACGAAACATTCATTTAAAAGCATGATGAGGCGTAGCATTAGCATTGTTTACTTCAATTTTTTTAGAATTCCGTAGTCCTAACAGGGAACCCTTATAATTCGCTATTTCCGTCCATCTATCTGTCTGTTCGTTCGTCTGTCCATGGCTTAGCTTACAGATTGCGTGTGTAGGAAGCTGTAATTTTGCATGAAGCATATATATTTTCTACCACGCGGACAAAATCGTAAACTAAATTGAAAAAAAAAAAAAATATATAATATCAGGAATTTTGGAACTTCCCATGGGATTTCGGTGCATGTTCGATTCAGAATTACCCTATCACCGTAACTTGATTACTAAACTCTTCAAATTTATCATACCAGTTAGTGAAAATAGGTAGGTACTTAACTCGAACAGAATTTTTCGAAATTCCCATAGGTGAAGGCATGAAGAGGATTTTTAAAATAACTGACAAGGTGCAGCTGTTTTAGTAACTTAATACTTGGCAGATATCATTCTTTTAGTTTTTCCGCGAGATAGAAATCGGGCGTGGACCATAATTTGATTCTGTGCGCGGACAAATTTGCGGGCAAAAGCTAGTCAATTATATTGCGAGTTCGAATAGCGTCGCGTCACAGCGAATCATTAAAACGTCCATTAGCAAGTTTCGTTCTATAAAATAAACAACCGACCATCGATATTTTTATTGCAAGTGCTACTAAGAATGTACAAACAACCCCTTTAATTTGAAAACGTACTAAGTGGTTTAGTCCCTGTAAATTTATTCAGAAAGCACCACTTTCGTATTCTGAGGCGTGAGGCTGCAAATATGCTGGCTGCTGCTGGGATTCAAGAGACTAGTACGATGTCTTTATCTATCTGTAACAATCTTCTGTCTTAAACACAAACATACGACATAATATAATAAAAAAAAACAATGAAAAGATAGATCAAGGTAACTACGAGTTTCTCTTCTAGTTCTAGAACGGGTCAGGTTATTTTATCATCTATTGAAATAATACTTGGATATAAATTATGCTATTCCGCAACATACGCCGTGACGTATGTCCATCTGTATTGCTATAATCGGTATGAAAAATAGCGGCCATTATTTTCAGGAAATGCTCTCTGACACATTATTTATCGGCGTGTTCGTTATATAGGGGGGATGAATGCAATATCTAACGCGAGACATAACCTGGTAATCGTGGCAAATTAAAAGACCGCTTTCAGTTTAGGACAATATATGTGGATAACAGAATCTAGACGTTTCACCTGATTCTAGGATACAGCTCTAACCAGGAAAGTTTTGAAATAAAATAAACAATTTGAGCTCCTAACAAATTATGTCACAGTTCAGTCATCATCATCATCATTTCAGCCGAAAGACGTCCACTGCTGAACATAGGCCTCCCCCAAGGCTCGCCAAACAGATCGGTCCCGTGCCATCCGCATCTAACGCGATCCCGCAACCTTAACCAAGTCGTCGCTCCATCTTGTCGGAGGCCTACCTACCTACACTGCGTCTTCCAGTCCGGTACAGTTCAGTATTAGCATACAAAATTGATGAGAGAACAGTGTTTTGATAGCTCTTAAAAAGAACGTCAATTAATTGAATAGTGTGAAAAATAGTTTATTTACATAATTCGCATACTTATAGAGGGTTCCATACAAATTTTAAAAGAAATTATTAAGTTGTATTAAATTAAATTTCTACGAAAAGCAAAATTGTTTTCAGCGCTTTTTCGACTTTTTTTACTCGCCATAAGTACTTCTTGTAAATTTTATAGTTTTAGGATTTTTTTTAGTATAAGTAAGTACCTATAATACATGTTCATTTTAAAAGGTTTATCTTTTGGTCACAGAGCTTTATTTTTTCACAGCTCTAAAGTATTGCAGGCCCAAGTATTTGATATTGCCATTTGATACCTCGACATGTTCTTGAGAAGAATGTTGACAAACAAACAGAGATGCAGACGGTCAACGAAGTGATTACATAAGGGTTACTCTTTTCTCGGGCTCTAAATTCGTCCGTGGTTATCTATAATCACCACCAGTAAGCCTAATTTTCCCAAAGATTAAAAATGGACTTACTGCTGATATTGTTAGTCTGATTTTTCCATTGATCTAAATTCAGAATTACTGGTGACGTCGATCTCAGGGCAGAACTATATTTATGCAAAAAACGGTGCATTGTATTTCGGCTCAGACTTTGCCTTTATGTTAACTGTTACCTGTTATGTATTTAAGATATATAGCGACTGGAACTTTTTACACATTTATCTATCTATCTATCTACAGCCATTGTCCGTCCACTGCTGCCTGCTGGTCGTAGGCCTCCCTCATATTGCGCCAGCATTCGCGATCCTGGGCTTCCCTCATCCACCCACTGCCAGCTGTTCTCCTAAGGTCATCAGTCCAACGTGTCACAGGGCGTCCCACACTACGCTTTCTTAAGCATTGTCTCCACTCCAGGACACGTCTGCTCCAACGATTGTTAGGTGTACGGCAAACGTGACCAGCCCATTGCCACATTGAGCAAGTAAGTAAATGCTTGCCCGTCATCACGTGGGAAAAGTCCAAGTCTTAACTAATATTATAAATGTGAACCTGAGTTTTTTCACGTCGAAACTGAGCGACGGTTTGCTGTGTCTTTTCGTATGGACATAGTGCAATGGCTGGAGAGTGACATAGACTACTTTTTACCTCGGAAAAATATCTCTATCCCCCGAAAAAACACGTTTTAATCTACTCAGCGGGGGCGAAGTTGCGGGCATCAGCTAGTTTCATATAAAGTGCACTCAGTGCGCCTGCATTGCATATTCATTTGCATTTGAGACTGCCCGAGAAAAATCCAGGCTTTATGAAACGATTTATGTTAGTTATATCCTTGAGCTTGCGGCTTCTTGATTCGTGTTTGTGTTTATGAAGACGAAACATTTTTAACATTATATTAGTCCCTGTAATGTTTAGCCCTGTTAATGATTTTAGCGATTTTTTTTTGTAATTGTCAAAATATTTCCATACATTGGGCAATGTTTAAAGAAAACGGTGTAAAAAGTGTAGCTATATTCTGAATCAAAAATTCTGATGAAAAACATATATGTATGTATATAGGTACATATACCCATATATACAGGGTGTTACAAAAATTACCCGTAATAACTGAATGGTATGGAAGTACTCCAGTAAAGAATTAAATTAGTATATATTTTTTTTACAAAAAAAAGAACAGCGCGCAAAATTACAGTTTTATTTACTGTTCATTAGTACCCTGTATAGGTACGTTTGTTCTATCAAACCAGCCTAACGATATGCTGTAATATTCCAGATTAATTTTAATTTTACTAAAATTCTGACTACATACCAAAAGGAAATCTCGTACCGTAGAAGTTCCTAACTCCGAAAATCTTACTCGCAAATTCAAGTAAAAACTTAATATCTTTTAATTAATAACCTTCCTTTCATTGGTACAAGTAATTTTACCCATTTAAATAACTTCTAAATACTTTTAAGTCTTATTACGGAATACATTTATATTTATTCGTTTTACGTAAACTTTATAGCTGTAAGGTAAGGGCTGTTTTTGCTTGGGAAGGGTATAAAGAAGGGTTTTGCCGAAATATTAGGGCCGTCATTTGAAATCAAAACATTAGAAACTTTGGTACGGCCTTAGAGTATAGAATTACTGTCATAAAGAGAAGCCAGGTATGTGACATATTGTTTTATTGTGACTGCAATATTCGTGTGCCTCCGAATTAAGAGTCTAGAACAGAAGTAACTAATCTAATATATAAAAATCTCGTGTCACGGTGTTCGTTATCGAACTCCTCCGAAATGGCTTGACCGATTCTTATGAAACTTTTTTCTCTATAGGTACTCGGTAGGTCTGAGAATAGGTCGTAGGCTATTTTTTGTATACCTACCCCTATTCTTTGCGGACGGAGTCGCGGGCATCAACTAGTCTGTATATATAAAATGCAACCATTACTGACTGACCTATCAAAGCACAGCTCAAACCGCTTAACGGATTGTGCTGAAATTGGTCACATATATCTAGCTATTATGACGTAGGCATCCGCTAAGAAGGGAACTTTCGAAATTCCCACGGGATAGGGAATAAATAAGATCTTTATTTTCCTTTCAAAGTGGCCCTATTTCCGTAACTAAGTATAATAATTAGAGACTTCAAATTTGGCATGCAAGTAAATTGTAACAGTAAAAAACTAATTTCAAGAATTTTGAGAATTCCAACGGGATAAGGAGAAATCGGGATTTATATGTATTTTAACTTAGTGATATGACGATGGATTTTATAATTTTTGCTTTATTCAATAAGAGAGATGAAGAAGCTTTATCACAAACTTGAATTTTGCGCGGATGAAGGCGCAAACAAAAAATAGTAAATAATAAATGTGCGGAAATAAGAGATCTCTTTCCAGGTAGATGCTATGCCTAGAGACCGAAGTCTGAAGGAATCGACTTGGCAATAGTATTTATATATTCGAGTTGAGAAATTTAGGTAGTGAGATGTAAACTGTAGGTAATTGATGACTAGATACACTCGCATATGCTAAAAACTGAAAAGAAAAGGTTTTTTTAAGCAAATTTTCTACGATTAAAAATAAAATATATCTAATTATTTGTCATTAAAACTTGAATGCCAAAATAACTTAAACTTCTCATTATATTGTTAGCTACCTGGTCCTCCTTTAGAGCAGCCTCTCAAACACCAAAGTATTCGCTAAGCATAATTAGAAGGTAAACGGGCGTGACCGCTAGAAGGGTTCCATACCAAGGGGTCCGTAGCTTTATGAACACGGACCCCCTGATTCCATTCATTATTTTATTTAATTAGACATTTTGAGACGTTTCAGAACTTTATGGGCCCTGAAAGCTTTGAGAAGTATTTGAAATGATTTTATGGGATGTTTGATGGGCTTAACAAGATGGACGTAATGGACGGGTTGGAGCGTTGACGTTACGGTCATTATGAAGTTGGTTCAATTAAAAATTATGACGCAAAAGAAGGGTAAATATATTTGATATAGGTACCTTCTTTAAGATTCTTTAAGACTTAAGAAACGGAATGAAGGCCTAAATTATATTTTCTTGTGACAGTAGGTACACCCTAAGCGACAAATGATCTGTATTCCACCTCGTATCAACTCTGCTGCTTTTTTGCATTTATTGTTATTTATTAACAAGTGATTTCAAACAATGTCATTAGTGTCTTAAGGATTAGATTGAAATAAATAAATAAATTGGCAACCATGTGAGCGGGTATTCAGTTTTGCATATCCCATTTCACATGAGATACTGTATATTTACCAGTATCACACAAAAAACAGTCCAAGGTAGCGGCTGTTAATCTAACGTTATGAATAGGTAATCGATAAGTACAATCTTTACATGGAAATGAATTTATCTATTATGTATAGTTATCCATTTAATCGAATTTCTATGAAAACCTCTTCAGAATTTTGTGAAACCTTTTACATTAGTGAAAACAATATAAAAGCTTATCGAGTGTGTGTGTGTGATTAACTATCAGGGTACTTTTTGTTCCCCGAAAATGTCATAGTTCCCACGGGAAATTCGTAAACAAATTCTTCGCAGACGAAATCGCGGGCGACAGCTGCAAAAAAGACCATTTTTATACAATTCTTTTGACATTCATTAACCCATGCCTTGTTCGGACATTAGCCAAATACCAACATAGTCCTATAATTAATCCTGGTCATCACAAAGCCCTGTTTCTCCCTTACGACGTAACGGCGACTAATAAAGGCAGAATGGCGGCCATCAGTCCGAACACCCGTTATTTCACATTGCTACGTATTTTTCATAAATGAGACTAGCTTTTGTCCGGTTAGATAGCATCATACGTTGCTGAGAAAACCCTGCTACAGTATCACACTGACATACGTGAAGTTAAGGCCGCACCGAGCTTCTTGCGCTAATCGATTTTAATCTCAACCTCATTTTCGGACACTCGTCAGAAAATAATTCCTCATAATAAACAAAAAAAAGAAAACATAGGGACATAGCTAAATCTTTTCTCTAATATTTTTTTTGTACTCGACATATTTGTAGATTTGTCGGTAAATCTTGACATTACATTAAAGCTGTATCAGTTTTGCGTTACAATTGTAGTGCTTCATGGTCAACATACGCGTATATTTTAATATTATTTTGGATATTATAATGTGTATCAATAGATGCGACAGTTGTGTTGGGTGAAATAGGACCCCGACTGTATACTTGCTCGTAGTTGGCGCGTGTCAACCATATCGCAAGCTAAGCAATCCTGTAACGCTATGAAATAAATAAATTCCATTTCATTAAAAACTTCATCGGCACTAACGTACCTGAAGCCGGAAGTGCATGCATAATCATGCTAGTGATTAAAACAGGTGTGCCCCCCCTTAATTAAGGCGCGGTGCCATCGGGGAACCGTTGTCTTGAATAAAAGATATGGGGAACGGGAATGCCCTTATTTGACCTGGTTTTAGGGGGGATATGCTCATTGTACGTCTATTAATGTTAACGTGATGGGTTACGTCTGTTATGCACGATGGTTGACGTACGTTGCGCCAAAATCTCGAGCTGTATAAATAAACTAAGTACAGTCGCGGAATGAAAAGGTTCGTCATTTTTCGACTCTATCTGAGTTTAGGTCGAAAAGGGACGAACGTTTTCAGTCCGCTTCTTACATGAAAAAAAAAACATGCTACTGGCTCAAAAATAGGAAACTTTTCTCTTTTTGAAAATTAATAGTGGTAATGATTCTGAGTAGGAAAACTCAAAAATTGCCTTATTAAAAAAAACTTTAAAGTGAAAATGTACAATTTTGCTCGTAAATTCCGAAAAGCTCAGAGGAATACCAATTTGAAAGCTTTCCCTAATAGAAAGCTACACTATTCCAGAATAATAGGTACTAAAGATACATAAAAACCTATAAATACATAAGGTAACGCAAATACAAAAGGGTGTCCCATCAAAGGAATTTATTCTAATTGTATGCAGGTCACCAAAAATAACGGGATCCTATGAAACCCGACCATTGTGTCACATGTTTGAAAATGTGTTTTCGTGCAGTTTTGAACGGCACTTGTACGCTTTTGTCATGCAAATTAATCATTAAACTATTGCCAGTTAAGTCATGCTGGAGATTAACAGAATGATCCCTCGTAGTGATGATGCTGTATCAAACATGGCGCATACGGCTTGGTCACGACTGCAAGCGAACGGCGGCGCGGCGAGCGTATTTAGGTTTCAATAAGGTAAACGTACCAATGCTCGACACCTTAACACCCAGTAGATGACACCCCATCTTTCACCTCTCTAACTATGACATAAGATTGAAGGTGCCATGTATTGGGCCAGTGTCGAGCACAGGGGCTTTTACCTTATCCGAAAGATGACAAAGAAAACCCTGTTAATGTTATTGTGTATAATTAAATTACATTTAAATAATAACATGACATGTTTGTATTCAATTAATCACAACAAGAAGAAAAAGAAAAGCAATACACACGACAAATGTCACTACAGTGTTCATCCTTCTGTCCGGCACGAACCTATATTATAATCTCAAAACTTAAAATAAAAAAATAAATTAATTTAAATACTAACGGTGTACAAGAAACTTTTTTGTTTTCATTCTATCTCTATAATGTTTAAACATACAAACCTCAAACTCAGAATTAAGTATTATAGAGATATAATATACGAGGGGCGTTCAATATAAAGTGAGAATGAGATGCAAACTCTTTTAATATTACGAAATTAAATACTGGCCGGTAAAGCTAATCTATCTAGCTGATTGCTATGAAAAAAAAAACTAACTGTCTTTTGTTTAAAAAAATATACGGTAATTTCTTTGCAATGCTATTGAGTACGTTAGCGAAAATGGAGAAAATTGAACTGCCTGCGCGCCGTTATCAAATACTTGTATTTGAAAAAATTTTCTACGGACCAAGTCAATTTGGATTTGCGGGACACTTTAGGGTCTAATGCTCCTCCGTATTCGACAGTCGCACGTTGGTACGCCGAATTTAGACGTGCAAGAACATCGACAATGGACGACCCCCGCTCCGGACGCCCTACTACAGCAGTAACTGAAGAAATTGTGAAAAAAGTCGAAAACTCAGTTTTGGCGAATCGTCGTGTCAAGTTCGTTTTATTGCTGAAAATGTAAAGATTTCAACGGGGAGCGTGCATAATATTTTACATGAACGCTTGGGTATGAAAAAGGTATCTGCGCGTAGACTAGAGATTTGTCAAGAAGCTTTGAACCTGATGCAGCAAGACCGGGAACTTTTTTTGGCGCGATTTATAACAATGGACGAAACATGGCTCCATCATTACGACTCTGAAACGAAACTGCAGTCTATGACATGGAAAAGGCCATCATCTCCAACTCCGAAGAAATTCAAGGTGAGCCCATCTGCCGGTAAGGTCATGGGCTCTGTTTTTTGGGATGGTAAAGGGGTATTAATGATTGAGTATCTCGAGCATGGAGCCACTATTACGGGCACTTTATACGCCAAACAAATAGCAACATTGCGCAATGAGATCCGCGAAAAACGGCGAGGTAAACTCTCGAAAGTTGTGCTGTTCCACCAGGACAATGCCCCGGCACACAAGTCCGCCGTTGCAATGGCTGCAATTCGTGATGCTGGGTTCGATATCCTTAAGCATCCTCCGTATTCACCAGATCTCGCTCCCAGTGATTTCTACCTATTTCCGAGATTGAAACAATACCTGAGAGGCCAGAAATTTGAAGACGACGACGCGGTAGTCGCTGCAGTACAAGATTTTTTAAGTACTCAAGATGAGACCTTTTTTAAAAATGGAATTTTAAGTTTAGTAAAAAGATATACTAAGTGTATTATGCTAAAAGGTGACTATGTCGAAAAATAAAATGACATTTAGTAAAAGTTGTTTATAACATACTCATTCTCACTTTTTATTGAACGCCCCTAGTACCTACCTCGTATCAGTAAAGAGTGAAAAATGGTCAAGCGTGAATCGGTCTTAGGGAAAAAAATAAAACTAAAAATGAAATATTTTGCCGTGTATATGTCCAGTCTTGTTTTTTTTTTAAATTACCAGCGATTGACCTCCATCGCACCCGTAAATGAAAGGATTGAAATGAAATCGATTCCGTCATAGTTAAAGTGCCCCCTAAGGCTGCGTATCCAACAGAGCTGCGCGAGGATGCGTTGCGAGGGATGTGTTTGTCATGAACCAATAGAAACACTTCATTTACCTATCCTTGCTCAGCTCAGCTCTGGTGGAAACAGCTCAGCGGAGCGAGGTTTTTGTACATACAAAACAAAAGAAGGGAAAGATGTGTGCGAGGAATGTGTTGCTAGGCGGCGTTGCTCCGCTCCCGCCTCACCGCACCCCGCCCGCTTATTTGAAAAGAGCCCGCTACACATCCTCGCTACGCATCCTCGCTACGCATCCTCGCACCGCTCAGCTACCTCGCACATCTTTGGTGGAAACATTCACACCGTTACACATCCTCGCACCGCTTAGCTACCTCGCACATCTCCGGTGGAAACGCAGCCTAAACCGCTGTCGCTGCTTACACCACGTTTACACACAGCTCAAAGCTAAGCCCTTTGTCAGTTTGTTGTGGTCAGTGGCCGCAGGTGCGGTTAATTCCAATACAAATGAGCTCTTCAGGGGAAGAGTAACAGCTGTATAAAGGTGTTAATATCGATCTGTTGTGTTTATTTATAACACTTATGGCTTACCACATTGAAGAATATACCTCGTGAGATATTTTTTTCCTAAAATAAAACATTCTTGATGTTTTTTTGACAGTATTTTGTTTATTGAAATATTTTATCGAATCAGATGTTACTTTGCGGAGGTCCATTAACAATGAACTGAAACAATCTAGCCCTAGCCACTACTTAACGAAATATTTCGAAACGATTCTCGTTTAAACGCTCGGATTACAACAAAGTGCTTAAGCGTAAACAAATTAAAAAAAAACTACAGAATTTACATAGACGCATTTCTTACATACGTTACTATTGTAAGGTCGCGGGTGAGCAAAGTAATTGTTTCAGTTCATTAGTATGGACCTCCGCAAAGTATCGCCTGATTCAATAAATTAAATTAGAAATTAATTGTTCAATAAAATAGCGGTCGTCGAATTAACGTATTGTAAGAGTAAAAAGTGATTATAAAATCTCCAAAACCGTATTCCATAGAACGCGTGCCACTAAACGTAACAGTTGCGTATTTCAGGGCTTAATAACGCCGTCGTTGGGACACGTAGGAACATTCCACTTACCAGAAAATGTTATGTTTTAAACGGGCTTCGGTACGGTGTGAGTCACAGGAGGCAGCGGATGAGAGAAATTCGGCTGTCAAAGTCTTCTGAGTAAGTTTTCTCGTAACAAACAAACGCCTCGAACATACAGTAAAGATTCTCGGAGGTCCTTAAAATTTACAAGTTGAAACATATTTAAACGTGTAAATCTTCTCGAAATGTTTTCATGTTCTTATAAAAAATAAATATTAAAAAAATATATATATATATATATTATATTTATTATATTGGCAAATTGCTAATTCATGCATTATTTCTATCAGAAATATAAACGATAAACTACCTACTAGAGTCTGTCAAGCGAGTCGTCTCCATTGAAAACAGGCGGCATTTTCAAAAATATTTTATATTTCAACACAAATAATACTGAAAACTATGATTGATACTCGAATTTATGTAGCAGTAAGTAGTTAAAAAGGCAGCTACATAAATACAAGTATAAATCATAGTTTTCAAAGTCTGAATAGTGTTGATATATAAAAGATTTTTGAAAATGCCGCCTGTTTTCAATGGACACGACTCGCTTGACAGACTCTAATGTTATTGTTAGTATACAAACTAGAATTGTGTAACTTTTTATGACACTTGGCATCGGATTGTAATGATAGTTTTTGTATGGCTGTGACAGCTGGCTGTTTCCGATACTAATTGTCAGCCCATACAAGAACTGTCAAAATTAACGCGATGGCGATTGCGAGGGACTTAGACAATTAGCCTGCTGCTCTCTTAACTTGACCCACAAAATTTTACGCGAAATTAAATCTGCGGCAGCGCAAGTATGGGACATTAAAATTACAGAAGCAGTCGAATCGTGAATACTTTACACCGTTGTTAGCTGCCGGAAACGGAACCGGCACCAACGGGATTCCGTTCGTTCCGTTTTATTTTCGCTTTCAAATTTTACGTTCCCGACTTGTTACAGAATGACAGCTATGTGAAGAGGAATTACTCGTAAATGAAACGTGTGCTTCGTAACAATGAGGTTAGAGATGATTGTACAAAAATAAAATTATACATCTACTCTTATACTAACAAGCTTTGACGACCGGATGGCCTAGTGGTTAGATTAGAGACCCTGACTACAAAGCTTGAGGTCCTTTCCCGGTCGGGGCAGATATTTGTGTGAAAAGTACGAATGTTTGTGCTCGAGTCTTGGATGTTTAATATGTATTTAAGTGTGGATTTATATCTATATAAGTACGTTTATCCGTTGTCTAGTGCCCATAGTACAAGCTTTGCTTAGTTTGGTGTCAGTCGTCCCATGATTTATTTATTATTATTTATGGTACGAGTATTGAGACGATACAATGAAATCATGTTCGGCTATATGTAATATAGTTAGTAGCAGTTTTGTAGTAAAAATATTTTAATAGTCTTAATTTCTATTTTACACCTACAGGGGGTTAATTTTTTTTTATTTAAATTGTATTCGATTTCCATCTGGCCAGTAGCTCGAATTGATTAGTAACTACTAAACTACTGGTCTCGTGCGTCTGAAAGTAGCCGGCTTGCAGTGCAAGTTGGTAGATTGGATTGCAAATGAGTTGCGCTCGCCTTTGAGAGTGCTCGTACTGTATTTGAATTTTTGTGTTGAAATATTTTATACGAATGGATGAGGAGTATTCATGTTTTATATAGTAGGTATTCGCTGTTCAGTGATATAAATTTTTATTTCGTTTTTGTCTTATATATAATACAAAAGGCCTTTATATATAATACAAAAGGCCTTTCTTTCAGGGTTGGAAAAAATCATGATTTTTTGAAAAAATCGTATAAATCGCGATTTATTGAAAAAATCCTAATAAAATCCGATTTTTTTGATTTTTTCAGTTGTCATAGTTTTAGCTCTGAGAAAAGGGGAATTCCCCGCGCGGTGTTTAGTAAACGGCGCGCGGGAAATTCCCCTAAAATATCTCATTCATCCAAACAAGCTTTCATTCGTTCAGTTCAGTTTCAGTTTTCTTTGAACTTGTTATTGCTGTTGCGTGTATTAAACGACATAATACTAAGATTGTAATATAAAGTTGGTTATAAATAAAAAATGTCTCGCCAAAGAGATGCTACATGGGAACATTTTACGGAAAAAAATTGATTTTTAACCAACATTTATGACAATAAAGAGAATTAATTAAATCATTGATTTTTATTGAAAAAATCATTTGATTTAAATCGTAATTCATGCCAACCCTGCTTTCTTTTGATCATGTGAACACAGATTTCATAGCTCCAAGGGTTTTATGACCTCAATGTTTGATATTAATTTTAACTTGATACCTCAATGCGTCGGTGGAGTAATCGCCACTCTTTTCGGTTCTCTGCCAGCGTTTTCAGCTCCTGATACGAGAGCTAAGAGCTAAGCTCTTAAATTAATGATGATGACCTCAATGCGTGCAAAGGTTCACGCTCATACCTGGTTTACACTCACGTACGAGTGGCGAGACGAACTGCGGGACGAGCCACGAGACGAGAGTGTTACCAGGCGCGCCTCGCGCCTCGTCTCGTGATTTGCCTTGATTTTGAGGCTCGCGTCCGGAGCGAGACGACGAGGCGAGGCGCGAGGCGAGGTGACGAGACGAGAGTGTAAATCAGGTAACACGGAAAACGGAGTGATCATATGAGCGTTCTTGTTTCGTATTAGGATAGGTACCTATTTAGTAAAATATCTATTTATCATATGTACATAATTAACCCTTTATAAGGCCCCAATTATTGGAGCATACTACCAGAGAATCAAAAGCAGCTATCGAATGCATACCTGATATTTGTAAAGCTAGTCGTATTTTCAATAATTACGATGGAAATTGTGACGTATAGTGTAATCAATAAGGTTGAAATTACAACTGACAACGTGGTCGCTAAATCGCCTCTGCCTTATAAAGGGTGTAAGCCGCAGGTTCAAGGTGGATGCGATTCGCTTCCAACCGTAATGATTAGGTATTAATGAGGGAGGCCTATGTCCAGTATTATCCAGCAGTGGACGTCCTACGGCTGAAATGATGATGATGATGAACTAAATAAGCTGTAATGTCGTTAATTAGGGTCGCGGGTTCGAGCTCGATGTGCGAAATTACATTTGAAATTTACCATGAGCTTTACGGTTAGGTACTTCATACAACTGAGAAGAAATTCAATGATGTGTGAAGTTCTCAATCCGCGCTACGGCCCAAGCCGTCAAATTCGAAGAGATCAAAACTCTGCAGTGCAACAAATAAAAGCTAGTGCTTGCACCACGACGGTTCCCAAAAATGATACTTCACTTTTTGCTGTACAAATTTATTATACTACTAAGTTAAGTTGACACAACAATGTTAGGTGGATTAAAAATATAGCCCATCTTCGGCTAAGTCATTAACTCAAAAAAATCTCAACAGCGCGATGCAGGATGGGGACTGAGTTTGATAGTGACATCTATCCGAAAACATGAAAACTAAAAATTGTATGCAAAAATGAAATTAGGTTTAAATGTGCTGAATTGTGTGCACTAACGCCATCTGTTGAGAGATTTCATGTAACTTAAAATAAACAAGGCTATTGTGTAGTGGAATTTAACTGCTACAATTTGGTTTCCTATGACGGTTGAACAGCTAGGATGATGATGACGATGATGCTGAATTAAATAAGCCACGGGAAAAATGGTTTAAAATCGCGGTGTAAAAATTAACATAAATCCAGATTTATTACTGCATATATTTATAACTACAACCTGTATACCGCGGGGCTATTCCCAAGACGATTCCAGGTTTCCGGCAAAGTTACGAACAGACGGACAGCTACACGAACCCTTAAGTAGTTTAGATTGTTGCGAATAGTTTAATGCCTTCAGTTTGAGCCGGACATAGAGAAACACTGGTCATACTGTGGTTCACGAGTGCTTTGTCGGCGAACCTGCTTAGTTGTGAGTTATACAAATTGACCACTCAATTAGCATGTACCAGCAGTTAGCACTGCACATGTGCCGGCGGTCTCTTTTCGATGTGAGCGTCAAAATGAGACGGCTATCTTTTAAAGAGTCTTCGTACGTGTGAATAAGAAAGCTTAAGAGCGCGCGCAGACAGAGAGCGGTCTGGAGTTCCGAGTTCCGCGTTCAGAGTTCTATGTTTTGACCGCTCGAGAGTTCCAGCCGCCTGCTGTGTGCGTTATCGTAAGAAACTCAGTACATTCGAAAGAACGCAGAACTCTGAACGCGGAACTCAGAACTCCACACCGCGCTCAGTCTGCGCGCGCTCTTACAGTGAAAAAAATCGGCGGCGTTGCGGGTTACGTACAGAAAAACAATCAAAAAATAATTTTGTGCTTCATTTATCATTTGATGTTTCAAAAAAAAATATATATATTTTTGCGGATCGGGGTTAATATTTTTTAACAGTTTACAAGTTCTCGCAATAAAAATATTTCATTGCAAAAAAGGGGTACTAAGTGGTTGTCTCTCAAGCAGAAGGCCGTGGGTTCGAGCCCGCGCTCGAGTTTTACGAAATTTATTTTTTTAGGAATTTCGATGAAGGAAAACATCGTGTGGAACATACACGCACACCTGCAAGGAAATTCTATGGTATGTGTGAAGTTCCCAATCTGCACTGGGCCCGGGTGGGAACTGCGGCCCAAGCCCTCTCAGTCTGAGAGAAGGCCCATGCCCTGCAGTGGGGCGTATGCAGGCTAGAATGATGCATAGATTAAGCTTAGCGTTTTTTTCAACGAACAAAAAATGACTCAGACATATCATGTCATACAAAAATCATCAATTTATTACCAAATCCCTAAAACATTGCACAAGCAAAACAATAAAGAGCATAGCAACATAAATTACGACATTAGGGCAGTTTTTCCAGGAAGGGCGGAGGGCGGAACTATGATTCAGCCCTATTCAGCCCTTTTGAAGTTTGACAAACAGCGCCATCTAGCGTGATTCATGGTTATTGATCGCGCTAATGTAATAAAGTATGTGTGTTAATGTAACATAAACCGATGAATATTGAGCTTTTCATTGCGATCTTCCATGATATTTTACTAGTTAGTACGGCATTTCTATTTTTCCTTGTAACCAATTAAGAAATTGTTAATAGGGAGTTAAAATTAGTCCTGGTTGAGGTGAGGGGGGGGGGGGGTTCGTAAGTCAAGTTTTCACTTCTGCTGGCACTCCCGGAGTGCAACCCGTTGTTTTTTTTTCGAATTTTTTTTTAATGGCGTCAACAATATTGCCGACGGCGTTGCGACCAGGTTACCACTGTGCGGCGAGCGTCTTGACCGCGCAATGAACAGAGGAAACGATCACCACGCCGCCTGTCAGGGGTATCGTGGTCCGGCCGTAAAGTTTAGATCGTTGAGCTGTCAAACGAACTGTCAAACGCACAGGTGTCGAGTCAGGCTTACGTTGTATAGCGGCTTGACGATTTAAAATTTCATTAAACTGTTTTATTTACATGAAAGTGTACAAAAAAATATTGACAGCAGCAAAAGGAAAAGTATTATTAATTTTCACTAATAGTGATAATATACGGATCACTCACTATTTTTTGCTAAAATTACCTCGACGTTTCGACTATTTTTCAGCGGCCGTGGTCACGAGTCGACACACGACCACCACACGCCCGCTGCAATGTGGTCGAAATGTCAAGATATAATTATTTTTAATTTTATTTTCTCTCTCTTCAAACAATATATTTCAGGAGCTGGTTCAATTTACAGTAGGTAATAAACAAAAATACACGCAATAAGCTTACATACAATACACATTTATAACAAATGAATACCTATCATAGATATTGTTGACTCTCTTTGAGTTGTTGATATTTATGGGCGGTGGTGATCATTTTCCATCAGATGACCCGCTTGCTCGTTTGCCTCCCTCTCATAATATATATATATATTTTTATTATGAGAGGGACACAGATGAGCAAACGGGTCATCTGATTGAAATGAGCACCACCGCCCATAAATATCAATAACTCAAAGAGAGTCACCAATCTGTTGTCAAATAAAAAAAAAACGCGTCAAACTTATAGCACCCTGTCGTTTCCGCGTCGGGAGTTAAAAATAAACTACTTTATTAAAACATTGGCGATAAATTACATCTGCCTATCTACACTTTTATATCTCATCACCTCATCAGTCTTCACTTCCCAGTTGACAATACAACCTAAAGGATAGCTCTTCAACATCTAGAACCCTATAAATAATTTATCAAAGAATTCTATCATGACGCGTCGACAAATCCCGCCGTCGGACGACAAGCACAACAGTCTGTTTGCAGACAATTTCATAGGATACGACGTTGGTTTTAGTATTTGCTGAAATGCTTGTTTGTGCAGCTTTGGAGATATACTATGAATAGTTATCGTCTTCTTTTACTTTGTTCACATGGGATTTGTAGGTACGTGACGTTTAAAAATAAAATAAATAAATATCACGGGACAATTCACACCAATTGACCTAGTCCCAAAGTAAGCTAGGCAAGCTTGTGTTATGGGTACTAGGCAACGGATAAACATACTTATATAGATAGGTACATACTTAAATACATATTAAACACCCAAGACCCGAGAACAAACATTCGTATATACATATCCATCCTAACGGATCCCTGCTTTAGTAAATGGAAAATCGAGATTTGTCTTTCTCAAAATTTGTTAGAATAAAAGTAACTTGTTTTGATGAGTAGATTAAGCCATAGAAATATTAGTACCTAATTTGTTAACACCATGTATAAGTCCCACTGCAGGGCACAAGCCTCTTCTCAGAATGAGCTTGGGCTGTAGTTCCCACGCAGACCCAGTGCGGATTGGGAACTTCACACACACCATTGAATTACTTCGCAGGTGTGTGCGTGCAGGTTTTTCTCACTTTGTTCTTCACCGTAAGGCTCGTGGTAAATTTCAGTAAATTTTCAAGGTAATTTTCATGCTCAATATAACTTCGCACGTCAATTCTGAAAAACTCAGCCCTCTGCTTGAGAAAAGTAGCTTAACTTAACTTACTTTTAAAAGTAGGTTACATTGAAACAGATATAAACAAAAACATGTATTACAAAAGGAGTCACCTTAGGCAAGGTTCCCAAGATGACAGAGCTCCTTATTTGTCCGAGGTGTCTGCCACTTGGTAAAACGCATGCTTTCGGGTTTTAGCCCGTACGAAGCTCGGTTGCCCACGCACTTAAATTAAAATTGACACTACGTAAATATTTCTGAAGCCCACCCTCCTCGTGGAAAACCCAAATAACAGCGGTAACGCACTGTAATTAAGTACGTCAAAGCGTTCAAGCCAAACTGAATAATTTAGGTAAAAACAAATTATTACCACACCTTGTTAACGAGTTTACCAAGTCATTGTTTATTAACGGATTAAAGGGAAGGCTTGGATAGCAAGGGGCATACGTAATGACGGTGACAGGTAAATTGAGCTGCGGTGTGGCGTAAAAAGTGGGTGCTGTCGTTTAGAGACCTGTACGCTTAACTTCACCAAAATACTTCTCGATCGCGTTTACGTAAAAATTTCAATTCTATGGAAACATGGACCGCGGCTGCGGAGACGCTGTCCATGTTTCCCTAGTAATTGATTTTTTTTATTTCAAACTAAATACAAACTGAAATATAGATGCACAGAAAAAACCCCAGAAAAAAGACCAATGCTGGGAATCGAACCCAGGTCCTCAGCGTTCCGTGCTGCGTGCTTACCCCTACACCATCACTGGTCTAGAAGTTAGCGACGCTCTTGGCTCTTGGTCCAGGTGAGCGGGTAGCTCCGAAGGAGTGTTGAAGTCTCTCGGTAGACGGCATAACATAGATGCGCTTTATCACTGCCTAAATGTGATTATAACAGACTGAAGTGTACGATGTATGGGAAAGATTCGTCGCTAACTTCTAGACCAGTGATGGTGTAGGGGTAAGCACGCAGCACGGAACGCTGAGGACCTGGGTTCGATTCCCAGCATTGGTCTTTTTTCTGGGGTTTTTTCTGTGCATCTATATTTCAGTTTGTATTTAGTTTGAAATATATGGTTTCACGGGATGACCGTAAAAGTAATAAAAAAAAATAAAAAAAAAATGAAGTTGAAGAAAATAAAAAAATAAATAGAAAAAGATACTTCATACTTAACTTGATTTTTTTACGTAAACGCGATCGAGAAGTATTTTGGTGAAATAAAACTTATACTAAGCGTAGTGGTCACGCGAACGTTTAGGCCGTTTTCAATGGCCTCTCTCGTTGTGACGACAGATCCAGTGTGAAACGCATAGTCGACCAAGTAAGTGCTTTACCACTTTCAATGAAAGTCACAGATACATCGAAATAAAAACAATAAGGCCGATTGTCATATTGACTTGTAAATGTAAATAACCTTTGATGTTTTATGTTAGGTAAGGTATACAAATGACATTGAACCTTAGTGGTAAAGGAATTTCTTCGTCGACTCTACCTGTGTATTGATTTCAAAGTGTCCCGTGTCAAAGGTATGACTATTTAACTTACATTTTGAATCAAAAAATCCGAGGAAAAACTTCTATATTGTGAGGTACAGAGACCTATCTATATTAAAACAAGCTTAGCAAGTTTATTATTTTAAAGAAAAACCACGTTGTATAGAAACTAACAGTCTTCCTAATTGAATCGTCACAACACAGGTCAGTTTTAAAACAACAGTTTTACCTCAAATATCACCCAACTCCCAAACTGCATTACAAAAGCAAATATAATAGTTCTCCCTCACTGGTTCACTCCGAAATCAGGTCACCGCGCATCAGTTCGCAGACTGGGTGGCGACAACTTGACCTAAGCTGTACGAGCAAACAAATCCATAAGCACATTACGCCATGTTTTTATGGGCTACACTGAGATTTATTGAAAACGTCCTATAATACCATATTCACTATTTTTATTATGATCACGAATTACAAGTGTACAGGCTGATTCAGGAGTCATCAGGAGTGAAGAAAAGGGTGATGAGGAGGACCACACTGAGCAACTTTCACTACGGGATCAGCCACGAAATCGCAAAAAAAACTGCTGTTCCATATATTTCGGATAGTTGGCGATCAATTACCGATCAATTAACTCTTGATTAGATGAACTTAAACAATTACTTTACTCACCCGCGACCTTACGATGGTTACGTTTATGTAAGAAGTGCGTGTTCGTTCATGCAGTTCCTCCAGCTCCACACTGTGCAAACACACACAAATCACACAACCCCAACTATCACCACCACCAAACTACACTGACGCGTTTCGAACTCAACCAGAGCTCATCTTCGGAGTAGGTAGGTGCTCACAGTTGCTCAGTGTGAATTTACCCATCACCCCTTTCACGCCTGCTCACGGCTCTGAATCACTCTGTTTACAAATTTTGCGATTTAAAAACCCGGTAAAGTGCAAGTGGACTCGTGCACTAAGAGTTCCGTAGAAATTTAAAGCGAGCATTTTGGCTGGATGTATGCTGTGCATTGCATAGGCTATAAGAATTATAGTGCGTAAAGTAAAATCTTCGTCTAAGACCAAGGCAATCAGACGCCAAAAGTGACGAACATTAGAAGTTTAAATTTAAAAAAGTTTTATATATTTTTTTATTTTTAGCTTTCTAACTAAGTCAAATTAAATAAGTTATGATATAAATAGCAATTTATTTAAATAAAAACTGGTAAGTGAATATTTATTTGCAATGTTTCTGTTAAATATTCTTGCAATCGAAGTGAAAACCCAAACCCATTTCTCTCTCGACTTAACTGTCAACCTTTTGCTTCGCCTTCGTCTCGGGTGGATATAAGTCGCAGGTAAAATGACGCGTTTTAATAGTACATTGTTGTAGAGGCTGGAAAGTAAACAATAGATGGACGAGTTTGTTTGAGGGCCGACGCGTAGCGGAGGCCCTCGAAAGTACGAGTCCATCTATTGCAATTTTGGCCGAGACTAAACATTGTGCTTTTCACGACTAATGCGAGGAAATCATTATCATCATCATCATCATAATCATCCATCCATCCATCCCGTCCATCCCGTCCATCCTGTCCATCCCGTCCATCCCGTCCATCCCGTCCATCCGACCATCCGTCCATCCGTCCATCTATCCCGTCTATCCCGTCCATCCATCCATCCTGTCCATCCCGTCCATCCCGTCCATCCGTCCACCCGTCCCGTCCATCCCGTCCATCCCGTCCATCCTGTCCATCCCGTCCATCTGCCCATCCGTCCATTCTGTCCATCCCGTCCATCCCGTCCATTCCGTCCATCCATCCCGTCCATCCGTCCATTCCGTCCATCCCGTCCATCCTGTCCATCCCGTCCATCCCGTCCATCCGACCATCCGTCCATCCGTCCATCTATCCCGTCTATCCCGTCCATCCATCCATCCTGTCCATCCCGTCCATCCCGTCCATCCGTCCCGTCCATCCCGTCCATCCCGTCCAACCCGTCCATCCCGTCCATCCCGTCCAACCCGTCTATCCCGTCCAACCCGTCCATCCCGTCCATTCCGTCCATCCGTCCATCCGTCCATCCATCCCGTCCATCCGTCCATTCCGTCAATCCCGTCCATCCCGTCCATCCGTCCATCCGTCCATCCTGACCATCCCGTACATCTGTCCATCCGTCCATTCTGTCCATCCCGTCCATCCCGTCCATCCCGTCCATCCCGTCCATCCCGTCCATCCGTCCGTCCGTCCGTCCGTCCGTCCGTCCGTCCGTCCGTCCGTCCGTCCATCCATTCATCCATCCATCCATCGCATGCAGCAGACAATTACTATTGATTGGTCCAATAATGTCGTTTCAGCACGCCAGGAATGAAATTCAGAAATTATCTTTCAAAAAGTCGTATCGTATAATGAAATACATATACTGATACGTCCTGTTTTCGATTAGTGTAACTTTGTTGTCGTGTTTGTGCGCCATAAATGAGTCAGCTGTTAAATGTACATATATAGGCAGTTTTGAGTACTGGATTTAGGTTATCTATGGCCACATTTTCGAGCAGTGTCGTGAAAATGTACTTATTGTACAATTTACTATTGTATTTAACCCCTCGTATGCTTAAGACACGGATCCGTGCCCAATTTAAAGCATTTTTTTTGTTTTTTTTTTGTATTCTGTATCATTGGATTTATGTGAAACAGCTGAGACTAGAATACACGATTTTTTTCACTTCCCGATTTTCAGTGGCAGAGATCACTATCAAAGTTAGTTTTTTTAAGTACTATACAACAATCTTAAAAAGTATATGATTATAGAAAAAAATATTTTTGATTTTATGAGCCGTTCGATGTATTCATTTTCGACATTCAGATACTACCTACGTATCCATTTAAGCGCGCCACTAATATTAAAGAACACTTTTATTATTCAAAAACTTCATTGTCCTTCCATCAATAACAAAGACTTAATTAACCGCTAAAACTCAACTTTTACTCCTTTATAATATTTTATGGTGTAACAAAATTATAAACAAGCGTTGAACTCCCGTTTTCTTCGCGAACGCGTTCATAATTGATAAGTAAGGGATTCCTTTCCTGAGTAATGGCGCGGAGGAGATATGACGATGTTGAGGAATCGTTGCCGAAGCAATAAATAACTGTTGCGTCGTACGACGGAAGGTATTCTGCTCTTGGGTTCGTGTAATTCTATAAAGCAGCCACATTCGACGTTTTTGTTTAAAGTCCTACCGAGCTTTTCGCACTAATCGATTTTGGGTGGGCGATTTCGGATAACAAATACATATTTTAAAAATGTAGCAACACTATGCCCTAGAAAACATCTTGTTTTATTAACATTCAAAAAGTCATGACCTGCCGTGCAGTATTAGCGTCGAACTACGAATTTATTTTGTATTTTAGAGATGACTTTCGATTTTTTTTTCTATCGAGCGAACTATAAGTAATCGTATTTCGATAAACACTTGTCATTAGAGTGAATCCTCAAATATCTCGCACATGAATTTCAAGACTATAGCTTTACTTTTAATGATACAGCACGATATTAAATGAATGCAACAAATGCGCCAAAAACACGGTAGGCCCTTAAGTACCTAAGTACATTCAAAGTCAATTTTTTATAATAAAATGCCGAAAACAATAACCGACCAAACGGATACAAAATTCAAATCCACTGGGAAGAAAACATTAATATCTAAGGCGTAATGTAAAATTATTGACTTTATCATGGACAGGGATGTTTGGAAATGATTTCGATCCGCATTGGCGATCTCTAGTCTCAAATAGCGTATCTACTGTATTAAAAAATTTAGTTGTATTAAATACTTTAGATGTATGTTATTTAATAACAATGTAGATCTGTTTGAAAAATATACCTTGTCGAGTTTCATGCCGGATTCAGACAACAGGGTTTTCCGAACCGGTGGTAGATTCTTCGGCGTTCATAGGAGCATCAATAAAATTGATGCCTAAATTGAATAAATTATTTTGACTTTGACTTTTACTTTGAAAGGCATAAAACCCACACACACAGCCATCCACAGCCATCCATCCATCCATCCACACACACATGTATTTGATACAGCCATCGCATCAAATATATGTAAACGTCAACCTTATGGTTAATGGCATTGAGTTGTATAGATATTCTTGACGCCTCGGTAACGACAATATGTTTATGCCTTTGACTGCACAACGGGTAATAATTGATAGTGTCAGTGTCCTTTTCAATCTCGACATTTGTGGAACATATAATTGTCACAAAATTTCGTAATTGAATTGGAACCTTTTTTGTATGGGTCACAAATTTGTTGTAGCTAGTAACTTTTCACAGGATTTACGGTCTAAATCAGGGGTCGCTAAATGGCGGACCGCGGTTCGCATCTGAACCGCCGACCCATTTTGAGCGGACCGCGAGAACAGCAACTTGCACTAAAGAGTACGTAATTTAATAAAAATGTATCCCCCGCGTTATTTTTGTTGGCGTCAATTCGAAAACTGCAATTCAAGTATTTATCGACCGCTTTAGCCTAGTTGGTAGTGACCCTGCCTACGAAGCAAGAGGTCCTGGATTCAAATCCCGGTAAGGGCATTTCTTTGTGTGATGAGCACGAATATTTGTTCCTGAGTTATGGATGTTTTCTATGTATTTAAGTATTTATTTTATCTATATAAGTATGTTTATTGTCGCCTAGTACCCATAGTACAAGCTTTGCTTAGTTTGGGACTAAGTCGATTTGTGTAAGATTGTCCCTAATATTTATTTTATTTTTTATTTATTTTAAGTAACAAGCTAAGAAGCGAGAGAGACTTCAAACTTCAGACAGATAGTCCGCAACAAAAAATGTCATTTTTAGGGTTCCGTAGTCAGCTAGGAACCCTTATAGTTTCGCCATGTCTGTCCGTCTGTCTGTCTGTCCGCGGCTAAGCTCAGAGACTGTTAGTACTAGAAAGCTGTAATTTGGCAAGAATATATATCAGTCACGCCGACAAATTGGTTCAATAAAAAAAACTAAAAAAAATTTTTTTAGTGTACCTCCCATAGACGTAAAGTGGGGGTGATTTATTTTTTCTCGAGTAACCCTATAGTGTGGGGTATCATTGGATAGGTATACAATAATAAATAGGGGTTTGCTAAAACCATTTTTTGATAAAGTTCATATTTTCGGAGATATTCACTCCGAAAGTTCAAAATAATGTGTCCCCCCCGTCTAACTTTTGAACCGCACGTCTAAAAAATATGAAAAAAATCACGTAAGTTAAACTTAATAAAAACTTTCTAGGAAAATTATTTTCAACTTAATCGGTTGAGCAGTTTTTAACTTTTTATAAAAAAATATTTCTAAACTAAGATTACAATTTAACCGCCATTGCAAGCATTTTTTTTCTTTAAGTACCTATAAGATCACGCTAACAGTATCTTCTTTCAAATAAAAAAAAATATTACATCTGAAAAACAATCAACATACATACTAGTTCAAGTAGACTGCATATTAGTTACCCAATTCGCCGATAGATGGCGCTGTACCGCCGACGTTGGGAGCAAAACAGCCACATTAATAAAGTATGCAAAGATTTTTTCGTACCTGCTACGGAACCCTATCTTGGGCGTGTCCGACACGCTCTTGGCCGGTTTTTCTCATTTATATGTAAAAAAATACCTTTGTTATTTCCGTACAATTACATTTGTTTAATTTTTTTTTTCTAAAATGTTGTACGGACCGCGATTGTCATTTCATTTCTTAAAACGGAATCCGAGCAAAACTAATTGGTTACCATGGTCTAAATGGTTGAAAATCAAAATATTTTTTATGCCAGACATCTAGGCAATCCACAGAGAGAAGTCTAAACGAATCTCGCTGGAGTCAGCGCTGCGCTCTCGGCAGACAGTCATTTATTTACAGTCCAAAACTATAGTTTTACATATCTTTACAGTTTCGAAACCAACGCACCACTATCAAATTATTATAAGAACACCAAACAGCACATTAACTTTTGAGAAGATTTGGTTTCAGACGACGTGTATTTCTGTGAAGACGCCATTCATTATGTGATTGTAGTTCATTTAACTGTAGTGTAAATAATTATTTAAAAATGCATTTTTTAATATTGGTCTATATTTGATTCTTCTTTTTTTTGTTTCAGGTAAGCAATAACTTGGGCATCTTATGCCAAACACCGTTCAGTAAGTATTTTCTATAATTATGGTAAAGTATTCAGTGCCAATGACTGAAAAGCGTGGGTTAATTTACTCCATAATAAAATACACTCCCGTAAGACTAAACAGTTTAACACCCATGACCACGACCGCTGCAATGAGTCTGAAACGTCAAGGTAATTTTAATAATAAACTAGCGACCCGCCCCGGCTTCGCACGGGTGCAGTGTTTCTCTACTATATTATGCATGTATTATACATATAAACCTTCCTCTTGAATCACTCTATCTATTAAAAAAAAACGCATCAAAATCCGATGCGTAGTTTTAAAGATCTAGGTATACATAGGGACAGACAGACAGCGGGAAGCAACTTTGTTTTATACTATGTAGTGATAAAAGGCGTAGTTTGCAGGAGTTTTACTAATTACTAGTTTGGTATGTTACTATATTAATTCCTAGTAAAGTAAAGTACAGAAACAAATGTCACCTGGCTCCAATTTATAACTTGAAATTAAAATCCCCCGAAACAGACTATATCTTCCACACAACAAATTCTGCATCTGCCTCCATAATCTCATTAATTACTCTAAACAGTACATATTAACCTATACTTACATCACTGCATACCTACGTAGCGGTACGTACATACATGTCAACCGGAGGATGAAGCAGAGCCTCTAATTGCGTTATTCCAAAGTTACAAATTAACGCGCTCCGACCTTCCGTCATGTAATTGAAGACCCTCATATCAGTCGGATGTTTGTCATACCCCGACACATAGATTAAGCAAGGTTAAGATGAGTCTAACTGCTGATCGTAAAAAAATAGAGCTTCAAAATGCATTACAATTTTAATTTAGCGGCGTTCGTAGTCTTTGCGGCCAGTATTTTTTTTTTATAAAAAGTTGGACAAGGCTTTGTTAAGTTTGCAAACAAAATCTAATAGTTTGAAAATTGCAAACTAACCCCCTGTTTCACCATCCATTGATCAAATTTATTTCACAGATAAATGTGAAGCCGTCTCTGTTGGTTTTGTTCGAATAGACGGAGACGGCATCACATTTATCCGTCAGTTAAAATTAATAAATGGGTGGTGAAACAGCCTCTTAGTATACAAATATTAACAAAAAATGACAATTAATAAAACTTATGGTTATTATTATTATTGATTTATGTGTGCTGGTATTTTTTTTCTATTACTGGAGAAGACTGTTAATATAAAATTAAAATCAATCTAAATTTACTCACTTCTAGTAATTGAATTGACTTACTTCGGTAAGTGCCACCGCAACGGTATGACAATGCAAGAGTGCCACCAATAAAAAGTAGAGCCACAAAAAAAAGCTTGTATTCGAAATTCAATTTTCAAACGTTTCTTAGACGATAAACGCGTTTGAAACGTTTTGTTATTGGACATGTTTTCTACTGGATGAAGGCGACGATACCTTATGTCTCGGTATTTTGATGGTTGATCCAAAATAAATTGTATGTTGTAATTAATTGGGAATCATTTGTAAACTGTTACATTTTGTTTTGTTATGTATTCTGTTCCTTCGCTTTGGGGTACTGTGACTCAATGAAGATTAACTTTACCCCTCAGGAAAACCATGTATTAAAAGAGTATAATAAAAACGTAAAAACATACGTTTGTAGTCAACTAAAAGCAACCATCGTAATGTGCCATAATTTCCATGCGATAATTATTCGTGGTCTGAGTAATTAACTCGAACCCAATGGCCAGAACTATCCTTTAAGCCCAAAGCAATCTGACTTTTGCTTTGCTTTACTTTGAGTTGCATTTTGTTTGTTTTGGTATGGTTTATCATTAAGGAAGTTAGAATTAGCAAAATCAGAGCTGTCTTATTTTATGCCTAATTCCACTTCTGTTCGCTCGCTCAAATGCCATAAATTCTTGACGCTTGATGTATATTAGCGACATGCGACCCTTGCCGAAGATAAATCCTTTACGAGATTATATGCTGAAGCACTCACTTATGTGCTAAAGGATATTTGAAATATATTGATGTCACATACTCGTAGCTGAAGTAGCATTTCGCATTCGGTTCAGAAAAGCTAAATACATTTGTTTGTTGTTGTTGTTGTTATAGCTTTGCTTGCGTATAACGATTGATGTGACATTTATTATTTTGAACTAAAACAATTACTTTGCTCACCCGCGACCTTACATTAGTTACGTTTATGCAAGAAATGTGCGTTCATGCAGTTCCTCCACCTCCACACTGTACGAACACACACAAATCACATAAACCCAACCATCACCACCACCAAGCTACACTGACGCGTTTCGAACTCAACCAGAGCTCATCTTCAGAGTTACCACAACCGTATGCTATGCTACCAAACGTTAAACTAACAAACCAAAACAAATGTTTTAACTTGTCACTGTAACTTCTCAAGTACCCACTTTATTTTTCTTATTCTCAAACTACCCCACAAAAATTAACTTTTATTGACATATTTAAAACTACCTTGAATTTTTTTGTTTATTTATTTATAAGGCATATTTAATTAATACTAACTGTTCAAATTCGACCCAAGCCGCAGTAAAGGAGAAGATACTAAATTTACCTGTTCATTAATAATAGACCCCATAGTGTTGTACCTAATTATTTCCATGCATTCCAGAGCATCCAGACGCAACCCCTTGCCGCAATAATGTAACACTTCATAAGAATCTGAATCTAACAATTAATGATTTGATTCCAACAAATGTTTTGCAAAATTCGATCTATCTGGATGCTCATTCCTATATGCCGAAACATGCTCTTTAAATCTAGTATTAAAACTTCGGCCTGTCTGTCCTACGTATATCCCATTGCAGTCATTACAAGTAAGCTTGTATACCCCCGATCTAGTTCCCTTATCTACCTGTTCTTTGTGGTTACATAGCCTAGAGTACAAAGAGTTGTTAGTCTTAAAGGCAACATTAATATTGTTTGATTTTAAAATGCCATAAATCTTATCAGACAAACCCCCGACGTAAGAGATGCTAGATCTATATTTGTTAGTAGACTGAGAAGGTAACGCAGCGTAAAGCATGCTATTTACTAACCGTGCCTGCTTCTTTTGAACTAAACTATCTACCATTGATTTTGTATAACCATTTGAGATCGCTATCTGATAAATAGTACTCAACTCTAAATCATAATGTTCCTTAGAAAGAGGCACAGTCAACAATCTATTAACATAACAATGGAAAGCAGCCAGTTTATGCTGCCACGGATGATTAGAAGATGCTGGTATAACAGCATCTGTGTACGTGGGCTTACGGTATATTTTAAATTGATGTTTACCATTTAATTTTGAAATCGTTAAATCCAAAAAGTTCAACGAACAATTTTCCTCCAATTCTTTTTTGAACCTTATCTTTACGTGCTTGTTACTCAAACCATTAATAAACACGTCAAGCTGTCTCATACTCCCTCTCCAGCATAGGATCAAATCATCAACAAACCTAAAATAGTACACAATATTACTATTACCCACAATATACTGATTCTCAAAATGATCCATAAATATATCTGCCATTAAAGGACTCAGAGGTGAACCCATAGCTAAACCATCACTCTGTAAGTAATAAAGACCATTGAACCGGAAATAATTTTGTTTCATGCATAAAGTTACCAAATCTATTAATTCACAAACTTCACCCGGATGCAACCGCTTCCTTTCTAAGTGGTCTTTTAGAATTTCTAGTGTCTCACTATATGGTACGTTAGTAAATAAACTGTCTACATCCAAAGAAAGCAACGTTGCATTCGGCGGTATGCTGATGTCCTTAATTTTACTAACCAAATCTAAACCATTTTTTAAACTATAAGAAGGTTTAAAGGAAGCCTTCACACGAATAATACTATTTAATTTCTTCGCCAATTTATATGCTGGAGCACTCACGTATGAGACAACTGGACGAACAGGCACATCATCTTTATGAATTTTAGGTAATCCATATAGAATTGGCGCCTGCGGATTCATGGGAATTACAAAATTCTTTTGTTGTTCGGTTTCAAAGGCAAACAAAGAACCCTTTATTAGTCTCTTTAGATCTTTGTGAAATGTAATTGTAGGGTCCTTACGTAAAACTGTAAAACCGTCCCCTTGAACGATATCTAAAACTTTCCGATTATATTGATACCTATCCAATAAAACAATACAATTTCCTTTAATTTTAAAGTGTATGATAATGATTTAGTGGTGGCAAAGGCAGACAAAGGAAATTGTATTGTTTTATTGGATAGGTATCAATATAATCGGAAAGTTTTAGATATCGTTCAAGGGGACGGTTTTACAGTTTTACGTAAGGACCCTACAATTACATTTCACAAAGATCTAAAGAGACTAATAAAGGGTTCTTTGTTTGCCTTTGAAACCGAACAACAAAAGAATTTTGTAATTCCCATGAATCCGCAGGCGCCAATTCTATATGGATTACCTAAAATTCATAAAGATGATGTGCCTGTTCGTCCAGTTGTCTCATACGTGAGTGCTCCAGCATATAAATTGGCGAAGAAATTAAATAGTATTATTCGTGTGAAGGCTTCCTTTAAACCTTCTTATAGTTTAAAAAATGGTTTAGATTTGGTTAGTAAAATTAAGGACATCAGCATACCGCCGAATGCAACGTTGCTTTCTTTGGATGTAGACAGTTTATTTACTAACGTACCATATAGTGAGACACTAGAAATTCTAAAAGACCACTTAGAAAGGAAGCGGTTGCATCCGGGTGAAGTTTGTGAATTAATAGATTTGGTAACTTTATGCATGAAACAAAATTATTTCCGGTTCAATGGTCTTTATTACTTACAGAGTGATGGTTTAGCTATGGGTTCACCTCTGAGTCCTTTAATGGCAGATATATTTATGGATCATTTTGAGAATCAGTATATTGTGGGTAATAGTAATATTGTGTACTATTTTAGGTTTGTTGATGATTTGATCCTATGCTGGAGAGGGAGTATGAGACAGCTTGACGTGTTTATTAATGGTTTGAGTAACAAGCACGTAAAGATAAGGTTCAAAAAAGAATTGGAGGAAAATTGTTCGTTGAACTTTTTGGATTTAACGATTTCAAAATTAAATGGTAAACATCAATTTAAAATATACCGTAAGCCCACGTACACAGATGCTGTTATACCAGCATCTTCTAATCATCCGTGGCAGCATAAACTGGCTGCTTTCCATTGTTATGTTAATAGATTGTTGACTGTGCCTCTTTCTAAGGAACATTATGATTTAGAGTTGAGTACTATTTATCAGATAGCGATCTCAAATGGTTATACAAAATCAATGGTAGATAGTTTAGTTCAAAAGAAGCAGGCACGGTTAGTAAATAGCATGCTTTACGCTGCGTTACCTTCTCAGTCTACTAACAAATATAGATCTAGCATCTCTTACGTCGGGGGTTTGTCTGATAAGATTTATGGCATTTTAAAATCAAACAATATTAATGTTGCCTTTAAGACTAACAACTCTTTGTACTCTAGGCTATGTAACCACAAAGAACAGGTAGATAAGGGAACTAGATCGGGGGTATACAAGCTTACTTGTAATGACTGCAATGGGATATACGTAGGACAGACAGGCCGAAGTTTTAATACTAGATTTAAAGAGCATGTTTCGGCATATAGGAATGAGCATCCAGATAGATCGAATTTTGCAAAACATTTGTTGGAATCAAATCATTCATTGTTAGATTCAGATTCTTATGAAGTGTTACATTATTGCGGCAAGGGGTTGCGTCTGGATGCTCTGGAATGCATGGAAATAATTAGGTACAACACTATGGGGTCTATTATTAATGAACAGGTAAATTTAGTATCTTCTCCTTTACTGCGGCTTGGGTCGAATTTGAACAGTTAGTATTAATTAAATATGCCTTATAAATAAATAAACAAAAAAATTCAAGGTAGTTTTAAATATGTCAATAAAAGTTAATTTTTGTGGGGTAGTTTGAGAATAAGAAAAATAAAGTGGGTACTTGAGAAGTTACAGTGACAAGTTAAAACATTTGTTTTGGTTTGTTAGTTTAACGTTTGGTAGCATAGCATACGGTTGTGGTAACTCTGAAGATGAGCTCTGGTTGAGTTCGAAACGCGTCAGTGTAGCTTGGTGGTGGTGATGGTTGGGTTTATGTGATTTGTGTGTGTTCGTACAGTGTGGAGGTGGAGGAACTGCATGAACGCACATTTCTTGCATAAACGTAACTATTGTAAGGTCGCGGGTGAGCAAAGTAATTGTTTTAGTTCATTAATATGGACCTCCGCAAAGTAACGCCTGATTCAATAAATTATTTATTATTTTGTTTTATTTTATTCGGAAAACCTAAAGTTTAAATTAACTATTGAAGCCTTTGTGCAACAGTGTACTTCTTTTGGCTACTATGATAATTGATGACTACATAAATACCTAATACTTACGAGTAAGTAATTATTTTTACACCTGGTACCTATCACGAAAATTTAGAAAAACAAATAATAATTGAAATAACGGAGAAAAAACAGGTCCCGTTTTCAGTTACGCCACCATAACCAGCTTAATTCTATCCCCTTATGATGGCCAACCTGCCTTTTCACACTGTTTCTGTTCGTATGTAAATGCGGAAGGCTGGCCAACGTAACGCAGGAAGCTCGAATACGAATTAGCTTGGAGTCGAGGCTTTTGTCACACTTCAAAGCTTTATGGTAGGGATGCCGTAGTGTAAGTTTCTTGTAATGATATAAATATTAGAAGTATTTTTACAAGCTTTTATTTAACTTGCAAACGTTCGTATGTACCTACTATTAAGTTATGGTTACAAAATTTGCCACACATCTTTCCGAATGAGTAGGTATTTCCGAATTTATGTGCGAAATTAAGATATGAAAATTCCGAGAACTTGAAGGTGAATTAAAAAATGGTTAGGAAGCTTTCACAAACCTCCGTAGAAATTCAATGGTGCGTGTGAAGTTTTCAATCCGCACTGGGCCCGCGTGAGAACTACGGTCGAAACCATCTCATTCTGCGAGATCTCTGCCCTACTGTGGGGCGTATACAGGGTTATTTGTAATTCACTAGCATCCTTTTAACCCTAAACTCCTACCACTTAAACAAATGTTTTTTGTTTTACGGCTCATGTCATAACTTAATAATTTTTGGTGTAATAACGTTTTGAAAATTAGAGATTACCTCTTATTTTTACGATACTCTGTGTAGCTATTTGTATGGAAAAAAAAGTGCTTCATTTTAAAAAGTCGTAAAACAAAATACATTTGTTTGAGTGATAGGAATTCAGAGTTAAGAGGATGTAAGTGAATTACAAATAACCCTGTAGAAGCAGGTGGGATGATGATGCATCTTATTAAAATCATAAGCGCAACAGTTTGTATCGATGTTTGATACTGTTTCACGTTAAAAGTTGGACGGATGAAATTTGGTACCAGTTAGTTTATAACCTGGATATTAATCTAGAAGTTAGAGCTGAGAGGCTTTTTGCATTTGCTGTCATTTATTGACAAGTGATTTCAAACAATTTCATTATTGGTTTAAGGAATAAACTTGATTGAAACAAATGATTTGTTGAATCAAGCGTTACTTTGCTGAGGTCCATATTAATGAACTCAATTACTTTGCTCACCTGCAACCTTTCGCGACCACGGCAACCATAGTTGTCCAAAGCATGTGTGTTGATAAAATACTTTTTACCCCAGAAAATTGTATAACATGGGACAGCAATAAACAAATTCATCGTAGACGAATTCGCGGGCAACAACTAGTGACTAAGTAGTTGTCACCTATTAAAATACTCTCGAGTATTTCACAGATACCAGCGACATTGTTAATCAAGTACGCGTATTTTAAAATATCCTGCTCTGCATTATGATATGAAGGAAAGGTATTTCAGAAAGCTATTTGGGGGTGAATGGGTTTTGCAACGATTAGGTGAAAATTGTATAATGACAGGTCTCCCGGCGAGTTGTATGGCGTTGCCCTTTCATAGGTCGTCTGGTCGAGTCTAGACTTTTCTCCTGAGACGATAGACGTCGAAGCCAAGTAATTTTTCATCCGTTAGAAATAAATTGAACGGCTTTGATAAGATAAATAGGAACAATATTTTGAGCGCTTCGGGCCTTTCTTGTACAATCGCTTGTATTATATACGGTTCTGTTCGTAGAAAGATAAAATTAAACTCTTATATGGCCGCTCGTGCTAATTTGTTCTGATTGTACGTGTACGTTTAGTTGTAATCTGATAGACATATCCCACCAATAACATTTTCACATAAAATGTTGCCAAGACTGTTTGTACCACATGTATACTTAATACGTCGCATTGTCAAAAAGTTATTAATTAATTAATCAACTAATTAGCTAAGCTTCTTACTCTACTTTCTAACTTCACTTTAATAATATTGAGGTATTGTCTTCTACAGGACTATCAAAACAATCTCTTAGAACTAAGAGTTTTTAATACAGTTAACAATCTCATCGCATCTCGAATGATCTCGACGCGCGAGTTATTGCTATAAACGTTTAGTGTATCGGCATGGGTGTGGCGCCGTCAGTAACTCAGCCGCTTCCTGATTGTCGCCGGTGTGGCGCCAGCATTGTTAACACGTGATCGATATGGGCATGATTGTTTGTATGGGAGAAACTCACCTTAGTGTCTCGGTTCTTAAGGGGAATAATCTGAACCACATAACGAATTATTGTGACATTGAAAGACTATCTCCAATATTTTTTTTCTTTTATTTTGACGGTGGAAGCATTCTACACTTCGACTGAATGCAGATATAGTTAAGATGTAGGTATAGTTTTAGTTTCTTAACTAAGGGACACCATACATCCCAGTATTTTTCAATTCCATAATTGTACTAGCTGACCCGGCAAACGTTGTTTTGCCATATTACGGGTCCGCGAAGAATAGGGGTAGGTATAAAAAATAGCCTGCGACCTATTCTCACACCTACCGAGTACAGAGAAAAAAGTTTCATAAAAATTGGTCAGGCCAAACGGAGGAGTTCATAACAAACACCATGACACGAGATTTTTATATATTAGATTTTTTTTTATTATATTTACGTTTGAAAAGATGACTTTCTGCCTAGTTGCTTGCGGCGCATTCTTCTTGGCAATGATGGTCCTTACGAAAGCGCTGGTAGTTTAAAAAAAAAGAAACATGCAAAAGAGCCGTTTGAGGCCTAATACTTGTAGAATAAACGTTTTGGTGTGATTTGATTTGAATAACTTATAGCGGCATCCATCATATAGTTCAGCGATTTCTATATATCTATCCGGTTATGTAGCTCTAATATTCCCAAGACACAACTGTTTCAATACCTAACAAATCTACAATGACTAAACAAAACACAGCACACTTCTTTCCACAGTTTTTTTCTCATTACCACTTAAGATTTAAAAAAGGAAACTCTTTTACCTTGCTTTTTGCCGTCGGCGCCTGCGAGTCGTCGCCGCCATTTTTTATGCACCCCGCTGCATCGCAGCTTGATCCCTTAGATTGAAGGGGACGGCTGGCACATGGCCACGATCAGGACAGAGACTGAGCTTGGTAGTTGGCAGTAAACAAGAACTGAGTCTACCAACCAACCACGCAAGCACAAACATCAAGATAAGATATAGATAGACGGTGAAAATGTTTAGTCCGAAATACATATTGCCTCCTGATTCCCGGCCTTTTCTAACCGATGTAGAACTTAAGACCTATATAAGAGTCATACGTTTTGTGATTTTAGAATATATTTAAGCGTCTTTGAAGCTCTTTTGTCATTGAATAATTTGTACTTTTTATAGTACATTCGGTCGTTATTCTTACTGATGATTTGTTCTTTATAAAGTACGCTGAGACTCACGAAGTTAAGTATAACTAGGTTATTACATTTGAAATTTACCATGAGCTTTACGGTGAAGGAAAACACTGTGAGAAGATATTCAATGGTGTGTGTGAAGTTCACAATCCGCACTGGATCCCCCAGACCGCGTTTATAATGAATTGAAATTAGGTTTCAGATTCAAAATAATGTTTTTAAAGGACTAAGTCAAAACGATGTACTTCATAGCTCGACTTTATGGCTATGAAGTCTATAGTATAATCCTTTCGTCTCAGACAATTTTGAGAACAGCGACTGCTATGGTATTGGACGAGGGCTGAGGTGAGCCCTTTTTTGTGCCCAAAGGTGGTTGAAATAGCCAATTATTCGAAAATAAACACAACCATAAAAAAAATCGAAAATGAAAACCTAAATCTATCATTGACAGCACATAAGAACAACATGCGTTTTCAAGGTTAAAAGCAGAATGTTAAAAGGCGATGATGTTTTTTTATAATGATAGTTTACTTACTGTCACATGGATTAAAGTAAAATTAATCTACCTTCATATAAGAACCGCACAGATTAGCTGCAAGTATTATTATATGAAGCTTCGTTTCTGTGAAACAATAACTTGTGTCGCTCTGGTGCCTGCACGCATGGAAAATTGCGACTTTGGCTCCTTTCTTGTAAAGCGATGTGGAAGATTTTGTACAGCTTATTTGAGAAAACCTTATTCAATAATTCACTTCCATTTACTGTCTATTTAAACTTACTTATGTTATGTGTACAGGTGAGAAATTGATACCTACGTAACAGAATCGACACTGTCGTTATACAGCCGCTATATTCACTGACTTACCGCTGGCGGTGTAAGCAGTAGTCACAAAGTTCATTTTCGAATGTCAACTGCCAAAAAGAATAGAATAACACGTACCAATGGCAGCAGTGAGGAAGTAGTAGGAGGAGTGAGGAGGGAGTAAGGGAGTAAGGGAGTTCCGCTTGTAATATAAGTTTGTACTTTATTATGCAATTGGGCCCTGGTGGCATGGATTCAAAAAGTGATGAATTAATTCTAAATCTACTTACTACTTAGTACTTGTGGAGATCGACTAAGAATTAATCTCAATCATATTGAGTGCAGACAAAGTTAACTGGTCGTTTTGAAAGCAGAAAGAATTCAAAATACTCGGAGAGCACCTTATCGGATATTAATATCCTAAATACGTCTCAATTCAGATTTTTGTCTAGATAGACAACCGTTATTGCGTAATTTATTTAAAAACATCCAAACTTCCAAATATCTTCACACAATGTTCACTTATAGGATAGGTTAGGTCTGAAAATTCCTTTCATGACCATGTATGATCGGTTTATTTCACTAAAGAGCAGCTTGCTACACTCATTTCATTACATTTAATGTAAAAAGATTTTTAAGAATCGCGTGTCCCTAAATTAAAGATTGCTTGCATATATGCAGCAGATCCCCATAAAATAAGGCCGTATGAAATGAAGCTGTTGAAGTAAGAAAAATACACCAACCGTGCCGTCGCCACGCCACATAGGTTAGCTGCCGTGCAAACGCAGAGCAGAGCTTAACCTACTCGCAACAAAACTGTCTAGGGATAAAAAATATCCTTAGGCAATTTGGATGAGTGTATATTAGTTTCAATGTACCTATGAATAGTAGCGTACCGTGCCGTAAAAAAAATCAAACCGTGCGCAGCAAATTACCAACAAATAAAATCTACGAGAATTATTCAAAATGTCCCTACTAATGTTTTCCTGAACTCCCGCCGGAGCGAGCAGGAAGTCGTTACGAGTACGTTCAATTGTCCCGGGGGACTATTAACATGAAAGGTTTAGAATAATTATTGATAATATACCGTGGAGAGTTAGAAAATGTAGAAAATTTTAAAAGTATATTTTGGGAAATTTTCAAGTCTTGTCATTATGGATTTGCGCTTTTCACTCTACTCTAGAAATTGGATTATGAAACACATCAATTTATGGTTAGGAGTTTTTTTTATGTTGTAAGCGCAGAACTAGTGCTAAGAGCGAGGCACTTATGTGGCCAAAAAGAAATACTTTTGAAGCTATTACAGTTTGCAGAAATTATTATTTAAAAAGAATTACATTTTACTGATACCAAATTTAACAAAAATTACAAAAAAAAATTGTTAAAAGTTAACAAATAACCGAAAAGCCTACCTTACCTTAATTTGGTAACCTTTCTGAATAGCAGGAAATTCGAAAGAGTGGCGATATCAGTTCTCGAAGAAAATACGAACGATGACATTTCTATACCTTTTATTATTAGTTCAGCGATTCTAACGAATGCATTTATATAATTAAAAAAAATATTGAGATTGTAGTTTCGTTTGGCTATGGTCATCGAACCTAAGCAATTAAGACTATTTTTAACCGACTTCAAAAAAAAGAGGAGGTTATCAATTCGTCTGTACGTTTTTTTTTTTTTTAAAGCTGGTAATACTAGCGTTTCAACCGCTTCAGTTTCCTGTATTATGTATATTAAATAAATGAGCTACAGCTAACATGAACTTTTAATAAGTACTCGTACATTGAAATTATATCGCAAGCACACTGCACAATTTAATGAAAACTTTCTGCTCACTGTGGCATATTTCTTCAACATAATGCGACAGGATACTGACAGCACCAATCAAAGCAAACTATCATTATCCGAAACCGAAACTAGATATATATAAAAAAAGAAAAAACAAAACAAAAATCAACACTGGCCAGACACATTTTCCACACAGGTACCCTTAAACCTACTCCGGGGGCGGTGAAAAATGGCGTCAGTAACATTTCCGGCCCGCACGCGGCTGCAGCCCGATAATGGGTTTACCTTGCATTCTGCGATATGACCACTCATTGTTTTTGTACATTTACACTATTTTCTGGGTTTACGTTGTCATAGGTTTGAGGATCAGGCATTATTTGTTTGTTTTGTGATTCTACTTATTTTTAACCCCCGACGCAAAAGAGGGGTGTTATGAGTTTGGCCATTATGTGTCTGTGTCGGGTTATGTGTCTGCCTGTGGCACCATAGCTCTTACATAATTACATGGATTTATTCTACTTGCAATATTTGCGTTTTTTAAGGTCGAATCTTACAAATTGAATTCCCACTTCTAATGATTGGATGACTTGAAACTTGGTATAAATAAATATGTCATTTGGATGACAATGCAAGTAAAGTCAACATAAAATTCAGTTAGCAAGAAGGTTTTTTAAATTCTGAATTAATTTAATAATACAACCAGTTACCTTAACTGATTCCTTTAGGATTTTTTTTTATAAGGAGCTATATTACACAGACGTGTCTCTACTGGTAAATGGTCGGTGCGATGGCCCAGCGATGGCTGCAACGCATCTAGGTACACGATGGCGTCGTTCAGTTGTGATCTCTTGATTCTTTTGTTGTGCGGCCAAAAACCGACACCGACACCATCCCACGACCATCGCACGCGCCATAAGCCATCCGACACCACTACGCTCTCCACACGGTGGCCCATCGTAGTGGACCATGGCGATGGCCCGTCGTGTATTGCCAGCAATAGACGTAAATATACGTAGACGATTTAATTATTTAGACGTAATAGTGATATTACAGCGCTAGGTTTTAATTACCGTAATCGAATTCTAAAAAAACAATAGGCTATTGCTTACTGTTCAAAATTTAACACCGATGATAAAATCTTGCTTTTCCTTTGATCTTCGAACTATATTTTGACCATCAAATGACCTAGACCGCCAGACGTTCAAAGAACCTATTACAGCTTCAAAAGTAATTTGGGAGAAAAATTTCCCATCGTTTCACTCTTATTTATCCTATAGATCACGGGGATTGTTCTATTAAGTTAGTTGGGGAAATGACGACGCCACAGTGTCTGGATAACTCCTAGAAGTCAATGGACGTATAGTAAACATCTCCAAGGTTACGAGCAGTGAACTATAGAGGAATACAAATGTGACGCAAGCTAGAAGCGCGACCTGTCTGACTAAAAAGCCATCTAGGCATGATGGGTACATGTATCTGCAACCAAAATATAAAGGCGGCTTTTCTCGTTGTAATATCTTCGGAAACTAAGTGGCGTGGTTAAAACTTAAGATGAACATCATTATATGAGTATGACCATCTCACTCAAACGTAGGCTCTGAAGCTTTTCAACCGCGGTATCCGCGGTGTTACGAAAATCGTTTTTTTTTTAATTTCTTTAAATAATTAAAATTAAAATACAATGTCTATGGACTCACTGTATTACAATACATTGCTCAATGTTTGTCTGTTTTGTGGTAATACTGAATCGAATCGGTTTAAGTTTTTAAGTAAACAAACAATTAGATTCTTCTTTATTCATTCATTCATCAAATTCAAGGCTCCCTCATAATTATTGTTGTTTGGACTTTAGCCAATCCACCAATTATTATTTATTCATGCCAAAAAAATAATATCCATTTAGATTTCGCGAACTGCAATAGCGTAACATCTGCTTAGGAGGATTGCCAAAACACACTCTTTCCGCGTTGATCAATTCTTCAAAACAAAAACGTCGTATCTGCAATATTTTTTTCCACATTATAAGACAATTCTGCTTTTCGAGTTAGAAGTGACCGACCTTCACCCGTGCTTTCATCCTCTCATCCATGGCTCTGTTCGGGAATCTTAGCACGTGTGACTGACGCCATATTGTCTGTCATCATAATCATCATTATCAGCCAAAAGTGCACTACTAGACAAAGGCCTCCTCCAAAGAGTTCCACAACGATTGGTGCCTGCGTCCTAGTCGATCCTGCCACCTTTACCATTATCGTCGGGCCATCTCGTCGGGGGCCTTCTTACGCCACACGTAACACATCATACGTCATATTGCCTGTGATAGTATTTAAACACCTAATATAGAGTAAAAATGATTTTCCGTTTTTGACAGTTACACAAAAACAATAAAAATAGGTAAACAATGAAAAGCACCCCTTAATGTCAGGTCAACTTGAAGAAAGTGAATATGGCTTGTTGACAGGCAGAATAGTGAGTAAGATGCTTCTAAAACCTTTCAGAATAAAGATACCGCAAACAAACTAGTTACGATACTTATCGCAGATCGGAAAGCATAGAGAAGCATTGATTGATAGGCAATTGTTTTCGAAGTATCAAGTGAACTATTTGCGTCACAGTGTGATAACGTTACTAAAAACATTATTCCGGGTCCCTGAACATTATTCTTAGTGCTGCTATCTATAAATATTCGAGCAGCAAAACGACAATATCCTATAAAAATTAGGAGTATCCCAGAGAAATCTCAACACTGAGTAAGTTCACTGTTTTAAACTTTTGTGATTTTCACTCATATTCATTATACTAAACGGGACTTATCTCGCAAACGAGTTAACTCGTGACCACGGCTGCTGCAATGTGGCCGAAACGTCGAGGTAAATATTAATTGCGTGATAAGTCCCGTTTAGTATAATAATACAGAGCAAGTTATCCGCACAGATTTTGTGCTTATTTTTGCATAGGGACACTAGCGAATCTGGCCTCTACCATGTAGAAAACCGTGTTTTTTTTCAAGTGAATTGAAAAATAAAGTACTTATTTTATGAACTTGTAACTATAACAACCGACGGTATTCGCGCAAAATTGTCTGCCTACATTTGGTACACCCAGAAATTCACTCTAAACCAACACCAGGGAAAGTTACAATCGAACAGTGATGTTTCTATTCCAGAAGTCAAGCCCTGCTGAAATGCCAGGGTAACTTTTACCCGGGTTTGTATGGGCTTGACAATTTCAGGCGCCGGTGCGGCGGGTAAATTATAGTCGAGGATCGTCTAATGAATATTTGATGAGTTATTATGGTTTCTTAACGTGTTAGCACGATTGCTTGTTGTTGTCGACATTGTCTTTGAGTGTGAGATAACTAGGTATGCCTTTTATGTAATTAATTATGTTTTTGTAAAAACACTTTTTTTTCCTTTTATGATGAAGGTACTTAATAATTCTACTGTCAATGGACTATTCATGTAATTAAGTTCATGTCAGTTAAACGATTAGAAGTGGATAAAAATCGAATTGAATTATTTGTTTTCATTGTTAGTTAGTTAATATTGACTGAAATTTAGCTTGTACCAAAACTAATGATGACCTGGTACTGAGCGAAAGGTCAAGATATACCAATTCTTGAAAAAAGAAGAAAAACCCGTTAATAGTTTCCGCAGAATATACTCAGATTAAGTCTTGGGCATAGACTAGCTCCCTTATTCACAAAAAGCTACAAACATTTTATTCATAAGTACAAAATTTTTTGTTTCATAATTCATCTGTATCTGGCAAAGAAGTGTGTCAAAGTAACCGACAAAGTTATTGCAACGGCTAGCACAATATAGTTAAAAAGTAATAAACAAATGCCTCATCTATGTTCTTCGCACCTCGGAAGTGCTGATTGACGCGTCGCCGATACAAGCCCGCCGCCCGGCGCCGCCCGCCTTTGTCTTTTGACATGTCGCCGTCGCCCGTTCACAACGTATTTGTATAACGTGTTGATCAATAATTTGGGAATTGATTCTGTACTTTGATTATTACGAGGAGAATTCAGGGGGATACACGTGGTATATATAGGGTTGAGTTGACTTTAACATTTTGGTTTGTGTATAGTCAATTTTAAGAGGCTAACTTTCAGGGCTTTTAAGTAGCTTAGTTTTATTCTGTAAGTAGGCTTCAAGAGAAGAAATCGGAGCAATTCACCATTTTCTTAGTATTTGTCAGATTTTCGACCTCGTCATGGCAAAATTAAATGCCAAATAGCTTTTATTTATGGCAGTGAACTGAAACAATTACTTTGCTTACCCGCGACCTTACGATAGTAACGTTTATGTAAGAAACGCGTATTCATGCAGTTCCTCCACCTCCACACTGTGCGAACACACACAAACCACACAAACCCAACTATCACCACCACCAAACTACACTGACGCATTTGGAACTCAACCAGAGATCATCTTCAGAGTTGGCACCACAACCGTACGCTTTGCTACCAAATGTTAAACGCGTCAGTGTAGTTTGATGGTGGTGATAGTTGGGTTTGTGTGATTTGTGTGTGTTCGTACAGCGTGGAGGTGGAGGAATTGCTCATGTAGTTCATACACGCATTTCTTACATAAACGTAACTATCGTAAGGTCGCGGGTGAGCAAAGTAATTGTTTCAGTTCATTAATATGGACCTCCGCAAAGTAACGCCTGATTCAATAAAGGATTTATGGTAGTGGTGGTTCTCGTGGGTTTAGTTGCATTGGCTTAGGTTAATTTTATTTTGCATGACTTCTACACGCAGGAGCAAAATAAGTATTTCATTTGTTTTAACATGGATCTCCGCAAAATACCTGACGCCTGTACGCTTAGTATAAGTTTTACTTCACCAAAATACTTCTCGATCGCGTTTACGTAAAAAAATCAATTACCTACTAGGGAAACATGGACAGCGCCTCCGCGGCCGCGCGTCTATGTTACCATAGAATTGATTTTTTTACGTAAACGCCATCGAGAAGTATTTTGGTGGAGTAAAACTTATACTAAGCGTACTGAATCTATACAGAATTCGAAATGTTTTTATTTAGTTCTATGATTTCTTGCCAGTAGTTTCCGCTTTTTCCCAGAATGTCCCAACTTTTATTTCACACTAATAAGTGAATTGTTGGCTTGGACCACAAATCACACACCCCATGCTTGTCGTTGGCAGATAAAAATAATGGTCGCCCTTCCCGGCGACTCCAGATAACGACGTTTTGAACGTTGTTTTCTCGTGTTATGACAGTGAGAACTAGCTTTTCTTCGTTACGTATAATCGACAAAGTAAATGCTTTACTACTTTTTTCTGCGAGAGTTGCTACATTACAATAAAAACAATAAGGCTGATTGTCAGTTACCGAACAATGTCCAACCGATGGTGTATTTGCCAACCTCGACATTGGCAGAGTGACTTGTAGGTAAATCAAAGTATCCTTTGATATAAAGCCATACCTATACAACTGAGATTGAACCGTAGATTGAATTTCTTGGTCGACTATAATATCGCAGAAAATGCCTAGATTTTCATGGAAAATTGAGTTTTCAGACCGCGTGTTTGTAAATATCGTATAGAAATGGTATGAAATCATCCGTGTTTAAAATGGACTAATTACGAATATGAATTTAAGAGAGACTTTTTGGTATTGCTACTACCTACGGTGACCATGTATTTTCACTATTTTCGAAAAATATTTTCTTATAGTCGATTTCATAAATCAGACTTCATTATTTACGGTATTTCATTCGAAAAGTGTTTTAAACTGTGAAATAAACAAGTATAAAGCACAAGAATCTTCGAACGGACATGTAAAGATTCATGCAGAGTCGAAAATACGGGAGATAACTTCAGAATTTCTCTGTGGCTATATAGCTAAGTTTCTTATCTAAGTATCTGTAATGAAATTAGTATTTAATACTGTGTGGCTTCTGTACTCTTGATTTATCGATTCGCTTCTTTAAAATTCAAGTTTGTACATACAATTAAAAAATGGAGACCAGCTTTAAAATAATTAACTTTCAAATACTGAATTAGCCCTAATCAACAAAATACTGTAACTCGATTTGTGTACGACTCGTAACTTTGAGAACAAGTAGAATTAAACGAGTATCAGGAATGAGGAAAAGATTGCATATAAGGAAAACAACATCAAATAATGGGATGCTTTATTTCTGTAAGAATAAATGGAGATAAAATGAGATTAGGATAGAGTTTTATTTTACGCGTTAAGGCTATGTTTGAGTACTTCAAGTGACCGATCAGTAGTCACATGTGTATGATGAATTTAACATTATTGCATGATGATTGTCTTGTAGTTTTATTACCTATATCAATGTAGAGAAACCTATGGGTTTTGTTCCCTAGAGTTATCTATGATGAAAATACACTTTTAAATGGTTGCATCTTTTTGATTCAGTGAACTTAGAAACTTAATATTTTCATAGATCCAAAGAATGCAGTACCTATCTTTATTTTTAATATGAAATTAATACGTCATCGCGTTCCTTAGAGAAATAAAAATAAATAAATAAATAAATATCACGGGACAATTCACACCAATTGACCCAGTCCCAAAGTATGCTAAGCAAAGCTTGTGTTATGAACCTGAGAAATGGCCTTGATAGACAAACAGATGGACAACAAAGTGATCCTTTAAGGATTCTTTTTTTTACTTTTGAAATACGAAACCATGGAAAGCATCGAATCTTATAAACGCCGAAGCTTAATACCGAAGTTTTTAGATGTGTCGTAATAAATTTTCAACTCAAGACGCAATATTTGGCTTGTGTATTATTAGCATAATTTTGATATTCATCAAACGAGTCGTTTGGGAGTCTAGACTTCAGACAACTAGACAATTTTTGGCAAAGTCAAGGCTACTACGGTCGTCGGTGCAGTATCCATACATTAGTTTCAACGATGCTTGCACTGTATGCTATTATTTGAGAATGCCATATTATTTTTAAAGGAAATTGGATAGCGGCCATGTCGATGCAATGTGATGGCGTTTGAGATAAAGTTCAGATGTTGACGCAGGCTGTTTTCCCTAAGGTTCATTTTGGCACTGTCGACCAAGAAGCGCTTTACTATTTTTTTGACAGTTCTAATATCAGAAAAAAACACACTGATTGATACGTTGACTTGTAAATAATAATAATAATAGTTTTTAATGTTCTAAGTCGCACAATCGAACCTTAAATGTGGTAAAGGATTTTTTTGTCGACAATGCATAATAAGATAAGAGTTTTTGTGACAGTATAATATCCTGAGTTTTACAACTTGCATTTTGTGTGTCATTAAGGATTGGTTTATAAATTATATTTAAAAATGATGCCCTGGGAACAAAGCATAACAAATTACAACTAATATTACAAGCGGAACTCTCGCTTAGTTATATTAACTAGAAAGGGAGTTCCGCTTGTAATATAAGTTGTACTTTCTTATGCAATTGGGCCCTGTTGGGGCATACCAATTTACAGTTAATTAAATTAGGTAAGTATACATACATATACCTGTAGCAAACTATGCAAACATTATTCATTCACTCAAAGAAACTGACTATAGTGAATGGTATTGCACTCACCCGTAACCAATCTCAATACCCTTGAGTAAAAGTGACCTCCAGCGTTTTGGTACAGATCCAAGTCATAACTCAGCGCAAATCGTATGTACAAACGTAAATTGTATGTATCTACGTCTTCCATTGCAGTCTCGGCTTTTCATTTCATTCTTCGTCTTTTGGCAACGGTTCGGTTTTTATAAATGGCATGAATATTTCGTGGTTATGGTTTCTTTGTTGTTGTGTGGTTCATGGACGTTGATATGGGACGATGAACTATTTTTTGGCAAGCTTGGAGGCTTACTTGTATTAATTAATTAAAATTCTTATATTCCGTTTACTTTTAAGTATTTTTTTTTTATTATGAGGGGGAGGCAAACGAGTAAGCTGATGAGCTGATTGAAAATGATCACCACCGCCCATAAATATTAATAACTCAAAGAGAGTCACTGATCTGTCGCCGGCCTTTAGAAAAGGAGAGGGAATAGGGAAAGGGGAGGAGGAGAGGTATTTATTGTCTTTAAATCTGACAACGTGAGTTTCAGCAAGGATGATATAGACTGGATTGGCAGTCGACATAGTACGGATCGGCAGCGGTTTTTGTAGTTCGATTATTAAATCTAGATGGCGCTGAAATATAGCCAGAGGCTTTGAAGGCAAAACAATAAGACTACAGATGTTTCATATTACTACAAATGTATTAATTTTCAAAAATATTGCATAATAATACATTTGTAGTAATATGAAACATCTGTAGTCTTATTGTTTTGCCTTCAATGCCTCTGGCTGTATATCAGCGCCATCTAGATTTAATAATCGAACTACAAAAACCGCGGCCGATCCGTACTATGGCGACTGCCAATCCAGTCTATATCATCCTTGGTTTCAGCCACTTCTACATAGTGAAGTGACACGATAAACTAGAAATTTTGCACGGATGTGTAGTTGGGATGAAACATATATGTATATATAAACAACATTGTATAAACAAATAAAAAACATCGATTAGTATCAATTGGAGCCCCACTCAGATGTTTTTCAGTGGGTCCCATTTGAAAAATAAACACTGGACGACACGAACGTTAGCGGAAAGTTTAGTTCACAAAGAAGATTACGTAGAACAGTGAATCAGAGGTTGAAAAGCTTGTTTTTAAAAAAAAATAATTAGGTAATACCTATTCATTTGCTGTTATATGACGCATTGTATCATTGTGTTAACATTATAAGTGGTTCAAAAATTACATGTCAACTTTATCAAATCTTACAGAACGTATTAATCGAAAATAAAAAGTGTAATTGAACAAGCTTAATAATAACAACATTTCGTCACTACTTTTAAAAAAAGCTCGGATCTCAACATCGATAATCTTACTAAATGAACTTTACTCCACGCGCTTTAAGGTTTAGTTCAGTTTGCGTACTGATTTGAGATACGAGCTTTTGCCAAAGTAACGATTGATAACCCTACCCATACAAATAACAATCCACGCGTCAACCCTCGCCTGCCGGGGGGTGTTTCCGACCCACCGCGTTCCGTTTACGAACACGGTATTAATTCTGGCCTGGCCAAGGAACTAATCGCCTGCCACGGACGGCTCGATGAATCGAAGATGAGATATGGTCTTGTTTGTGGATTGTTTTTGGCTGTTGTGGCTGAAATTTATTTTGTAGGCCATTTGTGCTGGAAATTTTACGTTGATAGCTAATTGAGTGATGTTCACAAGCATTGATGTTTGGTCATCGTCATCATCATCATCATTTCAGCCGAAAGTCGTCAACTGCTGAACATAGGCCTCCCCCAAGCTCGCCAAACAGATCGGTCCAGCGCCATCCGCATCCAACGCGTTCCCGCAATCTTAACCAGGTCGTCGCTCCATCTCCTTGCAGGCCTACCCACACTGCGTCTTCCGGTCCGTGGACGCCACTCGAGAACCTTTCGGCCCCATCGGCTATCATTGCCTTGCCTTGCCTACTGCCACTTGAGTCTGGCGATTCTCCGAGCTATGTCGGTGACTTTAGTCCTTGTGCGTAATTCTTGGTGCAACAAACAAACTTGCATTAGAAGTTTTAGCTTTAAGAAATAGTATAGGTGAAAATATAAGTAAAAAACCTGTTGTATGTAGTAGTGCACATAATTTATATGGAGCTTAAGTCATTTTTCTAATTTAAAAAATCAATTTGTTAATACGGACACGTTAATAGGTACTCTTACAACAGGTCCTCTACTTTACTTTTTCACCTATAAAATACTAATACTGGCGCACCCGAAATACCTACTTAATTGTTTTTTTATAAAAGCTGAAAAGCAAAAAATAATACCTTTTTTGTTTGACCTTAATCTAGGTACCAGTTTGAAGTCGGTGCCTCAGCATGAGCCAGGAGGAGTGATAGAAGCCAATCAGGTAGAAGATTATAGGTCCACTCCTCCTGGCTAGTGCTGAGGCATCGACTTCAAACTGGTACCTAGATTAAGGTCAAACAAAAAAGGTATAATTTTTTGCTTTTCAGCTTTTTCGGCGGTTTAATTTTTTTGTTAAAAAGTTTTTATTTTATACTTTTTTCCCATCCTTGGGGTAAATTTTTTTTCCAAATTTATATAATACCAACTTCAAGGTATATACCCTATCCAATAAAAAAGAATTATGAAAATCAGACTACTCTGTAAAAAGTTAGTCAACCATCCCCTGTTTTCCTACCCTTAGGCTAGGAATATTATTTCCAAATTAAAATGGGACCACCCTCGGGATATACGCTTTCCAATAAAGAAAGAATCATCAAAATCGGACTACTCTGTAAAAAGTTATGCGTGATCATACATAAAAAAAACGTCGACTTGAGAACCTCCTCCTTTTGTTTTCGTCGGTTGAAAAGTGAAGTGCTTAGCAAAATTAGGTGTTTTACGAGCTATCAGTTAAAATGCAATGTTCATAAGCACATTTGTAAGTTGTCTTGAAATCTTGCATGTCAAATGTGTCAACCTTTTTTAATGATCAAATAGACTGGAAACTTGGCACAGACGCGTAAATAACATGACAGTCAACAAAAAGACTTGTTTTTGTTTTAACAATGACTTATTTTTTATTTACAGGTAAGCACAGCATATTATAGCCAGCAGCAGAAGACGTAATTTACAAAACCGCCTTCGGTAAGCAACAGTCACGCACCAGCAAACAAACTTGTCAAATCCAAAACTACAAATATAATCCAATTTGCGCCTCCCATAAACCCAAACACCAAAGTTATTGTTCGAAATCTATTTAAGGTTTCTGATTTCAAACAGTAATTAAATTTACGTCCGCAGAAATTCAGAACTTAAATCTCTTAGTATTTGTCACTCAATTGTCCTGAAACTTGAAACATTTGCGCTACAATGGTTTTTGAAGGCTTAATTCTAAGTGAGTATTAATTCTGCTATATATCAGAGAAGTTTTAGGGTCTTTGTGGCCCCTGAAAGGAGGGAAGGTTTACAACGGATTCATATTTGTATTTGCCGATAATATTACATGATTTATTTATAAGAGACAATTAAATAGTATTTTTTGAGGATTGTTTATTATCATACACAGATATAAATAATAGAAATCTTCTACTTTTATAAGAAATAGTATTTTGCAGTTAGATAGGACTTATTTACTATCTATTTGGTGGTTTTTCAGATACAATGAATCAGTATATCTATCTATGATTTTTCCTGTTAGATTTTATCATAGCTTTTACATTCCATACAGATAACAAAGTAAGTCACGTGTTTAAAATAGTAAATGTTTTTTTAGGTATTTTTTTCTTTGTTACTCTGTTCGAGTGGGTTCTACATAGAGATCGTACTGTCCCACTCAAGCAAATCGAAAATAGAGACTGTACTCAGTCACACATTCAGTGCCTTAGCTCAACCTCATAAAAAAATAAAAAAATAAAGGAAGTCCCAATCAAACAATGTAAAATGACCACACACTGCGTACATTGCGTTGTACATTGCGTTTAGAACCAGGGCTTTGCTAACACTAGATTTTTATAAATAAAGCCGTTTATTATTTTGACGTACACTACCGTCAAAAAGTTTAAGACCAAAACCAAAAAGTATTCAATTTATCGGCTAAATATCGCTCTGTCTTGCATTCCTCCAAGTAGAATGATAGATAACACAACGTTGTGCAACAGATGTTCGAGGCTTAAGCCCATTATTCCGAAGATGTTCACTTGGTACCTTAGGAAGCCGACTCGATTTAGATTTTTATCACTCATTATCATTTTAGCACCTGGTTCTATTTATATGAACTAAGATGACATTATGAGGAACTGAGCAGTCGTTTGGTTTCAATTTTGAAGTTCTTAGAACAAATAATAACATTTAAATATCTAATTTAAAAAAATATATTTTTAGTAGTTATATTCTCAGTTAAATCATTTTATCTTAAAAATGTATTGAAAAGAGTTTGCTAACGATAAAAAAAAAATATTAACTTATGTTGTTTTATATTGATTACAAATTTAATTTGACGTTTTTTAGAAGAATTCATGATAGTGAAACTAAAAATTATTTTGGTCTTAAACTTTTTGACGGTAGTGTTCCTACAAATTTTCACGGAAACCTCGATGCGCGAGTCCGACTCGCACTTATTCAGATTTTAGCTCCATGTTGTCTCATAAAAAAATCACGTCATCTCACTGGTCAATAAATTGTGATGATTTGAAAAAAGGTCTACATGACGATTTGCACATAGTCATGTTAGTAACGCGGACAGATGTAGATAAGGATGATGTATGAATTTTATGATGGATGACGAGCATTTTTTGAAATTCCAATGTAAGTAGTCAACATTTACATAAGATTGTCACGTCTTGTTCATAAAAACTTTTATGTTCAGTTGAGTAAGTAGGTGCAAAAATATTTAGGTATTGATTTAATCCTCTCTTAAGGCCTGTGGCCTGTGGCCACACTCGGACGGCGTCTCGTGCCCGACGTCCCAAGCGTCGCCGACAGCCACCACACTGCGCAGACCAACCTGCGTCATAACCACCAACCCTCCTTGAAACACCTCTACACATAACAGCCAACAACAAAATATACAACAACAAACAACAACAACAAAAACAACAACTAAAAAATAAAATAAAATAAAATCTATTGGGAACAGTGACATTATAGTTTCCATAAATTGAGTTTTGCACAGGAACAGTTTCACCGTGCTTGATTTTTTGTCTATTAGTGGTTACCCGTGTCACTTACTTCGTGTCTGTGACACGCCTGTTCCGTAGGATGACACCTAACAGTGCTTACCTATTAACCTTTTTAAACGTTAAAGAAAATAAACTGATATGAACCTTTTCGTTCGGCGACTGTTGTACTAATAGTTATTTGTAGAATGTGTTTCAAAGACGTCATCTTTTTCCCAGCTGTAACTATAGTTCTTTAATAGTTTCATCAAGCAGGCAAGCAGCCTGAGGGACTCTCTGTAATGGGGTAGCTCACTAAGCTTACGTAACTGTGCTTCTATTGAGGCTACCTTGTACGGTCGAAGTCATAAATTTCTGTACAGCCCCGTCGCGTCAAAGAACAACCTTATGTTTAATAGCATAGACTTTTAGAGACATTTTTGACGCTTTGGTAATGTATTTATGACATTGACTGTACTTCATCCCAGCTTATAATATAAGTCCCACTGCAGCGCACAAGCCTCTCAGAATGAGAGGGCTTGGGCCGTAGTTCCCACGCGGGCCCAGTGCGGGTTGGGAACTTCGCACACACCATTGAATTTCTTCGCAGGTGTATGCAGGTTTCCTCACGATATTTTGCTTCACCGTAAATCTTATGATAAATTTCAAATGTAATAACACACACACATAATAATGTTATAACATAGTAGATACATCTAAAATATTTAATGCAAATATTTTTTAACACAGGTGTGCATCCAAACCTTATCCGTTCACTCGTTATTAGGTGATTGACTTACAAATCAAGCTTCTATTAACTCAAAACAATTTTAACCATTTTAATTTCTTAGATTTAATTGAGTTTCTGGAAGGTCTAAATTAAAAACACGTTCGCTGTATTATTTTAATTTCTCGTCAATTCACCATACATGTACCGGATCACATCAACCCCATACCGCAGCAAACGTGTTAATGGAGTGATCTAGGAGTGCGAAATGCGAACATACAAATAACCAAACATCTTCACGAACTTTCTTATTTAGTATATTAAGTAGGATTGCACTTTACTTCTAAAATTATTCCCCGGTATTTACGGGTTTATTCTTTACTAACGTCATCAAGTTTACTCTAATAACTCCAATAACTCCCCTCTAATGAAAGTCATTGCGATCACTATTGTGATTTATGATTGATCATCAACAGCCCCTAGTAATTAACATGTTATTGACTGCCAAGGGCGCTAAATGTATTAAAAAAGCGATCTGAAATAGTTATTTAAAAGCACGGCTTGGAATTAATGATGCAAAAATTATTAATGGATGAAGTGTGTTTTGAGACTGATTACTTAATCGACTTTGTATTTTTATTGGGTACAGAAAAAAAAATACTTCAAACGACGTCTTTTAATTTACTTGCTTAGATTTGTGAAGTACAAACCCGCATTGAACCCGCGTGGGAATTACAGCTCATTTCTAATTTTGAAACAATGCCCATGCGGAGCAGTGGCATGTAAAGTCAAGGAATTTAATTTCCAACCCAAAAAACTTTGAATATCGTACAGCAAAAGGAGAAAATAAGAGCTAGCTACGATGTTGCTTTGACATGTTGCATTTGAATTTCAACCTTAATGCATTACGAATGTTTAACGACAGTTTGATGAAATGGGTAGGGATTTAGTTCCTTGTCTGTACACTGGCCGGAGACGAGACGATGATGATATAGATGCCATCAAAAATCGTATTGTTAAAAGAACAGGTTAACAGCTCTTAATAATATTAATTTTCCGGGATGTTTCATAGATTTTTCAATTGGCACCCGGAAAGAACTGCGATGTAAAATTTTAACAAAAAGTATCGCACAAACTTTCACTTCACCCTCATTCCTTTCAGGATCCTATTTCAGAAACATTTAGAGCTACATTGAGTTCTCCAAGCGCCAGAGTTAACTTGGCAAGGGATACGCCAGGAACAAAAGCAACTGCTTAATACGCTATACCGACTGAATTAGGATTGTTTTCCAATGATTCTACGGAAGACTGAAGCTTGTTTCCCTTAATACCGCAAACGTATGCGTGGCCATGCTCACCTCCATCACGGTCTTATCAGGGCAAACCGGAGTCGAAGCTATGTATCGACGGACTCGAGCCGAAATGTCGATAACATCACGACGTATGGGGACACGCGTGGAGAATTAAAAATTGTGTTTTAGAAAGGGAGCTTTTGGCTACAGTGGCAGTGGGAAATCATAGGGCTGTGGAGAACTCAAAGGTTGACTTGTCTGGAGACTCTTTATATGTTTGCGCTGGGATCGTATCTGGTAGCATACATTTCTTAGTCATAATATAATGTTTGTCATATTTTCGTTAGTCATAATTTTCTTTCCGTCGATTTTGTAGGAGTTTATAGGTTAGGTTACGTTTATTTTATAACAATTCTGAATAAATTAATGGTTTCTGAGAAAAAAAGAGTTATGAGAAATGATGAATTATGCGTAACAACTTTATGCAACCCGATATGCACCCGTTTTAACTACTATCATTCGTTTAAAGTCGGATGATTAATCTTTACTAGCACTTGGAAAACTACGAAAAGATAAATGAAGTGAAATTAAATGTATTCCAGGTACAACTCCAAAAATAAACTTAAAATCCCGTTGGTTTACAAATTTGAAGCCATCAATGCTGTCGTGGAGTAGGTACATGAGTAGAGTTCAAAGAGTTGGACACCTTAACGCCGATACTCAAAATTTGTATGAAAGTTTTCCGTTGTCACACGAAAATTTACCATATAATTGTACCTATGGATAAATTTCGGGTCACTACGGGACTTTTTCCAGTTAATCGATTTAACATAATAGGTGATCGATTTAATAAAATAACCATTAAACTTGGTCCGGGTCTTTTGGTCTCCATCCACATTAAAATAATAATTTACATGCGGCAGGGAGAAAAAAAGAGGTGTAGGAAAATTACAAGTTTTAAATACTGTGTTTTTTGTTTCTAATGAGAACGTCTGAGATAACAGTGAAACGGAGAAATTTTATTTGGCAACATACATTTAACATTTTGTTTGACAATTTTATTTTATTTGAATACGTGATTTAAAGTATTTAGTTCAAAACAACACAGATGTAGATTGAGAGCATTGAAGAACTTTGACCAATGTTCGCTATATATTTTCCTCATGTCATGTCAATTGTCATCGATTGTTACAGATGACGTTATATTATAAACAGAAGCTGAGATGCTGCTATCAGACATTTACCTATATCAGATTTTGATTATACAATCTCAAGAGATTAATCTAGTAGGATATCAAGCAAGAAGGATATTATGAAGAAGTGTCAAGCGTAAAAAATATTATTATAACACAGGAAATATTGATTTTAATCAGAACTATGTATATTATAGAACGCTTCATGAAATTCCAAAAAAAGTAAAAGGGAAAAAGAACCCAAAGCAGATAAAAGTAAATTTATTTACTTTAAAACTTTAAAAAAATGAAAACTGAAAACAATTCAATTTAGAAAAATATTAACGATTCTCACGAATAAATGCGGAACCCAAAGGAAATGTGCTCAAAAACCAATTGCGACACTATCAAGAATGATTACTTGTGTCGGAAAATTTTCGCCTATAAAGTTATCTTGACATTCTTCATATCACAGTGATTTGAGGGCGCCATTTATGGGCTCGTGAGAAAATCCTAACGAGATTATAGTTATAGTGACTAGACCAGCAACTCGCGCTTATTGCTTTAGCAACCGGCGGAAGGAGCACTCCTTTCACTACTTGCGTAAAACAATGACACTTTCCAACATAAAAACTGAAGATCGAAATTCAACTGAGGATCTTCGAAGACAGACTTGTGGTGAAGAAAAACTATGCAGCGTTGAGACGATAAAGAAAAGATTGCCTATTACAATATGGCTCCCGGAATATACATCTGCCAAACTTGTTCTGGACATGATTGCTGGAATCACAGTTGGGTTAACAGCTATACCTCAAGGACTTGCTTATGCTGATGTGGCTGGGCTATCCCCAGAATACGGGCTTTACTCGGGAGTGATGGGAGGATTCGTATATTTATTTCTCGGAAGCTGCAAAGATATTACCGTGGGACCCACTGCCATTATGTCAGCGCTGATCTCTAAATACGTCGCTGGATACTCCGCTGACTTTGCCGTGCTTGCAGCTTTTATGGCAGGTATATTCATACTTTGCATGGGGATCCTACGTCTAGGGTTTCTTGTAAATTTTATATCAAAACCAGTCATTAGTGGATTTACCACCGCCGCTGCTTTCCAAATTATAACATCGCAGTTAAAATCTTTACTGGGACTCAAAGGTTCATCGGGTCACACATTTAAGGATTCTATGTTCAACTTCGTACGAAATATAAAAACAATTCAACTTTGGGATGCTGTGCTTGGCTTATCAACAATTGCTATTCTTTTATTTTTAAAGTGGGTCGGGGATGGATGCAGCCGCACAGACGGTCGCGTGAGACAGCTGAGATGGTTTATTTCATTATCGCGTAATGCTCTAGTTATCGTATTAGGAATGTCAATAGCTTACATCTTACAAATAACCACGGGTGAGGAACCTTTGGTTTTGATTGGCAATATAGATGGGGGTTTGCCTACAATAGCACCACCACCTTTTAGCAGTGTTGTTAATAATGAAACTTACACATTCGTAGAAATGGCTCAAGCATTAGGGCCTAAAGCTATAGTTATCCCATTTGTTGCTATTCTTGAATCAGTAGCAATTTCCAAAGCATTCGCTGGACAAAATACCGTCGACGCTTCTCAAGAAATGATTGCTCTTGGTGTGGCTAATATTTTAGGTTCCTTATTGAGAAGTATGCCTATAACGGGGTCTTTTTCGAGAAGTGTTTTAAACTACGCCTCAGGCGTCCAGACCACTGGGGGCGGTATATTTACAAGTTTATTGGTTCTTCTAGCATTAAGTTTATTAACATCAGCATTTTACTATATTCCAAAAGCTTTATTGGGTGGATTGATTATTTCAGCTATGTTGACCATGATAGATTTGTCCATGTTCATGAAACTGTGGAAAATAAGCAAAAAAGAATTTTTTACATGGAATATAACAGTAATTGTTTGTTTGTACTTAGGATTAGAATATGGTATTCTAATAGGTATGTTAACTGAGGCGTTGATGTTATTGTATGTTTCATCGAAGCCTGTAGTAGAAATAAGTACGATTCAGAGTGAAAAGGCAGAGTTAATTATAGTGCAATTGCCAGAGCATATGTCTTATTGTTCTGCAGAGCACGTTCGTCATGAAGTGAAAAAAGTCTTACACCAATGTTCATTAAGCTCAGTAATTATCTTGGATGGTTCAAACGTGAGGAATATGGATTCAACTGTAGCATCAAACCTGATGGCCGTGGTTAAGATATTGCACAGCCACTGTCATCGGATTGTATTTTTGAATTTTGTTACTACATTAGAAAAGTTGTGTCTCGAAATTAATCCAGAATTTGAAAATAAGTTTTTGATTGCGTCACACGTAGAAGATTCATTAGATATATTTTTGAAAACATAATTTTGTAAATTATTAGTATGTACTTGTTGCCTCATTCTGTATTTTTTGTATTTTTTTAATTTTGTTTGTTGTGTGATATTCAGTGAAAAGTATTTGTATTTGTAATATCTTGTAGATGTAAAATTTGTAAATATGTACATAGAGTCATGAAGTTAAATTTCTCTTTTTTGTTTCTAGCGTCATAATTAATTAATTGTAAACGGACCTTAAGAACCTTCTTTGCCTCTAAAATACTTATGTAACCATTTCATGCTGTTCAGAATTAGAATCATAAATATGTAAATAAGTAGAAAGTAACTGAAAAAGGGTTGATTTTTTTTTTCAATTCGTTAGTATTTTTAAATACTAACGAATTGAAAAAAAAAATTATCCTTTATCCAAAGATGAACTTTGTTGGTAATTAGTGTGTAAGGTTTTTATAACTATATTATATTTTGTATTAAATTATAAAAAAAAGTGATCTGTTTCCTTATTTCCTTGTTGTTGCGTAACTTTTCGATAGATAAATAACTTTTAAACTACGTCATTTACGTCAATGATATTCATCTTAATAGTATCAAGATCGGCCCTTGAAAGATACCGATAAGACAATCGATAAATCTCAATCACAACTCACACTTTTAGTAGCACACGGGCTAAATCAGACACCGCTCGTGAAATTCATAATACAATGACAGTTTTAACGGTGAAAAGTGAAAATGGCAATCAAATACGCCGAAGAATTAAAAAATCCTCCAAAGAACTTTGCAGTGTGAAGACTGTGAAAAGGAAACTTCCTATATTAACATGGCTGCCTGCGTATAACACGACAAAACTTATCCAGGATATTATAGCAGGTATCACCGTGGGATTGACGGCTATCCCTCAAGGCATAGCTTATGCAGTCGTGGCAGGACTTTCCCCTGAGTATGGACTGTATGCTGGCTTGGTCGGAGGTTTCATTTACCTGTTCTTTGGAAGCTCAAAAGATGTCACAGTTGGACCAACAGCAATTATGTCAGCAATGGTTTCAAAGTACGTTTCGGGATATTCGGCAGACTTCGCTGTTTTAGCGGCCTTCCTAGCTGGACTGGTGGAACTTGGTATGGGCATATTACAACTTGGATTCTTAGTCGAATTCATATCTCTACCCGTTATAAGTGGATTCACAACAGCCGCTGCCTTTCAGATTGCTTCAGCACAATTGAAATCACTTTTTGGGCTCGACGGAAAATCGGGAAACTACTTTGCTGAATCCGTATACAACTTTGTTCTAAACATCAAAACTATCAAATTATGGGATCCCGTACTTGGGTTTTTTACAATTGGTTTGCTGATTTTCTTGAAGAAACTTGGCCAAGGTTGCAGCCGGACTGATGGTGCTTCGAAACAATTTCGATGGTTCGTGTCACTCGCTAGAAATGCAGTGGTTGTGATATTGGGTATGATAATAGCATACATACTAAAGCTTGTCACTGGTGGTGAACCTCTTATATTGATAGGTGATATTGGAAGTGGTTTACCTAAAATTCAACCTCCACCTTTTAACACTATGGTAGGCAATGAAACGTATTCTTTTGGAGATATGTTGACAGTCTTAGGACCTCAATCTATAGTATTGCCTTTGGTTGCTATTTTGGAGTCAGTGGCTATAGCAAAAGCCTTTGCTGGAGGAAAACCTATTGATGCCACTCAAGAAATGATCGCAGTTGGTATGTGTAACATCATCGGATCATTTGCCAGAAGCATGCCCATTACTGGCTCGTTTACACGAACGGCTCTGAACAACGCTTCTGGCGTTCAAACTCCTGCAGGAGGTATTTTCACTGGGTTTCTAATTTTGCTGGCTCTGAGTTTATTGACATCAACTTTCTATTTCATTCCCAAAGCATCGTTAGCCGGTTTGATTATAACGGCCATGTTTTCCATGATCGATTTCCCTATCTTTGGGAGACTGTGGAGGAATAACAAGGTGGAACTGTTCTTGCTATTAACCACTATGGCCGTTTCGTTATCTGTTGGCTTAGAATATGGAATTGTGGTAGGTGTCGCTGTCAACGCTGCGATATTGCTATACGGTGTATCAAGACCCAATCTTAATGTTAATACAGTATTGTGTGAGAAAGGAGGATATCTTACTATTCCTTTAACTGATAGCCTATCATATTGTGCAGCTGAGCATGTACGTCGAACAGTTTTGAAAGAATCTTACGAATCTGGGTACGACATGATAATCATAGACGGTACAAATGTCAGAAAAATGGACTCTACGGTGGCTTCAAACCTGATGTCAGTTGTTCAGGACTTGGAGAAAGCATCTCGACATTTAATGTTTTTGAACTTTTCAAGTGAAATTGTTAATCTTTGCCTTGATATTAGTCCTAAATTTACCAGCAGATTCATAATAGCTTCAAATCCTGAAGACGTGTTCGATTTGTTTGTGAGAGTACAATGAAAAAAAAATCTTATGATTGTAAATTGGGAATGGTCCGACAAGTTTCGACCTTTCTGGAATACTGTGAGTCGTTTAACTTTAAGTTATTATAAGTCATGTTTTACTAAAATTTAAATAATACTACTGATAATTACCTATTGAGCTGTGAATAATAAACTGGTCATTGAATATAACATAGTTTTTTAATTTACTAACCAAGTAAACATTTTAATAAATATATTATTCATACAGTTATCGGTGTAATGTTCTGCTTTATAACAGTTTGATTTATGCCCCATTCAGAGAAACGGCATTTGTATTATCAATATTTTTCATTTCAACTTTTTCAAGGTTTCATCTCTTATTTCGATTGTCATTACGATTTTTTTATCTCACTACCCCAGGACTATTGGCGCTCTTCTAATGTTGCAATGTTAGTTTACGTACTTTGATAAGGACTGATAAAATCATAGACGGGCCTCAATCTCAAGCAGCTCTTGTACAATATACTTTCAAATGCTATCTGCGCAGTTATTGAACTTCAATTGTCAACATAGAACGATAAATCACTTGACATAGATTATAAAACCTTAGTAGCAGTTTTACTTTAAGTAATTCATTGGATGCTTAGGCTACGATATCCTCCACAAAAACAAGCCAAAGGAAGAAAAAGAATCACCAATAGGATAACTTTATTTTAGAAGGTTCGTTCAGCGTTGCGTTCATCGGTAGATTTCCACGCGTATTGCTTCGCTGGCTCACACATTTCTGGTGGATGAGAAGTCTCAAATTAGTCTTTTGTCTATTTTTGTCTTCTGCAATATGCAGGTGAAGAGTAGTTTTTGCCCGCGACTCCCTCGCGAAGAATTCATTCAACCAACTTACTAGTTAACTATCCCATTTATGTTCTTCTCAGCGTCTCAAATTATCTACCTCCATACCAAAGTCCATCTAAATGGATTCAACGGTTAAAGTAATAGTACCTAAGCTAAGTGCAAGTTTAACAGACAGACAGGCAGTTATTATCGCATTTTTAATTATTTTTGAATATATTAGTCTGTACATATTTATTTATTTCTGAGTAATTGGCTGTCTGGAAGAGATCGCTTTTTAGCGATAAGATCGCCTATTATCTGCCTGTATTTTTATTTTTGTAATGACACTGTACTGTTTTGGTGCACCATAAAGAATATTTGTATTCTATTGTATTGTATCAGTAAGGATGATCATAATTACGAAACAAAACTCAACAATAAGGGATTAAATTTAAATTTGATTGATCTAATTTTACTAGAACTTTATCTGGAAAGATGCGAGCCTCATCAGCTCATTATTAGTCATGACCAACATAGCAAATCAGGAACAGGTTGACGAACGTTTTGTATTCTCCAATAATCGATCGTCACCTGTTTCTAAAAGATGGGGGCCGCTTATCAAAATCCTGTGATCCCCTCAATATTACCATTGCGTCGATGCGTCAAAGAGGGTGTGCAGTTTCCTAAAATTTATTAACGTGAATCAGCACTCCTGAAAATGACAGATTTATGCTCTTTATCCCATCAACTAAATATGTGCTGAGTATTCGATTAGGATAATGCGGCGCGGTACGGCGCGAGGCTGCATTCTTGTCTGGAAGCATGTGAAACTTTTGAAACTTTTTTTCGGAATTTCGACGATGTTTCCCGTTTATGTAACCTTTTTGACGTTTCACTGAATGTTTTTTTATATTTTGATTGTATTGTTTAAAACTCAATTATGTCCTAATATTTTTATCCGTGTAGACGTAAAGTGGTTTCAGAACATTGCAAATGAGAAAGTTCGTGAAGGTGTTTGGATATATCCGTGCACAGCGTAAGTAACTTGATAAGTCGAATTATACGTTTAAAGAAATTTTAATTTAGAACATAATATTCCTAAATTCAAATTACTTTAAACGTATATTTCGACTTATCAAGTTACTCACGCTATGCACGGATATGTAAGTTTGTTAATCAGTTACGCAATAATACACGTTAAGGAATGGATTTTTATGAGACAGATAGACAAAAATCTAAGTTGAGACATGGGATACTTAATATCTCGGTAATCCGTTTTCTTGGGATAATATTTTAATTTGAATCAGAACAGAGGGCGCTATCCAAGAACGTTCTACTTTAAAAATGTTGCCCTAACTTTTTTCAAGCTGAACTATATAATTGTAATTTTTTCTCTTGAAGGTACTTATTTATTTTATTTAATTTTAAAATAAAAAAAATCAAAATCATTTAATGTTATCAAAATTATAGAATGTTGGTAGTGTTTGGCACCTCCTTTTACGCAAAAAAAAGGAAAAAAGGTTTTTTTTTGTGTTATAGCAAGGATGATACAGACTGGATTAGCAATCGCCATAGTACAGATCGGCCGCGGAAAAATAGTTCGATTATTAAATCTAGATGGCGTTGACATATAGCCCGAGGGTTTGAAAGCAAAACAATAAGACTAGCACGGACCAACTAACCACTTGGGTGGTTGGTCCGTGAAGACTAGGTACAGATTTTTCATATTACTGCAAATGTATTATTATGCAATATTTTTGAAAAATAATACATTTGTAGTAATATGAAACATCTGTAGTCTTGTTGTCTTGCTTTCAAAGCCTCTGGCTATATTTCAGCGTGATCTAGATTTAATAATCGAACTATTTTTCTGCGGACGATCTGTACTATGGCGGTTGCTAATCCAGTCTATATCATCCTTGGTTATTTATAGGTACGCAGACGAAAGCCACGAGATTTAAAGCAAGTTTGTCAAAAATTGCGAAGTTTATTCACAGAAAACTTTACTTTTCACAATATTTCGAGTCGATTAATTATATTTTTAACACTGAGATACATACATATCAATAAACTTTGACTTTAATAACCATTAAGTACATTCATTCAGTTGCCATTTTTAAGACTCTAAAATTTACGTAAAATCATGTCTCGGAAGTTTAGTAAGTCTGCCTCACTTCCGTTGACGAGCTAATCTCAGCTGCCAATAACACGCTGAAAATCTGTTTACGAAATTGCATTTTGATAGAACGATCAAACGAAACGAAAAGAGGAAAATAAATGTATCCGATAGATGAAATCATTTTTGTTCATGAGCGTACCAAACAAGAGTAGGCACTGAGAAGTTCCGAAATACAGGAATAATTTGAAGGAAGGAATCAATCGTCTTACGACGCTGGTACTACTAAGCAGTGGTAAGCTAAGAAATTACGACTTTAACATCGTAAAAACCTCGATCATTGAACTCTATGATCCCTACCAAAATAAAGACATAAAGAATACCAAATTTACGACCGGACGACATTGCGTTACTTGGCTTACTAAAACCATTACCATTATTGCATCGTCACGAACGTCTCCATCATAATATTTTGATCCACTTATTTACATTTCATTCACTTGATATTTAACTTTATCTGTCACACGGAGGTATGGCAATGACGCGTCAAATCACGTGGAAACAACGGTTGAGCGAGCACATCGTTTTCGTCCCCATGTGCCAGTATCACTTGAACTTCCCCACCTCTCCGCTTTCCCTTATAGTGTTTTTTTCAAGGGGTATTCAATAGATATTCCAGAGGTCTTTTCAAAACGGTCGGGGTGGGCGCAAGAGACACCGTGGACCGTTTTTTGTGTAAAATTTCAAGCTCCTGAATAGAGAATAGTTTCCAGATGATTACCTTTGGCGTTATGTACTGATTTGCTATAAGGAAATACGTCATCTGTATAAAATCGGGACCTTTTTGATATGAACATGAAGCTGAATTGATAACAAGATGTTATATTTTGTAACGTTTTACCTGACAAAGGTTGCGAAGTTATTTTTAATAGGATTATTAACCCGAATATAGGATTATAGGATATTACTAGGAGTATGCCTTTTTTGATAAATGCCTCCTTGGTCATCCAAAATCTTTGTCATCCAAATTATACCCAATTGCTTGAATAGCTCCCAATGAAATTCTGAATATCTTTATGAATAAACAATGATTTGGTTTTAATTCCGTAATAAACCCTTCTCCATCCATTAATCTCCGCTTCCCGTTAAACGCCTGAATAATTGAGGTCACATCTAAACAAACCCGCATATTAATGTTAACACTACCTGATACCTTAACAACATACACCATTTCTTCTTCATTAGCATTATGAACCTTAACTACATCACTATTGAAATTCAAAATGGCATGCATGGGTTTAATAAAATCAGAACTTTCAAAGTTATACAACAATTTTATATCTGCGCCTCTTGTATCCCTTATTGGGTTGATAGCATGGACGCTTTTAGTCTTAACTGAAAGTGAATTGGGGTGTTCAACTTTGGGTTGCTCGGCCCTTGTCAAACGGGACCTGTTTCAGACGTAGGTAATGAAATACCTAACAAATGAGCCATATATTGCTGCCAATAGCAACGCTCACGTCACTCATTTGCTTTAGTTTTAGAGTAGTTCGGGCTTCGTTAGGGATCGCCTTTCATTCGATTCTATGCGTATTTAGTATTGGCTATGTTAAGGTTAGATTGATTTACTGCTGATTGATTTCTGTGACTGGCTTAATGGCTTCTAAAGTAATTTCAATGATTCAAATATTTCCTTCTTTATAGTTTTCAGAACCTTCTTTCTAGTACGGGGAAATAGCTGCTTGTAAACTTAGTGCACAAAATTTTACAAGCTAGTTTTTAGGGTTCCGTACCCAAAGGGTAAAAACGGGACCCTATTACTGAGACTTCGCTGTCCTTCCGTCCGTCCGCCGGTCTGTCACCAGGCTGTATCTCATGAACCATGATAGCTAGACAGCTGAAATTTTCACTGATGATGTATTTCGGTTGCTATAGGAGCAACAACAAAAACTAAAAAATATAATAAAAAAAAATATTTCAGGGGCCTCCCATACAACGAACGTGATTTTTTTTTCATTTTTGCTCGATATTGATAGCGGCAACAGGTAGACGCTTGAAATGTTCACAGAATAATTAGTTGTATATTCACTTTAAAAATAAATAATTAAATTAAAATAAAACAAATATTTAAGGAGGGCTTCCAGATAACAAACGTGATTCTTTTGCCGTTTTTATAGATAATGATACGGAACCCTTCTTGCGCGAGTCCGACTCGCATTTGGCCGGTTTTTACTGGTCAAAGTTAACGGATGTCAAGGAAATCACGATGGACATCGAGACAAGTCAAACGCCAGGATTATAATAAGTTATGATAAGTATAATGTTGTACTGAAACTACTTTTTATGGCTTTGTATCGTTAAAAGGCATAAAGCTGCGAAATAAAATCAAGCTACTCTCCAGGCCTCGTATAAAATATTCATTGGACATGTAAGTGTTCTGTAAACGTTGTTTAATGGGCTTTCAGGGACATTACACAGGAGTTTTACTATAAAAGGATTTACTTTCAGTTTTATTCGGAGAACGCGGAAATTGCTTTTTCATTGGTTCGCAATTTCAGTGCAATTTCAGATTATTTTCGAATCGGGACGGCGGGAGTGGAAAATATTATGATTTTATCGAAGCTTGAATGCATTTCATAATATTCTGTAAAACCTGCGATTTATAACTGTAAATTAAAAATTTTAAAAACTCCCAACGCAATTAAGTCTAAGATCCCTTCCGCAGCATACAAAAGAGCTGATAACTTTGGAACGGCTGGGCCAATTTTGATGAGGCATGTCTAAGAACCATCGCCAAGAAACCTGCATTCAAATAAAAAAACCGTATCCAAATTGGTTCACCCGTTTAAGAGTTATGATTCCACAGACAGACACACACACACACATAGCGGTCAAACTTATAACACCCCTCTTTTTGTGTCGGGGGTTAAAAGCGGGGGTTGCAGCAGTATTTTTTTTAAGTTTTATCTGGGCAAGTTTGTATAGATATCCAGCCTAGAACGTATAAAGTGCAACCCAATCAAAATTGACTGACACATCTGTTCCGAGCATGATAAAATAGTTCTATTGATCACCATAATAACCCCCAGATTTCCATCTCAACCGCGTAGGGTGCTATTCTGAAAAATGCTCGACATAAACAACCGCCATTAATATTCTTTGTTTACACTATTTTCTCCTTTTCTTATAGTTTATGGGGCGATTTTTAACCTTTGACACGCCGTTGCGGTAGTGATGGAAATTTTATGACGGTTTCCTTTGGGTCCGCTTTAAGGAACTGAGGGACGACAAAGGAGTTGATATTTATGATATTTTTTAGTAAGTGTTAGAATAGAGCCCAGAAAATGGAAAATGGTTGGTATGAGTTTTTTTGTACGGGCTGAGGGGCTGATTTGGGCACAAAAAACAGAAACGTTCCATGAATAATACTCGTAATACATAAATTTATTTAATGGGCCCAAAGACAATATAGCAGCAGCTACTTAACAGCTACTTAAAGTTTTATATTTACAAGCTGGATTTTCACAACTATAAAATAAAGTTGTTATTACCCTTTGAACGCCAGAAACAACCAGTCGTGACAGCCAATAAAATGCCTGACACGCCAGAGTCATCTATAGATGACCAACATTCAACTCGAAAAAAATCCTTCTGCAATGGTAACAAAGCCCTATTTATCGACTAGACGGTTTGTTCTGTGGCGTACAGAGCATGTCACTTCGTTTGTTTTGTGGCGGTCAAAGGGTTAATTATCATCATTATATCGACCTATTTGCGACCAGGCACGGGTTCCCTCTCAGTAGGGGGGCTTGAGTCGTAGTGTCGTGTGTCTTGATATAAAACACAAAAGAATTATTTCCAAAAGTAAATAAGATGTAAGAAAATCCAAGCCAGACACACAAATAATGTAAATTTGTATATAAACACAGAAATCTAGTATCTAAAGCCACTTTAACAAACTTGTTAATACCCACTTAAAGTAACACCGTTGTCCGCTATGCAGTTATGCAGCAAAACACGTGTAGAAAGTGAAGAAATCCACTTCTGGACCGGAAGCCATTGTTAGCAATGGTCGTATTACAGCTGTATAAATGGCTTATTTGCTATTTGGCTGCATCAGATCCTACATGTAGGAAAAACAGGAAACTATTTCGTATGTTAACGTCCGTATTATGTCTGGTTATGGGGTTAGTTGCCTTATGGTTTTTTAGGTTTTAGTCGGATGTTTATAATAGTATCCCTAAAAATTCTGCATCTAAATATGTATCTGATATTTATATTATAAACTAGTGACTCTGAACTGTAGATCTCCAGTCCGTCTTCTACAGTTTTGAACCCAGCAATTTAATTTATCGAAATATGCTCACATAATTTCATGAGAATTGGTTAAGAAATGCGACTTGTAAAGGAGGAGACCAGAGCCGATAATTCGATTTAAAGTGGCTGGACAGACATAGGAAAGCATTTTTTCCAAGCTGAAACGGAGACCCTTTGCTCACGCTATACGTTCACTTGGTCAATAAAAGTTTACTAAATTGTAGTACTATACGAATTTTGCTGCCGTATCTTAATAAATTACTTGAAAAAGTATGATACGACCTCTCGACCTCGACCCCCTTGTATGTGGAAGTGAAAAATCGTGCATTCTAGTCTCAACTGTTTCATATAAATTCAATAATGCACGTTAAAAAAATATACAAAAATAATGCCTTAAATTGGGCACGGATCTGTGTCTTAAGCATACGTGGGGTTAATCTGCTGCAATTTTAATACCTACCTGGAAATCCAAGAATTGTGGTGTGGCAGACTGAGTGTCACCTACCTACTTTTTTACAATTATTTAGGTCTGTAACTTTTCTTTAGTATTTCGATTACTTTCTAAAAATAAAGATCCAATGCAACAATTGTTAAGTAAATATTAACGTACACTTATCATTTTTGAGTTCCTACATTTATCCACGTGCACTGGATTCTTTAGCTTTAGTGAATTTGCTATAACATATTTAGACGCTTAAATGTAAGCAGAAATGAATAATCTTAAACATAGCAGCCATGAACTCGAAACACCTATAAAACCTAAAGAATAAATGAGCTACATAAAATCATAGAGCCTTTCATACAACCTGAATAGACCGTCTGCTTCATCCGCGTGTTACGCCGCAACATCTATATCGCTTTTATAACACCCCTGTACAGCTTCATGTGCTATAGAAGCGTTATAGAGCTGTATTCCGTGTTCAACATTCTAGTCTGCTTTGGTCTAGACTTAATTGCATATTACGAGATGTTTAATCGACGCACGATGAAGGGGATGGGATTTTGCCGCCATATTCCTTTTTAATTATCAGACTTTGTTAAAGGTTTTGTCTTATTATGGTGTTTACGGAGATTTTTAACGTTTATAATATTCAGAAACAATTTTAATTACACTTGCTTACAAGGCTGGCCATCTGTTTTGACGGTAGGGACAAATGGAGTAACTGGTAACTTTTAGTAACTAACAAACTTTTTAACTGGGCGTCAATTTTTAAATGGATTACGCGGGTTTAAAATTTACTTATAAATAAAAAATATAAACTTGAATGAAAAAAACAACGTCATTGCCGTCGATTGCTGAAAATTCATCATAAAAAAGTGTGATTTAATATTTAGTTAATTAACCATTAACGACAATTGACCTAGTCTCACCTCACAGCACAGTAAGCAAAGCGTGTGTTATGGGTTACAGGTAGACATTATAGGATGTTTAATGTTTAATACATACGATAAATACTTAAATACATAACATAATAAACACCTAAGACTCGAGAAAACACATTCGTATTTCGAATATTCGATCTGGCCCGACCTGGAATCAAACCCGGGACCTTAGCTTTGTAGTCTGGTTCTTTAACCACTCTGTTGGCTGTCAAAATCAGTGCTGGGTACCAAATATCCAAATTAAATACATAGTTTCAATATCTGTATTTTCTTATCACAAGATTTCAATAAGATCAGTTTTGTTCAAAACTATAGCTTAATTTCTAATAGATTTCACTAAGAAAGAAGAAATTAAAACAATTTCCCAATAAAACACCTAATATCCCACGTTACCACTCAACTTAATTGCATCTCAATGGCGTTTTTCACTCGCCAACCAACGTCACGTCCTAATCATTCCGCCCCGCAATCTCTAACAGAGTTAGTTGTCGCAAAACGTGTCTTCAAAGTGGCAAATGGCATGGCCGACCATTCTACCTGGCCAGTAATTGTTTTACGCGTTTGGTTTTGTTGGCAGAACTGGAAGCTTGTTAGTTTGGATTTTACGGTTATTAACCCAGTTTTCGAGTGGAGACTTGGCTTTGTTCTATGCTGGGGTAGTAGTGTCAGTTTGTTACCATTTGACGGTAAATTGGATTTAACTTTATAACCACGAACTTTTATTTTATCCTAGCTGTTGTCCGCGACTCCGTCTGCGAAGAATTCGTTTATCCCTATCCGGAATAAAAAGTATTCTGTGTTAATCTGTATATAAAAATCTTGTGTCACGGTGTTTGTTATCGAACTCCTCCGTAAGTAACGGCTTGACCGATTTTTATGAAACGTTTTTCTCCACATTCGGTAGGCTGTTTTTTTATACCTACCCTTATTCTCCGCGGACGGAGTCGCGGGCAACAGCTAGTAAACTATATATCTGTGCCAATTTTCAACAGAATCTGTCAAACAGTTTTAGCGTGAAATAGTAACACACATCCACACATCCCATTCATACGAACTTTCACGGTTATAATATTAGAGGGATAAGCTGATTCTTTGATAATTCCCGTAAAGAAAGAATCTTATGTTTTTACGAGGTTTTTACCTACAATACAGCTCGCGGCTTTCCTGTCGTCCTTATTCCTTATCAACGTCATAAAATAAACCTCTGAGTATATGTGAAATTTCAGCTTTTTAAGTCTAAGACTTTGGGACGCGCGTTAGTTAATCAATGAATCAGATTTTTTATATTTATCAAGATCATTGCTTATTGTCAAGTAACACGTGCTTGTGTCCAGTGGCATTGTTTGGAAAATGAGTTAAGTATAAAAAAATCCATTCTTCTATTTTTAACTGTCTAAGACAACTACTTTAAAAGCCAGACAAAGCTATGTAATAAACCACACATATCCCTTCCAATTTTTCACTCCTAATACCAAGCATATGGAGTATATCAGGCAAAACGGCACCAAAATTTTTCTAAGAACATCCTAAGTATAGTATTACAAACTTATTTTTGCGGGTGGACAAATACGGAACTATCGCTTCCACGTACATTTTTGGGATATTTGTTTGCGTGTAGCGCAGCTTTGAAGGGATGGTTTAGTTTGTCTATTTACGAGTAAGCTATGTCGGCGCGGATATTTGAAACCGGCGGAAGTGGTACTATTTGTTCGCTAGAAGATTCCGTGCTTTTACAAGATTTTATTTAAGTTGCGGTTAGTTTGTTGGTTTATTTATATTTTTCTAGTATGCTCTAGTAGACAAACAAGTTCGTGTATTTATGACTCGATGAGCTTTGTTCACGCAGAGGGTCGTGGGTTCAAATCTCGGCTCGCACCTCTGAATTGTTCGGAATTTCATGTGCGAAATTACATTTGAAATTTTCTATGAGCTTTACGGTGAAGGAAAACATCGTAAGGAAACCTGCATACACCTGCGAAGAAATTCAATGGTGTGTGTGAAGTTCCCAATCCGCACTGGGTCCGCGTGGGAACTACGGCCCAAGCCCTCTCATTCTGAGAGGAGGCCTGTGCACTGCAGTGGGACGTGTTTAGGCGGGGATGATGATGAGTTGTAGTCGTTCCAATATGAATGGGTCACGGTCACACACATTTTGCCGCAACATTATGCTGAGTTGGGCCCAATTTATACTATTCGATGATTTTTATTTGTATCTATTCCTGTAAATTGTATTTCTTGTGTATCGAATAGGTATGTGTAAATAAACATCTCTCTCTCTCCCTCTCTCTCTCTCTCTCTCACTCTCTTTCTCTCTCTCTCTCTCTCTCTCTCTCTCTCTCATTTTTTGTTTGCGTCTCTCCTGTGGACAGATTCTGATAAAATTTGACGTACAGAATCTGTATTACAGATAGTTTATAACCTGGATTAACATATCGGATACTTTCTATCCCGGAACATTGCGTAGTTCCCGCAGGATAGCGGCAACAGCTAGTTTGAAATAAATTTAAATTCATTCATTCATTCATTAAGTTCACGAACTTGACCGAACAACACACGAGCGAAAGCTCGCCAAGCCAGATATACAAGTACGCGAGCTTACTCATACGTCTATCTGTATGAGATACGGGTTCCAGACGGTTCTAATCCGCAACCAATATTTTTCGCATCTTTACCAAATCTCTCATGCAGCCCAAAAAGCTTGTAATTTAGCAAATAGTTGCGTATAACCTGCGAATGGCCGCCATTCCGAGCATTCGGCTGGCTCGTAATTCCTTGCGCTGCTCCACCGTCCGCTTGCTATCGGGTGGCAGAAACGTCAGCCTATTTGATGTTAGATGAAACGCTATAGAAGATTATAGAAGTACTACTGTGCTAATAATATAATATTTATTACGGAATAATTTACAAGTTGTCAACAGGTACATACGAAATACAATAAAATAAATTTATAAAGTCAGTCAAATAAACGGTCCCGGATCGCACCAGGCACAAATGTGCCCAACACACTAGCTGCATTGCCCCGCTGAACCGCGATGGACAACCTTTGCACCAGAAACGACCCAGAGCGATGGTCAAGACCGTAGATTATAGAAGTGATATTTAATTATTTAAAGAGGTCAGAAGAGAAGAGGTGATATTTAATTGTTTACTCATAATATTACATAGTCCGAAAGAATGATTCGTAGGCCGAAACGGTTTTGGAGTACAGACTTGGGGAGAAAACACGACTAGGGCGAGTATATTGAACCACGTTGTGTACTGTACATTGTACCTATATAATTAATTATAAAATGGTATAACGAATGTGTAATATGTAGATACTCTACAGTTTATACTATGGTAATTAGCTCTTCATTATATTTTACGTTTTAAATTGCCACTCCTTTCTCTTTATACCTAGGTTTGTCGAATGAAATATGTTTCTATCAAATTGAGGCACTCCTTCACAGATTAGTCTATAAATTGCACTGGAAGTTACACAAAAAATCATAATAAACACTACACAGCGAACCCATAAATTATATACAAACTTATATTGTGATACTAACAGAGTAAAATTAACCTTATTGTGTCACTCGTTCACGCTCGTGGCTCAGTAGTATTAAAAAATAATTTAGCTAAAACAAAAAATATATTAATACTTTTTCTTCTAAATGAGGGTTTTTTCTTCTAATTTTGGGATTTTCTTACTCGGAATCAAGAGCACTTTTTTGAAAATGCCCGAATACCACACAAGCAAAGGCATAATAGCAAGTACATGGAAAAAAACTCACAAGATAAGCAATAAGCGACGTTATCGCTTAAAAACAGAAAGAAAATAGGAATTGAATAAAAATCTTACCTTTAAAACAACAATGGCATAACTGCAACCTTTTTCACAAATGACTTAATGATAGAGAATGGTCAAAATTCAATCCAACTTTCGAGCGCGATATCGACTTTCAATCGTCTTTGCATTTGCGTCTACTTATCTCAAAATGTTGAAACTTGCATTAATATCAGTGTTGTTTTAAAGATGGGAAATGTCACTGTTTAACACATTCGACTCCGGCAACGTTCCGCTAAGCCCTTAAATATGCTATGCCCTCCGTAATGATCGTAGTCACGAATGAGTGTCACTGGCATAGGAGTACAAATTCAGGCCCTATACTACGAAGCGCGAAATTCGAACTTCGTTTCATGCCGTTCCGCTCACGCTAATGGTATTTATTACAAGAGTGAGAGGGACCGCATGATCCGAACTTCGAACTTCGAATTTCGTAGTAACCCCCCAGTTGACACGCATGCGTGTCACTGGCGCATGGGTAAGAATTTTTCAATCACAGACGTTGTGTCACTGGCACTGAATTTAATAAAATCTTTTAAAAAACACACGCTCTTTTTAACGCTCGTGCAAAGACTGCTTTAGCCGGATCGTGTCGGTAAGTCGGACCGTTTGATGGATCGTCCGGTTTACTGCCGCCGGTAATGAGCCCGGTAATCGGACCGGGCTTTATCTCGATGCCTGATGGATGCTGCGAGCAAACAATGTGTGCGTGTTTAGATTTGTTTTACGTTAGCAACATTATGAAGAAGTCCTACGTGGGAGCCCCTTTTCTCCCATAATCTTTTTTATCCGAATTTTGAAAGTCAGAAATCGATGTCCATAATATTCTTGCTCATAAATATGATGGTCATAATTTTTTGAAAGCATATCGCTTAATAGTTCTAACTGCATTGATCCATAATCCTATTGATCATAACTTTAAAAAGTCATAATATTTATATCAATAAAATTTAACGGAATATCGTTGATTATTCAGAAACATTGTAAGGCATATATCTTAGAGTAATAATTGTTTTCAGTCATAATTTTGCATTACCTAAAATTCACTAAGCATATACATCGAAATCTATAACATCTTAAAGAATATCGATAATTATTCAGAAACATTGTAAGGCATATCGCTGGCAGCGAGCGAGCGAAGCGAGCGAGCAAGACCTTTCAGGGCAGAAGCGACTTGGACAGGTTAGGTTCAGAAGGCTAAGGCGGGAGCAAAGCGTAACGTAGCTCCCGCCTTAGCCTTCGATGTTAGGTATTTTTTTTATGACAGCACAGAAGAGGATTATTACCTTTAATATTATGAAATGTCATACAACCATGACACTGAATGTTATGACAAAGTAATATTATGCCTAAAAATAATTATGACCTGCGAAAAAAGACCATGCAATAATTATTATGAGTGACTTTATTACCTTACATTATGAAGAGTGATGCATTCATGACACTGAATGATATGACTTTACTTATTGTTCCTTACAATAATTATGACTTAAGAAAATCATAACTCCAATTTATGTTGTTTAATATTATGACTTCCGATAATATGACGAAGAAAAATTATGACAGAAAACGTTATGGGCTTGAAAATTCGGAACAAAAATTTTATGGGAGTCATTATAGACCCAGTCTACGTGCCTAAAATCTCGACCTAAGAAATTTTGAAAGTTTTTAGCCTATAATATGTCTCACTGTTGGGCAAAGGCCTCCCCTTTCCTCCGCCATTCTTCCCTATCCTGGGCATGCACCGCCAATCGAACTGAAAAGCGCTCAGGTCGTCCCGCCATCCCTCGGAACCCGTTCGGTAACGATTCGCGCCCATCGGTCCGCATGCATTCGGCAGACATATCGGGCCCAGTCCCACTTCAGCTTTGCGGTCTTGACACCCGCATCTGTAATACGAGTTTTGGAGCGCAGTGTCGTGTTTCTGATTCGATCAGTTCTTCGAACACCCAGGATACTGCGCTCCATTGCTCGTATAAAATATAAACCCTTGAAAAAAATTACACATCAACCCGACACCCCATATACTTACTACTCATTTATAATCTAACGCAGGATTAGAACAAAACAAATGTAAATCGACGCTTTTAAAAAGTCGTATCTGCATTTTGAGCGTATTCTCAATTCAACTGTTCTTCCCGTCACTGTAGGTAGTATAATACTCGAGCGAGATATAATTTTCATTGTTTAATTTGACAGTTGATATGATATTCCCTTTATTTTAATTCCCCTTTGTCCATAACCTTGAAGCTTGAGTCTAGACGTGTTTGCACTAGTGCTTTAGTCCATGCACCCCACTGTAATAATAAAGATATTTCATTACGTGGCGTTTTTGAGGGAGCGGTCATTTTATTAAATTAAAGCAAAACAAGGTTTACACATGAACATGAAAGAATGCGCTGTATTTTATCGTTTTTTCCTACTAATATTATAAATGGGAGTTTTCAGAAAAAAATGTACCCGTTTTCCTTTATTGTCCTTAATTTTTCCATACAACATTTATTAGTCAGTTTTGTGACGGTCCATACAACATGTATGGTTAACTGCGTCACAAAACTGACAATTAAAAGAGGAACACTTTTTTTTATTGCTTAAATCGATAGTGCTTGTGATTCTGAGTAGAAATAACCCAGGGTACACTTTTTTTATGAAAATGCCCAAATGCGAAATTATGAGTCTCATCATAATCATCATCATCCCAGCCTGTATACGTCCCACTGCAGGGCACAGGCCTCCTCTCAGAATGAGAGGGCTTGGGCCGTAGTTCCCACACGGGCCCAGTGCGGACTGGGAACTTCACATACAACATTGAATTTGTTCTCAGGTGTATGCGGGTTTCCTCACGAGGTTTTCCTTTACCGTAAAGCTCATTACAGAATAATGTAATTTCGCGCACAAACTCCGAAAATCTCAGAGGTGCGAGCCCGGACTCGAACCCACGACCCTCTGCTTGAGATACCATAGGTCAAACCACCAGGCCACCACGGCTGTATATTTTATTTTATTTTATTTTATTTTATTCGGAAAACCAACAGCTATTTTATTTTAAAAGTAGATACTATAAGTAAATATCAGAAAAGCCAATTACAGGTCTTCACAGATATTAATATTTCAACTATTCAGTTTGAATAATTCAGTGTGTCAATAAATAACTGTTTTGACCTTTCTTCGAAACAAATATCAATTGGGTCAATCAACTTTTTTTTGTAAATTTCTATTTACTCCTTTACAAGTAACTCTGTAATCTCTGGTTAGTGAAACCATGATTTTGCAGTAATTAGATAAACTGTTTATCATAGTGCGTATGTGAAAACCAAAAAAAAAAAGTATTTCTATGAAATAATCCGGTCACCCAGGGGAAATACCACTATTTTCATACAAATTTCGGGGACAACATTGTCCCCTGGGTCACCCACGAAGTAGAAGCGAAACAAAATAAAATAAATATGGCAATTACACCATTATTGACCACAAAAATCTAGGGTTTTGAAAAGTATACTTTAAATAAGGAAAAATAATCAGTTTTTTAATTATTTCGGTTTTCATAGAAAATAGCAGAAAATCGTTTACAAAAAAAAGTTGATTGACCCAATTACTTATTCAAACGATTCGTAATCAATGGACATGTAGGTAATTGGAGCAGAACACACCTTGGAAAACGTATTAAGTCTCCCTAATAAATTTAGTTGAAATTGAACCATGGATGACATGGCATAAAGTATAAAGTCGAATTGGGGTGCGTGTTTATTGGCCGTACAGTAAAACTAGTGACATGTGCGATGCAGACAGAAATAGACAGCTGCTGTAGGACCCCACGTGGTGTTAGCATCAAACAGAAACATACACATTATAGTGCCTATGGATATACCTATACAGTATGAAATTGTACCTATGGTATCGTAATATCTCGCCTATCTATGGGAAGATTTGGCGGCTAAGGCGTCTTGAGTGGAGAGGTCTTGTGAATCGTCAGGTTGGGGACTTCGAAATCCAGCGAAGAGCTGACCTAGATGCCAAACGAGACGAATTGAAGGCTCGACCACCAGCAGCCATCTCCTATGGATATGAGGGCGGTGTTCTTACGTGCCCTAAATGCGCACGAAGATTCACCGCCAAAATTGGCTACGTAAGCCATCTTAGGGCGCATCAGCGCAGTAATGAATAGGAGTCGAAGCGGTCGCCGTGACCGAAATCGGTCGGACGGATTCATCTCGCCTCATTCGTTTTTCGTCTCATTCTTATTTTGTCCCATTCTGTATTCGTCTTCGTCTGGTTCGCTATCCGTCACTATCTTTTTTGGTCAAATTCTGCAACTTGTCTATCTCTTAATACGTCTTATTCGTTTTTCGTCACGGTCTTCCTTGGACTCATTCGTCGTTCTCTCCTTTCGTTTTTTGTCTCATTTTTAGGGTTCCGTAGTCAACTAGGAACCCTTATAGTTTCGCCATGTCTGTCCGTCTGTCTGTCTGTCTGTCCGTCCGCGGCTAAGCTCAGAGACTGTTAGTACTAGAAAGCTGTAATTTGGCATGAATATATATATCAGTCACGCCGACAAAGTGATTACATAAAAAAAACTATAAAAATTTTTTTAGGGTACCTGCCATAGACGTAAAGTGGGGGTGATTTTTTTTTTCTCGACTAACCCTATAGTGTGGGGTATCATTGGATAGTTATTTTTTTTCTCTGTATTTGGTAGGTCTGAAAATAGGTCGTAGGCTATTTTTATACCCATCATTCTTCGCGGATGGAGTCGCGGGCAAAAGCTAGTAACTATAAAATATTTACATGTCCTTGTTATAAAACATGTGGAACTATTTAACTTGCCTGTGAATGATCTTATTGTACCATGTTCAAGCAAATAAATGATTGATTGATTGATTGATTTAAATCATCCAACCGATGTGCCCCAAACCGGTTTCATTTGAAAAGCAATAAATAAATATCACGGGACAATTCACACCAATTGACCTAGTCCCAAAGTAAGCAGTATTTAATTTAGTTTGATGTAATTCAATTTAATTTTATTTGATTTGTCTTAATGAATGTTGCATGTTTTTATTTTAAAAGTTTATGAATATACATTGTAAGTACGCTTCACGGCAAAACATAGCGATCTATAAAAAATTGTAACACCTTTATAAGTAACTACCTGTGTTTTACAAATAAATAAATTATTGATTGATTAAGCTAAGCAAAACTTAAAATAAGCTTGCTTGTGTTGTGTAATGTTGCGTATGTGGTTCTAGACTACTAAAACAATACATTAAGCAAGCGAAAGAAAGTAAAGAATAAAATGACGATCTCTGTTAATTGATTCAACTTAATGATGACCATTCCTATAGTTACCGACCTACAATCCATTGTGAGCGTTATTGCCCTCCCATTAAGTCGTAATGGACATTTCATTGATCAATCAATTGATAATTTTAATGGCTGACGTTGACTGTTTTTTATATTGACATCGATATCGTCACCTATTTTATTAACCCCCGAAACAAAAAGAGGGGTGTTATAAAGTTTGACCGTTATGTGTGTGTGTGTGTGTGTGTGTGTCTGTCTTTGACATCATAACTCTTAAACGGGTGAACCGATTAGGACGCGGTTTTTATTTTATTTGAAAGCAGATTTCTTGGCGATAGTACTTAGACATGTTTCATCAAAAATGGTTCAGCCGTTTCAAAGTTATATCAGCTCTTTTGTTAGCTGCGGAAGGGATCTTAGATGCATATGGACATTTACAATACAATACAATACAATTACTCTTTATTGCACACCACAAATAATACAATACAGAAAAATAAGTAGATGAATAAATACATATATAAGGTAGCAATGGGCGAAATTTACTTTATTTTTAAACATAATATTATGTGTGACATAATTGCGATTTTGAATTTATGGCTATATTTTGTCTACCTACTGCAACTATAATGCTGGGACTACTTACTATACAATGCATACTTTAATCATACTTATTATTTGTTCACAGGTAAACAAGCTATCAGGTCTACATACCCAGTAAGCGCAACGTCATCTCAATACACTGCAAATTGGGATGCACCAAAAAAAATAACCTATAGTTTTTATATTTTTTTTGGAAAGAATAGGATATTTTAAGAAACCATTTTCATTGATTTTGAATTTGGTTGAGTATTTAATTTTTTATATTTTTTTTAAGAAATACGTTGGATGACGTCACAGTGAGAGAGCCACGTTCCATTGCCTATAAAAATTCAAGTCGTACATAACATAATCTGTGGCACTACTGATTTGTCTTGACACTGTCAATAATACAAGCACGGCTTAGGGTCTTAAATGAACCATGACAAAATAGTTTTATTTATTTCTCTTTTTTAGCTTCGATTATTTGTGTTTGTTTAATGGTGTGATAGTAAATAGATATTTTTATATTAAAATCTGATATTTAAATTCTTTTATATTTACTTGTAACGTAGTAATTTAATAATTAAATTTGTAAAATTACATTGGAAATACTCGTATACATTTCGGACTTTACGATAAATGACAACTGTTTAAAGCCAGGTGCGCATCATGTGATTAAAGTTCTGTCTTTGTCACTCTTTGCTATTATAAGCAGGATAGCAACATTTCAAACTGTCAATTTGCTTTAGAGTGTAGACCTGCTTTACATCTGCCTTTGTGACGATTCACTGCAGGGGTCAAATGAAGGTCATTACTTAAATTTTCTTTATTTAATTCAGATTATCATATTTTTGGAATCTGATTTCTGAAAACGCTTCACAAAGCCTATTTCTCCAAACGGTTTTCGATTTATTATACGTTGTCAAAAATTGGGACATCCCAATTGCGGAGCGTGCATAAAAGAGGCTTCTTTACTCACGGCTTATCATACAAAACGGCGAAAATAGTTTTCATCCGCTAAATCGTTAGCCAATGTTGACCAATGTTTGATATTTTGTCAGTCAACACTAAAGCTAAATTCATACGATTCATTTTTTTTAATCGATTTAGCCTCGCTCTATATTATGTAGGTTCTACTGCAGGACACAAATCTTATCTCAGATTGAAAGTGTTTGGGCCATAGTTCCCACTCAATGGACGCTGTTTGATGCTAATTAATATTTCATAAAACAAAAAGCACCAAACAAGATCTTGTTTCGACTGACAACACCAATATTTGGTCAAAATCGAATAACGCTTAGGGATTGGAAACCATTATCACCGTTGGTATGTGAAGGCTTTCGCTTTTACTTTACAATCCTCTTAAGCGTACATTTCTTCATATCATTGACGTCTCTATGCGGCGGGTTGAATGGCTCGCCGGAGGGAATATATTTACTAGACCAGACATTTTTGCTTACATTTGCGAGCACTGTGAACTATATTTTATAGGATGTAGTATAGATGTAGACGACTAAGTAAGAGTCACTTGCACGGTCCAGGGTTAAAAAACTAAATTGATAATCCTGGGTTAGATATGAATGATAATAGGGAAGACCGAGGACAGTTGTGACAGAGGAGAGTAGTGACAATGTCGATTATTTAGAACTTATTATCTGCTAGCGAGCTTGCAATAGCGTGCGTTGTTTAGTTCAAGTCTCGAGCTATCAAACACGCGCTGTTGCGAGCTTGCTAGCAGTAAATAGGTTCCCGAAAATCGACGATGTCACAACTCTCCTCTGTCACAAATCTCCTCGGTCTCCCCTACCATAGATAGGTACATTTTGACACTACTTAACGCTGGGTTAGTTAACTGTGGTCCGTGCGCATCCGCCTAAGTGCTTTACCATTTTTTGTGACAGTTCTTATATCAGTTTGGTAATTGTTTTTTTTTTAAATGTGGCTCTGTCCATCCAATTTTGCCAGTGTCAAGTAGAAGACAGTTTTGACATGTCGGACATTCGGTAAAATAATTCTATTATTAGCCATAGGCCAATAGCCGGGTCTCCACTGAGCGAGCCGCCATTTTCGATGCGATTTTGAGCTTTGTGTAGAACAAAATCATGCCTCACGCGCTTGCCTCGCGAGGCATGATTTTGAGCTTTGTGTAGAACAAAATCATGCTTCACGCGCTTGCCTCGCGAGGCATGATTTTGAGCTTTGTGTAGAACAAAATCATGCCTCACGCGCTTGGCTCGTGAGGCGGTTCGTTCAGTGGAGACCCGGCTAATGAACCATAATTGGCCAGGAAATCATTGTGGGTGCAACGGCCCAAGCACTGTTCTTCCCTCCAGACGGATCCAGAAGGGAGCCGCAGCTCTTGTGCACACAAGAAGGTTGCCCGACACGCACTTCTTCCTACATAAGGTTAAAATAATTATTAGGTTTATGGTCACATTGATTTGTGACAGTATGCAGTAGTCTATATTTAATGGTAAAGGCTGTCCAACTGACATTGAACCTTAGGGTGACAAAGAAATTTAATGATCGACTCGACTATACCACAACAACAACAACAAGCAACAAGCTTTTATTTAACTTGCAATGTTCGTGTGTTGTAAGTTATCTTCAAATCTTGCTAATCGAATTACACCCACTTTTTGTGATCAGATTGACTTTACATTTGGTACGGATACGGTGCTATGTTGTCATAGGATGGCAATACTAGCCATCAGAAAGTACAGTCTGCAAAAAAGCTTTTATTTTTAACAAAAACTTATTTATACTTAGCTCTTTTGTCCTGCAATTTGTTACTTTTATGTATTTTATGCAAAAAGAAGAGTTTAACGTAAGTATAAACTTTCATATGTTTTCTCACGCCGTGTATCTGGAACCGCACTATGGACGCGGGGCTTTGGGGTTACCACATTAGAAAAAAATAACCACCAAATTTACCGCCACCTTTTCATGAAATACGGGCGAGGAAATTCAATATTTAGAGCGCTAGTAAAAACCGTTATCCTTTCGATTATATTTAGTGCAGCATTCTATTATGTTATCGCAAAACCGTAATAATTTACCTCTGTTAGGGACAACAAAGAGGCCAAATAAGTTGCGCCCTCCGAAATGAGGGAGCGTGGAACGGGTGAGCGCACTGAGAGAGCCCGAGTTGCTGTAGTCAGTAAGGGGTCGGCCCTCGAAGAGTGAGCACGCATGCTGGTTGGCCAAACGCTGGCAACATCGGGAACTCTCGATAGACTTAGTGATACAAAAGTGACCTTGGAACGGCCTCATATTGACTTTTACAAACTCAGTGTTACCTAGTGCTAGTGTGAATGCTGAATTCTCGTGTTTTTTTTACGATTGAACTAGGAAGGTCCAAACATTATTTTGTACCAATTTTTCAAGGTGATTGTTTTTTGTTTGCCATACGTATGCACCCTTTAGTTCCAAACATAGGTAAAGACTACTTGTAACATAAATAGTGTTATATGAATTTTATTTGTAATTTAACAATTTGGATTGCCTGTTTATGCAAAGTGCATTTGAAATACCGCAGTATAGTTAAATTGAGGGAAATTGCAGTGGTATAACCTATGAATTATTAATAACAACGAACGTTTAAATTATAGGGCTGATTAGGTTCGAATTAATGCTCGATATTACTTTGATATGGATAGAATTAACATAGTAAATTGTAAATGTTATTCGAGATAAATGGAAGTATTTAGGGAAATGATTTAGTAATTGAAAAAACATTAGGTATTAAAAAAAACATTGGTTTGAGATTGTACTTACTTAGTAGGTACAGAATTTTTGACATTGAGTTTTGTAATATAAAATGTGGGATATTGATCGACGAAACAAACGTAGGTAATTGAGCTTGTAATAATACAAAACAAAAGTAGTAAAAAGCTGCCCAAAATTTCGTGACGAATATAAATTTTAGAATAGAGTAAAGCTATGTATTGAATTCTGTCATATTAATCAATTCTTAACATTAAACTGAAACGGTGTTCCAGATATTGTTATGTATGGTCAAGTATCAACTAAAATTAATCTTTACTCCTGGCGTACTATGTAAAGAAGGTACAATGAATAAAGAATTCAATAATAATTTCCAGAATTACTAAACTTATATAATATGTACCTATGTTTGTAAACTCCTTATTGTGTAAAAAAATAAAAAAAGTACAAAAAACCATTGACAACCGTTGAAATAAATGTAGGTATAAAGGCGAATTTATCCCTTTAAGGGATCTCTACCAGTCAACCTTTGAGTGGATGAAAGGAGCATTTAGCAAGGGACAGACATTAAGTAAGTTAAAAGTCAGAAATAGTGAAAGCTACAAACAATTTTTGTAAAAAATACAATACATGAACTCATAGAAAGAAACCTAATATAAAATATATTACCTACTGTATACAATAGATATATAACAAATAAGATGACTCGTCTGATCTGGGCAAAGTCGGGACTCAGGAGAACAATTTAGTAAACGCACGATTGTAAACAAACTGAAAGACAGCGTATCAAATATTAAATAAAGTATAGTTAATTGCATAAATAAATTCAAACACACAGTTAAACAAATTTAACCTCCTGAGCCCAGGCCTTTTCTAACCGATGTAGAACATAAGACCTAGATATATCATATGTTTCGTAATTTTGGAACTTATTTAAACGTCCTTTCAAGTTATTCATTCATTGAATAATTTGTACTTTATATAGTACATTCGGGCCTTATTTTTACTGATGCTTTGTTCTTTATAAAGTACGCCAGGACTTAGGAAGTTAAAACAAATACAAGTCAAATATAAAAAGAAGTAAACAAGACAGGGTAGAGCTGCACCGTCGTCGAAGCCGAAAATAAATCTAAATAAAATATCACGTTAAGCGTTCATTAAAAGCGATGTAAAATTATCGGACCGAGTAGTAAATGGAATTCATTGTCCAGCTATTCGTATATCATATCGCTATCTGTTGGGGTGCAACCCTTCCTTTCATATTTAAAACTAACCTTATCGATCGACGGACGCCAGTTTAAACCTCATATTCATAACCAGAGCCCAGTAATTGATAAATTCTTAGCATCTTTATTACTTTTAATTGTAGATATATTATTATCCTTTCCAGATTTATTCGCTTAGTTCCTGTGAAAAAATAAAAACTTGGTTAGCTCTGTGAACCTTGAGAATTTCGGAAAATCCGTCCATAATGCATCTCTGGATCAAGGAATTTGTTGGCCAAATTTTAAATCAACTCCAGTGCGTTGTTTGTCAATCAGTTTCTATTTTATAGTTACCTGAGATTGATTGTGAACATGAAGACACCATTAAGTATTACAAAGACTAGCTGTTGTCCATAACTTTGTCTATGTTCCATTAAAGCTTATTTCTTTTCACATGATAAAAAGTGGCCTCAAAGCTGTCCTTTACTTAAGGTTTTTAGGGTTCCGTAGTCAACTAAGGAACCCTTATAGTTTCGCCATGTCTGTCCGTCTGTCTGTCTGTCTGTCTGTCTGTCCGCGGCTAAGCTCAGAGACTGCTAGTACTAGAAAGCAGTAATTTGGCATGATATATATATCAGTCACGCCGACAAAGTGATTGAATAAAAAAAAGTAAAAAAAATTTTTTTAGGGTACCTCCCATAGACGTAAAGTGGGGGTGATTTTTTTTTTCTCGGCTAACCCTATAGTGTGGGGTATCGTTGGATAGGTCTTTTAAAATCATTGCGGAGTTGCTAACATGATTTTTCTATTCAGTGATCTGTTTGCGAAATATTCAACTTTAAAGTGAAAATTTTCATTAAAATCGGCCGTCCCCCCCCCCTCTAAAATCTAAACTGTTGGGTTGAAAAATTTGAAAAAAATCAGAAGGGTAGTAAATATATCAAATTTACTAGGAAAATTATAGCGGCTAAGATTGCTTGGAAATTATTTGTAGTTTAAGAGTAAATAGTAGCCTAAGGTATAAAACATACCTAAACTTGGATGATTCCGTACACATACGAAATCCTTAGAAAAATATTACTTGATTTTTCGTAATGGCTACGGAACCCTACCTTGGGCGTGTCCAACACGCTCTTGGCCGGTTTTTTTTGAAGAATCGTTTCAATAGATCAGAAAATTACCCTCATAATACAAACAAATAAACAAACAAACAAATTTTATATGTACCTTTTTACTGTAGATACCTGTTAGTATTGTAGGGTTGTTTCACTAAGTACATAATTATTCTACTCACTCACTCACATTTTCAAAATGTATTATAGCTAGGTTAGGTCTCATAACTAGGTTAACTGAAAGAGACCCTTTATTAGAGACAAGTTCGCATTTTGCACTTCTTTCTGTGTAATAAAGAGTTTATAGAAGGATCTAAATAATTATTTAACGCGTGAGCTTCAACTATTGATATATTCCAACCTTATCGAAGTCTCTTCCGTGTAATTCTAAAGCTAATACGCACGAAACAATGATCACAAATCAAGCCTAACTATTTAACTCGTGTAACCCATGCATTACCATGAGTCATGGGTTTACATGCCCCCATAGATTACTCGATAAACATGCTAATTAGGGGATGGAACCGATACCCCGCGTTGCAACATAGATTTTAAAGATTATTTTAATTAGAATCTGATTTTATTGTATTAAAGGAAAATAATGAAGATTTTTAGCTTTGAAGATAACACTTGATATGTTAGCATTAAGATATTGACAAAATTCGTTTAATCTGCTTCTCTTGTTACCTGTAAATTTCATGTGTGCTATGTACTATAAAGCGTTAAACATGCATACATATGTAAATATTCGTTGTGAAAAATGTTTGATTGAAATTGAGAAAAACCAATGAAACAGTCCATGATACGATTGCTTTCGAATTTTTTTGTACCATTAAATAATCAAGAACGTTTGTTAATTTCTACCATACATTTTTACTCCATGAAAAACAAGACTATTATGAATGTATACAATTGAACTTCAGATCAGTTTATTTTAGATACAGAGTTAATGAGAATACGTGATATAGGTATACATGTTTACGAGTAAGTTCTCTTAATCATATTATTTTAAAACTGCTACCAAGGAAATAATAATAAATTCAAATAAGTACCTGCGTATTTCACTGCCACACTGCCATACAAAAGCTAAAATAATCTTATAAAGATAAAACATAAATATAATTACTATATTTTAACTATCTGGAAAACCCTTGTTCATATGTAAATATAATGCGAGTCGCATTGGCAAAGCCGATTACATATACAAATAAGATGTCAAGGTACGTAATTGTACATAAATTAGCATCGACAAGGTTTTTTTCCATAAACGTAAAGAAACATCCTATAAAATTGAGTCTCAATATGGCATTGCACAAATTATGTTGTAATTACGAAACGTTGAATGACTATTTCAAAGTAAGAAAGCAATTCAACGATACGATTGCGTCCGCGAACGTATTCTGCAAAATTATTTAGAGTAGTTCAATTTTTTTTACTTGTAACAGCATTTGGTAACCATGTGCACTTCTTCACGATTGATTTAGGTGTTACTTACGAAAATCGAATGGCAACTGTGGTTCTTTTAGTAAAAGTTATACCTAGACCGTTTTAATATCGAGAAAATTACAAATATCTTAATTGTTACAAAGTAAACAGCACGTTGGAATCAGTATCGTTATTTTGAATTAAAAGCTTTCCTAATTATACTATGTAATGGCTACATTTATGCAGCAAAATTCCAAACGTTGCTCTTCAATAATTGGAAAAACTTTATAACCTCTTAAGTCCCAATTTTTAAAACAGACATAGATAGCACCGAATACCACGCCTAAAATTCCCAATTATGTGAATTTTAAAAGTGTATTAACATAGGTATTTAGATTTCTTATTTCATTTAAGCATTTATTAGGTTAAAAGCAAGGCTTCGACAAGACTGTTTTCCACACGAATAAGTTTTAATCAAACCAAACACAAACGGTATTAATATTACAAATGTGGGTATCAAACTGACACTATTGATGTCATGTCACTCAGTTCACGCGCTGTCGGCGCGAACCACGCTCTAATAGTATTAGATACTGTCAGTATCCTGTCGTACGCTTGGTTATTATAGAACTACAAATATACCGTGTTATGCAACAGAATAGGTCTTTGTTTCTAACAGACACGTCACCGTATGATTGTGGATGTTAGTTTATAAATTTATCTTGCGACATTGTAAACTATTGGATAGGTTTGGTTATTTTATAATTTTATAATTTTCATAATGTTCAAACAGGAGAGCGATTTTTTTCTTCAGTTTTTCAAGATTCTTAAACAAAAAATATTAGGTTTGTTAGTTTTTAAAATAATGTTCCTAAAAACGCAAAAGGTTGCATTGTGTGAAAATTCCTTAAACACAAATTTACGTACAGTCAAGTGTAAAAATATGGGTGCACACAACTTGCTCATAAATATGTCCCATAGCTCTTATGTCGTCGAATTAAGGTATAGGTATATCACGATGGGAGGATTAAATCGATACTTATTTTTGCACCTGACCGTTCCTAATTAATTATTTAAAAAAAAACATAACATGATTCAATTTTGCGTCTATGTCATTAATGAAAGAACAGCCTCTCTCGAACAAGGCAATTTAGTACGAATGATAAAAAATGTAATATAAAATAAGCCGATTTAAGTTCAACTTCGTCTTATTGCATTTTGTTACCAGAATATGATTCCGACTAACACGTTCACCCACGCCGCCGTGGGCGGTTTGAATGAGGCGAGATGGTCTGTCCTGACCCTTTTAAGTGTTTCGTAAGCATTTGTGAATAAACAGACATTTATGGGTTTGCTCTAAAATAATACGATTTAGGAAATATTACCATCAAAAAAAAATACGACGCTATTAGCTGTGTTTTAGCTTTGTACAAAATTGGCAACACTGTTTACAATGTAGTAACGCCTTTATTGTATTACATTAGTCTAGCATGCCGTGGTGGCGCTGCTATGTAAGATTTAACATAAAGTTAGTATGAAATAACAATAAAATTGTCATGTTATTTCATTTAGGGCCTTTCCACACGTGGATTTTTATGCAACGGTACACGAGCTGAGTGTTAACAAAACGCGTATTTTTGTTGTTGCAAAAAGTTTCCACGTTGAAAGGCCCTAGGGTGTCGTGGTTTTTTTAAGGAGTGAATTATTATACAATTTTATTATTTGTTTACAGCTTCCACGTGAACCAAAGTGGCTTTTCAAAAGACTTACCCATAAACTGTGTTCAAACTTTTTACAATTGTGATATCCTGAAGTGCGTCGTGTAAAAAAAAACTGTGCCAAATCTACCAACAAACTTTTTTCTAAATTGAACTCTTAGTGTATGGATTTAAGGTTGGGATTCCGGCATTAATGGCTCCGGATGGGCACCAACCTATCTAAATTGAACAAGACCAGAGTCTCCGGTGTCAATCATGTTAGTAACTTTTTAATTATTATACGGCTTTTGTAATGTGCCAGCTTTTTTTGAACTTTATTTCTATATTTTTTTAATTTGCAAATATTGTATGTAGATTCTTTGGAAGTTTGTGATTTTCAGGTATGTGTACAAAATGTTTGTTAATTATTATATAAATTTGGACGTAACTACTACAAAAAAGGCGTTTTAATTGAATCGTAATCATGCTAGTGAAGTAACTAGAGAAAACAATGTTAAAAACAGCTCTAACTTAGATGAATATAAAATTTCGTATGTTTTTCTTACAAAAACTGCGTTTTGGAGGGAGCTGTCGTAACCTACTAAAAAGTGTGTTTTATGTCAGTTTAATTTTAAATGTAATTATTCTATACTTTAACTTACTAAAATATCTTTCTTTCTTTCTATTTTTATGATTAACGGAAATAATTAGATTGCCGTCCTTTTTTGACACGCGAATCCTCTAGAACATCTGATAAGATAGTATCTTAGGGAAGTTTATCTCGTAATAAACAACGGGCTCTTTGTTCTTTCACTAGAACAATATAAAACGGATAAGTTATTCGAATCTTGTGCCAACGCTTTAACCCCTTTATAGAAAAATGGGCCAGTTCCCTAGTGGACCTCTGAGAGAAAAGCTTCGTACCAGAATATTTCAAGTTCTGGCTCCAATGGTTTAGACTATGCCACAGATGTTAGTATCAGACACGGTATCTTTCTGAAAGAATATTGATGAAAATTTTTCTTTCAGCCACGATTCTTGGTGGTCTTTCCGAAAGACTAAACAAAAGACGTGTAATGGAGCCCTCTGGGGTGTTCATATAAACTGCTGTACTAATATCTGTGGATCTGTGTATGCGTGGATCTCCTCAATTAATTCCTTTGTTATAAATCTGGCTTCTGAATTTAGAATTATTTCTTTCGACGTAAAGCCATGGTAAGTTTCAAATATAATTTCGCACATAAATTCCGAACAATTCAGAGGTGCGATTCCGAGCTGGAACCCACGACCCTTGCTTAAGAGGCCCTAGGTCAAACCACTAGGCCAAGAGGCTAGGCTAAAGCCGTAGGGCTTTTTTTATAATCTTGCCCACAACTATGACATCGGGGCTTTCAAGAAAAGGGTTTATACTTACTTTAAAGGCCGGCAACAGATTGGCGACTCTCTTTGAGTTGTTGATATTTTGGTGGTGATAATTTTCCATCAGATGACCCGCTTGCTAGTTTGCCTCCCTCTCACAATAATAAAAAAAAACTTATTTAGGTCCTACGCCGCCTCTGCAACTACTCATTCTTCTTCGGGGCGAAGCAGGCGTTAAAAAAAGACGCTCAATTGGCAACGAAGGCATTTCATAACACTCGAAAGACTGAATGAACTCAAGATATAAACCCGAGGTTTATGGCCAAGTTTTCGCGATACGAGCGCCATTAATGTGAGTTATGTACCGCCACAAACAGATTGTAAATCAGAGTTATTTGACGGTTTTTACACTTCTTTCTGCTGCCCCGCGCGTTGCCGGTGCTTTCCTGCTAAGAAAGCCTGGGATGATCTTTTTTTGGTTGGATTTTGAGGTGGCATTAATGAGCATGACTTCATTTCAGTAAAACATCAATTTAGCATTGATAATGCTTTAATAACACAATATATTGCTAAAAAACCTCGCTTTACTTAATGAAAACTCTTGACACATTGGTTTAATAATTATAGTATATTATAGTCCTCTCTATTGATTTCGATGGCGGCAAACCTGACTAGAGGAAGAATAACTTTTTTTGCCAACATGAGTCAAAACGGTCCATTATCATCCCGCCATCTCAGTTTTGACCTGCCCTTGCTCCGGTGCCCGTCACTTGGAACCCATTCGGTGACGTATAACTTGAAATTACAAAATTTACATAAGTACATACGAGTACAAGTAACTTATTTCCTAACATGAGCCCCAATATGGGTCAGTAGACCAGACTTATTTTAAAAACTCTATCGCAGTGTGCGCAATAAAGCTGGCCTAGTGAATTGTAGGTTTACGTGGTCTTTCTAACTATACTAATAAGTCATCATCATCATGTCAGCCGAAAGACTTCCACTGCTAGACAAAGGCCTTCGCCAAAGAGTTCCACACCGATCAGTCCTGCGTTGCCCGCATACAGTCTCTATGATCTTTAGCAGATCGTTAGTCCATCATGTACTAAGTTAAGTACTAGGTAACTAAAATCCCGCTAAATATCGCTCTGTTGGAATAATTATAACTACGTTTTAAATCTACTGAGAAACGAAGGGCGTTGAAAAATATTTCCATGAGCCATTACTTACTAGGATTGTGAAAACACTTAGTAAAATCACTCATCAGGATCAGATGTGACAATGACGACTTGATATCACATCCGTCATTATCACATGATTGATGACGCCATGTTGTCGTGAATCCGGTTAAAAAACGATTTCGGCACGTGGCTGAGGATACAAGAGACAACGTGTTAAACTAATTTCAAGTTGAATAAATCAATCATTGGTTTCGAATTTTCAGTAGTGCCTACACGCGTACAAAAGTACGGTTTGACACACGAACTGAGGGCCCGCCAATGAAGCAAAGGCTGCATCGTTGTGCTCTAGGCTCTGAAACCAGGCATTATCGTGGATTTTTCCATTCATTGCGATCGATGAGTATAAAAAAGATGTTCTAAACATGACGCCTGTTTGCTTCGACGGCTTAAAAAACACCAACACTTTTAAATATCTGCTTCAAACGCGATCTATTTCGAAATCCATAAGACGATCTTCACCAATAGAAAAATACGCTAGTAAGCAATCAAAAGCGCCGATTATTTCTCATTCCATTGGTCCCAATAACCACGCTGATTTCTTGCAAGTTTCTATTTGTATCAAACCTAACAATTGACAAAATGCCAACAACACTGAAACCCGTAAGTGTTGTCAAACAACTTAGTCTGTTTACTCCAGTTACCAACATAAACAAAGTAAACATAAACAAGATAAAAAAAGTCCGGCTAAGGAACGACTTCCGGCGCGGCGGCAGAATTCAATATCCGTCCGTGGATTTGATTACTCGATTACTTGCTCGCATTGCCCCGGCCTCCCCGAGTTGCTCGACTTAAGTTGCTATTCGATTATATAGTGCCGAGGAGGCTGGGGCGAGTTTGATATCTAAATACTAAAGCTGGAGAATGGGATAGTGATATTAAAGTTTTCCAATGATCTGCAGGGAACTTGAAATGTCGTGGTTATTTCTTGTCATAACATGAAATATTTACAAGTTGCTTTAAAAAAATTGTTTTTGATAAAAGCTTTTTTGCTGCCTATTTTTTTTTTTGTTGACAGTACTTTCACTGTCATTCTTTACATATCCGTACCAACTGTCTACCTCCAATTACTAGAAGTACATACCTACTGGTTTCCAAGTTAAATGAAAGCAAACTCGCAAGGAAACAATATCATAAAGAGTTGCATATTTTTTAATAAGAGCTTGTAAAGATATCAAACTTTCCTTTATATCTTTTTATTCGGCTTTTACTCATCAGCCTTATAGTAAATTTTCGGTACAAATAAAACGTGTAGAACGTTTTCGCATTACGAGTACGGTCTCCATTACTATTAGCAAATCAGGAGCGCCTCTAGCGGCGCATATGTGCAGCAAACGGTTCGCACAGTAGTTGATATTTTACGCGTTAGATCTTGATTTGCTTATTAGGTCTTTAATAGCGAATACCTTTTTTTCGTCAAAGAAATCTATCTATTTACCTACTTGGATTTGTCAAAAATTTATAGGGAAGTAACTAAAATGGCCGTGCCGTCAGTGTATGCTTCTACCGGTTTAGTTTCATATTGGAGCTGTAAGACCATAATCAGATATTTTCTGCACATTGCTCAGCTGCGACTGACAATAACTTTTCAACTTATTTTTACTGTAACTCGATTCTCGGCTGTCTGGAGTGAAAGAGCCACATCTGGTTTTATGCTTTATTTTATTTATACCTTTCTTCGTAGTTCTGACTTTTTATTATAACTCTATATACGTCATAGCTAGAACTCGCGCATCTGCGAAGTAATTTAGGTCATTTATTCGATCGTTTCAACCGCCAAATTTGTCGGGCCACATTTGTTAAAAAATGGCTGAAGATTCCGATACAGTTTCCAGTTATATGATAGAGGTACAGGACCTCTAGTATAATAACGAAAAGCCCCATCAAAGTCTACAGCCATTTCAAAAAATGTGACCAGATGAATGAGGCGGCTGCACCGCTCGAATAAATGCCCTTTAATGATGTATGTAGAATTTTCAAATCGCACGGATTTGCATGATAACTGCAGCCTAAGCCGCCTCAAAATATTATCGTCACAACTTTTTTTTTTTTTTTTTTTATGATATAGGAGGCAAACGAGCAGACGGATCGCCTGATGGTAAACGATTACCGTCGCCCATGGACACCTGCGACACCAAAAGAGTCACAAGTGCGTTGCCGGCCTTTTTGAAAAGCTCGTATCTCAAATCAATCTGTAAACCAAATTGAACCTTGATGCACACTTAGTAAAGTTCGCTTGGCCAAATTGTCGCATTTAAGATACGACCTTTTTTCAAAGTAGTGACGATATGCCCAGCAGGTTTTTTTAAACATAAAGGTTTTTTTAGACGAAGCGAGAAATATCTTGCGAGATGCGTACATTACAATCAATTGTCGATTACTTATCCCACACATACTTAATCACAGCCAAGTTCTTATCACAGCCGCATGGCCCTGTGTAATGAACCTACCTATCGAAACTAGCCTGATGTTCCTCGTACCGTGTAAATAAAATTTAGGCAAATTGCTTGAGCGCCGAGCTTAATTTGTCTTTTATTAATTTATTCATCTTTGATTTTGAGATAGAGCAACACATTAACGTAGGTAATCAATGTTGGAACATCGCAAAGTGACATAATGGCTCGTCTACACAATGGCCTATGACGGGAGAGTACGGGCATGCACGATTGTCCGTGAGTGGCCATCGTTGCCTGTAAACGGGAATAATCGCAGAATTGTCGGTAAAGCAAAGGAATGCGTGCCAATAATAATAAATTATAATAATTTTATTTAATCAGACAACAAGGATCCATAATAATATTAGTATTTCACTTATGACTATGTTAGTATACATATTGAACAAGTGACATTGTGTTTTAAATTAAATTTTGCATAACAGAGCACTCATCTCTCACAGCTATCGTCTTCAGGAGGCTGTTAGTGCTGCCACGTATTCTTATCAGAAGCGATGCCATTTTTTTCGTAGTATAGGGTTAAAGCTGTCTACTCGCGCTTCGGCAAACATCGTGCAAACAAACTGCAGAACCGTGGCAGCCCCAACAGCGCCCTGAAGGCGTTGTTGTATTGGACGCGCAGGGAGCTGATGGAGCGTTGCGTGCAGCTCGCCCACAGGGCGCCCGAGTACAGTGATGTACAGTATGCTCTGAAGAGCGTTGTTTTAACTGCACTTGTACACCGAGCGAACCTGCGTGCCAGCATATTCGCCCGCACCGCCAGCGCCCTGCGCTCCCTTTCTACATCTACATCATCAATGATCAACAGGCGACAGTGAGTAAATCAACAGTTACGATTGTGTAGAGAGCAACCCATAATCGCGGCGATGATGGCCACTTTTTTAATCGCCCATCATGGGCCATTGTGTAGACGAGCCATTACAAAAGTTACAAAAAAAAGTTGCAAAAGTAGACGACCAGATGGCCTAGTGGTTAGAGAACCCGACTACGAAGCTTGAGGTCCCGGGTTCGATTCCCGTGTGTCGGGGCAGATATTTGTATCAAAAATACGAATGTTTGTTCTCGGGTCTTGGGTGTTTAATATGTATTTAAGTATATATCTATCTATATAAGTATGTTTATCCGTTGCCTAGTACCCATAATACAAGCTATGCTTAGCTTACTTTGGGACTAGGTCAATTGGTGTGAATTGTCCCGTGATATTTATTTATTTTATTTATTTATTTAAAAGTAATTGTTTCAGTTCTTGTTCTGTTGCTAAACTAAAACTAATATATGCACGTATAGAATATAATTTAATATATCGTCAACCCTGCTCCAGCACTGTATCGAACGCCGCCTCTAATTGGTAATGTTATACGTGAGGCGGCGAGATCAAAGTGTTACGCGTCCAATAAAACGTCAAGGATTGTGAGTGACGTCACATTTACGGTAGGGCTGCCTGCTTTAGCTTCTTAGGTTACATTTTAAAACAGGAGTCTTTTAAAGTGCAAAAAGCATCACTACAAATTGTAGACTAAACAGAGCTCATTTGTTTCAAAGTGTCTTTTAATAGTAACATGAAAAAAGGTGAAATGCGATGCGAGAGTGGCGTCGCACTCCAGCGTGGTGCAGTTGTACATATTGTGGGACTAATTCGCCAATTTTTGGCTTTTTGGATCAAGGTTGTCTACTCCAATAATGGCTTAGACAAGCATAGCTAAGCCAGTTACAAAATATCAGAGACAGAAATATGAACAAAGGCTTCGAATTGTAACGACAATTTCTCCCAGTAATTACACAGTACGTTATTCATTCCACGTTCAATTAATTCATTGTAGAACACTAAACGAAAACCCGTGTACAATTCTACATGTAAAGCCGCCGTATGTATACCGCTGAAAAGTTCCGTATCCGTATTTACAGTCACATGAATAAATACGGAGCAACAAGTACCTAAGTATCTAATATCTGTATATCTACAAACACTACAACAGGTAGGCATCTTTAAAAACAACCGAATACCCGAACTATGTACCTAAACGCTAAACGGTCGCGTCGTCGCTAGCGGCGGCACACCTGAACCTTGTCTACTCACTGAGCTAGTTCAAACCGGTTTGTCTCCGAGCGGGCGCCGGTGCACGCCCCCCCCCGTCTTGTCTGTGACAGGTCACGCACACATATGTTGTGCTTGTAGTAGTGTAATGCGTGCGCGACGTTGTTTGAACTTTTTATTCTGCTCCGTATTTATTCATGTGTTTACAGTGACCGGTTCATGCATCATGTATCCATAAGTCGAATGAATTGCATTGGACAAACATTGAAGGGTGATTTTAGACAGGACCAATATTGATATATCGGGTTAGGTTTAATGCGTGCTGTAGTTGATTACTTTAGTTTAATCCGGTTCAATTCACTTCTGAGAACAATGTTGTTTTGAAAACGAACAATGCTTTCTTTGAATCATTGTTGAGACTATTGTGGTGTCCATTGAGGTCATTGATAGAGAATAATAAAGAAGAATAGGAGATACTATTAAGAATTGAGTTTCTATAATGCATCACTCCGTGAAGAAACCGTGGTGGCCTAGTGGTCGTGGGTTCAAATCCCGGCTCGTACCTCGTGAGTTTTTCGGAATTTATGTGCGAATTTAATTTGAAATTTACCACGAGCTTTGCGGTCAAGGAAGAAATTCATAGTTGTTTGTGAAGTTCCCAATCCGCACTGGGCCCGCGTGGGAACTACGGCCCAACCCCTCTTATTTTGAGAGAAGGCCTGCAGTGGGACGTATATAGGCTGGGATGGTGATGATGATTAATCCATCACTCTTGAGAATCATTAAATTCAGTTGTGAAAATTATCTGTGCTACACAAAACTAACCGTTGGGGGAGAAAGGTGGTGTGATGGCAGGCCTCCTACTGGGAGGTCTAACGACATCGCGAGAGTTATTCGCAACTGGTGGATATGCCGGTTACAAGTTGTCGTTAATTTTGGCGTTCTAATTGCTTTAGTTCAACAGTCGACATCTACCGCCTGATGCAGACGCTTACTCGTTTTCCCAGTAAAAATACTACGTGTTTGTTTAAATTGGCGAAATACAAAAGTTGAAAAATCCACTATTATTTATTCAGATCAAAAGTACAAGATAATTTCCAGGCCACAGTGCTGTTAAAGTGGTCTTGAATAACTCACATGGCATCGACGCTCCTTGCTGTATCGATTGAGCGTGAAATGGCCCATTTGCGTAGTCTATGTCAATGCACTATACAAGGGGTCGGTACTCTTTCGAGGCTGAAGAGCCAAAATTTACAATTTCTCGACTTTCTAAAAATCTTTTTCTAGTATTTAAGAAACATAAATGGCTCAAAGATAGACATAGTTCTCACTTGCATTTTTGCAAGATTTTTGTAAGTTTTGATAGTAAAATAAATTGACTCGTAATTTTAGTGCATGGTACTGGAGATCCGAAAATATACACTGAAAGAGCTGCATGCGTTTCGTGAGCCCCCTGCAATATTATCATTTCTGGGGCTAAATTCAGGAACGGCCCAACACGGTTTGTGAGCGGTAGTTCAATCGTTTGGGAGAGGATAGGAATGGGTTGAGCTTGGGATGAGCCTTATTTTCCTGTTAATTCGCTTTGTAAATAAATAAATAAACAAATAAATAAGGCTCATCCCAATTTCAGCCTAAACCTCTCGCAAACCAGTGATTTTTGGCGTTCCTGAATAGCACTTCATCCCTATCCTCCCGCAAACGATTGAATTACCGCTCGCAAACCGTGTTGGGCCATTCCTGAATTTAGCCCCTGGTCCGCGTTAATAATACTAGTAGTATAATTACTGTGGTAAAAATTGTAAGTTTCCGCTCTTGTAATATAAATTGATTGATAAATTATGCTACGTTGTGAAAGAAGATACTAATGAACTATCTTGCATCACCGCAACATTTGCAAGACAGCTGCATTATTTTTTACCGCTCGTTAGTTTCATCATCATCATCATCATCATCATCATCATCATCATCATCATCCTAGCTTATATACGTCCCACTGCAGGACACAGGCCTCTTCTCAGAATGAAGACTTTGGCTGTAGTTCCCTAAAGGCCCAGTGCGGATTAAGAAATTTCCACACAACGTTGAATTTCTTCGCAAGCTCATGGTAAATTTAAAATGTTCCGAAAATTCTGAGGTGCGAGGCTGGGCTCGAACCCACGACCTTCTGTTAGAGAGGCCGTAGGTCAAACCAGGCTACCACCACCATTGATGCCTGTTGATTGGCGCTACACAGAAACTCATTAAGATAGATAGCTGCTTCAACATTCTAACCGTCTTCATGTCACTGACAAGCAAAGCTGTCATATTATTTATCCCCCCAAGCAAATGTCAGACATTTTTCGACACACGTCATACCATGTCATAGAGCATCTTCATCTCAATCGAATCAAATGTCACGATCATTTTTCCCTCTTTTTTATCCAATACGCTCCCTAATAACACTATTAGAAGAATCGCTGAGGCTCGGGAAAAAAATCCAATAGACTTGACGCCATTTCGGTGTCCAGAAAGGTGTATTTTTTTTTATTTAATTCTGCAAATCCACCCTTGTTTTTGTGGGGTGACGTCGATGGGGTGTTAGTTACAAGCGGATGACGGGTATCATGTTACGTCACTGATATTAAGCTTTCTAGAACCAGAATTTATGTCTCTCTTAAGATTTGTTTCTTTGTCTCATTAAAGTCTTCTGTGGTCTTATTTGCTTTATCAGAATAAACAACAATAAAAGGCTTTTTCATATTATTTCACTTCAACGAAAGCAAAGTACTAAAGGCAATTTTTTTAACAATGCTTATAGCTCTGGGAAATGCTTACTATGTTAATTTTTTTTTTAGTTTTACTACATTGGTGCCTGTGCTTAAAACAACACAAAAGTATGTGAAAACTTAATTAGGTTGGTATAGTATAAAATAGTAGAAATTAAATAAGAATGTCGCTTCGTTTTTCGTAAATAACACATTTTTGACGTAAAAAGCTTCATCGTGACAATAATTTGAATAAACAATTTTTTTTTGTTATCATCCATTTTCTACTGTTTCATGTCGTACCTACTCTAAAATTGTTATAAAATGGTTCTAACTTCAAAATTTTATTAAAAGTTAATCCCCGCTTACTGTTGTAACTTACGCCAGAGCACCACTAGAGGGTAGTGGAAATCAATACTCGACAACTGTCGGTTTGAAATGTTTACGTGAAAATTATTCAATTAATCCACCAAAGGGCCCTTAGACGCTTTTTAATAAAAACATGTTTGTCTTTGAAACATTTTGTTTACCTGTAAATTGAAACTTCAGACTGGAAAAAAATAAGAAAATAAATCCTGCAATTTAAAAACATGACGTTCGAAATATAAGATTCAGAAGTTGGACGACGAGTTTGCTTGTTTATGAATACAAAACTTTCGTAAAACAAACCGGCCAGTGTTTTTCAGAGTATGCTGTAATGTTGGTAGCGCTGAGACGCGCTGTCATTTTATCTCAAAGTAAATGAATCTCAACTGAATGTACAAAACGTGCACAAGTCGTCCAGTTCTTGCTTCGTCTTCAATTTCCATCTCGCACTTGAGTATCTTATTATATTACGTTTTCCTTGAGTGGCTTTTCTTGTTATCTGTTATTGGCGTTAAAAGTCGAGCTAATAAAACATTTGTTTGTATTGTTTTCCTTTTAGTGTTCACACAAAGCATAGTTGTTTTGTTTTGTTAAAATGGGCTGAATTATTAATTGCGAGAACATAGGTAACAAGTCATACAATATGTAGATGACTACACTGTGATCTACCTCAATTTTCAATATTTTTTTTTGAGTAATAATGGCCCCATCGATTGGTATGATGATTACCCCAATTTCGACGCTGGATAAGACGCCAGACGGTTTTTGGTCAAGTACGGTAGAGCTGTCCGTTTTTGGTAGAATATCGGCCACTACCAATCTAGAACAAAAGAGTTTCTAACTGCCACCTCTGTAGTTACGATAATATGATCTTCCTCTTATGTATGCAAAATTATGGCGCAGAGCTAGAATAATCTACATAAAGTTATCAAAAAAACAATAATTTCATAATCGCTAAACTTAATAGTTAGAAGAGAACACGCGGTTGCGTCTATCGCGGCAATGATGTAAATTCATATATATAACTATTGCATTATATTTATTATAGCTACAGTATTATCACAATGTGTAGCATTATAACTTAAACCAAAGAAACATATAAAATCAATCAATGAATTAAATGATTTGAATGAATTATTTTTATACAAATTTATCAAAATAAACCGTTATTTTTTTCAACTAATTAATTTTGTGTTTGTTGCCTATTGAACTCTCGATTTAAAAAAATAAAAATATTTTATCTTAAGGTAACATTTCATCAGCGCCAACAACAATCCCACAGGAACTGAACCATACATCACAGAGAAGACAGTTTTATAGTCTGTCTCACGTGGGCCACTGGTCACCCTACAAACCTGGCAAAGCATAGCGTTTGTCATTTTTCAACGGCTACATCTCTTTCTAACTAGTTCAGTGTAAAAGGGAAAGGACGAGAAAATAATTCATGAGATTAAATTTTGTTCGAGTCTAGAAGAAACGTTTTTGCATTGGATATTGATTGACACAACATTTAAAGATTTTAATTGTTATAATATTTAGCTTGCTAAAGTCGAAACCGGGTTAATTCCGTTTTAGGCAACTTTTAAAATCTTGTACCTACTCTATAGTCAAACGCTTATAATAAGCTGCTACAGAAATATGTAATGCTGCAATTTTAGGTTAATTATAAAATCAGTCGGGAAAATTAACTTCCTTGAACTTCTCAAAACAAATTACTTAATGAAACAACGTTTTAATTTAAAAAAAAAGTACTTGATAACAGTGAAAATAGTTTGACAAAAACTACGATATAAGTTTTATAGACAAACTTTTACTGCAGATTGTACTTTTTGTTGACGTTACTTGTATTTTCATCCAACCTACACAGTATCATCAAGTTTCAAGTCAATCCAACCACGGAAAGTGTGCGAAACTCAAGCAAGAATTTTGATTGACGTAAACCAAGTAACAAATTTTTCAAGTCAAAACAAAATTTTGTAAAAAATAATCCAATGTACAATATGTATGCCAACGTAGCGTTTGCTAAAGACGGGCCCCTATTTCCTGAAACAAATTGCCTGATTTCCAATATAAACCATCCAGCATCACTCAATTCTAAAGCAAACGTTTGCAAAGCATCAATTATTGGAGCCGTTGTTTCGGTAGGGTTGTTAAAAACGGGCGGCGGAGCGTGAGCGTCTCTGCCTTGTTTAAGCTGGGATTACGGAGCGACAGCAGAAGCCGGTTACAGTTAGTTTTACAGATAGAGATATAGCTAATCGATATGGGTTATAAAAAAGAGAGATGTAGAAAATGGTGTGGCTGGCTAAGACTCTTGACAATGATGTTTCGTTTACTGAGGAAGAACAAGTTGAATTCGTATTTGGCATTCTTGTGGTGATTTTTTGCCTGTTGTTTTCTAAGCCATTGAATAAAATTAGTGATTCTCCAAGTAAAATGGACCTGAACCCGCAATGAGAAATGTAAAAAGTGGCACTGAGATACTTATAGGTTTGTCAACTTTCAGGTGACAATTTAAAGCAAACTGGAATAAATCTACTATTTAATTAAGATCCTGAAATATTTTTTTGATGTTAATCAACATCTAACTAATAGCTTAAGTACGTGACTATGCTTAAACTTGTAAGTTAACTAAAATTTTTTACTTGATCTGGACAAAATTTTTTTGATAGTGTGTTAAATAAAAGTATGTATCACAAAATAATTCAAACCCGTCGTAGATTCCACTGAAGATTTTTAGTTAACAATGCGACGTCATCTTTAATGAAAATTATTGGTTAAAATTCTTTGCAGGATAACTACTGGATGAAATACTCCTTATTTATTTTGTGGCAACTAATACTACATAAGTATAAAATCAAAACTCACTCCCCACAGACTCTACAGATTTACTGCCTCCTAAATGATGATTTAACGACAAGTATTAAGTTGGCTCCGACCAAAAGTTAAAGGTGTAATGTCAGCTATAAACCCAGGCATTCCCGACTTCAACACGAAAACTGCATTATGCAGCGTCATAACTGCATTTTGGCGCCAAAAACCTCTTCCCCCAGCAAATTTCGTTGCATTAATTTGCACACCGTACCCTGGGGATTATGGCCCTATGAACTGGCAAAGTCTTAGCAAATAGTTTTTCCCTTTCCTAGTACACCGGCGGTATTCCGATTGAAGAGGATTTAGTTGTCAATTGAATAACTTATGTGTATGCTTTGTTAAAAGTAAATAGACACTCTGATTTTTTTGGATTTAACGTGCGAAATCACATTTGAAATTTACCATGAGCTTTACCCTTTCATTGGTAAAGTGAAGAAACCTGCGAAAAATTTCAATGATATGTGTAAATTTCCCAATCCGCACTGGGCCTGCATGGGAATGTAAATGTATTGGCTGGGATAATGATGAAATATGTAGACATCAAAATTAAAATAAAGTGCTTCTTTCGCTTTTATGAATTCTTTGAGATTATTGTTATTAATCAAAAATTTCAAAGTTCTTGTTTTTCTTTTCTTTTTTATCTTCATTATCATTTCAGTTTTATGACTTCCTCTGTTGGACATAGGCCTCATTCATTGAAACCCAATCTTTACGGTTGGAAGCGGCTTGCATCTACCATGAACCTTTACAGTCTTTACCTCGTTGGTGGACGTCCCAAACTGCGCTTGCCAGTCCGATGGAGACAAGAAATTTTCGGCCCCAGCGGCCATCCATTCTACATGCTATATGGCCTGCTCATTGCAGTTTCAACAAGCTAATCTGTTAATATTAGACATTTGATCATAATGTATTGCATATAAAATAACTGCGTCGAAGTACCGTGAACTCATCAAAGGCAATCGCGGCCAGCATCCCGTAGAAAATGTTTCTGATATTAATAAAGTTTATGAAGCCAATGCAATAATAAAAGATGTAATACTGTGAATGTAGCGCACTAGTGAAGCCACGAAGAGCGTGAAAGATGCACTGAAGACAGTTACATTTTCAAAGAAAACTAGTTATTTACATGAAAATAACCTGGTATGTCGTAAGCTCATCAATATTCTATCGACTTTGAGCTACGGAAGTGGCTTTAATGGATGGATAGCCTGGAGTAAGTAGATTATTAGCAACCATACGCTCATCGAACTAGATCAAGCTACTAGCTACGACAAACAATCACTGTCGGGAAATACGGCCTTCTGTTCAAAGAATTTGCAGTACGTTTTAAATATTTAGTTGTAAAAGTTATCGAACAAATTTGATCAAGTGCAATACGATGACGGTCGTTATATTTTGAGCGTGTGTTTCGTGGACACATTTTTGTAGAAATGACCGAATCTCATCTAATTATGTTTTTACTATCCGAAAACGCCATCTAAATCTGCAGCTAATTCATTAAAAATGTGACCTTAGATTTCTAAACACACATTGCTAGAGATGAGTAGTGTCAATGCGACAGTAGGTAGTCTTCGATTATAACGGCCCTGCAATTTTAATGTCTGTATCCGTGCGAAATGCAGACAAAGTTTTATTCAGTCCAACACAAAATGGAAAAGGCTGGTGTGAATTTGCAGCTTTTACATGGATACATCGGTTCGGAATCACAAGCTTGTGTTAATTGAGCTTCCTATGAATTGGACGGCGTTGTACAATATGAATGCAGCAACAAACAAAATGAAAAAATAATACATTAAAATTTAGTTCGTTATAAGGGCCGGCGCCCACTGACGGCATGGCACGGCGTGGCATTTTATTACTATCAAGTTATTTTGAATCTTATTTCAATAAGCTTAGAATTCATGTTACTTTATTGGTTATGCGTGGCATCGGCCCTCAGGACGTCGCGGCATCGTGGTATCGAAATAAAGTAACATGAATTCTAAAGTCATTGAAATAAGATTCAAAATAACTTGATATTAATAAAATGCCACGCCGTGCCATGCCGTCAGTGGCCGCCGGCCTTAATTTTGCGGTGCAATTTCTAAATAGAGCAGGAACGGGTGCGATGTTGATTACAATCGCCATCATTATGCATAGGGGGTGTCTAGGTGTCAGAGTTGGGAGTTATCGAAATGATCATGTTCGTTAATATTTAGCCAATAATTATCCGATTATTATTCAATATCATCATCATCATCATTTCGGCCTATAGACGTCCTACTGCAGGGCACAAGCCTATACTCGAAATGAAAGGACTTGGACCTTATTTCCCACTCGGGCACAGTGCAGATCAAGAATTTCACACACACCATTGGATTTCTTTGGTGTGTGTAGTTTTTCTTTACCGCAAAGCTTGTGATAAACACTTTAAAATGTAATTTCGCACGTAAATTCCAGAAAAATCAGAGATGCGTGCCCGGGCTTGAACCCAAGATCCTCTGCTTGAGAGACCATAGGTCAAACGACTAGGCTACGACGGCTTTTTATTGCAGCACAGTTTGTTTTAAATAATAAAATAAGTCATCTTTAAATTTGTTAACAAAATAATAGATTAAATGTATAGTATGTATGGCACGTTTGAAAAGATTCATTCACATTGCACAAATAAAACTGGAAATGGTAATAAGGACATTTGTTTGAAAGAAATTGAGTTTTACTTTCCTACTTAGTTCATCCGGCATAACGTCATCATCACCATCCATCCGTAACCCTTTTACTGAAATCGTGGTCCGAATGAAATTCTGCGATGCATTACAGGAAATCCAGTCTGAAAGCATTTCGTAGAAGTCTATTTGGTAACACTGTATCAATTTGTGTGCAATCCGTCTGAACAAAGAAATACAAGAATTGGTTTTAGTAAAAAGTTGTTAGATCTAAAACGTAGTAATTCAATTTTAGGTTTATCTTAACTAACTATTCTTTGTGCATTCTTCTTGGGTATCTATATCTATATCTATACATATAATAAATCTGTAACAAGTCGGTGTCTGTACATTGAAGATATTTGAGAAAAACTGTCACTAGGGCTATTTATTAGCACAATAGAACCGAAAACAATGATTTTTAGAATTATTGTCTTTTTGTCTGTTTGTCTGTGTGTTTGTGCGCGCTAATCTCAGTAACTACTGCTCCGATTTGAAAAATTCTTTCAGTATTAGATAGCACATTTATCGAGGAAGGCTATAGGCAATATATCTTCACGCTAACACCAATAGGAGCGGAGCGGAGCGGAGGAATGTTTCAAAATCGGTGGTGCGGGGGCGGGTATTTTTTTTTATATCGAGGAACTAAGGAGAGCCATAATTGATGAAAAAGCAAATTGGATAAAAAAAAAATAAGCTGCCCAAATTACTAATTCCACGCGGACGGGGTCACGGGCAAAAGCTAGTACATTAATATAATAGATCTATGTTAAAATTAATAGTGATCTTCTTATCGTTTTCATATAAAAATCACCTTAAAATTTTCGATGAAAAATATAAACTATAAATACAACTTCTAGCATTTAGTTTAAAAGCAGAGAGTGACGTTTTTTTACATGCTTTCTTAGTTAGTGTATTCTAGTCATTTGTTAAAGTATACACCGATAAATTAAGAAAAATAATTAGACTGATTGTAGATATGTATCTTGTATCACAAGCGTGTCTTTAAGGTGAATAACTTAATTTTTTCCATCAACCTATAACGTTGCACTCAAATAGTAATACGTTGATCAGTTCAGTAGTAATTCATCCTAAATTCAGAATGAATTTTAAGAATTTTCAGAAAATTTTCTCTGTTATATTGACGACTCTAAGTATGGCGGTAGATCCTGCTGATCCGTAGTAAGTCCTTTGACTAAAGTGGATTGGCAGGCTTGACACAGGACACAAGAAAGCCGTAGTTAACTAAGTTAAGGGGTCACTACCTAAATCATTTACATACTAATTTGTGTGAGAATACACACTAACTAACCTATTTTCTTCATAAAGCTGATTGTAATTCAATGTTTTTAGTAGATCTTTTGTAAGAGAGTTGGAGCTACAGTGTGAAAACGTGATTGTAATATTTGATTTGCTATGTCTTAAATGCTACCTGTTGTTGTGGTAGGCTGTTTTTAAATACTCCTATTGCTTCTATCATCTGTTTTCGGGTTACATATAATTTAGGGCTATTCAAGATCAGAGAGCTATTACTGTACTAGTGAGGTACATCTTCGGCCACATCTGCACTTACAATTAAGTGAGATGGATGTCAATCGCTAGTCAGTTTGAAATAAAAGTTTGACTTTGCTAGAAATTACTTCACTTCTTATTTATTTGAATTGCTCTACGGAGATACATTATCATTTCAATCTTTCTGCTCTTAAAGATTTCTAAAAATCTCATTCAAATCAAACCAACACATCAAGCTTGTTACATGGTGTAAGATACTCTAATATTCTGTTTAATGAAACATTTAATTAATCAAGTCCAGATTTAAAATTCCTAAAGTTTCAATTACCTTTTCAAATTCCAGCGTAATTAGTCCTCCATCCGATGTAGGGTCCGAGTCTCGAATGTGGTCTGCTCGCTTGTCCGTGCAAATTGGGCTTTAGATCTTGCAACAGAGTTAATTCAAAGCCTTGCGGTTTCTCAGCCTTAATTTGAATGCTGAATAGTTTCAGATGTGGTTCGAAGAAACGCTCCAAATTCTGACTACAATAAACTCTCTGTTTCAGAGTAAAAGCTGCCATTTTTTTATATAAACCTTCCTTTATCAAATTAGATTTTCGGACCATTTTTTCTAACAATAAAATCTATTTCACTTATCAAAATTTAATGAAGCTTATTTGGAATACACAAAGTAGTTGTTTGAATTAATCGCTTTATCGGTTATATTAGTAGGTTTTACGCTTACTATGATCTTAATAATACCTAATACTATCTTATTTTTATATTCGGTTTTATTACCATCCCCAGTGTCAAAATTGGACCATTCGACAAACTTTTCAAATCTATATATTTAAAGGCATCAAATAGTTTCAATATGGCTTCCCTTTTAGCTTCGAAATTCCCGATAGCCATATTGGATTTAAGTAAGCAGATTACCATGGGGTGACCGGCCCTGTACAGTGACATACATAATTGCTTATTGAATTATTTATATCAATAATCCATGGAATCTGTAAGTCTAACGTGTGATTCACATTTGGGGTCCAATAGGAGATAGTGATTGATTTTGGCTTATTGTCAGCCCAAGAGATTTTGTTTAAGCTTAGTATTAGCTTAGTAGCTGTATTGTTATTTGGAATTGAAATAGAATCATCATTAGACCGTGATGTGAGCTGCATTGAGAGGTCTGTCAGCTCATGTAAATTTTTTATTCGCATTGCGGTCTTTTAATACCTAAGTCTGCGATCCAAAGACAAACAAACAAAGAAATGTCAGTCGTTGGGGTTTTGTGTAATAAGTTTTTGTTAGTAAGTATCCGAAATAGTTCTGTTATTCTAATTATACTGGTTAAAATGTTCGCGTAAATCTGTATTTAACGCGTACATTTTGCTAAACACGTTCTTCACAAAAATGGTGTTTGGAAACATTAAGTCTGAAAAAAGTATTTTTTGTAATCACGAATTTAACAAAGCAGCGAACCGAAATTATTACAATTAACCCTCTAAATACCTATTCGGAACACCAAAGTGCGCTCGTTGGGAAAAGTATGCAAATTTTCTTTTCAACTCCTCCTAATGTTTGACATTGAGCGCAATTTAGTAGGGAAAGGTTTTAATTTGGCGGGAAAATTGACGCGTGCCGGTCACGTGCCGCCATTTTGACCGTTCGTGGCGCTTTGTTTGGTGACGTCATCGCTCGCGTGTGTGATAGATAGATTGTTTGCGATACAAAAAGGGCACGAAATTGGGTTTTAGGTTATGACTGTCCGTTTTTGAGAAGTTTTAACGGTGATTTTTATAAGTTGTTAATGGTTTTTGCACGGGATTTTATTACGCAATATGCTTTTTTTCCGAAAGTAGAATAGCATAAGAATGGTCGTTGTTCTGTGTATTTTTTACGGACTGTATTTGCTTCTTTTGTTTAATTTTCATAAATTCGTTTTTTGCAAGTAACTACTGAAACGTTTTTCCTGCAAAAACAGCTTTTTTCCATTGTCAAACGCTCATTTATTAAATTTAATCGTAATATCTATCGAAGTTAATAAGATTGCTTGACGTATTATTTATAAATATGTGTTTTAGGCAGCTCTAAATCAAAACAAAGATAAACTTACATCAAAAATAGTATGCTAAGCGGGTGATTTGCAGGATCTGGTAAATATTTGGCAACACTATTTATTTGCAAGCTCACCCCTGTGAACATCCTTTGGATGGGGTTTATTTTAATACCTAACGCCTAAACAAACTGAGATAAACACGGCACACAGATTTAAACAGTACCAAGGTGAAAGTTAATTTGACGTTTTGGCTTTCAGTCGGTAGGTGTCAAGATATATTGTTGAGGTTTTAACCAGTTCGATAAAAGAGTAGTTTTCAAAAAATTGTACACAATGAAGGAATTTGATTTATTCAGAAATCTAGTGGAATTCCTGAATAGCTGGGGCTTAATCAAAGAAACACATTACTATAAGCTCGCGGTACTTTGACCTATATAAAAACTCTAATTAAAACATAAACTCGTGGGAAAGTCACATTGACTCGTCTAAAACTGCAACGAGCGAGCTTATGCAACGCACAGGTTTTTTACCTTTCTATTTTTTTTATTATCTGATGTATACTTGGTTTTAGTCAGTGTACTGTGACTTAGCAAACCCTGACAGGTCACGGGGAAGTCGCTAATATCGACGTTTGCTGACGGATTAAGGGGCCTTGAAAAAGTATGGGTGACTTTTTTCCCGATTTTCTTCAGAGGGGAGTGTCAGCCATTTTTTCTTACTAATTTTAGCTTAACGTTACGCACTATAAGGTTTGTATTATATGAAGCGAATAGGAAAACATGCGCCAGAGAGATCTATAATGTAGAAAACTGTTGAGAGTTTCGGGGTTTTGAAATTAAACAGTTTGAAGTCAAGAGAGTTGATTGTAAAGAGTGTTTTGGCGCGCAAACGAAAAACGGTATAAACCAGTAAAAAGTTTAATAAATCTACAATATAACGGGTTTGGAGACTTCTATTTCAGTTAGTTCTTTTACATTGTTGTTTAAGTAACAGGTATGGAATGTAGACCACGGACTGGCAAAACCAAAGTGATGGCCGGTCGATTTGGTGAAGGCCGCAGGTTCAGGGTGGATGCAAGTCGCTTCCAACTGTAATGGTTGGGCGTCAATGAGGGAGGCCGATGTCCAGCAGTGGACGTCCTACGGCTGAAATGATGACGATGGATGATAAAAGCTATGTAGGTACCAATAATTTATGTTTCTGTCTTAATTCACGCCGGAACACAGCGACGCAAGCATCGCTACTTAGCGGCAGGATTATCGAGGAAGATGGTAGCAATTCCGGTAGACCGCATACGAGCACCATTACAAAATGTAACATTTTTTATGCTACTGATTGTATTAAAAGCGTTTTATTTGATATTTCGTTGAGCTCATCAATCACGGGCTACGTTTCATTAAGGTTGTTGGTGACATTCGCGATACTTAAAAACACATTATCATTGTTTGCTTTGTTTATTTTTTATTTTTTTAAAGACTATTGTGTTACTTACTACCCTAAATAGAGTCGCTATCTTATCAGTGTTTAATATTTGGTTTAATTTTGTACTTAAACCGCTAGATTTTTTTAAACTACTCGCTGTTTAGAGATCGTTGGATAATGTTGGAGAAATGGCATTAAGCCATTTATTTTTTCCTTTGTCGTTTTAAAAAATGTAATATATAAAAATCTCGTGTCACGGTGTTTGTTACCGAACTCCTCCGATGAAACGGCTCGACCGATTTGTATGAAACTTTTTTCTCCGTATTCGGTAGGTCTGAACCCTGCGCCATACATATTACAAATGTTTGAACACATTTATTTGATCACATGTGTAGCACCGGTATTTGCTTATTTGTTCAATAGAACATCCATACAATCAACCATAGATCAAATATGTGTTCAAATATGTGTTGAAACATTTGTAATATGTGTGGCGCCGGGGTCAGAATAGGCCGTAGGCTATTTTTTATCCCCCCCCCCCATTCTTAGTAGACGGAGTCGCGGGCAACAGCTAGTATTGTATATAATTAAGAGCTTTCATTACTTAAAACAAAACTTAATTGATTCCTCTGTGTAACGAAAGTTACCCATATAATTTGTATGACTAACTTTAGTGACACAAAGGACCCGATCGTGATTTTGTTTACATTAAGCCTTTTACGTGGTTTAGACCCGTTAAAACCACTTTTAAAGAAAGTCCACATTTTGAGAATCTTCCTAACTATACTGCGACATCGGGTTCTTTAAAAAAAGAACGTAGTATTATTAAAGTCCGACAACGGACTAGCGACTCTCTTGAGGTCCCTGGTTCCCTTATGATCGCTTACCATCAAATGACCTGCATGCCGGTTTGACTCCCTGTGTAAATAAAAATATGCCTTAAACTATTTGTCATTTAACAAGACAACTTCAGACCATTCACAAAGCAAATGTTTGTTCACTCGAGAGGCGCACCCTTACAGAAATGTCAACTTGACAGCTGACACGTTGACAGGTGTTAGAGCTATTGGTTTGGCGTTTATGGCGGTAGAGACTCGAGTGGAGGGCGGAAATTGGTAGTGCAGGGTTTTCGTAAAGTTTTGACTTGTGTATTAGATACAATTAGATGAATGCTGTCTTGAGAATAAATAGTGTGCGAAAAAGGAAATTTTCAATACAGTAATTTTGTTACTATTAAGGTACAAAAATAAGGTGTCATAAGATAGGTTTGATTAACTTAAATTACTGTTTAGATCATCTTAAAAAGTATTTACCTACAGCTTCAACATTTACCCCGTAAGGGCACATCAATTTTTTTTTTTTTTACATATAACTGACCCGTGATTGACCACTATCTCACCTGATGAAAAGTGTAGATGAGGCCAAAGGTGTACCTCACTGGTTCAGTAACAGCCTATTCACTCTAGCCTTGAAGAGACCTAGGTTGTATTTATCAGGAAATACAGACGACGGGAGCGAATTCCATTCTTTAGCAGTTCGCATTAGGAAGGATGACGCGAAGCGCTTCGTACGGGCCACTGGAATACTAACCACATAAGGATGAAGACGCTCCCCCCGCCTGGATGTCCGTTGGTGAAATGGAGATGGAAGAATTAAATCATGTAATTCCTGCGCACACTCTCCAAAATGTATGTATGTATGTATAGTAATATAGTTAGAGTTATTAGCGAGCACATAATAATAATGTTACTATTGTAGCGACTACTAGCGCCATCTAGTCGTCACATAAGGAACTAATTTCTACAATCCTACATCACGCTATCGAAGTTTCTCAACTCGGCTGCATAAATACAACTTCCAACTTTCATCCATTGGACTTCGGTCCCCAGGCATAACATCTGCCTGGAGAGAGATCTCTCTATTGTAACTACCCCCAAATTGGTGACCCACGACATTGGACAAAATCGCTACCTTCAGACACACAAGACGATGACGCAGTCTCACAGCAAGCCATACTCACCGCACTGTGCACCATTAGCATGTATCTATTATCTGCCTGGTGTCTACAGTTCGCAAATCCTCCTCCCACTACTTCCACTTGCCAATCAATCAACCAACGCTCGCCAACAAGGCTCCGAGCAATCACGCAACAGGCCATGCATCTACAAGTAGCAGAGGAACAACAATGCTCGCCGACGAGGCTCTGAGCGACTGGCCCTTGCAAGCGCCCACATGACGCACAGACTGCACTCTACTGCAATTCGTATCGACCTCCGGTCTAAAAGGGGGCTGATGTAGCGACTACTAGCGCCATCTGGTCGTCACATAAGGAACTAATTTCTACAATCCTACATCACGCTATCGAAGTTTCTCAACTCGGCTGCATAAATACAACTTCCAACTTTCATCCATTGGACTTCGGTCCCCAGGCATAACATCTGCCTGGAGAGAGATCTCTCTATTGCAGCCTACCCCCAAACTATATGTTTTCAAATATTAACAATATGGCACTTCTTTTCAAACTTGCCCAGGCACACTGTAAATGTTGCAAAGCCGCGATGAAAATTAGAAATGAAACATATAGTTATGATGAAGTTTAGCGTTTGAACAATATTGTCAATATTGTCACTATTGCTCTTAAAGCGTTAGGCACTAAGGCCCAGAACATTCAAATCGTCAAGGAAAAACTGATCTAAGAGTTGTTTTCAAAAAAATTGTACACAATTAAGCGATTTAATAAAAACAAAACTTAATTGATTCCTTTGTGTAACGAAAGTTACTCATATATTTTGTATGACTAAATTTCTTTACATAAAGGAAGATCATGATTATGTTTTGATTAAGCCCTTAATATGTACAAATTTTTGAAAATGATCCGGATAAGAGTCTTGGATGTTAAATATGTAGGTATTTATCTGTTTAAGTATAAGTATTTATCCGTTGGCTAGTAGATACCCCTAGTACAAGCTTTGCTTAGTTTGGGACTAGCTCAATTGGTGTCAATCGTCCTATGATCTATTTTTATTTCCTAGACAGAAGGCCATATTTTTCTTTTCATTCTTCTTTAATATATTTTCAAGAACACGTTACACAATACAACATCAACTGCAAAACATTTTAATCTTACAAAATACGTTATTTCCGCGCGGGCAACTAAACAACCATTTTATTACGAGTCCATCTAAATGCGACGTTACACGGAACCAGTAAGTCCTTAATGTTTATTTAATAGAAAAACACGTCCACTCATAGAGTTTCATCTAAAATAACACGTCAAGTTGATCCCGAACCGACCGCGACCGGAAACGCACGGAAATAGCCGAAGCGAACGCGTTCCGTTTTATTTTCGCTTAACGAAATGCCGATGTTAATATTTTGTTTATGGGAGATTGAGGGAGTTAATTAGAATTTTAAGGTAATTGTAATATTTTATGGAAGTTTTTTAAGAAAAAAAACATGTTTTTCTAAATTCTTGACATTGGTACTCGGTTTGATCCGTTTCATTAGACGCTAAGTCGTATGTTTTTTAATTGGTTTTGACAGAGCTGTCATCTGAATCATACAAACAGCCTCAAATCTAACTTCGTGCATTTGCTCTCACTGTAATCCTAACTAATATTATAAATGCGAAAGTAACTCTGTCTGTCTGTCTGTCTCGCTATCACGCTAAAACTACTGAGCCGATTTAAATGAAATTTGGTACACAGATAGTCTAGAGCCTGAGAAAGGACATAGGCTATAATTATATCATCACGCTAACACCAATAGGAGCGGAATAATGTTTCAAAGTCGGGGGTTTTTGAAGTAAAACTTCTATAGACACGCTTGACTTGGGAGTACGGTGGTGAATGTGAACGTGGTGTTCGAGGGGGTTTGGGGGGGGTCCTGTGGGGGTGGGGGGCGTAATTTTTTTTATATCGAGGAACTAAGGAGAGCCATAATTGATGAAAAAGCAAATTGGATAAAAAAATAAGCTGCCCAAATTACTAATTCCACGCGGACGGAGTCGCGGGCAAAAGCTTGTAAAATAAATAAATAAATAAATAAATAAATATTAGGGGACAATCTTACACAAATCGACCTAGTCCCAAACTAAGCAAAGCTTGTACTATGGGTACTAGACGACGATAAACATATATATAGATAAATAAATACTTAAATACATAGAAAACATCCATAACTCAGGAACAAATATTCGTGCTCATCACACAAATAAATGCCCTTACCGGGATTTAAACCCAGGACCTCTTGCTTCGTAGGCAGGGTCACTACCAACTAGGCTAAAGCGGTCGTTAAATTATCTCAAGCAAGCGGGGCGCTTTAAAGTTTTTCTTTTTCCTAATCCTCACTTTAAATTACGGAGGTGGTTATATAATGAAGGGGACAGACTTATATGAAAATGTACTGTGCCTGTACGATTAATGCGAAAGATCGCGACGAAATACGCCCATCAGAATGCACACGCAATGTCATTCACTAGCTTAACATTTTAAAAATCCTAAAGAGAATAGAACAAAAAACTCCCCCAGTCGAATAACGTCTGATTTATTATCAACATACACAGAACAAATAACAAATGGTAATGACAAATCATGAAACCCAACACTTAAACTAAGTGCTGCGATACATTCCTATTTGAGAATAATTCCTGGACCGAAATAGAAGTCCCGGGAAGGACTCTTGACGTTTGAGATTATTTCTGTCAACATCGGAATGGAGGGATGTACTCGAGAACTGAGCTAAGATTCTTTCAACAATATGCTATGATTTTCTGATGTCCTGGTAATCTATCTGTACCTATACATAACAAATAACCGTTACAGACTGATCTAGCAACGCACAGCTCAAACCATTGAACGGATTGAGCTTTAAGCCACACAGAGATAATCTACGATAATATGGCCACACCACTCCACAATTGGCTACTTTCCTAACTAGTCAGTCTTTTAGATTATCAAAAAATATTGGACACGTATTTTTTATTTTGTCAATTAAACAAAATATTACGAAGATATGGCGCGTTGAAGTTTCGCGTGACGTCACTTGTTCCTACACTTTGTATGAGCGTTTTAGGAACGAGTGACGTCACGCCTCGTCACGCGGAACTTCAACGCGCCATATCTTCGTCATTTTTTGTTTAATTGTCAAAGGAAAAATTACGTGTCTAATATTTTTTGATAATGTAAAATACGGACTAATAAGAATTATTATTTTTTTACCTAGGAAACATCCCTATTCAAGAAGTCTTCAGTGTATAGTGAAAGTATTTATAAAGCACACCAAAACTCTCAACGCATGTGTGCGTGTTGAGACAGCCGTCAAACGAAAGCAGATACTCGTACTACTACATAAAAATTCTTTCGTAAATATGTGACTAAACACATTGAAATAGTAATGTGGAGAGGCGGGCCATGTTATCGTAGTTTATCTCTATCTATTATGACGTAGGCATCCGCTAAGAAGGAATTTTTCGAAATTCCCACGGAATAGGGAATAAAGGGATTTATATTTTCGCTTAAAAATGGTCCTATCTCCGTAACTATAATTATTAGAGACTTCAAATTTGGCTTGCAAGTAGGTGGTTATCATCATCATCATCCCAACCTATATATACGTCCCGCGGCAGGGCACAGGCCTCCTCTCAGAATGAGAGGGGTTGGGCTGTAGTTCCCACGCGGGCCCAGTGCGGATTGGGAACTTCATACACACCATTGGATTTCTTTGCAGGTGTATGCAGGATTCCTCACTAGGTTTTCCTTCACCGTAAAGCTCACGGTAAATTCCAAATGTAATTTCGCACCTGAATTCCGAAAAACTCAGAGGTGCGAGCCGGGATTTGAACCCACGACCCTGCACGGCCATAGGTCAACTAGGCCACCACAGCTATCTAATCTAAGTGAATTAAGTGGGATCGGTTTAATCGAAGTAGATATTTATAATGAACGAATAAACAAGTTACACGATAAATAAATAGGTATCTCAAGTTGAACTTTTCTGTTTTTCATAGAAAGTAGTTAATCTAAATGAGTTTGAAATAAAATTAAAGTAGTTTCCAATTAAGGCGATTAAAAATTGCAAAGTGTTAGCTTACCAAACAAAATACTTTTAGTCCAAAATTAAGTTCATTTACCGGTCTGCCGGGCCAAATGAACTGGAGCCGGCAAGATACGGCCAAGACTAATTTTCAATTAAAACTTCATCAAAGTTCAACTGGGAACAAACTCATGGGGGATTATGTTACGAAAGGCAGCGAGAAGCACTAGCAACGGACCATGCGTTATAAGTTATAACAATTTGCTAGCATGTAGGTAGGGTCGGTTCCTAACAATTTACCAACATGTAGAGTCGGTTCCCTAACTTAAGTATCCGCTTTTTTATGCAGTTAGTATGGGAAAGTAGGTACTATTATGTTAGGGAACCGACTACTGTTACCTCGTTTTTCCCTGGTATTGAAATACTAAAAAATCAAAGTGGCACACAATGTCTGTTAAAGTTTATTTGGACTGGATGTTTCAGAATTCTGAAATTACAGAATAGCAGAGATTTGGTGGGAAATAAATCTAAATAACTATTTACTAAATAATTCACACATGCACGCATATAATTTTGACCTATCTCTGTAAATTTTCTGCTCTAACCTAGGTTAGGTCGAAGAGATCCTTTATTAGGGGCTTGTATTTTTTTCTGTTTATCTGGAGCAATAAAGAGTTTACATCAATTTATACTATACTTTATGATATTAGGACTTGGAAAAGAGGAGCTCGAAAAGATTAAAATAAAATGTTTTTTTTTTGGAATTACGTCAAATCAAATTTTAAACACCTTCCTGACGCCTGCCATCTATAACATAGACCACCCCCTTATCCAAGATAAGATCGCGGCTATAACCTCACTAAAACTGCAGGTAACTTGCGAAGACCGTAAATATTTACGTTCACTTAACCCGTTATTGGATGTTAACTGCTACGTGAAACGTTACGTTTAATTCCAAACTTAAAACTAATTTCACTCTTTGCCTCGCTCCAGTATACCGGGTTTAAGTTTCGAAAGTGGCTTATTGAGTTTCTTAAGCGATCGGAAAGTTTGAAAAAAGAACATGATTAAAATGGAAAGTTCAAGAATGAACAGGATTTAAAAAAATAGCAGCAGTAGGTACTTTAAGGTGTATCAATTGTAGACGAAATATTTAAACTTTAACACATTGACATATTAGGTATCCATCTCCTTATTAATTTCTCGAGTAAGTCAATAGGGCTAAATGGTTATTATGATGATAATGTAACACAATTCTTTCTACACAGTACCATAACGATAACCTATGTCAAATCTCTGTTATGTAAATTTATACTGCCAAAAATTTACTTCCTTGAAAATTTAACGGCTAGTTTGAGCTTAGTTGTACCTAGTAATTTGATGCAACACGCACCTTAAATTACATCGTATAGGTGCCATCCACAAAGACGCGTGAATTTGTCAAAATTAGACATTATGACATTGCAATAAGAACCACGGCACGCCTCATCATGAATGATTCTAACCGGCCAGTAACTTTAAAAGTAGGTAACAGGATGACACTGGCAACTTATAAAATTTACTGCACATTTTTTTTCTATCTTCTCGCTATTATTGACTGGTTTTTACTACCCATAAAATCTCTTGCCGAGATATTTTTTAAATTAATATTTTATCTTAGGTCGGATGCGTGAGACAGATCGGATCGGACGCGGCCCCGTATCCGATTTCGCGATAGGAAACGTCAAACGCACGGGCAGAATCGTTTTAGAAGGGGATCACTGTGTTTAGATTTTATAGCCAAGGATTAAAGCCCGTGCTGCGTTATAGATATTTATACGTACCTACGTAAAAAAAGGTATAATTTTTTTTGTTAAAAAATATTTTTTAATAAAAGCTCTATATTGCTGACTGCATTTTTGTTGACTAAGCATTGTTATCCAAACTAAATATCCGTACCAAGTTTCAATTCGATGCTATAAGGGTCATTTTCAAACAAAAAGTATATAATTAAGGGCTAAATAAAAACAAAATCGCGACCGCTTCCTTTGTGTAACAAAAGTTAGTCATACAAACTATATGGGTAACTTTTGTACAATTTTTTTTGAAAACGGCTCATAAACCATTTAAGAGTTGCGTCCTGCGGTGGCGACCATGACTAGACTACAAGAATTTCACTAATTACCTGATTATTGTAGCATCACCGGACTTACATAATTATGCTTAATTTGTTGTTTCAATGATGCTGGAGTCATTGATCCTGTTGTGATGTTTCAATGATGCTTGTGTCAATGATGGCAATGTGTTGTTTGAATGATGCTGGTATCAATGATACTGATGTGTTGTGTCAATGATGCTGTGTCAATGATGCTTGTGTCAATGATGCTGGTGTCAATCATCCTTATATGTTTTTTTTTATATAATATAGGCTTGCATTTGACCACAATCACGCCTGATGGAAAGCGAAGATGAGGCCTACGATGGAGCACGCTTGCCTAGTAAATGCTCATTTAGACTAGACTTGAATTTAGGGGAATAAGCAGAAAGAAGGATGTTGTTCCAATGATGCTGATATGTTGTTACAATAATACTGATGAGTTGTTTCACTGATGCTGATGTGTTGGTACAATGATACTGATGAGTTGTTTCATTGATGCTGATATGTTGTTACAATGATGCTGATGTGTTGTTTCGGTTGTTGCAGCGCGAGGGAGCGGCGCGGAGCGATGCGGAGCGTGAGCGGCGCGCGCGCGGCGACTGGGAGGCGCGGGCGCGCGCCGCGGAGACCGACGCCGCCCGTCTCGCGGCCAAACTCCACGCCGCGCAGCGAGAGATATCCAGGTACATTATTGCGCAAGAACTAAAGTCACACATAAATCGAAGAATCGCCAGACCCAAGTGGCAGTGGGCAGGGCACATCGCTCGTAGAATTGACGGGCGATGGGGCCGAAAGGTTCTCGAGTGGCGTCCACGGACCGGAAGACGCAGTGTAGGTAGGCCTCTACCAAGGTGGAGCGACGACCTGGTTAAGGTTGCGGGAACGCGTTGGATGCGGATGGCGCAGAACCGATCTGTTTGGCGAGCCTTGGGGGAGGCCTATGTTTAGCATTGGACGTCTTTAGATTTATTTATCTTTCTTCTAATGTCGTGTCACGGTGTTTGCTATCGAACTCCTCCGAAACGGCTACCGATTTTTATGTTTTTTTTTGGTTTATATTTGGTAGATCTGAGAATAGGTCCTAGACTATTTTATACCCCTATTCTTCGCAGACGGAGTCGCGGGCAACAGCTAGTTTAAATATGAACATGCATACAACCAGCCAAATAACAGGTATCTTAGAGGGTAATAAGTTGCCGTGCTTGCTAAACAAGTGATTACACTAGGATTTACCACAATGGTCTGCCAAGCAGAGGGTGGGTTCGTGCCGCCCGGGCTCACACTTCTCAGTTTTTCGAAAATGTGCGAAATTACGTTTGAAATTAACCATGAGCTTTACGGTGAAGACAAACATCGTTAGAAAACCTTTACACACCTGGGAAGAAATTCAATGGTTTATGTGAAGCTCCCAATCCGCACTGGGGCCGCGTGGGAACTACGGCCCAAACGCACTCTGCAACGGGACGTATTTAGGCTGAGATGATAAAATATTATGGGACAATCTTTACACAAATCGACCTAGTCCCAAACTAAGCAAAGCTTGTACTATGGGTACTAGACGACGATAAACATACTTATATAGATAAATAAATACTTAAATACATAGAAAACATCCATAACTCAGGTACAAATATTCGTGCTCATGACACAAATAAATGCCCTTACCGGGATTCGAACCCAGGACCTCTTGCTTCGTAGGCAGGGTCACTACCAACTAGGCTAAAGCGGTCGATCATGATGACGATGATGATATTTTTTTATTTAGTATTTGGAAATTTATCAAACTGACGTAGCCATAAAAACGTAAGAAATATCATATTTCAGCCATTTTGCGAGATCTACAGCTCAAAGAGGCACTAGTTTTAGATTTCCGAAAACATTACGAGCAACGTGGGTGACGTATTGCAGCATTCGTAGACAGATGGTCGAAAGTAGCTTTGTTCTAGTTTGATCTCCTTTAAAATCGAGACGTAATATAAAGCTCCAGTATGTATATCTTTTGAAACCTAACCCCATTCCCACAGGGTCCTCTCATACGTTAAGTAAGCTAGCAGCTCGAAGTAGAAACAGCAGCGTTCCATTATAATTACTATCTGTACCCGGGGACGCTATCGAAATGAATCGACGCCGTCTAAGCTCAAGAGATTCAATACATTAAGTTGTTCAGATTGAGCTCGAGCTTAGTGCTTTACTCCATGAAGCAAATTGGGTTTAAAAAGTTGCACGCGTTTTGATTTGAGCCAGATAAATGAATGTTCCATTTCTAAAAACAAAACAAATTCCACAAAAAAGTTAGAAATAAAATAATACAGGCCGGTGAATAAAAAGAAAAAAACTTAAACCCGTGTTCCATTTCGCCAGCCAGTATTTAAATCGCTCTTATTTACCGGAGTGTCACAATCAATGTTGTTGAATCGAGACACCGTAACAGGATTGTGGAGACCGTATTAATAAACGGGCTGTCCAATTAAAATATTGCCTTTTACAAACAATCGAGTGGCGTATTTCGAAAATCAACGCGAACGCGCTTATATTAGGTTCGTTAACGCCTGGGCCGCAATGTGCTACGCACAGGGATTTTAAAACTTCGGTTTTTAAAACCATTTAAAAAAAGTGTTTATTTTAATAGTTTCTAAAAAAATTGCCACTTTTCTTGCATACTGTATATCTTTTGTTTCTGCTCTATAACTAATACCACGGTCCACGGCCCACATTATTTTTGCGTCTTGGAATTTTACCCTTGAATTTATCCAAGAGATTGTTACCTCTATGGAGTTTTTCTCTTTACAACATCTTCCTCTTGCCGCTACTTTCTTTGTAACATTTTTAATACATATCATTAAATTTAAAATGTACTTTGTAACAACAATAAAACGTTCGTTCCAAATCTCAATGCGTCTCAACTAACGTCAGCGTAATCAGTAGCGTTCGGCAACTTGCCGCGCGAATTGATGAAGCCATTCCAATTTTGAATTTACGTATCGTCGCCTAACGGACGGTTATGGCCAGCGTTTAAATTAACGGCCAGTTAAAATCACAAACTACAATCGGCTTTATGGGTAGTTAGTAGGCTTAGATACCACGCAGTTAGATAACCGTTACAGGCGTAATTTAGATTGGTGGTGTCATTAATACGAATTACGAAACCCTTAGTTGGGCGTAATTTTGTTGTTAGTATGAATGAAATTATTCATTAAATTAATTTTAGTAATAAATTATGATGTTAAACTAAAGTAAACCTTAAGTAAGCAAGCAAGCAAGGTATACCTTTTCATTATCAAACGTCCTTAAGCGTAAATATGACAACGCAGTACATACAGTGTATACAAACACAATTGTTCGTAATAACTGCATCATTTTCTATGTAATAATAACTGTCCAAATTTACTTATACCTATATTTTAATTTTTTTTCTACCGGTTAGAGCTTATCTGAGTACTATGTACTCGCCCAAGCGCTAAATCCCGCATATTGAATACAAGGAAGGGTCCTATTATGAAGTCTTAAACGGCTCGAAAAAATCCAATTTCAATTCATCCCGGACCCCAGCAAATTGGGTCAAATCTATAACGGTCGCGCTGCCGTAAATCCCAAAGTTCGTATTTCGAACGAAGTTACGGCCCATCGACCAATCGGACGAGCGCTTATCGCCATCCAATGACACCGGCCCGATTACGGCGGGAGCCGTAAATTCGTAAATGGAACTCAACTTCGTTAATTACCGAACTGCTACGTTCGATATCGGATCGCAGCCGATTCTAATTCGAGAATCTAATTATGATTTTTGAACTTGGAATTCGTATTTTTTAAACGTGATTTTTTTGTGAAATTTTTACATGTTATAAAGCTATCTCACCGGTGACCGATGCCGTTGGCGAATATAGCATCAACATTAAATTGACATTGATACTGTTAAGGAACAGACTCAGGAATTCAATTTGGGAAATCGAAATATGGTACCTGGCGTCCAGTCAGGTGTAGGTGTGTTGTTTTCATTCAGTACTTATCCGAAGTTTCCCACGTTGAGCGGCGCCGCTTGTCTTCAGGATATATTTGTCCGTCAGTATGCACGTAACTTAAGTCTTCTGAATTTAATTAATGCTTAAGGCAGATATAGGAACTTTAAATTAATGCAGGTTTTTTGAAAGTTTTCACGGAGAGCGTGCTGACAGCAACTTCAGGAAGAGCAAAGAGTGAAAAATCTGAACTTTTGAATGAATGAATGGAAATGAAAGTAAAGGATGTATGAATGAGTTACTGTATGAGATATTGGCCGATGTTGCCAGACTAAATTAGCAGTGTATTTTTCTAAACAGATACAATGGTGGCACTAGTTCCAGTTTTGACCACCAGAGCAGTTAAGCTAGTGGCATTATGGTTATTTTTTTATTGCTGTCACGAATGTCATATTCGCGCTCCCCTCCAAATAAGATTTAAAAATCTTAAACGTTTTCTCAAAATACGTCTCCAGGCATACTTTTTATCCATGCTTATAACGCCATAGACAGACTCACAGAGATCCAACTATACCCCGCTTTACTCAGGGGTTAGAAATTCTCACGGTTGGTCTATTCCGATATTATTTTCTCCCTTAAGCCTCCATTCGACTACCTTCACCAACACGATAACCTTCCGGGCGTCAGTCAAACCGCTGGGAAACGCCACATCTGGACGGAAGGGTACAGCTTGATTCAGCTACAGTGAATTTACTTTAGGTTTTAAAACGTTGTTTCTTATCGACAATTTGCTGGACTGATGTCATGTAAAGTGTCTGAATTAATTGTTAAAAATCAAGTAACGGGATGAAAATACCAAATTTCAGGTGTTAGAGATCCTTGTAGCTAATAAGAAAGTAAATCCCTTTTCCAATTATTCAGAGCTTTTTCGTACTGTATCCGTGAGCATGCAGTATCATGGCAAATCGTGTTCATAGTGATGAAAAGACCCTGAATTAGTCAGTATGTTTCAAAAAGTTAGACTTTAAAATCCTGTAGTTATGCATAAATATAGAACGTGTAACTCGAAAAAGTTTCATTGTACCACATACCATACAAGCATTTATTTGTAACTATACTTTTTCAATACTATATGTATAACTTTTGAACTTCACTCTTCTCTTTTATACAATGCGTACCAAAAATACGCTGTATAAAAAACAAAACATTGCAGCATAATTAAATGATAAGCAGGCATTTTATAGGAAGCCGTTACTTTGTTCAGTGGCGATGCCAGTTTAAGCTGTATTTTTATGAAGTCCTAGCTTTGTAAAATAAATTCGATTCGGCAAATATCTCCAGGGGGCGATGAAGAGATTACCGTGGCGGTATATTTGTATTTTCTTTTCTTATTTACTGTTTTACGGTTAAATTCAGTTCAAATAATGGTACTAGCTTACGCCTGCTTCCTTACCCCCGTTGCGGAATTTTTTATTCTTTTTCCAAGGGTCCGTGCTGGATGTTGACGAGTCAGTCAGTCACAGAAGGACTTTTGCATTTTTTTTATTACATAGGCCAGCGAACGAACCACACGGTTACCACCCGCAATATTTTTATATTTTATTAAATATGAAACTACCGTGAGACTCACTCATAGTGAAAATAAACGGATCACTCACGTCTTAAAACGAGTTTAACTCGACATATTTCGGGCTAATCCGTAGCCCTTCCTCTCGGAGTCGCACGTTTATGTATTAAATGTTAAGAAAAATTAAGATTTCCTATCGCGACTCTACCTACATGAATTTGTACCTGAAAAAAATATCCATTGTTCTGGCATTGTCAAAAAGATCCCCACAGTGGGTTAGGTACAGTCGAGAAAAGCGAGGCCTGCCCAGTTTTAAAACAAATTTGCTTGTAGCCGTTGAAGTTCATTGGTATGGATTGGTATGGATGGACAGATGTCTAGCCACTGCAAGCAAAATGGACATTCAAGTTGTCAAGGCGACCTTTTTGTCGATTCTAGGTACATTTTACTTAGAAGCAGGACTCTGCTAACACTGGTTTTGTATAAGAGGACACCCGGCCTTTTATAGCGTATATTTAATTATTTTTCCAGTCCTACGAATTGGTACGGAACCCTCGGTGCTCGAGTCCAACTTTCGCCGTTTTTTTTAATTATTTATTATTAAAAACTTGAAACATCACGCAAATAGCTCTAGCTGCCAGTTCTGCGTTGTTTGGCTGTTTTTTTATCCAATCCCTTTCCTAACTGTCTGACTTTGAACTTAATTTTATTTGCAATACCTTCCCGACCTTATGACTCAACACCCTCGTTTACATTCACGGCACGCGCGTGCGGTAGGCCTGGGTTCGAGTCCCGGCAGACCCCAACTTATTTGTATGTGCGGTGTGCACTGCTCGATAAATAACCCGATATCATAGGGGTGATATGACTGATTATTTGCCGCGTTGGTTGTAATAGTAGTTTTTTGTTGGAACCACAGAAATAATAATAAAGAGGATAGAAGTGCCTTAGACGCGTGACCTTGGCGCCGCGCTTGTGACTCGTAGGTCACAAGCGCGACTTGTGGCTCAGTGCTATTTGAAACGTGGGTATGACAACAAGTGCTTTAAAATGGTGTTTTGCAGCATTAGCAATTGCGGAAACTCGTCCACACTGTGTAATTACACTAATAAGGGGATTACATTTCATTGGTATGTATTAATTTAATGTAATAATGCGGTTTATATCAAAATACAACTTGAGAAAATATTTCATTATGAAATATTGGTTTACACGTTATTAACACGGAACTTCATATACCATTGCTACTCATGCCCATAAAACCGCAGATCGTTTTGAATTATACGCAGCAATGAAAAGTAATTTTTGATAACCCTTCCGTCTTGCACAAAAGTTCGTGGTACGGACAAAAAAACAGGTTACGACTAGTACAGACATAATGCCGACGCGGCCAATAAATGGCGCCGTTGTGTAAATGTGGGTATGACTTACGTTGAGTGTTATTCAACGCTATCTCTAAGGTGTAAGGTTCATAATTGTTTGTAAGCAAAAATTTTAGTAATTGTGTGCGTGATTGCGTAGTATGGTTCCGGTCTTTTGCATGTGTGCATTAACACAGTAAGTAGAGGGGATGAAGCAGCGACACGAGTTCCGGAAGAAAATAGGAACTAAGGCATTTCTATCCTCTTTATTATTATTTCTGTGGTTGGAACGTTCGCTTAGATGCCTTAGTATTGTCAGTCAGGTCATCTCAAACTTTATATTACGAGTATCATATAAAATACTAAATAACGCCTCAAGTACGGCTCAGATTCGCGGACAGCGTCCGTACCACCGGTATCATTAAAGATCATTGATCATTGCTTTTCTTTTCTTAATTTGGCCACTATTTCATAATAATAACATTTTATTTTTTTTGGAAATTATTAATTAGCTGCTTATTACAGTTCATAAAATACATCCCTGTGACAGACAGATGGAGCTTTAACAATAGAAGATACCCTAAAAAAAAGTTTAAATCAAATTCTCTTAGGAAAAATAATTGAGCCATAATAAGAAGGTGCGCTAGGATAAGAGTCTATTGTAATGGTAAATAAGTGATCACTTTTGTACCTTGTCGCTTTCAGTCGTTACATAATTTCGTTTGGTTTTTAAAACTTGACTTTAAAGTGAGAAGGTACATAAGTGACCACTTATTTATGACGTTGACCCTACTAATTACCGTCTTTTCCCTGTTGACCAAACCTATTTCTTCCTCATACGCCTAGTTTAAACTGGTCCAACCCATTCCAAACCTTCGCCGAATCAACAGACTCATTAAGCCATAGTTGTACTTGTTCATTTTCTGATTCCGCCTTCAAACTCATAACTAATCCTTTATCGGTGCTGTAACTTCTCAACATCGTGTATATCGATCGACCGAGTAAACATCCCGTCAATATTCATGAAGGCTACCTACTCGATATAATTTATATTTCGAGAGCTGGTAGACATTTTAGAGTTGGTATTTGATGAGTAGTGCTACTTTTATAATATCTACCTACGCCTGACTAAAGAATAGAGTGGAGCCCTGTCGACTCTTTATCGTCTGCCAATTCATTGTATTGTGTCACAAAATTATTCCCGGGTATTTAGTCCAGTAATTAATAGGTTGATAAAATGATAAATGATAAAATGATAAAAGTTTATTGTACGAGAAATGCTTACAAGAAGAATCGTTGACACTGGATCATGTGCTAGGAGTCCCTGTGTTAGAAGATCCAGGTAAAAAAAAAAACATCGTACAGAAAAAGTGAATATAAAGATACAATATCTATTTGCCAATCATTTAGGTCCACTTATATCTAACCTTAAATTAAAATTATTACATTTATCTATTTCTCCATTGCGCGTGTGTGAGTGTACACTTAAGGGTGAATGATTGGATGTTCGTGTGAGTGAATTAGTGTGTAAATAATGGATACCAACATGGTTAATAGGTTCAAATGAACATTCCTGCAAAAAAAAACACCGGAATTTTAAAGGACCGGTTAGATCAATTTACCAAAATCGTTATAAATTTCCTAGTAGCAAAATTTCTATTCGCATTTTTTCCCATATGCGTTTTTCTCACTGTAGGTGTTTACTGAAGCTCGGTCGCGCGGATCTCCTTCTGTGTGCTTTTGGCCCTTCGGGCCGATGCAAACTTAACATAACCTAAACACCTAACCTAAACCTGCCTATCTTTCTGTGTCGATTAAAATTAGGAAAAAAAAGCGATTGTGAAAATAAGTTTCAGTAAAAAACCATAGCATTGCATCGTCATCCGATTTATATACACCGTGAAATTTTAGTGGTTGTTTTCCCGAAACGAGGTGATTTAGTTTCGATTGTACAATCGATTTATAATTACTATTTTGACTAGAGTCAAAAATCCAATTGTGAGAAACGAAAGTCGAAAATAACCGCAAACCAATAGTAACGCTTCGTTGGTACAAGTAGCGTACGATCGTACGATAGGTTAGGTACCAACGAAGCGTTACTATTGGTTTGCGGTCATTTGCGACTTTCGTTTTTCACAATTGGATTTTTGGCTCTAGTCAAAATAGTAATTATAAATCGATTGTACAATCGATACTAAATCACCTCATTCCGGGAAAACAACCACTAAAATTTCACGGTGTATACATGTAAAACTTCAGCTGAATCGGTAATCGAGAATCGGGTCAAATATAACTTGAAAAATTTGATGACACACAGACAACGGGACAGCTGAAGTTAAATAAATGCTTGTAATTAAAAGCTTGTAGAGCTTGTCTAAGCTAAAATGACGCGCACCCCTCTACTGAATCAGTTAATTAGGACGAGTGCGTGCAAATATTAATTACAACTCTTCATCTGTTTGGGAGCGTCGACTATTCCGTTAACTATGATCGGTGTGCAACATCACGATTGACAAATCGCATGAAAAATCCTGTGCGTAAATGCGGAGGTGGGGCGCGTCATTTAAAAAAAAATAGTGCGTGCAGTTCCTCCGCGCGGAAGAAGTGAAACTTCGTAATACGGAAATGAAAAAGGCACTTATACTACATCAATATGAACCTTATTACAATAATATAAAGAACTAAATTTACATGCATCTATTTAACGACCGCTTTAGCCTAGTTGGTAGTGACCCTGCCTACGAAGCAAGAGGTCCTGGGTTCAAATCCCGGTAAGGACATTTATTTGTGTGATGAGCACGAATATTTGTTCCTGAGTTATGGATGTTTTCTATGTATTTAAGTATTTATTTATCTATATAAGTATGTTTATCGTCGTCTAGTACCCATAGTACAAGCTTTGCTTAGTTTGGGACTAGGTCGATTTGTGTAAGATTGTCCCTTAATATTTATTTATTTATTTATTTATGTGTTTAAATTACTCACTAGATGGCGCTTTTATCAAGTCTCATACATTTGCACAGACAGTATGAGTTCTGCATCGCACTATCGAAGTTTTTAACATCCGTTAGTATAGGTATATACCAAGTGTACTTGCTTCGGCAGTACATATACTAATGCTTTCATACCCCCTCCATGGTAGCGTTAAAACGTTTAACGCAACCTTGTTGGAAGTCGCATTAGAAGTTTCACTTCAATTAGACAAGCTCTAAAATACAATTAGATCAGACTTTTGGCTGTATAGGCCTAGTTCCTTTTGCCTATCCCTGAAGGGATATAGTTTAAAAAGCGAACCCTCTGCAGTTCCAAGCTTGCATTACGTTATCTAGCCATGAACTTCAGCGGCGCATGCGGCCCCGACCTAATCCTCTTCTATTTACGGCCCCCTCGATCGTAAAACTTATAAATAATAAACGCTCAGGGTAACGCAAGAATGCGATCGGAGGTGCGAGAGGGTGCTATTTTGTATGAAACGATGGCGTTGTCCAATAACTGGAAGGAAATTAATAGCGAAACGTGTTAAGACAGGTGTTCGCATTACCAGGCTTCTAATGTCAAGTCAAAATATCTTTGCTCAATTAAGGTTTTAGACGAAGCACCTACCTAAACGTTCTTGAACACCCCCTTCTATTCTTGTTTAGAGCCAATCACACTGGCGATTGGCGAACGTATTAGAAGTGGAGCGAATGCACGGCGCGTTCGCCGCGGGCGCGATTTGGATTTGCCGCGAATGCGCTTAGTATTCGCCGCGAATGCGCAACGTATAGTGTAGTGTAGTCTATAGAGCTGGGACGCCATGATGTACGGTCGGCTAAGAAAGTTGTCTACCAGTTTTGATAAAAGTTTCTGTGAGATCTAAATATCGCTAAGTTTGACTTTTCTAACAGAATGAAGTCATTGGTCACTGTCAGCATATTAATGCAAGGGAAAATCGACCTGCAAATTTTTGCAAATTTTAATGAACTTCAACCGTAGGATGGTAGACCATATTTTTGGCAGACTATACAAAAAATGAAGTGGTAAAGTAGATGTTATGCCTTGATCGCACGTACCGAGTAAACAGGCGAGACAGTGCTCTCGGCCGAGTACTCGGTGCGTATAAACAAGCTTGCTTGCTTGGTGCTCGTTTATACGCACCGAGTACTAGGCCGAGAGCACTGTCTCGCCCGTTTACTCGGTACGTGTGATCAAGGAATTAGCTGTCGTAGTCGGTCGTCCCAACCCTATGCGGCGAATACGTTGCTTGGATACGCCCGCGTTCGCTCTTCTTCTCAATCGCCACTATACCAGGGGAACGCATTACTGGTATATTAAAGGTCTTATGCCTCAATCCAGATCTTTGTATATCTCTGTGTCAAGTTTCACCTAAAACCGTTAAGTTGTTATTGCGTGATGTAACCAACATACAGGCAGACTATGTAGATTGTAGGGCGCTGACTTTAATTATGATAGAAAGGCATAGAAATGTTAAAAATAAGTTTAATTACGGAACGACATGTTACAGAGATTGATGGAGCCGAGCAAGGAGAGGGGGACATTCAGTGCTGCCAGTCTAAAGTGTAAAATTATTACCATATTAATTGTTGGTATTGCCAACATGATCCAAACATCTTCAGAAACTTTCTCGTTTATAAATATGAACATCATCGGATTAGTTCCTAGTGACTTATGTAGAACTAACTGTGCCCGCGACTTCGTACGAGTGGACTCAGACTTATTTCAACCGGTTATAAAACGCTACGTGCCTTTGTTTATCGTCTATTTTTCACGTACACATGGGTACATTTTCAAAGATAAGAAGCGTTTGGGTAGCAGTGAAGTAAAAATAATAAAACATCCGATATACCCTTCCCGTTTCACACCCTCAGAGGAGGACTTAATGCCTCCCAGCGTCATCATTTTTATGTCTAGTCGTTTTGTTTTGAGACAAAATTTAATCGGTTGTTCAACTTTATATCAAAAACAAAAACATTTTCGAGATTTTTTGTCAATGTACGGTTATTATAGAAGATTTTTCACCCGACTATAGGTATCTTTAGACAAGGGTATAGGTAGTTGCTGTTTTGTCTCTTTGATCTACTTATTGTTTTGGTAATACTTAAGAAATATCATTGCATGGGGACTGTGTAGTTTTTAAGACTATCTTCTAATATATAAAAACCTCGTGTCTTGATGTTTGTTATCGAACTCCCCCGAACCGGATTTTCATGAAATTTTTAGTCTATATTTGTTAGGTCTGAGAATAGGTCGTAGGCTATTTTTGATACCTACCCCTATAATTCTTCGCAGAGGGAGTCACGGGTAATAGCTAATAATAATATAAATACTTACCAGTCGCGAAGGCATACATTTTTATACAGCCATCGCATGTAAGTAATACATGTAAACACCAACCTTGTCATTAATGGCATAGAGGTTTATAGAATTTTTGGCCGCTTTTGTAACGTATATTTAATCGACTTTACATAAACATTTTTCAATGCCCAATTTGCATCAAACATAATTTGTAACTGTGGCAACTTTGCCACAGCATCAAAAAGTACCCCGTCGTCCTAACAAGTGTATCATAATGAGTGCGAAACGTCTAAATTGACACGTTGTAACCGGACCCGGTGCCGTAATGACTTCGCCCCTACTGTAATTTTATTGTGTGTTTGTCTGTAAACCGATACTGGCTTCAAAGACCGTTTTTTTTATTTCGCTGACATTTGAAACTTAAGTGACGTGAACTTAACGACGTTAGAATTACGGGACTAGAATGAAGGACATTTTGAGGCAACCAATTTGTGTCGAAGCATAACCGTAAAAATCAATAATTTCCGCTTAGTAATTAAGTGGAAAATGAATGGAAGGACAGACAGACAGGACATGGCAAAATAAAGGCAATATAAAGGCGTAGGCTGAAAACCAGCGCGGTGAAGAGTAATCCTCACCGCACGTGCTGAGCCTGAGCCTTTTGCCACATAATTTTGTATTTCTTTTTATGGGCAATTTTTTTTTTAATTATAAGGGTTATGATAAGACTACTAAATAACCTTACAAATTTAGTTTTTGAGTTTATGAGTCAAAAGATTTATATAACATTTTTAAAGTGTATTTTCATATACACGCCAAAGTTTGACTCGAACTTGCCCGGTTTTTATTTCCCTAGTGAATTGCTAGTTTCGATTTTGTATCCACATTGCATCCATTTATAAACAGATAGTAAGTAATTACCATTAAGATAATGTGTAATTTATAATAATGCATAGTGAATAAGCTAAAGTATCTCTCATATTTACGAGTAATGGTCACCATATGTTACTTAAAAATGATAGAAAAATAACTTTAAAGTCGTAAAGTTACGGTTCAAATTCTTCTAAACGTGGCTGGCTTGTGCGAGAAAGTGATCTAAAGTTAAATCAACTCTAAGTGAGAAAGGGAATGGTTGAATTTCCTTTGGTCGTAAGTGAGAGTTTTAATCAAATAAAAAAACATCCGCTCTACGCATGCGTCTTTCAGTGTTGTATTCATTTAGTATGAGTTACTTAATAGGCAGTTATTTGTTTTTTATTTGAATAATAAGTGCTCGGAGAGAAGGCTATTTTTTATTTTATTTTAATACCATACTGCTTTAGAGTTCTTATTTTTTGGTGAAATAGCGTGGAAAAGGCCTACTTAAGTGGATCACCTGATAGTAAGTGGGTAGGCAATCTCAATCCGCACTGGGCTAACGTGGGAACCACGGCCCAAGCCCTCTCATTCTGAGAGGAAGCCTGTGTCTAACTATGAGACGTAGACAAAGATGATTAGGTATCTGCTCATAAATCATAACAGAGAGCATTTCTAAAAAAAGTTTGTAGGTACAATATCATATTTACATGTATGTTCATTTCAAAGTGACCCTATCCCCGTTACTATGACCACTAGACTCTTCAAATTTGGTTTGCATGAATTATTAGAATAATTAAAAACTGTTTTCACGAATTTCGGAAATTCGGACGTATCCATATCCCGTAAGATAACTGGAGTTCCAGTTGGTGATAAACAGGGCGTTAAAGTTTTAAAGATTCTAGCCAAATTAACATTGTACTTGACCAGGTCTCGGAGAATTTTAAAACAAAAATCGGTTTTGTAATATTCAGTTTTCAGAAGTACTTAAGCCAAGTATTGTCAAGTTCTTTAAACTTCCCATACGCAGACCGCTTTATTAGTCAGCCCTTCCAACTACGAGTATCAAACGTACTATCATAGTTTGAATGAAAACCAACACTTTTCAAGACACTAACAACGGACAGCCGGTCTGTCATAGCCTCATTTAGATGATGCGTGAATATCGTGCAAGTTGCTGTACATTGCCGTCGATGTCCGAACATTTATACATTCATAGCTACGCGGCTCCGCAATGTAACGTAACTTGAACAATATTTCTAGCAACGTCTAAATGAAGATTTAAGCCCGTCACCGGTAAACATCCGCAAGCTTGTCAATGAAAATTAAACGTAGCCGCCCTCTTTGTCACAAGCTCAGAAGATCATACAACACACATGCCATCAACATAACTCATAGATTACATCCCCAACTTTATAGCAAGGACTATAACGTTCACTATGCAATGTGTTTAGGTTTTACTCCGGGTGGGACGACGTGAACTTTAATGCGGGGATAGTAAAGTTGAGTTTTGGGATGGTTCTGCTGGCGAAGTGTAAATGTAAAGTTGTAAAGCGTATGGTGAAACATTTCAGTATTTGCGACGTGCTTTGCAATTAGTTCTTAGCTACGTTCGTAATGAGAGATGTTCCTTGTTCTGATTAAATGTTATAAGTTATAACGTTTTGTTGTGATGTGTGGGCGGCGGGATGAGCGTCTGGTTTTGCTAAGTTTGGTAATTTATTATTAGTATGTCATGTTCAGAATGATGCATGTATTGTGATAGTCTTGCTGTAGAGTTTAAGTCGTCTTTAATTCTTCATTTTACGGTATTAGTTGCTAATCTATAAGATGCGGTACAATTATTTAAAAATGGTTAAAATTGGTGTAGCACCTCAGCAACGAAAGTTGTGGATAATCGGAAAATAAGATTCTTGGTATTGCGAAAGTCATAGCGAAAAAAGGCCTCTTAGAGCCACACGTTGCCGCAGCTGCCAAACGTGCACCCAAAGCACTGCACTGCGAAAGTCATATTAGATTTTTTTTAAAAGATTTTTTCTTCCAAAAAAATAATGGAAATGTCTAACTTATCAGCTCTTTTATACACTTAAAAGCGAACGTTAGGCTTTCGATTCGACCGCTGAGTGAAAGGTAACCTTCAAGTAAAATCTACTAATCGATTACCTACGCTTACCTAAATTTAAAACGATCCGTTGCTTGAGCCGAGTATAAAATTGAGACGTTTTACGGGGCCGCTGCACGGGCGTGGGTACATAAATCCCGTGGATGCATCTCCTTTGGTTTTACTATTGGCTTCTACAGACTAGTGAAAACTCAGATTTAACTTTTATAGAAGAAAATGAGGATTATGAGGAAACAAAACTTGACCTGTCACCGAGATATCCAGGGTTAGACTGCCTCCGCGTATGAAGAACGAAACAGTAAGGTTGATCAGGGGGGTTACTATGAAATTCGAAATTCGAAATTCATATCGTGCCATCACTTTCACTCATCTTTTTCATACAATAAGCGTTAAAAGAACGGCACGATACGAAGTTTGACAATCGATTTTCGTGGTATAAGGCCTGTCACTGGGATATCAAAGGTTACAATGCCCCCGCGCATGTGAATAAGGATGTAAAGTGAATGCTTACCCTCGTAAAATTCAATAAATGTGTTCTTACTCGTGTAGATAAGAAATGGTTGGCTTAATTTTACAAACTGAATAGATTCTATTCAATAGAAAATAAAAAACGCAGTCGAATTGAGAACCTTCTCTTTTTTTGAAGTCGGTCGAAAAAAACAAGATGGCATGACAAAAGACACGCTGATCAAGTTACGTCAATTTCGATTTAAACTTGAATTTGACAATTCGGATTGCGTCCGGCAGTTCTGTGGCCATGACGAATCTAAATGCTTTCGCATCGAATTCATTTTACCTTGCAGTATTTTAGAGACATCTATCGGGTTATGGCTGCATTTTTTTAAAATAGCTGTCAATTTTCTTTCCACTATTCCACGCTAGGTGGCAGGACATTTTTCAATTCCGCGTTTTTACTTAACACACTTGAAAATGTTTCATATGAACATTTCATATTATTATAATAATGCCTTTGACGCGGTGTACTTTGAACCTGAACCAATGAATGGAAACGGTTAAAAATCTTGCAAAAGTAACCCAGTCTTCACTCAAAATGAGTGATCCGTTTATTTTCGCTTTGAGTGAGTCTCATGGTAGTTTCATGTTACCTTGTACTTATATAGGTATTTTAAAAAAAAAACAATGAGATAATGGTTCAGTGAGTTCCTGTCGAGTACTTTCGATCGAGAACAAACGTTACCAAACCCATAAACATGGGGTAAACACTATAAACATCCCCAATTTTACAACCTGCAGGGGAGGGGAGCGGGCCATTTGCATACAATGCACGTATTTGCCATTTAAATTTAAATGGATTTAAGTTTAACATAAATAATAGAGTTTAGATTAACTCGGGCAGGCTAAGATGTAACGTCTTGTTTTGGTAATTAAAGTAAGGTAGGTTTAGTTAAGACGAGCTTTAACTCCAAGCTTTACCCTTTTTTGAAACACCTTCATTCATGTGTAACGTTTGCAAGTCATGAAACTGGCTTTAAGGTGATGTAAAGATTACAATTACCAGTAACAATTATACCACATGGGTGAACTGTAACAATATAATCGTGTAAGAGATTGCTGTTGAAACAATGGCAAGCAGCGAGGACATCTGCAGAGGCGTCGTGGACGGCGCTCGGGCCCTCACCTGACGCATCTTCATCCACCGGCGACAATCCTTCACAGTCCGCGTCAAGCCTAAGCCTAAAGCACCTGAAATGCTTAGCCACTTAAAGTAGAGCGTGCTCATCATCTTTTTTGATATAAAACATCGACCTGCACGGGCCTTCGAAACAATTCAAGATGTGCGTGAAGTTCCTTTCGCACTGGGCCCATGTGAGAACTACAGCCCAAGCCCTCTCATTCTGAGAGGAAGCCCGTGTAACTATAGGACGTAGACCGAGGTGATGTGGTATCTGCTCATAAATCATAAAAGCATCTAATTTATGTTTAACCTTGACTTTAATCAACAGTGAAATACTTATTTCTGCCTCAATAAACCTCTTCTGCACATTTACACGACCAGCCAATATCCATTGAAGGCACTTTCCCGCGGTCGATTGAAAGTGAGCAGACTGATATACTGGGCCCGCGGGCCGCACTTTGTACTCCGGTCACGAGCGGCCGCGACCTACGCTTCACTATCCACACGTACGTCTGTCGTACTATCTTTTGGGTTTTATCCTTTATGTATTTGATTGCAAAGCCGAACGTGATTTTTTTTCCTCAAAAATATCCGTAAAATTCGTCATTATTTACTACATACCAAAAGTCAAAGGGATGGCAATCAAGCTAAAATTTAAAAAAGAAATGCTGGAGCGCTAATCCCAGCAATGTTGCAGAAAAATGTAATAGTAGTCTAGTTCACAACTTTTTAAAAATATAAAAACACCATTAATAATAAAGTGAAGGCACAAGATGTTACACACCAAAAAAACTGTAGCAACGTTTTTATCTGTGCCTGCAAATACCTCTTCAAATGAGTTTGATAGAAAAAAAGTGGCAGATATACAGATGGAAATGGAAATCAGCATGAAAGCACAACGGTTCCTTTTTAACTTTAAATTCAATATTTCTCGAATTAAGTATATCAATCATCTCATACAAAGAGTATAAAAGTTTGCAGAGCGAGTACCAGGACTTCATAAACGCACAGCTGTTGCGCGTCTGCAGTATTAGTTATGTGCTCACTTGTCGTGATATATTAGTCGCTGGAAAGTACGTAGCACGTACCTATGTATGAGAGATATTGACTTGCTAGATTGCTAGTGGGTATAGCGTGGTAACCTAGTGGTTTGACCTATGGCCTCTCGAGTTTTTCGGAACTTATTAATTACATTTGTAATTTACCTTGAGCATGAACTGAAACAATTACATTGCTCACCCTCGACCAAAGTCGAGTCGAACCGAGTTTGGTCGCGGGTGAGCAAATTAATTGTTTCAGTTCATTGATATGGACCTCCACAAAGTACCGCCTCATTCAATAAATTACTTACCATGAGTTTTACGGTGAAGGAAAACATCGTGAGGGAACCGTGCACACACTTGCACTGGCTGTCAAATGCGAGTATCGCATCTGTTACGTAGCTATCATGTAATCTATGTTTCTCTCAAGAATTAAACTTAACTTTACTTATGACATTCACAAAATCTAAGCGTAAACCAATAAAGAGTAATCCCGAGACCGCGGTATTAGAGAGCTCAGACATATTACCTCCACCGGATCCCATATAACCAAGCGAATCCCCACATACAGCCGAGTGGATCCCCACAACCCAGTGGATCGCACGAAGGCGAGAATTGGCGAATCTTCTTGAACGTCTGTGAATTAGATGTTTGTCTGCGACTTGGATTTTTGAAACGTCGAAATGTGGTTTCAATTTGTTGGTGCATTTTGCGATGGAATACAATTTAGCTTTCAGTTTTTTATTCCTGTTCTTTTTAATAATACATCAATATAAGGGGTTGAAAAATATAGGTATTTGTTACTTTACGTCCACAGTTAGTACGTATTCTAATACGTCGAAAAAAATAGAAAATCGTCGTAGAAAATTCTAATTTTCTAGAAATATTGCAATCACTTGCTGAATTTACTTAATGTAAGTAAATAAATAAAATAAATAAATATTAGGGGGGGACAATCTTACACAAATCGACCTAGTCCCAAACTAAGCAAAGCTTGTACTATGGGTACTAGACGACGATAAACATACTTATATAGATAAATAAATACTTAAATACATAGAAAACATCCATAACTCAGGAACAAATATTCGTGCTCATCACACAAATAAATGCCCTTACCGGGATTCGAACCCAGGACCTCTTGCTTTGTAGGCAGGGTCACTACCAACTAGGCTAAAGCGGTCGTTAAGTATAGGTAGATACCACTTTAGATTGGCTGCACCTGTTTATTTATTTTTTTATGTTTTGACAAAGTTTGTATCAAGGACAATGTTCAAAAATTCAGACACTCCTCTAGTCCAGATAATAACGATGGGTTATAGTATGGGATACATCTCCATAGCTGTACTGATCTCACTTTTATTTATATTATAAATAGCAGTTGTCCGCCTATGCCTATCTTCAGCAATGGACGTCTTTCGGCTGCAATGATGATGATGATGATGAATCATGGAAACACTAAACATTGTGCTTGCGGGCAGCACAGGCCGACATTGTGAAACTCTTTGGGGGAGACTTTCTTCCAGCAGTGACGTCCTTTGGCTGACAGGATGATGATGCCCTTACACATTTTAATTAAACCCAAGATGGAAGGAAAACGTTTTATTTCTACGGCGCAATGTTGCTTATCTACGAACGAGTGAATCATAATGAGAGGCGAGAAATGAATGGCGAGAGGAAAGGCATGAGTAAGAATAATATTGTGATGGGTCGCATGCCGTGCCGTCGCCTTTGACGGCACGTGACATTCCCGGGACGGCATTATGCTGTAATGCAGCATTTCAGAACAATGCGCCTTGGGAATTTCTTGGTGCTTGCACGGTGATGTTTCATTAGGTGCAAGATTTTTTTTTAAAGTAAGTGTTTTGGTTTCCATGTAAGGAAGAGGATATTGAACCGGAGCTTAAATTGGACCACTTCCGTATTTCTACACTATTTATTTACACTGGCAACAAAAAATGAAGCGATGACAGCGCCACAAACAATCCGCCATTTTGCATCATCGCTTTATTTTTTGTTGCCAGTGTAAATAAATAGTGTCATCATCATCATTTCAGCCGAAATACGGAAGTGGTATAATTTAAGCGCCGGTTCAATATAGGTTACTCTCCCCTAAGTTAACTAAGTGCAATTAAGGAAAAATGAGGCACATTTTTTTATTATGTCGTTTTAGCGTTATATTTGCTCAATGAAATCTATGATTCGGCGAATGCAAGCGATCAAAATTTTGTGTGGTTTGGCCGTAGTGCAATGAGGGTTTTCTATGAGAGGCTATTTGGCGCTAGTATCGTCAGGTCCGTTTGTCAACTTTGACTTTTGTTGTATGGGTGTAACGTCAAATAGACCTTACGATACTAACGCCATCTAGCGATATTCCACCTGTCAGAAAACCCTCATTGAAACTTGGCCCGTATAGCATAGATGCAGGTTCGAAACCCGTTAGGTGTAACCAGAAAACTTTATTAGTTTTCAAAAAATGTTAAATTTGTCATACTTCGAAAAAGGAACTTCTTTTTTCAATTCGTACCTACTCATGTTTTATTCCCGTAAAACACTTTTTACTTTTATCAGTCAAGTTTCATAGATATTTTTATCGATCTTTATAATGCTTTCTTTGACTCGAAATTGGTGAAAATTTCCATCAGTAGATAGAACTTTGTTTTTAAACCTAAACCCCCTGCCTGCGACCGTGTTCCCTGAACACTACAATCTGGTCGCTTTCAAGTCTAGGGTGAATGAGCATTTACTAGGCAAGCGTGCTCCATCGTAGGCCTCATCTTCGCTTTCCATGAGGCGTGATTGTGGTGAAAAGCAAGCCTATAGTGTATAAAAAATAATCTGAAACCTCCTTGTTACCTTCAAATTTATTTTCCAAATCTTATTTCTGATTCGGTTTCGTATATAAGTAAATACATCGAAAGCCATGCATAAGAACTTGACGTGGGAATGCACCCCTACCCTCAAGAAATCAGGGTGCATCCCTAGCATACCCTAGCCCAAGATATATGATTTTAATAATCGCCAAGATTACAGTAAGGAGGGACCCGACGGATTCTTTTCGAGTGTCCCTTGGAGAATCGTGTTAGGTACTGTTCCCCTTTGGACTGAATGCGATTCGGCATCTATGTTGAAATTCTCAAGTTTTTTTTATAAGACAGTGAAATATTTTACAGTGGTCACCTTACCGTTTTTAATTTTAACGACTGCGACTTTTCACTTTTATAAAATAAAAACAAAAATAAAAATCAGTCAAGCCGTTTCGCAGGAGTTTGATAACAAACACCGTGACACGAGAAATTATATATGAGAAGGACAAAACGAGCAGCCGTGTCAATGGACAGCAATCGTCGTCCACAGTCACCTAAAATAACATTAGAAAAAGAATTGACTTGTTTTTGAAGATCTCTAAGTTGTAGCAGTCCGGAAATATTAGCTTTGTGAGCTGATTCTGAAATCACCTTCACTTAACTTTTGCTGACAACCATTAAGAACCTGGACTTAACTTCATTATCGGTGATTATTGATTAGGCTCATAGTAATATAAAAACTTGACGTAAGTATCTCATAGTATGCGACTATAAAAATCAACTTTGTTTAAGCACGATAAAAGCCTAAAACGCGTCCTGTCGTTTTCTTACAATTTTTTTGTTCTTTCTTTTAATTTTACATGCCCAAATCAATGTATCAGATGGGAACGAGACCGTGTCTGTCCTGAGAAATCGTCCCCGAGCTATTTCATTTGTGAGGGCACTTGATATATGCCAAGTCCTTGTATTCAAAGAAACCTTTTCAGTTAAGGAATTCCTTTTATTTGGCCAGCGACTTAAGGATCGCCTGGAGACTGGGGGTGATTTTAGGTCCGCATGTTTGAACTTGTCTTGGATCAAAAGCGTACATGCCATTCGTTAATTTGTTATCAGATTTCGTGACAAAAGTAATCCGTCTGTTTAGAATTCGTTTATCGCTAACCCGCGGGAACTATGCTATTTTCCGGGTTAAGAAGTATCCTATTTATGTTATTTAATCCAAGTTATAAACTATCTGTGTGCCTAATTTAATTTGAATCCGTCAAACTGCTTTAGCGCGAAGGAGTAACAAATATCCATTATTATGGATATTATAAAAAATAATGAATGAATAATGATAATGAATTATTATAATTATTAAGTTATTACTTTCGCGTGTATAATATTAGTGAGATTTTCTTTTCCTTTGTTCGTTATCTTAAAGTTTCAATAACACCACCATACTGCGGCAACCGCGGAGTGACACGTCGCTAAGACGGCCGACGGATGCGGTTTCTTAATAACCGGGGTTATTAGTTTAGCCTGTCTTTGTCTAATTTTGAACGTGGTTTGAGACAGGTTGTTGGTTCACGGTTTGCAGTGACGGTGATGGATTTTTGGTTTGGAGCGTAATTGTTTATACTTACAACAAACTTTGTATGATGTGAGACGTTTCTCCAAATAGTTATAGCGATTTGAAGATAGTAAACGGTTTATGTTGTGGTGTCGTTAGAAGAAGTAAAATTGTAATGATAAGACAAGATTCAACTAGATACATGAAAAGATAAAAATCACGGGGCAGTTCACACCGATTGACCTACTAACTATCACAAACACTACACAAAATACTAACGCGTTTCAAACTCTTTACGAGCTCATCCTTAAAGCTGAAACGATCAATTAAAAGATAAATAAATAAAATAAATAAATAAATAAATAAATAAACAAAACATAACCCTGTCCTTGCAGTCGGGTTAAAAAGAAAACGCATTGAAGCGAAGTCTTTGAAACTAATGAACTAGAAGTACACAGAAGTAGAAGTTCAGTAGTATGGGTCTTCACAAATCAGTCATCTCATTATCATCTCGGCCCATACATTTACATCCCACTGTAGGGCACAAGTGTCCTCTCAGAATGGGCACAAATCAGTATATTCACCCTATTCACACACACACTCACACACAAACACACACACACACACACATACACACAAGCACACACACACTTTCGCATCTCGATTATATTAATTACGTGTGAAGGTTTCGCTAGTCTTTGTTTTTATTTTATTAGTTCATTGATTTTTATTTTTTATTATTATTATTGTATTCCTGTCTTTGCTCAGTTTGTATTAAATCATGTGTATCTTACCTGGTTTAAGTGTATCATACTTCATACATGTATATAAATAAAAATGTACTATGTTATCCAACTCAACGGGTCCCAAGATACAGGCTCAGCCTAGTTTGGGGTCCACCGGATACTGCTTCATGTAAATTTTTAGTTTGTGTAATAAATATTTTCTTTCTTTCTTTCTTCTTTCTTTATTCAATAAACATAGTAGGTATTTATGTCTAAACATTTTTTTGATATTTTAACGACATCCATTAAAACAGATCATTGTAAAAATCTCAAAACCAACCTTTCACAACTATACGAGGGGCGTTCAATATAAAGTGAGAATGAGATGCAAACTCTTATAATATTACGAAATTAAATACTGGCCGGTAAAGCTAATCTATCTAGCTGATTGCTATGAAAAAAAAACTAACTGTCTTTTGTTTAAAAAAAAATACGGTAATTTCTTTGCAATGCTATTGAGTACGTTAGCGAAAATAGAGAAAATTGAACTGCGCGCCGTTATTAAATACTTGTGTTTGAAAAATTTTTCAACGGACCAAGTCAATTTGGATTTGCGGGACACTTTAGGGTCTAATGCTTCTCCGTATTCGACAGTCGCACGTTGGTGCGTCGAATTTAAACGTGGAAGAACATCGACAATGGACGACCCCCGCTCCGGACGCCCTACTACAGCAGTAACTGAAGAAATTGTGAAAAAAGTCGAAAACTCAGTTTTGGCGGATCGTCGTGTCAGGGTTCGTTTTATTGCTGAAAATGCAAAGATTTCAACGGGGAGCGTGTATAATATTTTACATGAACGCTTGGGTATGAAAAAGGTATCTGCGCGTTGGGTACCAAGAATGCTTACTGACACGCAAAAACAAACTAGACTAGAGATTTGTCAAGAAGCTTTGAACCTGATGCAGCAAGACCGGGAACTTTTTTTGGCGCGATTTATAACAATGGATGAAACATGGCTCCATCATTACGACCCTGAAACGAAACTGCAGTCTATGACATGGAAAAGGCCATCATCTCCAACTCCGAAGAAATTCAAGGTGAGCCCATCTGCCGGTAAGGTCATGGGCTCTGTTTTTTGGGATGGTAAAGGGGTATTAATGATTGAGTATCTCGAGCATGGAGCCACTATTACGGGCACTTTGTACGCCAAACAAATAGCAACATTGCGCAATGAGATCCGCGAAAAACGGCGAGGTAAACTCTCGAAAGTTGTGCTGTTCCACCAGGACAATGCCCCAGCACACAAGTCCGCCGTTGCAATGGCCGCAATTCGTGATGCTGGGTTCGATATCCTTAAGCATCCTCCGTATTCACCAGATCTCGCTCCCAGTGATTTCTACCTATTTCCGAGATTGAAACAATACCTGAGAGGCCAGAAATTTGAAGACGACGACGCGGTAGTCGCTGCAGTACAAGATTTTTTAAGTACTCAAGATGAGACCTTTTTTAAAAATGGAATTTTAAGTTTAGAAAAAAGATATACTATGTGTATTATGCTAAAAGGTGACTATGTCGAAAAATAAAATGACATTTAGTAAAAGTTGTTTATAACATACTCATTCTCACTTTTTATTGAACGCCCCTAGTATGTCATACGTACAAAGCATGACAGTATAAAATGAACTACGAACACAACGACACTAAGTAAAAACATTCTCGCGAAAATTCGCTTAACTAATTTCAGAGCTGTAATTGTTCCACAAAAACGAAATGAATATTGCAAGAGACAGATAGAGAATTTCCGCAACAGTATACAGTTGTATGAGGATATATCTAATTAAACGTCGTCTAGCGCCAGACGAGCTATAATTTCAGCTAGATAAACATATATTATGTACGAAGTATTTATATTTATAGCACCTTGTTCAATAGGAGACGTTTCAGTTAAGTGTAAGTACACGTTTATTATATTTTAAGTTTGTGGAAATGAAATCTGAAGTTTCAGTTAGTTTGTTTTCTATATACATGTTAATGATATGGTTATCATTTGTTTTCTTCAATGGTATTAGAAATCCATTGAAAAATAGAAGGATCATTTCATACCGTATGTGAATAAAGCTAGCAATAATTTACAAAATGGTTCCAGTGGGATAATATTTTAACTTTAAACAAGAATAGAAAGCGCTATACAAAACTTGCAAATACCACGACATTAAAGATGACGTGCTTGCTAACTTTGCCTGCAATGAATAGACGGCATTGTCCAAGCGACCGCTGTGCTTTTTTTTTTATGGTATAGGGGGCAAACGAGCAGACGGATCGCCTGATGGTAAACGATTACCATGGACACCTGCGACACCAGAAGAGTCACAAGTGCGTTGCCGGCCTTTTAGGTAGGAGTACGCTCTTTTTTTGAAAGCTTGAAGGTCATATCGTTTATCGCTTTAAACATATTACTGTAGCCTTTTTTAATTGATTTCTAAACACAGGCGAAGCCGCGGGTTAAAGCTCTTTATAAAGAATCTACTTTGCCACACTACTCTTCAGTAGACCGATTTTTTAAATCACATCTCGAAAATACCGTTCAAAAGTAGTGAAAAACTGTACTTGCTGCAAAACTACCACTCAAATAAAATTTGCAAATAGTTGACAAAATTAATTAAAATGTAATATAAATGCCGCATACTTTCAATTTCGGATTATTGATGACATTTAAAATCGTTTCAGCCTACACGAAACTCCAACACATTACCTTAAGCACAAACAAAAGACGCGCAGTTATGGAGTAATATCACGAGGTAGCGTAAGCAGACCGACCAATTAGAGTAGTCTGCGAGCAACGCTGGGCTTTATTAAATTATCACGTGTCCTAGGCGCACAGTAAAGTAACTGGAAAGTGCAGAGTCATGACAATGTCCAGACCGCGGCATGGGATGTAACTTATATCTCTACAACTGCACGATATGTTCTCTTTGCTATGCCATTTACTAACGGGCAAATAACTCTCTTATTGTTATGGCTGGAGTAATGTTCCGCTGCTGAGCAAAGGTATTCCCCCATTGCATTTTCTCCAGTTGTTCCGATTGTAAGCGGTGTAAGGCCAGTCTTTGAGGAACACGTTTAGGTCGTTCTGCCAGCCCCTTCTGGGTCTACCACGTCGAGGCTTGTGGAATCCAGTCTGTAGCTATTTTAGCCCACCTATAGTGGGACTAGGCAGGCCACTCGGTATTTTAAATAATAAAAATCTTAGATGCCAGCAAAGTGATGGTATTTATAGCCATATTTAGTGATCATTATCATTTCTGCCATAGGAGGTCCACTGCTGGCTATAGGACTCCCTCGCTGATACCCAATCATTACGATTGAAAGCGGAATTCAGCGTAAAACTGCCGCCTTTACCAGATCATCCGTCTAATACGTTGGTGGAGGTCCCACGCTGCGCTTGCCAGTCCGTGGTCTCCATTCGAGAAACAAGCGAAGAACAAACAAAAGGACATGGTACAGTTACAGTACACCAGGTATCACGAAACAGATCCAGAATCTATATTCCAATGGTTGAGCAAGTCCAAATGGACAGCCCTGCAAAGGCTCATCACTGCGAATTGTCATTCAAGATGACGTTATATCTTTCATGCGTTACATTTTGAATTTCGGCCAAATTTACAGACACATTAAATTCGTCACTCTCAATTAAGTGATCCTGAAAAACGTTTACGTCTTGAACTAATTCAACCAATGTTAAAATAATTATCACGACACTGCTCGAAAATGTGGCCATAGATAACCTAAATCCAGTACTCAAAACTGCCTATATATGTACATTTAACAGCTGACTCATTTATGGCGCACAAACACGACAACAAAGTTACACTAATCGAAAACAGGACGTATCAGTATACGTATTTCATTGTACGATACGACTTTTTGAAAGATAATTTCTGAATTTCATTCCTGGCGTGCTGAAACGACATTATTGGACCAATCAACAGTAATCGTCTGCTGCATGCGATGGATGGATGGATGAATGGATGGACGGACGGACGGACGGACGGACGGACGGACGGACGGACGGACAGACGGACTGGATGGACGGATGGACGGGATGGACGGGATGGACGGGATGGACAGAATGGACGGATGGACAGATGGACGGGATGGTCAGGATGGACGGATGGACGGATGGACGGGATGGACGGGATGGACGGAATGGACGGATGGACGGGATGGATGGACGGATGGACGGATGGACGGATGGACGGAATGGACGGGATGGACGGGTTGGACGGGATAGACGGGTTGGACGGGATGGACGGGATGGACGGGATGGACGGGTTGGACGGGATGGACAGCATGGACGGGATGGACGGGACGGATGGACGGATGGACGGGATGGACGGGATGGACGGAATGGACGGATGGACGGGATGGATGGACGGATGGACGGAATGGACGGGATGGACGGGTTGGACGGGATAGACGGGTTGGACGGGATGGACGGGATGGACGGGATGGACGGGAAGGACGGGATGGACAGGATGGACGGGATGGACGGGACGGATGGACGGAATGGACGGAATGGCCGGGTTGGACGGGATAGACGGGTTGGACGGGATGGACGGGATGGACGGGATGGACGGGTTGGACGGGATGGACAGCATGGACGGGATGGACGAGACGGATGGACGGATGGACGGGATGGACGGAATGGACGGATGGACGGATGGACGGGATGGATGGACGGATGGACGGATGGACGGATGGACGGAATGGACGGGATGGACGGGTTGGACGGGATAGACGGGTTGGACGTGATGGACGGGATGGACGGGATGGACGGGATGGACGGGTTGGACGGGATGGACGGGATGGACGGGACGGATGGACGGGATGGACGGAATGGACGGGATGGCCGGAATGGACGGGATGGACGGGATGGACGGGTTGGACGGGATGGACAGAATGGACGGATGGGCAGATGGACGGGATGGACAGGATGGACGGATGGACGGGATGGACGGGATGGACGGGATGGACGGAATGGACGGATGGACGGGATGGATGGACGGAATGGACGGGATGGACGGGATGGACGGGATGGACAGAATGGACGGATGGGCAGATGGACGTGATGGACAGGATGGATGGGATGGACGGGATGGACGGGACGGATGGATGGATGGACGGGATGGACGGGATGGACGGGATGGATGGATGGACGGGATAGACGGGATAGATGGACGGATGGACGGATGGTCGGATGGACGGGATGGACGGGATGGACGGGATGGACGGGATGGATGGATGGATGATTATGATGATGATGATGATAATGATTTCCTCGCATTAGTCGTGAAAAGCACAATGTTTAGTCTCGGCCAAAAGTGCAATAGATGGACTCGTACTTTCGAGGGCCTCCGCTACGCGTCGGCCCTCAAACAAACTCGTCCATCTATTGCTTACTTTCCAGCCTCTACAACAATGTACTATTGTAGGTACCTCTAATGTCTAGTGTATTATGATATTTTTAATTTGCATACCAATGTTACTCATCAGCTTTTGTGCAGTGCAATAGAAGGTAGAATACAAAGCATTATTATTGTATCATACACTGGAATAGTCACGGACCCTCTGCCCACCCTGTGTGACAAATTACAGCGTACAGTTTTTACGTCAATATCGCCGGCGGCTGTAGCTAACAAAGCTTTGTGAATATCGTTTTTCTGGGACTATAAAAGGCCGCAAATGGCACTTTGCTGAACACTTTGCTGACGTATTGTGCGGTGTGGTTTAGCTTTATTAGTGACGAAAATGCACTGTTATTGCAGCTTGATGGTTTAGAGGTTAGGTATGATGATGTTTTTAGAAAATACGGCAAAGTAATTTTATATATCGGTCGGTGTTAAATAAAAAAAATACTCGTACCAGTGAGGCCTTGAAAAAATGGCTTTTGATTTCGATATATTAAGCAAATAACATTTTGTATGTTGGTCGTTTTTTTTTCACATTATTTGAAACAAAACAAAAGTTTTGAATTTAAAAACGTGTTTTCTAACTCGAACACATATTACTTACAAAGGTCAACCCTTTGTTATACGGTCAAGTGCAGACCTCTTCTTGCTAACCTAGTTCTGAAAAGAAAATCCAAGGAAAAGGAAAACAGTCAAAATTACATCGTAGCATTTGGTTCTGAAAAATCAAAACATAAAATTGACAATCCCATAGAAAATCGTTATAAAAGCTATTCAAAAATATGAAAATTGTATAATTATTTCACCTCTGCAACGTTATACTTAACATTCCTGTCCAAGTCTTGTAGCGATGCTCTCTCGAGACAGTGCTTAGTTATGAACGGTTCAGAACTTTGCCTGGTCCCGACTTAACATTGTTTGAGACTATTTGCAGTACCTACACCAACTGCAGCTGAGAAATACATATAGGAATTATGAGCTGTTGAAATTTTATTTATATTAAGATTGTTCTTAAAGTAGGTATATGCAGTTCAAATAATTTATTGAATCAGGCGTTAACAGTTTGGCTACGGCGCTGATTTTTTACGTACATTCAGACCGTGCGTTACTTACTAGCACGATTTTAGCGCCCGCACAGGCGGTAAGACGCGTACCGTGCGGAAAAGACATGGTTTCGCAGCCAACGTGTTAATTTGCGGAGGTCCATATTAATGAACTGAAAAAATTACTTTGCTCACCCGCGAAGCTTTGCTTTGCTTTGCTTACGTAGGGTTGCAAGTGAGCAAAGTAATTGTTTCAGTTCATTTATATGTAGTTCATCATCCCGTAGAAACCTATTGCTACGCCACCTAGAGTGCAGGTCAGCGCAAATATAAGTCGCCGGCGTAGCAATAGGTTTTTACAATCCCACCCTATGGCCCGGCTGCAGGACACAGTTCTTCCCTCAGATTGAGTCGGCTTGAACAGTATAGTTCCCACGCATGCCCAGTGCGGGTTAAGAAATCACACACGCCATTGAATTCTTCGCAGGTGTGTGCAGGTTCCCGTAGAGCTCATGTTAAATTTCGTAAATTTAAATTGTAATATCGCACATACATTGCGAAAAACCCAGAGATGGGAGCTGGGGCTCAAATCCACGTCCCTATGCTTGAGAGCCCATAAGTCAAACCACTAAGCCGTGGTAGCCTTAAATAGTGTATTTTAATGTAGTGTACTATTTCGGTAATGCTTGTGTTCCATAGTCGATATTCAGCGTTATTACGACGGCTTTTTCGTCATTACCATCACAGCAAGTATCTTTAAAAGTCAGTGTTTTTTTAACGAAAGACGGCACTGATGCTGAACTTAGATTGATCAAAGTGGTTACGACTTTTCCTTCGTTGTGGTAATAATCGTGGGAGGGTAATGACGATTGACAGAGTGGTCAAAAGGATCGAATATTCTCCTTCCGTTCCAAGAACTTTCGCGATCAAATTCAGTTTTTTTAAGTGTATGCAGAAAAAGTAAGAGAAGCCCTGTGTTTAGACGTGAGACGTGAATAAGTCAGTGATGATGATGAAATGACTGTGTGTAAAGAATTAGTGAAGCACAAACTATTTAAAAAAAATATTTTGCTAACACACCACTGAATTTAAATTTAATTGTTGTGCCAGAAACTTGAACAAATCATCATCTTCGAAGAAAGTACGAAAGGGAGATTAAACTCATCTTTTAGTTTACTTTATTTCAGCACTAGCCTTCCGTCCGCAGCTTCGCCCGCGATAAATTAATTTTCCCGTAGGAAAAGGTATTTTCCCGCGGTAATAAGTAGCCTATGTCACTCAGTGATAATGTAGCTTTCTAACGGCAAAAGAATTTTTGAAATCGGTCCAGTATTTTCGGAGCCTATTCAAGGCAAGCAAACAAACAAACAAATCTTTCCTCTTTATAATATTAGTATAATAGAAGTATAGATAACGAATGAGCTAACTATCAGATCATCATTAGTCATTAATAATTACCTGTAAAAACTAATGTCAAACGAATTGTGTTAGTTGGTGCAATTGTTTAGCAATTTATGCAACAAATGCACCCCCAAATAGTTACATAACTACAGTTTAAAGTACAAACGGAACCCGGGATTGTTTTAATGCAATTGTCATGCAAATCCCTTGAATTAATTGCAGTCCGCAGTTTTGCGATCTCTATTGCAGCACCGCGGTTGGATTAAAAATGTGGTTTTGGTACCCTATTTCGGGACAGAGGGCGCTGTTTGTTTTTGTGAACGTAGTGCAGTTAGACAATGTATTTATGCATCTTGCAATTCATATTCAAAATTCTCAATCCTATTCTATACCCGAGTCATTCATGATGACGCGTGCCGTGGCTCTTATTGCAATGTCATTAAAGTCCAATTTTGACAAGTTCACGTGTCTTCGTGAATGGCACTAGCTATAGGTACTAACATTGTGAAGATGTTTGAATATTTGGATGTTAGTGTGTTTGTTAGTCAATCACGCAATAACGGCTGACTGGATTTAGATGAAAATTGATACATAATATCCCGGTAATGAGTTCCCGTGGAATAATATTTTAACTTTAAACATGAATCGATGCTGCCAAACAAAAATCATTGAATTACACCGATCAAGATCATGATCAAGATGACGTGCTAACATCGTCTGCAATCAATAGATGGCGATGCACGAACGACCTTAATGCTTTAAAAATATTGCCGTAACCTTTTTTCAGGGATTTCTAATACGGGCAATGCCGCAGGTTAAAGCTATGTCTATTATAAAATGTGACGAAATTGTTAAATATTACTAGCACATGAGGTATTCTGTCAGGTGTTTCAAATAGGATATTCAGTAAAATTAAGCCAATCAACAGCTAAAAAATTCAAGATAATTAAGTTTATAAAAGCCTGTCTGTGTGCTTCGATAGGAACTGAAGAATGGGCTAAGTATTACTCAAATCACGTCATTTGAAAATTTTTATAACATGAGAAACGAAACCAAAGTTCCTTCTTCACCTCATCTTTTAAATTTCATCCCCAAGCCACTTTTTATCCTAATACTAATTCATATCATCGCCAATAGGGTGACCATGCCAGTCAGGTGTGCGTAACTGCGGCCCGCTCACCGTATTGCTGTTTATTACGTCCATATTTCAGCACCCCTGCAAGACGGGACCCCACTTGATTTGCATCCGACTAGAGCTACCTACGTAATAACGGTACCCTATATTTTGAGGAATTCTTTTTAGAAAATTCTGGAGTCATTTTGAAATGTCAATTTGTCTTTTGTTTCAATTGGCATTCGCGAAAATCAGTTTAGGTTATTAGTAATTTTGACGGACATTACGTAGGCGATTGGTACAAGGTGCTGGCAATGAGAGATTAGGCAAAGCTATATTTTTAGATGTGATAATTCATTGACTTTCCTGGACGTTTCAATACTCGAAAGAATTTTTTTTTCACTTCTTTTTAATGAAATCCTTGCAAAGCCGAGGTGGATCGCTTATTTAGAATAAGCTCAAAACATTCTGTATTTTATATAATTTTATGTCTTCTTGTTACTGTTGCCTCCTAACAAACCTAATCGTCAATCTACTACTCTCTTCATAACGACTTCCTGCAAGGGCTGGGCATCGAATTGACAACGGTTCGCGGGCCACCCGCAGCGGCCAATTGCCCACTTAATGCGCCATTTGCCGATCATAGTGACCACGTTAAACAAATTTACTTATCAAGGCCCTTGCTTCCTGTGGTTCGACACTGCTCTACCATGAAAAGGGTACCGTATATTCGGGATACTTTTTCGCACATGAAAACCACATAGGTACAGAAGAGTCTATAAATAAGTTTTTGTAAGTCGGGAACAGTCTGATCACTTTTGGACTCAAATCGGTTCGATTCGAAGTATGTTATTAGGAAAAATGCTAGTTAGTTCAACATTTAATTAGCATGATGTAGTGTGGCATTATATCCTAACTATCTGGCTATTTAGTAATTTCGTTGTCGTCTGAAGTGTGAAATTTTTAGTGTTCATGCAAGAAATCAGGACAATTTACTAATTATTTTCTTCTCTTTTCAGGTAAATTAATCAAAGCTGTTATTGCGTACGTTCTTCAAATAATTGTCAGTGAGTATTTTTTGCAAGATTGTTAGTAGGAGCACTATTACTGAAGAGATCTGCCTGCGCGATTGGAGCTAGAGACTTGAAATTTGGCAGACCTACTTACCTTGAGTATCATAGAGGTACGAGGTCTTAAATTCAGGAACGGCCCAACACGGTTTGCGAGCTGTGATTCGATCGTTTGCGAGATGATATGGATGAACTGCTATTCAGGAACGCCAAAAATCACTGATTTGCGAGAGGTTTGGGATGAGATTGGGATGTGCCTTATTTTCCTAAAAAAATAAGGGTCATCCGTGTTGGGCCGTTCCTGCATTTAGCCCCTGAGCTGCTCCAAATTCTGTTACCAAATTACATTCATCCATAGCCTATCAATTCGGCTGTCAAATCAAAGAGATATGTATAGTCGACCAAGAAACTCCTTTACCACCCTAAAGTTCAATGTCACTTGTATGACTTAAGACATCAAAGGCTATTTTCACTTACAAAGTCAATGTGACAATCAGCCTTACTGTTTTTATTCTGATGTAGGAACTGTCACAAAAAATGGTAAGGCACTTACTTGGTCGACTAATATACCTAGTTATAAAAATTGGATACAACTCACACTTTGTCCGCTGAACCGATTTAGATGGGCATAGTTTGCGACCCTAGAAAGGTGATAGAATAGTTTTTGTCCCGGAAAAATTGCGCCAAAAAAGTCATCCCCATATTTCCAATAAACATTCCAAATAAACGCTTACTCCTAATATAAAGTCTTGCTCTAAATAAGAAGAAAATAAGGACAAAAATGGTCTGCAACAAATAACAAGCACACTTTAAACTTAGTAAATGTCTCGTCTAGACTTCAGGTGTTGAATTCTCTGGGGCTACCTTTTAACCATTAAAATACCCTCCTGGCGTACTCGTAGGAGCTACTTCCGAGAATTGAGGGGACTGCCTTTTTGCGTGGCAAGCTTGCTAATGGTAGGTATATTATTATTTTTTAGCTGGCACTGCTTCTGATTGTGTTTATTTTATTTCAGAAGTTTTATCATTCGAGTATACATATTTTGACATTAACTGTGAAAAAAATCATTAAGTATTTTTGAAAAAATAAATTAGTTTCCGTTAAAACCATTAACTGACTTCAAAAAAAGGAGGAGGTTCTATGTTCATCTGTATGTATTTTTTTTCCTGCTGGCTCGTGCTGAGACACCTACTTTAAACATATTAGTAGAAATATATTTTCATGCTTTTTGTTTTTTGAAGGCGGTTTTATTATTTATTTAATTTTAATTCTATTCTTTCTTCCGTGTCTTCTCTCATCACTTGGTGGGGTCGGCACTCCTCGTTTTTAGGCGCCAAGATGCTCCGTCCTGAGTTGTCTGTATGACCAGCTGAGCCCGTTCCACGTCCTTGGTAACGGTTGTCCACCACGTGGCCAATGGCCGCCCTCTGCCCCTTTTCTTCACCGAAATGGCCAAGGCTTTTTTTATCATCGTAATCATTTTAATTTAATTCTATTAGTATTGGCTATGTGCGAAGCGGGTAGTGGGGTACAGAAAACGATCGCAGCGCACAACATGGCAAAAATTGGAAGTAAATGGGGAGGAAATGTTGTCAACGCTACGTGGCGCCACCGTCGTGCACGTAGCCAATACATATAAAATAATGTATCCACCATCATCATCTTGGCCTACATACGTCCCATTGCAGGGCATTATTTTTCCGCATTATAGTCTGAAAACTATCCGTGCGAGCTGCCACGAACATGCCCGACGCCGAGCACCTGCTATAGGCAGTCCCAATTAATAATAGTAATAATAGACTCCCACATTCCCCCCACCGGTCTCCCCTTAAGACGAAACCCATATCCGTTTTTCTCAAAATCGGACGTATCCAAATTTGGGCACACAAATTTTAATAAAGGCAGACAGCGGTGCAGAATGCAACTTGTTACCATTGGCACCCCTTCCCTTTGTTTGCATAAGTCACTAAACGCACCCCTTCTAATGAAAACCTGGGGAAAATTCGGGAAAACTGAAAATAATAGAGGGTGCGTTGATGGTATCAAAATATAGGGTGTTCTAAAATGGCTAGACTTGACACTGCTTGCAGTCTGGGTGAGATAAGTGGACTTTATCTATATATATTTAAAAAAACCGGCCAAGAGCGTGTCGGACACGCACAAGGTAGGGTTCCGTAGCCATCACAAAAAAATCAAGTAATATTTTCCTAAGGATTTCATATGTGTACGGAATCATCCAAGTTTAGGTATGTTTTATACCTTAGGCTACTATTTACTCTTAAAGTACAAATAATTTCCAAGCAATCTTAGCCGCTATAATTTTCCTAGTAAATTTGATACATTTACTACCATTCTGAATTTTTTCAAATTTTTCCACCCAACAGTTTAGATTTTAGAGGGGGGGGGGACGGCCGATTTTAATGAAAATTTTCACTTTAAAGTTGAATATTTCGCAAACAGATCACTAAATAGAAAAGTCATGTTAGCAACTCCGCAATGATTTTAAAAGACCTATCCAACGATACCCCACAATATAGGGTTAGCCGAGAAAAAAAAATCACCTCCACTTTACGTCTATGGGAGGTACCCTAAAAAAATTTTATTTACTTTTTTTATTCAATCACTTTGTCGGCGTGACTGATATATATATTCATGCCAAATTACAGCTTTCTAGTACTAACAGTCTCTGAGCTTAGCCGCGGACAGACAGACAGACAGACAGACAAACAGACGGACAGACATGGCGAAACTATAAGGGTTCCTAGTTGACTACGGAACCCTAAAAATGAAGTTGAAAAAAATAAAAATACAAAAGATACTTCAAACCAAACCTGTTGGACTTTATATATAGGGTTTTGATGGTCACATCTTTATCTCGGCATAGGCCGTATATAATATAGATACGTCCCATTGCAGGGCACAGGCCTCGTCTTATTACGTGAGAGCTTAGGTTAAAGTTACCACGTGGGCCCAATGCGGATTAGGAACTTCATACAGGTATGTGCAGGTTTCCTCACTTCGCACGCAAGTTCTGAAAAACTCAGAGGCACGAGCCCGGTGTCGAGCCCACGACACTCTGCTTGAGAGGCCAATAGGTCAAGCTAAGGCAAGCTGTTAGGAAGCAAATATGAGTTTTTATTATTATTTTTTATGACGTCCAAACGATATTCAACCTTTGGGCGGTAGAACATATAAGTATTTATTTGATTTTATCTAATTTTCTTGTAAGTTTCCAAAGTCTGTTAATTTTTTGTGAGAATAGTTTTATTTCACCTCTACGTTTCAGTCACATTACATCGGCCTTGTTCACGAGTACACTTTTCTTGTGCTATTCTATATTCAGTCATAAGATTAGTCTTTGTCTGTGAAACGCATCATCCTGTACGCAGAGTAGATATTCTATAAATTCAAAAGGCCCGTTGCCTCAAATTGGGCAAAATTCAAAGTTGTATGCAGATTCACGACAGATGTCGCCTCACCCTCCGATTATCGTATGCAGATTAAGCGGAGCACCCCCTAACGCATTTAGGTACCTGAGTTAGCCCTAAAACGTATTTCCCGAAATACTGAATAATTTTGTTTCCCTTTGCATTTTAAACTGGTAAAAGTTTACAGATTAGCTAAAGTGGCAATTTGGAAAGTTTTTTTTTTATTAATATCGACTTTTTTAATGTAGATTTGTTAGTAAATAAACATACACCACATGGTATTCGAGTGCCCCATCACCAGATACAACGGACCGGCTAAGGACTTTAAACATCTGACAAAGGATGCGAGTGTATCTGCATGGTTGTAAATTTTAATAATAATTTGATTGTTTTAAGTTTAAATTTAATTTTAATGTGTATTTTGCTAACCAGTGTGTAATCGCCATACGATAAATAAATAAATAATAAATGTCAATTTTGCCTCCCGTGTTTTTCGTTAGGCATTTTTTTAAATGGTGCAACAAAAACTTTCAAATATTTTATGTTTTTTAAAAACTTTTAAAAGTTGTCATTTAATTTTGTAGTTGTAGCCAACACAAATTGTGTATACTTTCATGACCTGTCCATGATTGTCGGCATACGCTCCACGATTCTACCCCCCATTCATGGACCCCGAGTAGAATTACCATGTTTCGGGACATGACCGTATTTTTGGGGATTTGTTTGGTCTTTGTCCGGGCTTTGATTAGTCCGTATTTTTCGCAAAATAAACAAATAATAAGTGAACTAAAACAATTACTTTTTTTTTTGGACCTCCGCAAAGTAACGCCTGATTCAATAAATTAAATAATAAGTATCACGGAACATTTATGTTATGAATTATATGGATACTAGGTAACTGATAAACATAGTTAAGACTCGAGAACAAACACTCGTATTTTTTTATACCCATATCTGCCCCGACCTGGAATCGAACCCGACAGACACCTCAAGCTTACTAGTCAGTATATCATTGTTTTCTCACATTAAATTACAATTCAAAATACACTACGATATAAATGAGTAGAAATAAAATAAGTACCACTTTCTTCGTGTAACATTTTCCACAAAGGTACTCAAGCAATTATTTTACACGTAAAAATTTAGTTGCTTTTTCATGCGTTTGCTACTGTTTCAACTTCAACGTAGTTCATTGGTCGTAATGGTTACCCCACCCAGAGTACATCTGACTACAGGTAACTTGCGTCATCATTTATTTAAGCGTGCGTAAAACTCCCTTCCCCTAATTTGGGTAATTATTTGAGAAGGGAATCCGCTACTCAAATATTGAAGGTATCCTTTGAAGTTATGGTGAAGTTGTGAGAGGAAACGTAAATAATGATGGTTTAGTATCAAGTTGCGATGTTGCGTAAAGTGTAGGAGACGTCATTAGTTGATGTTTGTGGGGGTTACAAATTTTGGTGCGAAGAAGTTATTGATGATTGTTTTTAGCGTTAATGTTTCTGATAGTTTCATTTATTCCCAAAAAAGGCAAGTCTGACCTTATTACGGCTGTTAATTTAATGGTACTTAGGAAGACCAGCGCCGGCTATGTTTTATGTTTATTTTTCTTTCGTTCTTTTGTAGCTCTTTTTTATTATGATAGGGAGGCAAGCGAGCAAGCGGGTCATCTGATGGAAAATGATCACCACCGCCCATAAATATCAACAACTCAAAGATAGTCACTGATCTGTTGCCGGTCTTTAAAAAAGGAGAGAGAATACGATCTTTTCATACTATTAACTTTCATTTAATGTGTTAAGAATAAATGTTTCCATTCTTTCCATAGTTGAAAGAAATAATAATGCAATCAGAAATAATACAATAAGAAGGCTGATTGTTACATTGACTTTTGTAAAAATAAAATATTAGGGGACAATCTTACACAAATCGACCTAGTCCCAAACTAAGCAAAGCTTGTATTATGGATACTAGACGACGATAAACATACTTTTATTGATAAATAAATACTTAAATACATAGAAAACATCCATAACTCAGGAACAAATATTCGTGCTCATCACACAAATAAATGCCCTTACCGGGATTTGAACCCAGGACCTCTTGCTTCGTAGGCAGGGTCACTACCAACTAGGCTAAAGCGGTCGTTTATATGAAAATGGTCTTTGATGTTTTAAGCTGTACAAATTAAATTTTATTAATTTGTACAGTTATCATATTATGATTTATAATGACGATATTTTTCAAGTTTGTGTTAGATATGATAGGAATCAAAGAAACATATGTCAAACTAGCTTTTGCCCGCGACTCCGACCGCGTGGAATTAGTAATTTGAACAGCTTATTTTTTTATCCAATTTGCTTTTTCATCAATTATGGCTCTCCTTAGATCCTTCCAGAAGAAGTGAAACTTCATAATAAACCAACCCGCTCCCAATACGCCCCAACCCGCTCTCAACCCGCTCTCAACTCGCCCCCCACCCGCCCCCAACCCGCTCTCAACCCGCCCCCAACCCGCTCCCAACCCACCCCCAACCCGCTCCTAACCCGCCCCCAACCCGCTCCCAACTCGCCCCCAACCCGCTCCCAACCCGCTCCCAACCCGCTCCTAACCCGCCCCAACCCACTCCCAACCCGCCCCCAACCCGCCCCCAACCCGCTACCAACCCGCCCCCCCAACCGCTCCCAACCCGCCCTATCTAACTGGGCTATCTAACACTGAAAGAATTTTCCAAATCGGAGCAGTAGTTCCCGAGATATAGACGTTTTACTTCCAAAACCCCCGATTTGGAAACATTCTTCCGCTCCGCTCCGCTCCTATTGGTGTTAGCGTGTTGATATATAGCCTATAGCCTTCCTCGATAAATGTGCTATCTAACACTGAAAGAATTATTCAAATCGGAGCAGTAGTTCCTGAGATTAGCGCGTTCAAACAAAAAACCTGTTCGATAAATTCTTAAAATAGACGTATCTTTCTTATTTGTGAACCGATTCAAATGAAACAAACACTAAATGTTAATCCAAGAAAATAGCAACATATCAGTGAAAACCGCATCATTCTAGGTTAAGCCGTTTCTGAGATTAGCGCGCACAAACGCACAGACAAACAGACAAACAGACAATAATTCTAAAAATCATTGTTTTGGGTTCTATTGTGCTAATAAATAGCCCTAGTGACAGTTTTTCTCAAATATCTTCAATGTACAGACAACGACTTGTTACAGATTTATTATATGTATAGATAATAGTTTAAAAGAATGTTAAAATATTTCAATTCACTTTCACTAGAGGAGTGAAAATTATGTAACAAAAACTTCTCCCGAATTTCGCCTGTCCGAAAACAAGTTCAAATGGAACGTTTAAAGACTTTGGACGAAACCCAAATTTCCATTCGAATGAGATGTCTCTACAAACGTTGCGCCGCCGAGTGTAAGGCGCAAAATAAACACGTCATTACACCCTTTAAATGCTCGGGTAGTAAGCGATTTTACGCTCCGGGGCACAAGTGACGTCAGGTGCTAAGAATTTGCTAAAATGTTTGTATAGTAAAGTGATGACGAAATTTTAGAGGTAGGTATACATAAACAAAAACACCCAAATTTAATGAACTGAATCAATTACTTTGCTCACCCGCGACCGCCTGATTCAATAAATTACCCAAACGTTCTTATGATGCGTGTCCTTGTCAGTTTTAACTGATATTGTCCGTAAAAATTACACTTTATCTTTGATACCTTAAATGGAACTTGATATTTCCAGAGCTTGGCCATAAACACCATTTTTCCATCAGGTGGGTTGCGTGCTCGCTTTCCTACTTAATATAGTAAAAAAAATATTGCTATGTAGCAAATCGCGTGTTTATTAATTTTCCGAGAAAATCTCGGTTGCCTAAGTATTTTAAATTACACGAAGCAATCATTCTACCAAACAAACGTTCTACCAAACAATACGATAGGACAAAAAAATTCGACCATCCGATTTAGACCCTATTGGTATCCAACCACACGCACAACGTAACTTATTCCAACTCGTAATTTGTTCGCAACCATTCTCACTATATCATTGCGGTACAAAAGTAACCTACGGTGTGAACATAGTAATAAGTTGTGAATGAACTTAACCCGTACGGTTCGGAATTGGCCGTTTTGTTGAAGCTCAAAGGAGTATTAGCATTTAGGGATTATCACCTTTTGTAGGCAAGAATCGATTTGCAGCTTCAGCTTGAATGAATTTACCGGTTCGCGATAGGTTTTACCGGTTTTTGGTGCGTGCCCCGAGCGAAAGCGAGTGAAAAACTTTTTATCCCAATATTAAAAGCCGCGGTAGCCTAGTGGTTTGACATATGGCCTCTCAAGCAGAGGGTCGTGGGTTCGAGCCCGGGCTCGCACCTCTGAGTTTTTGGAGTTTATGCACGAAATTACCTACTAAATTTGTGATTAGTCATGTGTGAGTGAAGTTCTCAGTCCGCACTGGACCCGCGTGGGAATTACGGCCTAAGCCCTCTCATTCTGAGAGGAGGCCTGTGCCCTGCAGTGGAATGTACATAGGCTGGGAGGATGACGATGATGATGAATAAAAAAAAGTTTTTTTAGCGAATGGGGAGGCTTTTACGGTGGTATACCGCCGAGATTAAAGCGAACGGAAAAATTAACTTTAGTGTAACTCCACTACTTTAATATATTGAGAACACTGCTTATTTATTGTATGTATTTTGCATATATATGTTGTCTATGGTAGTATATTTTTATTAGGTTTCTTTATATTATGAGTTTATGTATTGTATTTACTAAAAGTTGTATTGTAGCCTTTGCTTTGTCCGACTGTATTATTTTGACTTACTCTTTGTCGGTCCCTTACTAAATGCTCCTTTCATCCAATCAAGGGTTGACTGGTAGAGATCCCTTAAAGGGGTAAGTTCGCCTTTGTACATGCATTTCAACGGTTGACAATAATGTATTTCTTTTTTTTTTCCTTGTTTTTGTACAATAAAGAGTTTACATACATACATACATACTCCACAGATGTCGTTAGCGTTACAAAGCGCAACCAAACAGCTGAGTGATTATTTCGATTGTTATACAATTCAATGACTCTTTATTGTACACCACAAAGAAAACAATACAGAAAAACAAGTACATGGAAAAAATACAAGGTAAGCAATAGGCGGCCTTAAAGCTTTCGTCATTTTAATACTTTTTTTATAAAATTATAATCTCATTCCGCGTGTTATGTAAAAGTCAGTCTGCCAGTGTAGCGTAATACGTTTATCGCATCCTCTTCTCTTTTACATCTGACTTTCATATTACTTTAGAGCCGCCTTTCGAACAATGGCGTAGCCTGAACTCTATAGAAGTTATAGTGATGAAACTTCATTGTCAAGCAACTTCGCAGACGTCTCGAAATGCCGTCAACCGCATTATATTAAAATTCCATTCGAAATCCAAAAAATGTTTACTTCATTTTTTTTTGCAAAACGTGTTTCGTTCGGACAATTGGATTTTGTGTCTTGCCAGTATGAGTATCACAATAATATAATAGAATATTTTGTAGTGTGTATCATAGGATAAAAGTTTACAAAATCAAAACGACACACAAAATTTGGTCAGTATGTGTCCGCCAAATTTTTTAATAAACATTATTAAAAATATATTCTAAATTCAAAGAAAATTTGAAAACCAGAGAGTGTCGCACCGTTTTTTTCTTCTTTTGTTTATTGCAAATTAAAACAGCCAGTGCAGGTGTCAAGTTGACGTCTCGGGGGCCCTGTATCATTGGCCCCCAGTAATAAATCCGGGATCAGGTGGCTCGAGAGCCATTGCCTTGTTTTTTGTATGGAGTCATTTTGTTTGACTATTGCTTTGGGATCCGGTATGCCTTGTGTGTGATTTAAAGAAAAATCTGAATGTAAGGATGAAGCATATGGAATAGATTTATGCATCTGAGTTTTACAAAAGTTTTCTAGACCCAATGTTATCTCCAAACATTTATTATTAGTTCCCAGATATTTATCAGACGACTGGATAGTCCAATAGTTAGGGAACCTGACTACGAAGCTTTAAATCCGGGATTCGATCCCTGGTCGGGGCAAATAATAATGTATGAAAAATACGAAAGTTTATTCTCGAGTCTTGGTGTTTAATATCTATTTAAGTATGATTATCGGTTGCCTGGTAGCTACCACAAAAGCTTTGCTAACTTTGGGACTAGATCAATTTGGTGTCAATAGCTCCGTGATATTTATCAGTTCCTACAAGTAAAGACTAAGATAACTGACATAAAGAGATAGACGACATTTTGCTGAAATTAACCCAGATCAGCGACAATCCTACTTAAGAGTATTTACATCTTTAAAAATGCTCTTATAATAACCCAAATTGCACTTCTGATTAGAACTCAGAAAATAACCTCGATGATAAAAGAACAGAAGGATAATAGATGAAAATTAGTGTCCGACCGAAACACGATTTTTAGCCGAAACCGAAACCGAAACCGAATATTCGGTTTTTTTCTGATTTCGGCCGAAACCGAAACCGAAACCGAAATTTTTGAAGACGTATCATATCAAACAAAATATTCAAAATTACTGTACAGATCGTAAGGAAAAGGTTATTGCAAGGATTTCCTATATGAGAACAGTTACTTTTTTTGTTAAACAAAATAAAAAACGTTTATTTTTAATGAAAAATGTCTTGGCATAGGTATTATATTATTCAAAACAAACAACCTATTCTTATCACGTCTAAACTAAATTCACAATCCTATTATCAAACGTATTGTTCATTAATCACAGCATAAAATGCAGTAACAAATAAAATAAATAAAATAAATAAATATTAGGGGACAATCTTACACAAATCGACCTAGTCCCAAACTAAGCAAAGCTTGTACTATGGGTACTAGACGACGATAAACATACTTATATAGATAAATAAATACTTAAATACATAGAAAACATCCATAACTCAGGAACAAATATTCGTGCTCATCACACAAATAAATGCCCTTACCGGGATTCGAACCCTGGACCTCTTGCTTCGTAGGCAGGGTCACTACCAACTAGGCTAAAGCGGTCGCCAAACAGATTCTAAAAAGTAAATAATAATTAGTGTCCGACCGAAACACGATTTTTAGCCGAAACCGAAACCGAAACCGAATATTCGGTTTTTTTCTGATTTCGGCCGAAACCGAAACCGAAACCGAAAATTTTGAAGACGTATCATTTCAAACAAAATATTCAAAATTACTTTTAAATCGTAAGGAAAAGGTTATTGCAAGGATTTCTTATATGAGAACAGATACTTTTTTTGTTAAACAAAATAAAAACGTTTATTTTTAATGAAAAATGACTTAGCATAGGTATTATATTATTCAAAACAAACAACCTATTCTTATCACGTCTAAACTAAATTCACAATCCTAATATCAAACGTATTGTTCATTAATCACAGCATAAAATGCAGTAACAGATTCTAAAAAGTAAATAATAATTTAATAAATAAACAACTTTCACCATATTTTGTCGCGCGCCATGATTGTGGTTCACAAACAAACGTCACAAACTGCATGCATACCAGGTACTATCGCTGGTCCCAGGCCCTATACTACGAAGCGCGAAATTCGAACTTCGTTTCATGCCGTTCCGCTCACGCTAATGGTATTTATTACGAAAGTGAGAGGGACCGCACGATCCGAACTTCGAAATTCGAATTTCGTAGTAACCCCCCAGCTGGGCCGGCCGCCGATGCATTACCAATACCTACCCGGCCGAGCGTGCCCGAATTAAGCCGAGCGCTCCCGATGCGAGAGCCGCGAGAGGCCGCGAAGTAATTTCGGCCCGGCCGAAGGTTTCGGCCGGATTCTGGCCGAAACCGAAACTTCGACCGAAATCACTTTTTTGGCCGAAATTGGCCGAAACCGAAACCGAAACCGAAACTTCGGTCGGACACTAATAATAATTTAATAAATAAACAACACTCGAGCGCTCCCGATGCGAGAGCCGCGAGAGGCCGCGAAGTAATTTCGGCCCGGCCGAAGGTTTCGGCCGGATTCTGGCCGAAACCGAAACCTCGGCCGAAATCACTTTTTTGGCCGAAATTGGCCGAAACCGAAACCGAAACCGAAACTTCGGTCGGACACTAATGAAAATTCCTTCCATCTCTTTTTCTCAGCCACGTATAAAGATGATATACTTATCTTTAACACCCCCAAAAAGCCAGGAGCGCTAGTCCCTGGTCGCTCCCGAATTCGTGTTTACTCTATTCCTGGCCGCGTAAAATCTAACTCGGGCCGTGTTAATGGGCGCGGTGAAGTCTGGAGGGTTCCGCGATTTATGGCTGGCCACGCGCATGCGTGCGGGACGGACGGGAGCGGGAGCGGGAGATGAAGCGGAAGCGGGCGGTGAGCCAACACGGGGGTTGCTTGGAAGGTGCCACAGCAAGTGATATTTTTGGTATTTAATCTAAATTAAAGCTGGGTTTCCCTCGCTACTTGAGAAATGGTGGAACTTGTTAGAGATTCTTATAAGAGTACACTTTTATAACAATCTCTTGATAATGTTGTAGAAAATCATGTATTACTTAAGTTTCAGAAGGCAGCGCTATCACGGCCGGTAAAAAATAGCATTTACGTTTTTTCATTAATTTCACTATCGATTTCATACGAATAAGACTCCATTTATCAAGGTAGTGGCGTTCTGTTGTACCTCTAGTGCAAGCTTTTCTTTTACTGTATTGTAACTACGTGTTCAATGAGTTTTCTTTGTAAAATGCATTTGTGGTTTTGTATTTTAAGTGAAATTGTAATCTGTGTCTTTAGAAGAAAATGACTTTGTGCCAAGTTTTTAGAGGCGCATTCTGCTTGGCAATCAAGGTATTTCCGAAAACACTGGTAGACTCGAAAAAAGACATAAGCCCCCCCCCCCTTCCCTAAACGGGCCCATTACAGAAATAAACTTTTGATGTTGTTTGAGACTTTTTATTATCATTTATCCCACGCTATCTATTTATCGTAAAGCACAAACAACACACAATAAATCCCCGCCAATCACTCGCACCTTGGACCTCATGTAACTATGTCTGTAAGTAGGGTTCCTTCGGCAGTATAAAATGCACCTGCCTTCAGTGGGCGAGTGTGATTGTTGCGTATAATTGAATTACAGCTGGAGAGATATACGGTTTCATTAAGTCGAAGTCGGTTTATGGAGAGTGATTTCTGTTTTATTGACGCTCTTTGGTCTTTAAAAATAATGAACGTCAGCTGTCAACTTGCACCGGCCATAGAGCATAGAGTAACTTGACTATACCGACACTTTATCTTGCGGTTTACAATCCTAAAATTAATATTATAAATGCGAATAAGTAACTTTGTTTGTTGTCAATTTTTTCCAGAGATAAAAGCAAGCTAGATCGATTGTTCGCCCCTGAAAACAGCAAATTTCATTGAATAGTTAGAAGCGTTTTCGAGATACAAGAAAACAAACAAGAAGTACAAGAAATGTACGTTATACGTTATTCGATTACGTGAATGTCTAGGTATGTGTTGATAAATGTAAAACTCGAGAATCGCTAAACTTACTTTGTTGACTCTTTTTTGCTATCTTCGTAACTGTTAGCTTAACGGTGATGACCTATTGTCCACGCAAAACGCACGTCAATATGTCGAATGGACAATAGGCCGAAGGCAAACATCAACCTACACATAACTGTGATGAAATTCAATGGTGAATGTGAAGTTGCTAATCTCCACTGGAGTCGCGTGAATACTAAGGCCCAAGCCCTCTCATTCTGAGACGAGGCCTGTGCCTTGCAATGGGACGTTTATAGGCTGGGATGATGATGATTAATGAGCTTTATATATTTCAAAATAAAACTTGAAGCGGTGTAAACACATAATAATATTTTATTCAAAGTAATTAATTAATTAACTAGTAAAACAATATACCTGAAACAAAAGCTGTATGTATCCTAATATTTAATGTCAACATTACCTTCTCAAGTCAAACAAAATCTACCAAAGCAAACCTTCTAATTGCGTCGCGAGACGCGATGTTTACTCGAGTAACAATAAGCTGGCAACACTGAGCTACCAGTGTAGCCAGACCTCGCAATATGATCGTTTAGTAACAAATAAATTATATTTTGGTGTTATAATACTTGTTGTTTGGTGTTCCACGAATACCTTTTGAAATGATGAAGATGCAGTTTTTAAAGACTAAAGTAGAAACTAGAAAGTGAAAACTTGGTGTTGTATGGCTCTCGTCCTTTTACCTTCTTATTTTTTTTCTTTGTTTCACCTTTCGCGGGGTCGCAGTACAATGGTCGGTGCGATGTTTGCGTCCCGCATTAGATGAAGGTGGCTCATTAAAATTAACCCCTTTTGGGCTTCTTTTGGGCCCCGAGTATTAATTGGCTTGTGGTCCTTTTAACTTGGCGCTGTTAATTTTCGTGGAAATATTTTTTAAGTTGACATGTTGGTGGACAGAGGAACAATTGGAGCGTTGCTGTGTTTTTGTTAGCAGTTTTCAATTAGGACTTTGCTTTGTACAAAAAAATTGTATTTTTCTTTTATTATTTTATCTCAACTTATCATTTACGTGCTGCTAAAGTATGGACTGGATAGTTGATGTGAACGTGATAGGAAGTTGATTTTTACTATCAATGCATTTTTAATGTTTTCTTTTCATGCTGCGGTATATATGTTGACCTATCAATTTAATATTACAATAACAGCTAGCTTATTGCGTGTAGAACGTTTTTCATATAGATAAATTGACATCTAATTTTATTTCAGACAATTATTATCAACAGGTTGCATATCACGATTATCTTCAATGAGCCGCAGATATTTGACGCAAAACTTACATTCCATACGTCCCGTAGAAAAGATGTATCATATAATTAATCGTGTCATTTAAAACTAATATTTACTCTTATTATTTGGTAATAAAGTATAATTCATCCAACATTTTACGTGTACGTCTTAAATTAATCCAAAAAAACTTCTTCACCATCTCTCCAAACACCACAAAGCAATTTAATTAAACCTAGCCGTGCATACTTCCAAACGCGTATTTAATCTGCCACAAGTAAAAGTTCGAGTATTTTTCCCTGTTATCCTACTTAGTATTCGCGCCGCGGCCGTAGCAGCGATCTCACAGTAAATAACACTCCGCTAAACAATCACTTAGGGTTCCGATTGCGCGCTACACGGGTTATTGGGACGTGTGCTGTGACACGTTTTGATGTTGGCCCAACGTTTGGCCAACATAATTTGTAGTGTAGGGTTTTTGAACGTCATAAAGCGAGAAAACTGAATGTACTTAAATGCAAAATAAGCAAAAGTTGGACTTTCTTAAGAAAATAATCCATAATTATAAATCATAAAATTTAAACTTTTGTATCCTTTTCGGCCGTAGACAATTTGTCTCATTCTGTTTTCAAATGTCAGTTCCGTCGTGGCGAGAGTTTTTTGAAACAAAAGGGTACCTACTAAAATTAAAATCCTATCACTTTTTGTGACGTATTTTCTTTGTAACTGCGCTTTAATATTTATTTATTTATTTATTTATTTGTTTTATGGTTATTCTTTGGTAAAATATTGAACTTTCGTGGTAAAACTTTATAAAACGTACATTCTTTGAATCCGTGGCCCAGTTATATTAAAACACACACAAAATAAGCGACATAACCTAACGTACATCTGAAAGATAGAAAGTATTTTTTATGTGATCTTCAAGTATCCAAGTGCTTCAAATAGTCCTTCAAATTGTATCTTCTAACAGGTCATGTTTGATTGAGAGAAAAAACCGGCCAAGAGCGTGTCGGACACGCACAAAGTAGGGTTCCGTAGCCATTACAAAAAAATCAAGTAATATTTTTCTAAGGATTTCGTATGTGTACGGAATCATCCAAGTTTAGGTATGTTTTATACCTTAGGCTACTATTTACTCTTAAACTACAAATAATTTCCAAGCAATCTTAGCCGCTATAATTTTCCTAGTAAATTTGATATATTTACTACCATTCTGAATTTTTTAAAATTTTTCCCCCAAACAGTTTAGATTTTAGAGGGGGGGGACGCTCGATTTTAATGAAAATTTCACTTTAAAGTTGAATATTTCGCAAACAGATCACTGAATAGAAAAGTCATGTTAGCAACCCCGCAATGGTTTTAAAAGACCTATCCAACGATACCCCACACTATAGTATTTGAGAAAAAAAAATCACCATCAATCGTCTATGGGAGGTACCCTAAAAAAAAATATTTTTTTGTTTTTTATTTTACAACTTTGTTGGCGTGACTGATATGTATATTCATGCCAAATTACAGCTTTCTAGTACTAACGATCTCTGAGCTTAGCCGCGGACAGACAGACAGACAGACAGACGGACAGACATGGCGAAACTATAAGGGTTCCTAGTTGACTACGGAACCCTAAAAAGTAATTAAAATCTGGAAGTAGAGACTGCAAGCGGACTGAAAAAAAAATTCGACCATAGAACACTGGCACATCATATTTTTCCGTTCGACATTCGAAAATCATTTGCTAGGCTGTGCAAGTTTTTTTTTATTCTGTAAAAGGCATTGTGGCATGTCATCCGCAGGCTCTATGGATTCGCGTCACGCGCTACCAACATAGCGCGGCGCTTCGGCTGTGCTCGCACGATCGGCCACCGCTTTAATTTGTAACTGTCGAAAGTTCGCGCGCGAACTTATTAGAGACGTCGAGTGCAGGGCAGTGTTGTCACATCTACCAACTTTTTGGTAGATCTACCTATTTTGCCTCCGTTCTACCTATCTACCACCCGCGGCCTCAAATCTACCTCTTTTTCAAAACATTTCCGTTGCAAACAATTTCATTGATTCTATCCACTTCCTCATAGAAGTGCGGATGTTGAGAGGCGGTTTTCGTCCATAAACAATATGAAAACTTGCCAAACTTTAGAGGGTCGGCTGGCACACACAAAGATTTGTTTTTAAAAGTTGTGTTCCTAACTCCGACCATTTGAAATTGTTTTACAAAATCATGTTAAAGCAGCGTCAATAAATCCTTTTCAACATTTCAACGCATTTTTATTCAATAAAAGGGACTGATTTGACTAAAACGGTAGATCTACCTATTTTCATTTTCAGTTCTACCTATTTCTACTAAATTTTCATTTTATTCTACCAATTTTTCAAAATTGTATGTGTCAACACTGGTGCAGGGTATCAGAAGATTGCGTTTTTATGTTTTCTTAAGGAAATAAGGCACGTTTTTTTCTTAAAATATAAGTTCGATTATAAAAAAACTCGTAAATTGTCTTACAATAAGGCCATGCTAACATTTTAAGTAAATGGACACAGTTCAGTCATTTATAAATATTTTTTTAAAGCTTTAACAAAATACTCCGTTTTAGTTTCGGGTAAATAGGGATGCCACTATAATAACGATAATTCTCAGACGCGACTCTAGTAAAAATAACTTATTTTATAGCCCTGAAAACTAGATTAATTTTCAATTATAAGCAAAATTAGATTTTTAAGCTGGCACTGGCATACAAAATCTAAGGGAAAATCTTATTTTGACAGCTTATAATAAGTAGGTATTTACGTCAGTTGATTGGTACATAATATAATGGGATATAGTGGCAAAGCGAGTATTAATAAAAAAAAACCGGCCAAGTGCGAGTCGGACACGCGCACCAAGGGTTCCGTAAAAATTTATATGTATCTATGAACATCCAGTCTGAGCAGACCCCTGCTCCCAAGCAAAATGTGCGCAGTTTGGGATCATTGTAGATTGGTTAATGATATAGACAGACAGACAAAAAAATTTATGCTTTTCGCAATTTTTCCTTTATCTGTGCTATAAGAACTTGCTTCGTACCAAATTTCAAGATTCTGAGTTCACGGGAAGTACCCTGAAGGTTTTGATTCTCTTGCGAGTTTCGAAAATATGTGGAAATTTGCATCATAAACGGCTTTTTGATTGCGTTGGCTTAAAAGTTTGATTTTTTCACAGCTCCAAGGGACAGTAGACCTGAGTATTTGATATGAATTTCAACTTGATACCTCCACGCGTTCCTGAGAAAAAGGGTCTTGACAGACAGACGGACGGACGGACGGACGGACGGACGGACAACAAAGTGATCCTATGAGGGATCCGTTTTTTCACTTTGAGGTACGGAACCCTAAAAATATTATAAAAAACTAGCTGTCGCCCGCTACTCCGTCCGCGAAGAATAGGGATATAAAAAATAACCTACGACCTTATTCTCAGACCTACCAAATATAGAGAAAAAAGTTTCATAAAAATCTGTCGAGCCGTTTCGGAGAAGTTCGACAACAAACACCGTGACACGAGATTTTTATATATTAGAAAGATTAGACTATCTGTTGCTCGCAACTCCGTCCGCGAAGAATAATAGGGGTATAAAAAATAGCCTACGACCTTATTCTCAGACCTACCATATATAGAGAAAAAAGTTTCATAAAAATCTGTCGAGCCGTTTCGGAGAAGTTCGACAACAAACAACGTGACACGAGATTTTTATATATTAGTTAGAAGAAGATGAAGAGTATAGTATTATAGCATAGAGTATAGAGTATAGCCAGCAAACTATTATACAGAGTGGCGGAATTTTTCGTAAAAAAAACATCTGTAGTCACTCTGATATACATAGCTGTTTAGAGACAGCGGTAATTATTTATCCGACCCTCTTATTGGTTTTCCTTGATTTTTTTTTATTAAAAAAAATGTTAAGCCACAGAATGACGCACGGTCTCAATGATTTATACAATTAGAACACACCCGTTATTTGAACACCGATTATTAATTTGGTCACGCGAGTGTGAGGGGAGCTTTATGAGTTAAGATTGAGAATGATGGCACTGCTGGAAACGATAATGGTTCTGTGGTAATTAAAATGCGTTTGTTCTAATGCATAGATGAGAAGATTAAAATAACATTGAAGTAGTCGGATGACTACTTTGTATAACGTTACGCATGTTCATGCAATCATAGTAATTAAAGTAAACCTTTCTGTGTGTGTGTTACCTGTACTTAAACTGCTGAACCGATTTGGATGAAATTTAGTGTAGAGATAGTTTGAAACCTTAGGAAGGGCATTAGATATGTAGTCTTTATCCTGGAAAATTGGAAAGTTCCCGCGAGATTGGATTCTTCACAAATGAAGTCACGGACAACACTAGTCTAGTAAATAATAATTTTATTCTTATTTTATACATACTTAATTCCTCCTTTATGGTTGGAAAAGTGTTACCTTTTTCAATAAAGTGGTTTGATAAATATTCTTTCATTATTTGAGATTTACTTTGTATAGTATTTTCAGTCGCAATTCACTTACTATTCGGAAGGAATTAAGCATAGAATTGGAATCCGCCATCCATCCATCTTGTTGTCCATGTTTCAAAATTTTAAATACTTACTAATTTAAAAGGGGCGACTGAACCCCCTCGAGTCGGATAAAACAAAATATAAAAAGCTTGCGCTGAAGTGCAAGTGTAAAAAAACTATTTTACGTCGATCTAACTGATAAATCATTATTATTTTGAGTTCTAAGATACGTAAACCGTAGAAAACAGTGCTAAATAATACTGATAATTATATAGTTTACGCTTCATACAAATTACGTCCGCTAGGTAAACTCAGCACTCAATAAATTTTAAACTTAATGAATTTTACGTTCAAATCGTGTTTGAGTCACATTAATTACTGCAGACACCTAATTTAGATGAATATTTCGATTCCACGGTTAATGGTTTTCGAAAAAGGTTTTCCCCTTAAAAAGGCAATAAATGTCCGGATTGATAGACGACGGGGGGTTAAATCATATTAAGTAGTTTAATATTAGGTTATTAAAAAAAACCTAACTGCGGGTAAGGCCAAATAGGTAACACTGCCGTCAGTGTTCAAAAATTTCTGTACACGCTCTAATGAGTTTGTCTATAGAGTCATGTTTCCATATTATTGACAGCGGTTTAATAGTACATTACTGCAGCGGCCGCGAAATAGGGGATTGCCGGCCGAGTAGTTATAGATGGCCGAGTTTTAACGAGGCCATCTAGAGATACGCGGCCGGCAATCCCTGTTCGTGGCCAAGGCTTGTATAGAGTTTTTCTCAAACATGCATCATCATCATCACCACCATCATCACCGCCATCATCATCACCATCACCATCACCATCAACATCCATCAACATCCATCAACATCCATCAACATCCATCAACATCCGTCAACATCCATGAACAAGAACATCCATCAACATCCATCCATCCATCCATCCATCAACATCCATCAACAACCATCAACATCCATCAACATCCAACAACATCCATCAACATCCATCAACCAACATCCATCAACATCCATCAACATCCATTAACCAACATCCATCAACCAACATCCATCAACATCCATCAACCAACATCCATCAACATCCATCAACATCCATCAACCAACATCCATCAACATCCATCAACCAACATCCATCAACATCCATCAACATCCATCAACATCCATCAACATCCATCAACATCCATCAACATCCATCAACGTCCATCAACATCCATCCATCCATCCATCCATCAACATCCATCCATCCCTCCGTCCGTCCGTCCGTCCGTCCGTCCGTCCGTCCATCCGTCCGTCCATCCATCCATCCACGTCGACCACGTCGACCTATTAAACGTCATGGTGCTGTGTCACATAAAACAATAGACGATCACTTTGCTGGCCTTGGCCAGCAATGTTGTATGAAATTCCATTATTGACCTCTCGTCTAGCCGCACCTGCAACGTGACAGTTCGTGGCATATTTTAAGGAACATAACGTCAATATTTCATAGCATGTTTGAGAAAAAATTATTGTTTGATTGTTAATGAGCTTATTTTAAATATAACGCTATTGGTAGATTAAAGCCAGCAAGACCATCAGTAACGTCGATAATTATTAATTAAAAAAAGAGTAAAAATTTAAGAACGATTGCGAACTGGCAAAGTTTTGCGAAAAATAATAAGCTAAATAAAAATAATAGTTTAAAAAAACTAAAAAACACGCTTTAAAAAATAAAAAATAAATTTTAATAAATTTCAATTCACTATTCTTATAGTGCAGTAAAAAATCTTAATAAGCAATTATTATATTGTTATATCCAGATCAAAATGTGTAAACAATTCTAAATATTTGTAAAATAAATAATAATAGTTTAAAATATTTTATTGTAAAAAAAGCGTGGGGTGCATGGTGTCAATTGTCAAGGATTATCATTTTGATAACATCTTAAAAAGCACCCCACGCTTTTTTTACAATAAAATATTTTTAACTATTATTATTTATTTTATCAATATTTAGAATTGTTTACAAATTTTGATCTGGATATAACAATATAATAATTGCTTATTAAGATTTTTTACTGCACTATAAAAATAGTGAATTGAAATTTATTAAAATTTATTTTTTATTTTCTAAAGCGTGTTTTTTAGTTTTTTTAAACTATTATTTATTTTCCATTTTTTAGTTGCATTTTTTTCACAGTGAGAGTTTCCATGTGCTAAAAAGAGACAAAACGGTTTTTTGGTCGTCTTAAATAGAATCAGTCCATCTTATACTTGGTCTTTGGTGCGCGCGCACTGCTCTACACTACTAAACGTAAACCTCTTTCTTTCTAACTTTACCCCCCTCACCTACAACCCCCCAACCCCCTAAACCCAACCCCCCAACATCCCCCACCCCATTTCCCCAAACCCCAACCCCCACACCCTTACCCCCTCCTCATTTTACAAACCCCCAAACCACCTAAACCCAACCCCCTAACACCGGACCCCCCAACCCCCTCCCCAACCCCCAACCCCTCTCACCCCCCCACCCCCCGCGCCACCCACCCCCCCCCACCCTTCCAGCTCCATCATCAAACCCTTGTTACCATCTAGGCCTCTTACCCCCTCCCCATTTCCCAGAACCCCCCAAAATCACTTACCCCCGAACCCCCCAACACCCCCACCCTATTTCCCGTAACCCCCCCCCCCCATCCCCTAAACCGAACCGCCACACCCTTACCCCCAACCCTCTAAACCCCCGACCCCCATACCCCATTCCCCCCACCCCGCCACCTAACCCCTTCCAACTCCATCATCAGACCCTTGTTACCATCTAGGACCAAAGTACTCGTCAAAACGAATCAAACGAGCCCAAACTCGATGGGGTTGTGTCGTTTTATTGTGGAGTGCCTTTGGCCATCTTCCAGCTCCATCATCAGACCCTGGTTACCATATGGGATCAATGTGCTTGTCAAGACGAATCAAACGAGCCCAAACTCGATGGGGTTGTGTCGTTTTATTGTGGAGTGCCTTTGGCCATCTTCCAGCTCCATCATCAGACCCTGGTTACCATCTGGGATCAAAGTGCTCGTCAAAACGAATCAAACGAGCCCAAACTCGACGGGATTGTGTTGTTTTATTACATAGTTCCTATGGCCACCATCCAGCTCCATCATCAGATCAGCTCCATGTTACAATAATATTGCATTGTCATCTAATTTACACATATGTGCAAAATTTCAGCTCAATCGGAAACCGGGAAGTGGGTCAAAATCGCGCCCTAAGGAGTCGGTTACAAACATACAAACATACAAACACACATACAAACATACAGGTGAAGCTAATAATATAAAGCGTGTAATAAAGCGTGTAAAAAAGAGACTAGTCTGAACTATTGTAATAATAATCTGTTTATTGAATCAGGCGTTACTTTGCGGAGGTCCATATTAATGAACTAAAACAATTACTTTGCTCACCCGCGACCTTACAATAGTTACGTTTATGCAAGAAATGTGCGTTCATGCAGTTCCTCCACCTCCACACTGTACGAACACACACAAATCACATAAACCCAACCATCACCACCACCAAGCTACACTGACGCGTTTCGAACTCAACCAGAGCTCATCTTCAGAGTTACCACAACCGTATGCTATGCTACCAAACGTTAAACTTTGAGTTTAACGTTTGGTAGCATAGCATACGGTTGTGGTAACTCTGAAGATGAGCTCTGGTTGAGTTCGAAACGCGTCAGTGTAGCTTGGTGGTGGTGATGGTTGGGTTTATGTGATTTGTGTGTGTTCGTACAGTGTGGAGGTGGAGGAACTGCATGAACGCACATTTCTTGCATAAACGTAACTATTGTAAGGTCGCGGGTGAGCAAAGTAATTGTTTTAGTTCATTAATAATCTGTTTGTTCTATAAGCACCAAATTAAATAGGGGATGAAAACCCTAACACAGACAAAATATCTCTTATTAATCAAGTACAAATAAAAATCTGAGCGTGCCTTATCAAAATAGTCCAAGGAATTTAATAGATATTAAACCTCGCCCACAACATTACTCCGTCTAGACAGCGATTATTGGACAATTACCAACCGCCAGTGTACGCCCGGCCTTACGCTCGACAAAAATGCATCTATAAATTTCAATCTATTGCGCGCTTGTCGATGGTCGGGCAATAAAATTTCAAGTTAGTACCAATTTTAGCTCTGTGGATATCAGAGTATGCTGGTTTAGAATACCGGGTTCTACGTATGTTTCAATTCAATTGACCTCAGTAATTGATTGAACTTGAATTAGAGAGAGGTCATAGAAGAAGGTCGGAAGAACGCCCATCACATTATTTGTCAGTGCATAAGGACGATAGGGATGATAACGGCGTAAAAGATTAAATCCAAGAAATGACTTTATTTCGTTAATTTTGGCATTAGAAAAATTGTAAACAATTTTGACTAGTCTTTTTATTGAAAAACGCTTTTAAAACAATAGTAACTCATGATTATGAAATCAAAATAATGTAAATGACCATGCGCTTGCTAATTGTTACATGTTTGCTGTGATTTATTTTTCAAAAGTGTTTTTGAATAAAAAGACTCGTCAAGATTGTTTACCATTTTTCGAATGCTAAAATTATAAATGAAATATAGTAATAAAATCTTCTCTGAGTCGTAAAAAAAATAAAAACCTTTCCCGTAAATCAGCGTGTTTTAAAAATCTCAACTGAAACGGAAAGTTTCTTTAGTATTGAGTTTCTCAAAGCTCTTCCGCGAGCTCAAATTAGCGCCGTCCTTTGTTGTCAGCAAGGGATTAAGCGAGACAAAAACTATTAAATCTTCAACAGTCTTTAGTTTAAGCTTTTAATGGGCTGGCCATAGCCACATAGTTTCGTGCTTTTTATAAAATACATTTATGACGTAATTAATGATGTAAAAAAAGGACACAAAAAAAACATGTCACTCAAAGAGACTTATACGCTCCCACTTAAATGAGTGGAAAGTAAATAAAACAAAAACTCTTATTCTCCTCAGCATTTCAGCCGTCTTCGAGTAATCGTGGAACATCTATATATATATAAAAGAAGAAACTGACTGACTGACTGACTGACTGACATATCAACGCACAGTCCAAACCGCTGGGCCTAGAGATTCAAAATTTGGCTTGTAGGTTCCTTATAAGGTCTAGGGGTGCACTAAGAAAGGATTTTTCAAAATTCACACGGGAATTTTTGGGGGTCCAAAGTTTGTATGGGGAAACAAGATTAGTTCGACTATTTTATTCGAAACTTCACAGAAGTACTCCTAATGATAAATGAGTAAACACGTGTTTCAGGTTTTTTGAGAATTCAACCCCTAAAAGGCGGGAAAGAGGTAACAAAGTCTGAAAATCCACATGGGTGTTGTTTCTATGGTTTATCGGGTCGCTGGTTATGAAAACTACAGCGGTTTTAAAATCCGACGTGGCAGACGTAAAATACCATCTCCCTGGATGGGGTGCGATGGGGTTGAAATATCTAAATAAACTAAATGACTGTTGATATATCAACGCACAGCCCAAACCACTGGACCTAGAGACTTGAAATTTTGCACATAGATACCTTATACAATGTAGGCATCCACTAAGGAAGGATTTTTGGGAATTCCCACGGGAAAGGGAAAAAACGGGATTTATATATTCGATTCCGAGTGACCCTATCTCAGTAACTATAATAACTAGACTCTTCAAATTTGATACACGAGTAGGTATTACATTAGTTAAAACATTTATTTCATGATTTTTCAAAATTCCCACGGGATAAGGAAAAAACGGGGTTTATATATTCAGTTCAACGGGATCCTATGAACTATAATTACTAGACTCTTCAAATTTGGCATAGATGTAGGTAATTATAAATTCCCATGGGATAAGGAAAAAACGGGATTTTTCGTTTTACTGGTCGTAGAAAGCTGAAATTCGGCATGTAGGTTGTTTGGGGAGTGTTGAGCTGGATTGAGAGAGGACTTTCCAAAATTCCTACGGGAACGGTAAAAACAGGATTTTTCGTTTTACAGGTCGTAGAAAGTTGAAATTCGGCATGTAGGTTGCTTGGGGAGTGTAGATGAGCATTGAGAGAGGACTTTCCCATATTCCCACGGGAACGGGAAAAAACGGGATTTTTCGTTTTACTGGTCGTAGAAAGCTGAAATTTGGCATGTAGGTCGTTTGGGGAGTGTAGAGGAGCATTGAAAGAGGACTTTCCAAAATTCCCACGGGAACGGGAAAAACGGGATTTTTCGTTTTACTGGTCATAGAAAGCTGAAATTTGGCATGTAGGTTGTTTGGGGAGTCTCGAGGAGCATTAAGAGAGGTATTTCCAAAATTCCCACGGGAACGGGAAAAACGGGCTTTTTCGTTTTACTGGTCATAGAAAGCTGAAATTTGGCAAGTGGGTTCCTTGGGGAGTGTAGGAGAGCATTAAAAAAACATTTCCCGAAATTCTTACGGGAACGGGAAAAAACGGGATTTTGCGTTTTACTGGTTGTAGAAAGCTAAAATTTCAAAATTCATAAGTACTGTAAGTAGGCTGCAAAGGGCACTTTAACCGACTTCTAAGAAAGGAGGAGGTTATGCATTCCATTTCGTACTAAATACAAACTGAAATATAGATGCACAGAAAAAACCCCAGAAAAAAGACCAATGCTGGGAATCGAACCCAGGTCCTCAGCATTCCGTGCCGCGTGCCATACCCCTACACCACCACTGGTCTAGAGATTAGACACGAATCTTTCCTATACATCATACATTTCAATCTGCTAAATCATCACCTTATGCAGTGACAAACGCACATCTATGTTACACCCTCATCGAGAGATTTTAACACTCCTTCGGAACTAACCGCTCACCTGGACAAGAGATGGCTTTAGCAGATTGAAATGTATGATGTATAGGAAAGATTCGTGTCTAATCTCTAGACCAGTGGTGGTGTAGGGGTATGGCACGCGGCACGGAATGCTGAGGACCTGGGTTCGATTCCCAGCATTGGTCTTTTTTCTGGGGTTTTTTCTGTGCATCTATATTTCAGTTTGTATTTAGTACGAAATGTATGATTTCACGGGATGACCGTAAAAGTAATAAAAAAATGAAGTTGAAAAAATAAGTACAAAAAAAGATACTTCATAGCTAACTTGTTTAAAGTTGCACAGTAGCGCCATCTCTTGTCCAGGTGAGCGGTTAGTTCCGAAGGAGTGTTAAAATCTCTCGATGAGGGTGTAACATAGATGTGCGTTTGTCACTGCATAAGGTGATGATTTAGCAGATTGAAATGTATGATGTATAGGAAAGATTCGTGTCTAATCTCTAGACCAGTGGTGGTGTAGGGGTATGGCACGCGGCACGGAATGCTGAGGACCTGGGTTCGATTCCCAGCATTGGTCTTTTTTCTGGGGTTTTTTCTGTGCATCTATATTTCAGTTTGTATTTAGTACGAAATGTATGATTTCACGGGATGACCGTAAAAGTAATAAAAAAATGAAGTTGAAAAAATAAGTACAAAAAAAGATACTTCATAGCTAACTTGTTATGCATTCCACTTTATGATTTTTTTTATGTAGGTATGTTCACCGATTTCTCGGTCAATTGTGGACCTGCTTGCTTGCTTGCCGGTATGCTTGCTTGCTTGATATCTTGGTTCTTTGGAATACTCATAGTACACGCGAGCGAAGCCGCGGGCAAAAGCTAGTACGTTAATAAACCAACGAGCTGATAGCTTTATTTTTTTTTCAAATAATAATAAAAAAACAGAATATCGACTTTTTTATTTAATTTGTTTTCATTAAGCCTTTGCTGACTTCTAGCTTCACGGTGTTGGCTGAATGAAAATGTAGCCAATACCTCGTTAAAAAAAAAACAGTTAACACATTAGGTTTTAGTGGTTATTTTTATTACTGGCCAGCAATTAGGTACTCGCGAATTTTTGTAGTGAGCTCGTTTTTAATGTGGCGTGCTATATTTTACCTTAATGCTTCCATTGCTAATTGGGCGTTAAAAGCTCTGACCCTATAAATGAACATAATTACTGTAATTGAGCGTGATTAGAGAAAATAGTTCTAGAAATACCTTGACCCGCTTATAAACTTAAAGAAAATTCAGTAGGTAGGTCGAGCAATTTAATTCCTGGGCCACCATGGAATCTTACGAGTAGTTTGCTAGTAGAATGCTTCTAGAACCTTGAACTGTTGATCTGTTTGAAAAAAAAAACCTTCTTTAACGACCGCTTTAGCCTAGTTGGTAGTGACCCTGCCTACGAAGCAAGAGGTCCTGGGTTCAAATCCCGGTAAGGGCATTTATTTGTGTGATGAGCACGAATATTTGTTCCTAAGTTATGGATGTTTTCTATGTATTTAAGTATTTATTTATCTATATAAGTATGTTTATCGTCGTCTAGTACCCATAGTACAAGCTTTGCTTAGTTTGGGACTAGGTAGATTTGTGTAAGATTGTCCCCTAATATTTATTTATTTATTTATTTATTTATTTGTTTCTTGTCGGATTCTTCTGGACAGGGTTTTTCCGAACTGATGGTAGATTCTTCGACACTCAGTGCTTGTTGTAACTATAACCCAAATTGAATATGAATATGTAGCGACTACTAGCGCCATCTGTCATCACATAAGAAACTAATTACTACAATCCTGCATCGCACTATCGAAGTTTTTCAACTCAGCTGCCTAAATACAACTTCCAGCTCTCATCCTTCGGACTTCGGTCCCCAGGCATAACATCCGCCTCGAGAGATATTTTTCTATTGTAGCCTACCCCCAAATATATGTATATTGACTTTGACTTTGAATGACGTAAACATCATGCATGAGATCCCATCAAAACATAAAATATGAGAAGGGACCCAAGTTCAATTAAGAATATGCGTGGTTGTCAACTTCGTCGTCACAACTTCGTTGGCACGTCGACAAAAATAATTGAGACTTTAATGGATGCCGAGTTTCAGAGACAATCCTGAAAAAAATAGCAGACGACTTATCCTTCAAAGATTTTATTTATTTTTTATTTATTTATTTATTTATTTATTCATAAAGTTCATATAAGATACAAAATATAAGCATGAAATAATCTTAGGTCTAGTAAGTAAATTTAGTTTAGTCTAAGCTAGGTTACAAGTGTAACCTGTGTTATAGACAAAAGGAATCTAAAGAATTATAATACAACTCGATACACAATATCTTAAAACATAATACTTAGTTGGTAATTAAACAATAATAATGTAATCAAGTGTCAAAATAACAAAATAAACAAAGAACAATCGGCTACACAGCGTCACCCTCACCTTGCAATCGTCAGCAGATTTTCAGTGTCAACATAAGATAGACCTTGCAACCACGCAATAACCTTAACCATGCACACTTTACGGTTTAAGTTATAAATATTTAGTACTTTATTGATTTTATTGTATAAATAAGGTCCAAGAAAGGGAAAGAATTTATGTGCGAAAGCATGAGTGATGATTAACTGGAAGAGATCTTTGGCGGTTCAATAAATTAGTAATTAACCTATGTTATACTGTTTTAAACTTTCGTGATTTTCACTCATAATTACTATACTAAACGGGACTCATCACGCAATAAATATTTATTTACCTCGACGTTTCGGCAACATTGCAGTAGGCGTGGTCGCGAGTTTCAATGTGGCCGAAACGTCGAGGTAAATAAATATTTATGATAATACAGATAAGGTACATCAAACAACAGATAAATTGGTACAATTGAAATAAATAAATATTTAATGTGAAAAGTCCCGTTTACTATAGTAATTATAACCTATGTTAATATTATATATATTAGGGGAAAATCTCACACAAATCGATTTAGTCCCAAACTAAGCAAAGCTTGTACTATGGGTACTAGACGACGATAAACATACTTATAGATATAGATAAATAAATACTTAAATACATAGAAAACATCCATAACTCAGGAATAAATATTCGTGCTCATCACACAAATAAATGCCCTTACCGGGATTCGAACCCAGGACCTCTTGCTTCGTAGGCAGGGTCACTACCAACTAATTAATCAACGATAATATTACCAATCCCCGTGTTAGCAATCCTCGTGGACTTAGGCCGAGTTAATCGGACACCGAATTGACGCGAAAAGCCGACAGCTTAGCCTAGTTTCGGCCCGTTCTAGCGCGGATTACGGAAATACTCGAGAGACTACTAGTAGGTATTAGCTTACCTATAAACTACTTCAATGGCCAGCTTCGGCTTGCAAAACAGGTAAAAAACATTTGGCGTGAACTGTAACAAGATTTTCGTACCTACTTATACGAGGGGCGTTCAATATAAAGTGAGAATGAGATGCAAACTCTTTCAATATTAGGAAATTAAATACTGGCCGATAAAGCTAATCTATCTAGCTGATTGCTATGAAAAAAAAACTAACTGTCTTTTGTTTAAAAAAATATACGGTAATTTCTTTGCAATGCTATTGAGTACGTTAGCGAAAATGGAGAAAATTGAACTGCGCACCGTTATCAAATACTTGTGTTTGAAAAATTTTTCTACGGACCAAGTCAATTTGGATTTACGGGACACTTTAGGGTCTAATTCTCCTCCGTATTCGACAGTCGCACGTTGGTGCGCCGAATTTAGACGTGGAAGAACATCGACAATGGACGACCCCCGCTCCGGACGCCCTACTACAGCAGTAACTGAAGAAATTGTGAAAAAAGTCGAAAACTCCGTTTTGGCGGATCGTCGTGTAACAGTTCGTTTTATTGCTGAAAATGAAAAGATTTCAACGGGGAGCGTGCATAATATTTTACATGAACGCTTGGGTATGAAAAAGGTATCTGCGCGTTGGGTACCAAGAATGCTTACTGACACGCAAAAACAAACTAGACTAGAGATTTGTCAAGAAGCTTTGAACCTGATGCAGCAAGACCGGGAACTTTTTTTGGCGCGATTTATAACAATGGACGAAACATGGCTCCATCATTACGCCCCAGAAACGAAACTGCGGTCTATGACATGGAAAAGGCCATCATCTCCAACTACGAAGAAATTCAAGGTGAGCCCATCTGCCGGTAAGGTCATGGGCTCTGTTTTTTGGGATGGTAAAGGGGTATTAATGATTGAGTATCTCGAGCATGGAGCCACTATTACGGGCACTTTATACGCCAAACAAATAGCAACATTGCGCAATGAGATCCGCGAAAAACGGCGAGGTAAACTCTCGAAAGTTGTGCTGTTCCACCAGGACAATGCCCCGGCACACAAGTCCGCCGTTGCAATGGCTGCAATTCGTGATGCTGGGTTCGATATCCTTAAGCATCCTCCGTATTCTCCAGATCTCGCTCCCAGTGATTTCTACCTATTTCCGAGATTGAAACCATACCTGAGAGGCCAGAAATTTGAAGACGACGACGCGGTAGTCGCTGCAGTACAAGATTTTTAAGTACTCAAGATGAGACCTTTTTTAAAAATGGAATTTTAAGTTTAGAAAAAAGATATACTAAGTGTATTATGCTAAAAGGTGACTATGTCGAAAAATAAAATGACATTTAGTAAAAGTTGTTTATAACATACTCATTCTCACTTTTTATTGAACGCCCCTAGTATTAAACGCATTCCGCTTTTATTTCTAGTGCCATTGTTCTTCGTAAACTGCTGTAAGACGATCATTTGATTTAGTGCCTCGTAAATCTTACTTTGACGTTTCGATGCATTTCAAAGGTCACTGATAATAAAAGGTTTCACTCAAATCGTGTTTTCGCAAAAGTTAATGTTTAGTTTTGTATTGTATCAAATTTTACGACTGCGTGACATTTGAAAAAGTATTAAGATTAGTAAGGTAGAGTTCTAGGTCAGTTTAAGGTTATTTTTATTCAATGTTGAACTTATAAAAAAAAGACGCAAAATTCCTCTCCCCTAAGTTGAAAGAGAAATTGCCCCTTTAGTTAGAATGTTCATTGTTGGATAAAATTTCATGAATCCGTTTAGTCTTCAATAACAAAGACGGACAGACACGTACACTCGTAACACGCTTAAAACGCTTGACGTAATTAAATCCAGTCTTTTAAAACGGCGTTAACTCTAGCTTTTCTATTCAATTACGTGCCATTCGACGCGCGTTCTTCCAAAAAAGTCCAACTCGTTTTCCTATGTCCTCCAAAACCTACTAAATTTTAAAAGTCAACGATTTAACTGGAACGAACTGGTTGCTACTGGATCTAATTAGTGAGACCGTTGGCACGTTTGTTTAAACTGCGTTTAGCGCCCTGTCGCAATTAGTGCCATTCGATTAACGGTCAAAAGATTTAGTGACACCGGGCCGTGATGAAGTTCACGTAATGAAGAGATTGGTAGTTTAGCTTTCGGTTTCTTTGTGCAGAAATAAAATATTTTTACGGTACCTTTGAATGAATTATTATTTATTATAGTTATGCCCGAGTAAGAAATGTCAAAAGAATTCTATTTTCCAACCATTACATACATTATTAGCTTTTAACGCAATTATAAGACAAGAGATACTGGACCCCGTGTAATGAAACTGGCCACTTTTGATCAGTAAACTCGGTTATAAAAAACTAAATTTATCGTTCCTTATTCAAAATTTAAAAATTCATACAGTAAATTGAGCGAGCGGAAAGCGTTTCTGTTTCAACTTGCGGAAAAATTCTTTCGTATTTTTCGTCTGTCGGGCGGCTGCCAGGCTGTTTTTCTCTACAGGTTGTGTTTCTCAATTAACGGATTCTCATGTTGTGAGCAAGTTTAAAACTATATGGAATTTTCGGTCGATTCAGATTTTGAAAGTTTTTCAAAATAGTGCTGAAAAGGGGGTTGAAAACGTAAAAATACTATATTTCAAACATTTGTGTAAACTCGTGCGTTTTACAGCTCACGGAGCCAACAGTTGTATTTCAGTTCAACCACTCATAATAATAATTTACCAATAACAATCAATACGCGTTTGACATTATGCCGCATCACATGCCGCGTCATAAATCGCGCGACAACGCGCGGCTGCGGCGCGATATCATTGATTTACCGCGCGGCGATAAAACCGCGGCTGTATGAGTGCGAAGCGCGTGCCTGTTATTGTTTTTCAAATTTTGACATGTGACTTTTTTTTGGTACAAAGCTTTGACCCTGTTATCGTATGCCAGTGGTATTTTTTTGGGGGTAGTAACAATAGAGAGATCTCTCTCCAGGCAGATGTTATGCCTGGGGACCGAAGTCCAATGGATGAAAGTTGGAAGTTGTATTTATGCAGCCGAGTTGAGAAACTTCGATAGCGTGATGTAGGATTGTAGTAATTAGTTCCTTATGTGATGACTAGATGGCGCTAGTAGTCGCTACATTTAAAAAAAATTGACAGGACAAGGGTCTGTTCGACTCGCCAGTTTTGCTGTTGTACTAATTAATGAACTCAAACTCTTTATTGCATTCAATGTTGTCATGATTGTGATTGTTATTATTTTTGTTACAGGTAATTAATCCAACAAACGCGTCATAAAGCTGCAAAATGTAGGTTATACTTTTTTTATTGATCGTAAAACCACAAATCATGTGGTTTGCCGAAAGATAAGTACGTAAATTATTGGAAAAAAATTCGTTATAAAAACTGAATCAAATAATTTACTCACCACCAAAAGTACCTATACGTGATTACAGTACGGTATGTAGAATTTTAGGTTAGAATTTTGGTAAATATAAATGGCATTAAATATAAAGAATGATGATATCTGTCAACAATATTTATATTTGCTTAATACATAAGGGAGAGAGTTCTGCATCTAACTGCGTGGCTAAATGTCAAACGTCCCAGACCCACTCAAAGATTAACGACCCATTAGTACCGGAAAAATAAATATTTCATATTAAATGCTTTCGAGACCGGGTTATATTTAAGGAGGAAATATATATTCTTTTCTTAAGGCGAGATTTGTTTACTAGATTTTTTTATATTCGTGCGCCGCGACTGTTTGAATATAAAATCAGCCGCAAAATTTCGGATATATGTTATATATCTTCGGCAGTGTGTTTACTTTACTCTTTACTCGATCATTCTTCTAACTATTCTAAGGTTGTTAACTGTTACGTAGTTTAAATTAAACTTTTCTACTTCTTTTAATTATTACCTCCACAATTTTATTAAAAAGTTCCAAGAAAGAGTACCTAGTTACGATCGCTCTGTAATTTGCGCTGAACTTTGTGTGATTTAAGGAATCAAATAAAAATGAAAAGGAGCGAAAGTTGCTTCAAAGAGCTCAAAGGCAAAACTGTAGACGAACGCTATACTATTTACTGGTTGAGATTTTAATAACATTTTACTTTAAAAAACATTTTAAAATGTTCGCAAGACTGTATCTAAGTATGTGTACATTCGCGGAATGTAAAGGATGGTCATCTTAAAGTCGACTTTTGCTTGTCGACAAGTTGTTGACGTCAAGGAATCAAACTAAAGTGCAATGATGACATTGACAGAAGCTGTTTGCATTTAGTTTTAATAATCGTAGCGAATAGGTTTTATCACTTCATTTCTCAGAGTTAAATGGTTGGTCAAATTAATAAAAAGGTTTTAGCGTAACTATTCATTCATAGTGAAGGATCATTGGTTTGACTAAATTTTAACCCTGTTGTCTAACAGTTAGGCATAATTTTCTATGCGACAGTCCGGTGTGTTATATAGTTTAGAAAGATTGTATGCTTGCAAAGTGTTAAATTCAAGTATTTAAAAAGTGAGGAACCTTTTCGTTCCGCTACTGTACGATCAAACCATTCGTGATCCACTGTATCTTTTCACGGAAAATATCAGAGTCATCGCACCCTAAACACATATATTGGCACATGGCACATAGAATTTTGGCCTCCGTAATACCGCAGCGAGGTGAAAATTTAAATCAGTTTAGACGTAAGTATTTTGGATTAGGAAGGCGCCATATCCATGCAAATTTTGCCCTGGGGCGTAGGCTTTTACGGGCGAATAGTTCCTTCCCACGGTGACAATGATATTGTATCTGTGGTTTGTGTAAAAAGGTTAAGTTTAGGTCCGTATAGTTGAAAAGAGATACATTTCTTATTATTTCTTGTATTGTAATTGGGTGGACATCTGAAGTGTTTCAACCGCCGTATCCCGTGTGTTACGTTGTTTTGCCATTATTCACCTAGGGGCAATTAAAAATAGCCTACGACCTATACTCAGACCTACCAAATACAGAGAAAAAAATTCATAAAAATCGGTCAAGCCGTTTCGGAGGAGTTCGGTAACAAACACCGTGACACGAGATTTTTATATATTAGATTTTGTTTTTATATATTACTAGCTGTTGCCCGCAACTCCGTCCGCAAAGAACAGTGGTATAAAAAAATGTCTACGACCTATTTTCAGACCTACCAAATATAGACAAACAACTTTAATAAAAATCGGTCAAGCCGTTTCGGAGGAGTTCCATTACAATTGCGAAATTAAAACTAGTGATAAAATAAACAAGACATTATCGCGTATAGGTGAAAAACATAAGTAAATGGTCTTTTATACGTATGTAGTAGTAACGTGTCCGTATAAACAAATTGACGATCCAAATTCGTAAAATGACTTAAATATTAAATCAATATACATACAATAGGTCATTTTACTTAAGTTTTTCACCATCGACGTGCAAAAATCTTGTTCCCTTTGCTTCGATCCCATAAACAATCCCAACGAGCCGGGCATCCTCTTAAAAAAGACAGCAAGTATAGTTCCGACGAGAGCACTTATGTAACTGTCAGATACAGTAGTAAACAGTACTAAAAGCTGAACAAACGTCTCTGTCCCCTTATTTATTCTTAATGTGCTATCGCAAGCGCAGATTTATACGGCCCGTCACGAACAGAAATGATAAATTATTTTTGACTGCAGCCATTTTTAAAATCTGTTAGTTCCTTTGAGAAAATGAGATTTTATGCAATCTTTGAGCGGGTTTCCATTGTGTGTGCAGCGAGCATTTGTTTAATAGAGCTGCGTTAAATGGTTTGTTTTTAAGCCGCTTATGAAGTGGGTGTATAAAAATGGGCGCGGAACTTTATAACGTGGTTTAATCAATACATTATTTAACTCCATTTAAATGAGGAAACAAGCACCTTTCCAGTAACCTTCTAGGCAAACGTGTACCATCTTAGGCCTCATCTTCGCCTTCCATCAAGCGAGATTGGGGCCAAACGTAATCCTATTTTTTATAAAAAAAAATGTGAACGCTAATAAAATTAATTGTATATTTTAAATTTACAAATTAAAAAATTGAGTTAATTCTTCCTATAATTTATGCGAGTAAGTTACAAATTTGTGTCTAAACTCCTTACCAGTGGTGGTGTAGGGGAATAGCACGCGGCACCGAATGCCGAGGACCTGGGTTCGATTCCCAGCATTGTTTTTTTCTGTGCATCTATGTTTCAGTTTGTATTTAGTATGAAGTATATGGATTTCACGGGATGACCGTATAACTAAAAAAAAATAAGTTGAAAAAATAAAAATACAAAAAGATACTTCAAACCAAACTTGTCACAAATTGCAGCATTGAGATTAAAGTGTACATCCATTATTGTTATGGTGTACCATAATATTAATTATGTGCCGGTCAGCCGCGAGTAAATAATATTTATCGATAGGCCGGTGCCACACGCACGGATGGTGAACGTATCGACAGCCGTGTTTGCAAACTGTGTGTACACGGCTTTGGGTTGACTGACTCTATGGCGGGGTAACCCCAGCCGTGATAGCTTAGTGGTTTGACATGGCCTCTCAAGCAGAGGGTCGTGGGCTCGCAACTCTGAGTTTTTCAAAATTTATGTGCAAAATTACCTTTGAAATATACCATGAAATTTACTATAAAAAAACAAATCAATGGTGTGTGTGAAGTTTCCAATCCACACTGGGTCCGCGTAGGAACTACGGCCCAAGCCCAGTGCTATATATTATATAGGGCAAGATGATGACTATGGTGAGATGAATGAACTGAAACTATTATTTTGCTCACCCGCGACATTTGGGAAGTTCGCGGATGAACAAAGTTATTATTTCAGTTCATTAATATGGACCTCCGCAAAGTAACGCCTGATTCAATAAATTATGGTGAGATGATCTCTAAATAGTTAATAATAATAATATATTTTCTTCGGAAGTCTTCTTATCCTTTTCAATTATACAGCATTAGATTATTTTAATTGGTTAATCATTTCATCCCGTAGCTTAATTCGGGGGTCAATTACCAGACGTGATCGATTAAATTATTCCAATAAGTAACGTTCCCAGACCGATTCACGCCTGATTGGAGTTTAATATAATAATTTAATATAATAACGTAGGTAATTATGGAAAACAATGTGTTATATGTATATGCTGACTAGAGCGAAGTTTGGTAATGACTTACACACTAACTATTCTGCTTTGCAATAGGCATTTAAATAGTGAAATCGAGAATATTTAAACTGAAATAAAAAACAACACAAGAACTTGTTCTTTATATCTTTATTCATAAATTCTTATGTACTTACAGAATACACCAAAGCGTCCAATAAGAAAACTTAAACTAAGACTTAATATTATCATAACACAGTACGTACACAACATAAACTTGACTTGTAAGTGAAAATGCTTTTGATGTTTGAAGCCGTACAACTGACATTGAACCTTAAGATGGTAAAGGAATTTCTTGGTCGACTAGATACGTATACCGATGTATGGTCCTGAATGTGTTACGATGAGGCCAATTGTAAGTGACCACGTCTCACTCATAGCAAAACTAGTAACTCATAGGTATTCATTGACTAGTGTGCGTGATAATCCAGTGGCATTACACGTAGTAGCTCCGCAATGTAACGCTACCTCAGCGATATAATCAACGCAAGTAAGAATGCTCCAGAAAATGACTCGCGAAAAGCTTACTCCAGATATTTTGCCAAACATTTTTAATAAACCCCTATCTCTCGCCTCGTTACGCTCAGTATCGGCATTATCATGTGTGTATTTACATTTTAAGTGACGAGATTACAGCATGAGCCATCTTAGCAGATTTTTCTTGACACAGCGTGAACACGATATTGCGCATGGCATTTGTTTTGCATTGTAAATTCATGCAAAGCTCCGTGCTGTTCATGAACTTTTACTTCCTTATTAAAAGTTAAGTTTTCAGCTTTTTTTTTCAGGTCGATTAATTACCGTACAAGATACGTGCTTTAGTTTCAATAATGTCACAGTAAAACCTCCTATTTTGGGTGGCGGATTTCGTCGGAAATAATACAAATGAATATAAATAAAACAAAATAAAAATACGCAAGAACTGTCAAAATTAGTGGTTTTAACGGCAAGTATATTACAAGCGCTAAAATCGATATCGATAGTTTTTGTTCTAACATTCCTACTGAAAGTTTAGATTTTACAGGAAAATTAGAAGCTAAACCTAGTCTAATCTATTCTTTTGCTCAAGTTAAAGATTATTCGATTTATTTTTCACTTTGAACTTTGAACTGTTGAGAAATAATTCCACACGATCATACGAATAAGACCAAATACAGTTGGGAATGTCTAAAAAAAATTACAAGTGGTTTTTATTTTTTTTTTGTATAGAAAAGTCAATTATAAGAAACTAATTTCAATATTTTGTCATTTAGTTCTCTACTTTTTTCAAAATTAATTATTGAAACTATTTTAGTTGATGACGTCAGATTATAATTGAGGGCTCCCACAATGCCAAATTTCTAAATCTATCTAAATGCGTACGATAAGGCAACCCCTTTAATTATTTTTTGCGTAGTGGTACACTATACACTGTGTCACTTTACTGGCACTGACAAAGTGCTAGATGTCAGACAGCGGGTCCAAATCAAACTCCGTAGTATAATCCACGCGTAAATTGTGAAGAATTCTAACCACACAGAATAAAGTACGACTTGAACCGGTCACGCAATTTACACCAATGTCAAATGAAGGTCATTGCTTATTTGTTATATAATAAATTCATTACATAATATTAAAATTAAATAACTACAGAAAACGATTTAAAAAGCATTTATCTCGAAATGGTTTTCGAATTTCTATACATTGCAAAAAAATAGACATCCCCAGTTGCGCTCTATTTGTTTTTCTTTTCTACTGCTAAATCAGGCATTACATTTTATATTCGGCCAGTGTTTCAACATACAGTATAAAACTCATTTTCTATCTAGCCAGTGTTCTTTTTCTAACCTAACAGCCGCTCCTCCCTTGCCCCAAATCCCGTGGAAGTGTGTCGCCGTTATCTTTGCCTTCGTTAGGCTCACACGACGCCTCGGGCCATTTGCATACCGTGTACGTTACATGCGCGCTCTGTAGCGGATGAATTGAATACCCTAAATTACGTGGAACACAAAGGGTCTTGGTTTGAGAAGTTGGAAGTGTAACGCGTGGTTGTTTAAAAGTAGATTGATATATTTCCGAAATTGTTTCTTAATAGGTAGACTGATTTTTATTTGGTACTTACTACATTTTATATTCCAGCTTTTTTTAACAACATGGCGTAATTTTAAAAGCTGACACGGTTTATTCTGTACAAACATACGTGGTCAGTGTTCCTGCTAAAACTCTGCTTCAAGGAATATTATTTGCTTAAGTACCTACTTACCTGCCTAACCAAACAACTTTTGTAAAACCATAAATACTTCCTAAACTAAACAGCCTTAGGGTTTCAAATATGCTTCTGAATATTCGGACCAAATTTACCTCGACCTTATTAAAATCCGTTGTCCTTAGCAAAGACCTAAAATTAAATTTTAGAGTGAACCCGCGTAAATTTGGCTCATTATTTTAACCCTTTGCATATTCGTATTATCACCTGAACAGTGTTGCCGCGTCAGCGTTTCTAAATCCCAAACAAACAAAACGGTGCGACGGGTTCTGGCAACACTCAGTGTCAAAGATACAAGCAAAAATATTAGGGGGTCCAAATGAACGTGACTTTGCATGAAATTTTGAATATTTCGCCCGACCAGCCATTTTAGCAGCGTTGATTGTCCGTTGAATATTGACGTGGTAATCAGAGTTTAAAAAAAATTGCCAATTAAAAAAGGTTGCTCACGAAACCCCCAGTAGAATTCATTCACGATTTGATACCTTAATTCCGAACGATTCAATAAAACACCCAAACTCATTGTTACAGTTAAAAACAAAAGTCATAACAAACACGGAAACCCAGTTCGGAGTTTTTACATTTTCATGCGCTTAATGAGACCAGTTGACTCAGCGGAAAGCTTAAAGAGTAACTCATTTGAATACGTACAATTGTTGCGTGTTTACGCATAAATTGTTTACAAAAACATACTGGCTGGTTTCAGGAACTCTTTTATCCCTTTGTTATATTGTCTGTGGAGTGGAGATTGACTTGTCGTATCGCGTTCAAATTTAGAAGTGTACTTAATTAAAATTTAGAATTAAATTTAGAATTTGAATTGTATTCCATTTAGAAGCATGGTTCGTGTATCGCCAACTGTTAAAAATATGACCATAAAGTTTGTATACACTACAAACTTTCATTTACAACTACAAATATCGAAAAAAAAAACGTTGGGCCTGCCAATATTTGGTAATCTCCCCTTCTCCCATTCGTCCTGGCTAAAGTCTGAAATCTTTAAAGCCATAAAACACCTCAACACTACCCGTAATATGTCCAGCCAGCGATAAAATCGCGTCCAGCACAAAAGCGAGGCCGGTCGTCGTTTATCGCTATGGGTAGCAACCCTTAGATTTACGTGTGTGGACTTGGAGAATTCTACATTAGATATGTTACTGGCACTATCAGAAACATTAATTTCTTATCATGGCTAATACACGCGACAAAATATTAAAGTAGTTTTATCGATATTTTGTATGCATTCATCGACTCGACAACTCATCTACTCAAGGCAAATAGATTGTGTTCGATTGAGCACTTTCTTGCATTACCACAGGTAAAAAAGTCTGCACAAAAGTTCCAAAGGAAGTAACTATCAATACCGACTCTCCAGCGGCTTAGCATAAAAAACGTTCTATCACAACATAAGCAATTTTTCAGCATCCAATAACCATAAACACAATTTCTGCTCACTCCACAACTCACCCCAAGCGAGAACGAAAGAGAAAATGTGAATCAGAAATAGACATAAGCGAGATAGTGAAACGAATAATTTCAGTGAAGTCTGCCACTCGACTTATTTGATGTGGACCTCTGAGCGGTAAAATAGTGCATTATTTTATTTAATGCAGCTTTTATGGTTTGTGCAGTCAAGTGTAAAAACATGGGTGCATACAACTTGCTCATAAATGTCTCGTATAGCTCTTATGTCGTTGAATTAGGGTAACGGTTCATAATTATGAGCGGATTAAATCGATACATATTTTTGTTTTTGACTCTAGCTGGGTGGCGGTGCAAAGTTGGGTGGGTTATGTATTGAAGCGCATAGATATAAAAGAAAACTTGTCTAAGTTTCTTAACTTGTTTATTATTGCCATTTATTAAACACGTAAGTCATGGTAACCTATAGTGGTTTACTTTGATCTATGGCGTCTCAAGCAAAGGGTTGTAGGTTCGAGCCCGAACTCGCATTTTTGAATTTTTCGATATTTATTTGTGAAATTATGTTTAAAATTTACCATAAACTTTACTTTGAAGGTAAACATCGACCACACCTGCAAAAGAAATTCAATGGTATGTGTGAAGTGCCCAATCTGCACTGGGCCCGCGTGGGAACTAGATACTGCACAGCAGTGGGCCGTATAAAGGTTGGGATGATGACTAAACACAAACTACTTATTAAAGACGTTTGAAGAAGATTGTTTCTTTCTCAACGCTGCAGTTAACGAAAAACTAAAAACATTTTTCGTATTCTCATTGCGTTCCGCTTCGTTAATTTTTCTCGGCGTACCGAAATATTAAAAAGTATCCCTAAAACACCGGTATTAAATGGAGAAAAAGGTAAAATACCGGTATGAGAGCGGAGTGGCGACACTCAAGTCGTTTAACAGTCGTTCAAGACGCGGCAATGCCGGAGTTTCGCACTTTGAAAATGTACAGAATTTTTATATTCTCTACGTATTTTTGCATAATTAATAAAATGGCCCGCGAAAGTGTTTAATGTAGAATGTAGGAACTTTACATTTTGTACATGTTGCAAAAATAATTAGGTTCTTAAGCGGCGGTTTAAGTCGCTGTTACGCAGCTATATGTTTTAGTCACGTGCTAAAGAAAAAGTAAGTAACTACAACCATCTTCACAATGATGCCTAGCTTATACATATAGAATCCGCTGCTGCACAGAGGCGTCTCCTCACAATGAGAGGGCTTAGGCTGTAGTGTATACTGGAAACTTCGCACACACAATATTTCCTCACGAAGCTGTCCTTTATCAAATAACTCGTTCTAAATTTGCAAATTTATGTAATGTAATCTATACTGTAATTGGCTTGTGCAAAGTATTACTTTTTTTTACTGTAACTGGAGTTCTCTAACTTACAAATAACTGTCCCTGTCATGTGTTGAAATAACCATTATTTCTACATATAATATTTCCAAATTAATCACACTCCCCAACCCTAATTGTACCGTATCGGATCATATCAATGGTTATTATTAACAGGTATCTCATTTAAATTCATCGTTGCGGTATTTATCGACGTATTATGTCATTACACAATGCGTCGGGCGAGCTGTCCACATCTGTCATTGGCATGCGATGAGTTATTGTGGTGCTATAGCGGTCATATAAGCAGCATGGAATCGTTACTTTGCGGAGGTCCATATCAATGAACTGATACAATTACTTTGCTCACCTGCGACCTTATGACAGCTACGTTTAAGCAAGAAATGTGTGTTCGTGCAGTTCCTCAACCTCCACACTGTACACACATATCACACAAACATACTATCACCACCACCAAACTACACTGACGCGTTTCGAACTAAACCAGAGCTTTATCCACAGAGTATCGCAACCGTTCACTATGCTATCACGGTTGCATAAACGTGCATAGCTATCACAAGGTCTTGGGTGAGCAAAGTAATTGTTTCAGTTTATTTTAAGCAGCATACAGCTTTTATATGACTCTTATACTGCCATGGAGTTTGAAAGTAATTTATATATATACAACAAGGTGGCTCAAAATTCAGCGGAAATATTTCAGCAGATGGTTATTAATTTGACTGTACGCCCCTGTAAAGCTCCGAACGCACAGACAGCGGAGGCGTGGCGGTGCGGTGGCGGTGACGGTTGTAATATTCTAACTTGTATGAACGGATGTGCGGTACCGTACCGCGAACTCGTTCATACAAGTTAGAATATTACAACCGTCACCGCCACCGCACCGCCACGCCTCCGCTGTCTGTGCGTTTGGAGCTTAAATTCTTTTCAGGATTGTTTGATTGTGGCTGATGTTTGTTTCCGTACATTAGTCCGTACAGTAGTTAGTAGTGTGTTTTTTTAAAGGTTGCCTGGAAGACATCGCTTCGAAGCGATAAGGCCGCCCATTGCTTACCTTATTTCTTTTTTTTCAATTGTACTTGTTTTTCTGTATTGTATTATTTGTGGTGTACAATAAAGAGTCATTGTATTGTATTGTATTGTATCAGTCAATGCTTTAAGTGCCATATCACACTGGCGATTTGCGAACGAATTAAAAGCGTGTTTGCCGCGAGCGCGCAACGGATTCGCTGCTGCCAGTAGGTACTTTAAAACGTGGACTTTATATTGTTTTTTTTTTTACTAAATGAATTATATTTGTATAATTCGCCATGCATTTCCTGAATATAGCGCGCTAAACCAGATGACCATGATGATTGAAAATTACGCGCACACTTCTCGCCAATTGCAATCAATTTAGTGGCTATTTTTTATACCTACCTCTATTCTTTGCAGACGAAGTTGCGGGAAACAGCTAGTGATTTATAAAAAAAACTAATATATAAGCGGAAAACTCTATTTTAAGAGTACATGTCTAAAAAATAAAAAAAAGCCGTAGCAAGAATACTTTGTCCATAAACCTATGTAAACAACACGCGTTATCCAACTTTGTCCTTTCACACGGACTCACTGAATAAATCATTCACATTTTCCCTTAACAATGAACGGTGTCATTTAGAAAAACAATACCTCCTACCAAGCGTGAACGCTGACATTTCTGACAATGTACGACCAATGAACCGTCGGCCAAACGCCGAACGCCGAATTTACGATTCGGCTTATCGTCCTCGGCCCCCGTAATTCGATGATTCCAATTTTATTGTCCACGCCTCCGGTGTCGATGAATAAAACGGTAATGGATTTCTTTTTTTTCATGTTATATGGAGTCTTTGAGTGTGCCAGCCAGTGCATTTTTAAATTTTCTTTTGTTTTCAGCCAATTCGAATTTGCAAATATGCTGAGTGGGGCCCAATTTATACAATTCGATATATTTTTTTTTTAATTTGTAAATTTCCTGTCAAATGTATTTTTTTTTCTGTGTTTGTATCGAATATGTGTAAATAAACATCTCTCTCTCTCTCTCAAATTTGGGTATTCACATATTATTGTTACTGGCCGTTTTGTCTACAGTATTTTGAAAATGGAACGTGTGTATTTTAGAAATCGTCTAGTTTCATTTTCAACTACCACTACCACACATACAAACAAATACAGTGAAACAAAACAGTATAAACCCTTTATTATTTTTACAATATTACTGGCTTTTTGTATAAGTTTAAAATGACATTCAAATACCGCACAAAAATACAAACTTCAGACAAGCGCTGAAATCCTGCAAATCCTCAATTTGTTCCGACGTTGTGAGTTTTGTCGAAGATTCTCCTATCGCCCGCGAGATTCATTCTCAAGTCCTCTATTTTAAAATATTCTCCATTTTAAACATTTCCATATTTATGGCTCCGGGTAAGAGCTCTTTATGTCGGTTTGTTTATTGAAGCAAAGCTGTCAGATATACTCGTAAACTCACTATAGGAATAGTTCTCCGATCTTTATAACGATAATGATGTTAAAATATGCTTTAAAATAAATTTCAAGATCCGTGTAAGATACTGAGGTTGATTTAAAAAATGTTTCAGTTCCTTTATTAAACACATTTGGTGTACAGTCAGCAACGAATGTCCATGAACACATCCAAATTTTCATAACACCTGCACGCTGTAAAGTTTCATATGACATAATAAATAGAACATGATGTAATACAAATATCGATTGGACACTTGCTAATAACAGAAAACGGTGTACACTATTTTTTCAAAAGTTGCTGAACATGTTTATTAGATTACGTACTTCTTAACTTCAGTTGAATTTTGACAATCATCGAGAAGAGTGCCAACCTGTCACGTCATTTCATCTCTTTCTTTTATTGTGGGCATGTATATGACACATCGTCGTTGTCTTTTTTTACACCAGCCAGTGTTTCTTGTTTATTTTAGGTAAAATGTGTAGCAACCTCTTTGGTTTGAATTGGATGTGAAAATAATAAATCTGACCAAATACTTTGTGAATTATAATTTCCTTTGACATTTGTAATTACAATTTCTAACTACTTTTGAAAGTAGGTATACTGTTCAGCCACTTTTTAAATTATAATGTCTAGTCACTTTTTGATTTATACTGTCCAGTTACTTCTGAAAGTATACTGTTCAGCAACTTTTGAAATTATATTGTTTAGCTACTATTGGCATTTTATGATGTAAGTGTATTTTTGTTTGTACTTCAGTTCAGTAACTTATGTACAATGAATGTGTCTAGTAACTTTTAAAATCTTATTTTGTTCGGCGACTTTCGTTGCTGACTGTACCTAGCCTACTAAAGGCGTATTGTCTAACGCGTGGGCGCTCGAGGTCGCATGCTTCATTTCGAAAAGCTGTGGTAGCTTAGTGGTTTATAAATCTTATAATAGGTACATATTATTATAATAAAAAGACTTGGTAGCTTAGTGGTTTGACCTATGGCCTCTCAAGCAGGGCTCACACCTGAGTTTTTCGGAATTTACATGCAAAATTACATTTGAAATTGACCATGAAGGAAAACATCACGAGGATCATGCACACGCTTGCGAATAAATTCAATCGTGTATCTAAAGTTCCCAATTCGCACTGGGCTTGCTTGGGAACTATAACCAAAGCCCTCTTTTTCTCGGTAGTGAGGTGTATATTTACAGGCTGGAGATGAATCAGTGCTTTCACCGCCTTCCTACGAACCAATCTTACGTAATCGTCAAAACAATCGACAACTATGTATGCCGCTCTACTTTTATTTCGAACTCAATGGTGGAATCAGTGACGTAGAACAAGCTACCGGCCAACAACACTTATGTACAGCTAACCCGACAAACTGAGGTTTACAACCGCTATGTTCATCCCTTACTAGCGAGCTCAGAACGAAAGTAACAGCAATAACAAGCAACGTGCTAAGTCGAGAGCCGATCGATTCTAGAACTTTCGCCGTCTAGATTTGTTCCTTTGAGAAGAGTTTGGAACGTGTTCAGGCTTGAAAGTCTGCGGATAGCACTCGCGGTTTCTTTACTTTCAATTTATTGCTTGTTGAATCTCTCTTTAGTTTTTATTTTGGGAATCTATCGTGTCGTCGATTATTTTTTGTCCGTCTGTGTATGTTGTGATTCTTGTTGTGATTAGATAGATAAGAGGGTCGAGAGAGTCTAGAGCTCGAGACCGGGCTCGCACCTCTGAGTTATTGTTAATTTATGTGTGAAATTCGCGGTGTAAAGGCCAGATGAACGTAACATCAAAGATTTCGAAAATCGTTTTTTTTTTTCATAAAACTGTTCTAAATGTCATTTCACTTCTGATAGGCAGGAGTGGAGCAAGAGAGGAGAGGCCTTTGCCCAGCAGTGGGACACAAAATAATGCTAACTAAAAAAAAAATTAGGTTAGTAGGGTTATGCACCTTAAATATGGCTGTTATAAATTACATAGAAACACATGGTTAACGCGTCTAGACTGCAAGCCCGACAATCTAACAAGCGAAGCGTCACATGAACCCAACCAAATCGCGTATCCACCAAACTCGAGCTGATTCATATAACACAGAGGCCAACGCAATTTAGCCGTATAATCTCCCTGACCAACGTATTTGGGAACCTGATTGGGAAGCAGCGACGAGCACTCAGAGGTCTTTGTGTTTCGGGTATGGAGTAGTAATTATGTGTCAGTGCTTGTGTTGACGAATAATATCTTCGTCAATGAGTGTGCAGTGTCTGAGCAAATATTGGTCGGATTAACAACTGTAGCTGATTATGTAAACAACGTTTGTCTGTTTGGTATTAGATTCTACGCAAGTTTGCATCCTACGCAAAGTGTCCTTATACATGGGTAGTACCTAGACGCTCCCCAATAGAATGGACCGACGATTTGATATAGGTTGCAGGAACCATTTGGATGCGGGCAGCGCAGGATCGATCGTTAACTCTTTGTCTAGAAGTGTCTAGACCAGTGTTGGTGTAGGGGTAAGCACGCAGCACGGAATGCTGAGGACCTGGGTTTGATTCCCAGCACTGGTCTTTTTTCTGGAGTTTTTTCTGTGCATCTATATTTCAGTTTGTATTTAGTTTGAAATATATGTATTTATAATGAAAAAAAATCTACTTTCCTAGTTAAAAAAAACATCTAAATCAGAGCTCTTAAGAGTATGACAAACACAACACTATTAGTGTCGCTACCTACGCTGTCCATCTGTCTGTCTGTCACGGGACTGTATCTCAAGAACCGTAATAGATAAGGTCAGACGGTTAATGTTTGTATTTTTATTTTGCCGCTAAAACAACAAATAAAAAAGTAACTAATATTAGAATGATTTATGATCTTAGACTGCGTACATTTTATTTTGAAGCAGAGCTCTGCTAACATTGGATAATAATAGATACGGTCGTTTATAGCGTTTATTTTGACGTACTTTCAAATTTGTGTAACCCTGTGCGCCAGTCCAACTCACACTTGTCCAGTTTTAATTAATTAAGTTTTAAAAATGGACTTGAAATATCATGCAAACAGCCCTCGTCTTCTGCCAGTTCTATATTGTTAGGAACTTTTTTTTAAATATCATGGCGAACCAGAAATTATTTAATTTTACAAGCGGCCAGCATCTTATTGCGCCTGGTTGCAATCAACCGCGTCTCCTCAAACGTTACTTGTGTACACAACCACGCACTGTAGCATGTACATAGTATATAGTGTGTGCACGCACTGTTTGAACATACAATGCGCTAACCGCACTAGGCTGCGGTAACTGAACGCCTCGGCAAATTATTGGCACATCTTATGCTAAGCGAGAATGCGTTACATAGCGGTGTGGAGAATTAAACCAGAATTGTTTTCGAGCAAAATGCTGCTTTCGGTTTTAGAGTTGTTTTAACAACAGTGTTTACGAGCCTCTTTACTTTGACAGTGTATTGCGTTTCCGAATAAATGAGAAAATTGTTTTTGAAAAAAAAAACGAGAAAAGTGAGTCGGGCTCGCGCATCGACCATTCCGTACAAGTTCGTAGATATTGGTCGCAAAATATATAAATAATTATCCAGTGTTAGAATTGCTTTGCTTCTAAGTAAAATTTTCGGGTGTGGGGTCATTTTTGTACTGGCTGAGAACCCCTTTATTTTTTGCGGACGGAAGCACAGACAGACATGACGAAACTATAAGGGTTCCGTTTTACCATTTTGGCTCCGAAACCCTAAAAAAGAGATCTTATTTTATTATAAACATGTAGTATTATTTTGATTGACATTGAATTTCATTTATTTATTTTTGTTTTAATATTATTATTATTTTAATTTAAATTTAATTGTATTTCTTTTAATTTATTATTATTATTATTTTCCTTTTGGACATTAAATTTAATTTGAACTATGATTTTAAATTGTGATTATAATGATAATTTTTGCCATATTTTATATAATAAAATTGTTAATTTATGACACTAACGTAACTTGTAAGTTTTGTATACTAACAAAAATTTTGGATCTAGTTATCTGATTAAATGAATAAATTATTATCTATCTATCTAATACCTTTAAACGAGCAATTCTTGTATATATATAATCAGGATCTCGGAAACGGCTCCAACGATTTCGATGAAATTTGGTGTGTGGGGGTTTTCGGGGATGAAAAACTGATCTAGCTATGATTCATTTTCAGAAAACCGCTTTTACTCGTGTTTTCCGGCTATTTTTGTTTGCATTAGAATACAAAGCTAAATTTCGCCGGCTTCGAGCAGATCATAATAGCACAGTAGAAATCGGGTGGTCGCGGATCCAGCCGACCTCGGTTCGATTCCACGTTTTTTTTAAGGATATTAGTTTTTTTTTTTAAGTTTATTTTTCATGAGAAAACGAAGTTTCTTCTTTTGTGAGAAAAAGTTACTTTTTTGTGAGAAAAAGTATTATAGGGAACGTGCAGTAACTATAGGCGGCAGCACTAATGCGACAAAAGAGACACTATGCGGACAGTAAAACAAACTTATCAAGGTAAAGCATTCAAATTGATGGCACCCTTATGACACCAGTTGGCAGCACCGTCTATGTGCACGTTCCCTATTGGGAGCAAAGAACAAGAAAAACCGGTTGTCTGTAAAGTCGGTTTACGGACGATAGTTTAACGTGGCTCACCCCCCCCCCCCCACCCCCTCCGGTTTTTTTGTCAAATATCTTGAAAACGGTGCATCCTACGGCAAAATCAATGAAATTTTCATCCCCCCTTTGATACCCCCACGCTCCCTCTCCCGCAAATATATAATCAGGATCTCGGAAACGGCTCCAACGATTTCGATGAAATTTGGTATGTGGGGGTTTTCGGGGATGAAAAATTTATCTAGCTTGGTCTTATCTCTGGGAAAACGCTTGGTACAGAGTTTCTGCCCGAGCAGAGCTCGGTCGCCCAGATACTTATTATTATATTAATTAAATTATTATTAGGTTATATTAGTGCGCTTATGATCCTCAATAATAGGAACAAATCTAACACGGAAAGACAGCATAAACCACGTAAGTAGCAGTTATCGCAGCCTTTGAAAGTTACGAGGTCATAGGTGTCCACGCGCGGTTGTAAATTGCACCGGCCGGCGGTCGTCCGCCATTTCGGCCATTCCACGTATCTCCACGGCTGGGAGATAAGGTCCACATGGCACTATCCTAAAGGTTATGTAAGGATGCTACGAGATACGTGTAATGCACATTAAAAGCGCTTTCCGTTGACACTGTTGTCGATACTTTTTTTTGCGACATGTCATTGACGTCGGCTATTTTTTTTTGACATGAGGTGGCAAAAAGATGTGGTTGTCCAGAAGAACCTATGGCCTCTGAAGAAGAGGGTCGTGGGTTTGAGCCAGGGCCAGAGCCAGTTGATATTAATCTTAGATTAGTTGCACTAAAAGCGAGAAATAAAAATGTAACCGACTCTAAATGGCTCTAAAATAATGTTTTTCTTATTTGTATGAAGTCGGGAAGTCAGCACGAGTCAGCAGAAGTGGTAGAAACCCAATAGATACACAGCCTGCTGGCTCGTGCTGTGGCACCGATTTCAAACATACTCGTACCAAAATATTTTTTTTTTAATGTATTTTTTTTGAATTATTTATTATTTATTTATTTTTTTACTAAAACATCTTTACGTCAAATTGATTTCAATCAAATCACAGTCTTTTGTTTCCCATGGCGGTCTCACGTCTCTAATCCATCAGAAACAATGTTCTGAGATTTAACGCTCAAGAAGATGTAAGCGATACTGGATAAGCGGCGCGGTCGAGCGGAACCCCCCGGGGGTCGCTAATCTGCCCCCAAACCGCTAACCCCCAAGCCCCTAGGCTGGCTGCCTTCGGCTGAACGTTACCGACAAATTAGACGAGAAAAATTATAGCTAGAAATCTTTGTTTCAATGAGAGTTGGTAGTGATTAATGCTGTGGATTGATATTGTTATTATTGTCACGCAATTATCTATACCTACCCAGTAACATACTTCACATGGATATGTATCAATTTACATAAAGTCTGAAATAGTTATAGACAAAATAAATAATTATCATTTTGATATAATAATGTTTTTTTCTCAGAAATCGATAATTTACAGGGTGTTATAAATTAAATCTAACCTATCCACAACCAATCTGCAGATTAAACCTAGTTTAGACCTGCATAAAAAATCGTGCAAGTTGCATTGCGAGGTCGTAAAGCGAACGAGTTTGAAATGGTCATTCGAACTCCGCAATGTAATGCAACTTGCACGATGTCAACAACTTACTTGTGGTCAGCATGTGTCTCTTTGATTGTTAATGCCATGTCCTCTTTTTTAGGGTTCCGTAGTCAACTAGGAACCCTTATAGTTTCGCCATGTCTGTCCGTCTGTCCGTCTGTCTGTCTGTCCGCGGCTATGCTCAGAGACTGTTAGTACTAGAAGGCTGTAATTTGACATGAATATATATATCAGTCACGCCGACAAAGTGGTTAAATAAAAAAAACTAAAAATATATTTTTTAGGGTACCTCCCATAGACGTAAAGTGGGGGTGATTTTTTTTTCTCGACTAACCCTATTGTGTGGGGTATCGTTGGATAGGTCTTTTAAAACCATTGCGGGGTTGCTAACATGATTTTTCTATTCAGTGATCTGTTTGCGAAATATTCAACTTTAAAGTGAAAATTTTCATTAAAATCGACCTTCCCCCCCCTCTAAAATCTAAACTGTTGGGTGGAAAAATTTTAAAAAATTCAGAATGGTAGTAAATATATCAAATTTACTAGGAAAATTATAGCGGCTAAGATTGCTTGGAAATTATTTGTAGTTTAAGAGTAAATAGTAGCCTAAGGTATAAAACATACCTAAACTTGGATGATTTCCGTACACATACGAAATCCTTAGAAAAATATTACTTGATTTTTTTCGTAATGGCTACGGAACCCTACCTTGGGCGTGTCCGACACGCTCTTGGCCGGTTTTTTCTATTCCGTGATAAAAACAGTGACTTTGAACGCAAATGTACCTACTTATTGCACTAACACAAATTTAATCTCACTGGTAAAGGACTAGTGCGCTCTAAAAGCTCTCTACGATAACGGAATAAATGCTGTACAAGTTTATAATTGAAACCGCAGAGTTGGGTACTAACTCTGGACGCATCTAGACTCCCGCCGGCTAGTTGGTACTTGGGATCAGTAATTAAATCTGCTTGCTAAATACTTTGTTTTATGTCGACTAAGTATTTTAAAGTTTCAAAGTGTACGGTTTGTATTGCATGATGGAAAACAACAGCAGTAGACGTCGGATTTTTTTTATTATAACGGAAATAAATATCGTAAGTTAGGGTTACTGTGGCCAGGGTAAATTAGGCTAATGGGATTAACTCTGTTCAAGTATTTTTATTGCATTAAAATTATGGCTCATTGCCATTGGTGTTAACTGACCACCCACCTATTTTATTGGACCCTTCTAAATGTTGTTTTCATGTAGGTCGAAGTCAAGGTGTATGGATCAAAGTCCCCACTAATTTCTATCTTATCATCTCCTCTACAAATTTTATGACAACGAGTTATGTGACTTAACACCTTGATAATATCGAAAAAACGGCAAGAATAGTTGATATCAATGCGTTACTTAAAAATAAAAATCTTTAACGGCTATCTTCTCAAAATGATGTTCGTGTGAGTTGACATATTACTCATGAGCATCCATGTAAACAAAAATCGAACATGACACATAAACAAATACAGCCTTGCGTTAGGTGTCACTTCAAATCAAATAGCTAGCTCTAGTCTTCTTCTTCTTAGTCGTTCACTCTTGACAGAGTGGTCGTGGTCATGAGGGGTCGCTCTCCGCTGCGGTCGCTACCTTCGCGATCCTTCTCCACCGGTCTCTATTGGTCGCCTGACGAGCGCACTCCGCCACTTGGTTATGGATTTAATGGTATCTGTCCATCAGGTTGGTGATCGACCACGTGGTCTCTTATCCTCAACCCCACCCTGAGTCATCAATCGTTCCATTGCGTTATTTTTGCGGCTAACGTGTCCAAAGAACCTGAGAATTCGTAATAGCTAGTTCCAGTACCTACGTTAATTTTAATCTCAGAACTTCTCGCGAAACTCGGAAACTGGAAACTCTCACACGTAGTATAATCGGACGGAATACATGCAAATAAACGCATCAAACCGGTAACATCAACCGCAATTTCTTTGGCAATTAGCAAACTGCACTAATTAGTGTGTAAACTGTTTGCACGCGGCGCGGACTTGCATACGCAAGCTGGGAGTTACGAATGTCTGGTGCGAGTATGTGTGTGGTTGAATAATTAAGATATTTCACTAATACCCAGAGAGCGAAACTTTGGTGAGCTTTAAAAAAGCCGTGGTAGACTAGTGGTTTGACTTATAGACTCAAACAGGGATCGTGGAGTCGTGGGCTCGAGGCCGGGCTCGCGCCTCTGTTTTTTTTTCAGAATTAATGTCCGAAATTATACACCGTGAAATTTTAGTGGTTGTTTTCCCGAAACGAGGTGATTTAGTATCGATTGTACAATCGATTTATAATTACTATTTTGACTAGAGTCAAAAATCCTATTGTGAAAAACGAAAGTCGAAAATGACCGCAAACCAATAGTAACGCTTCGTTGGTACCTAACCTATCGTACGATCGTACGCTACTTGTACCAACGAAGCGTTACTATTGGTTTGCGGTCATTTTCGACTTTCGTTTTTCATAATTGGATTTTTGACTCTCGTCAAAATAGTAATTATAAATCGATTGTACAATCGAAACTAAATCACCTCGTTTCGGGAAAACAACCACTAAAATTTCACGGTGTGTATGAAATTTATCATGAGCTCTACGATGAAATCTGCTTACACCTGCGAAGAAATTCAATAGTGTACGTGAAGTTACCAATTCGCATAGGACCCGCGTGGGAACTACGGCTCAAGACCTCCTATTCTGGGAGGAGGCCTGTGCCCTGCAGTGTGTCTTATGTTATGATGATTGATGAAACTTTGGTGTCAGTGACAGGCGTATACCTCTTTGGTTTATTGAAACTTTTTTTATACATATTATAGACTTGCGTTTCTTGAGTACGTACGCATGAAAACATAATCGGCAGTCTTTGTCATATTAATAACCTCCTCTTTTTTTTGAAGTCGGTCAAAAAGAAGATTTTTGGAGACAACATTCGATTTTCAATTTATTGTTTTTTTTATTTGCAAATTGTTTAACCGAAGTATTATTGTTTTGCTCGAGCGAAGTTGCCATTGGAGCCGTATTTTCAGAGGTTTCCTTTTCAGAATGTAAGTAAAAAAAAAAAATAGTGCAAGCAACGAAAATATTTGTTTTGTTAAAATTAGATTACTCGTCTTTTCTTTAATGTTTTATTTGTCGCATATTTTTAAATTTATGTACGTACATTACCATTAAAATTATTAAGAATTATTGAGTGTTACAATTTTGTTTTAAAACGTCATCCGCACTAAAGATTCGCTCGCTGTTAATAGTTTTGCATTATTGCAATATCGGTTTGCGGTATTGCCAGTAATTGCTTATGTCAAATGCCTTCCGTCAGCAAAAGAGCTTGTGATATTTTTTTTACCAAAAAAAAAGAAATCCCACAGGTTCACATAAGCGCTAATAAAACCCGCCACACACGTAAGTCGTATCACATTCGCGCGATAAATCAGCGCGCGAATTAATTCATTTCCTCGCACGTGACGTCCGACCGTGAACAGCTGGCTTTAGCGGGCACGTTTCATGGGCGCCATAGAAAAAGGGGAAATAATAAAAGTGTTAGAAAAAACTTGTTTTTGCCTAAATTGTATATGAATAATGGTTAAGGAATTTAGTGTGCCGTTTATTTTGTTATACGAGAGCTTGCTTTTTATTTATTTTTTCGGTTTTTATATTTTTTTTTAGTAAAAGTTTTTTAATGTTCCGTTTAATCTCGTACCTACAGTTTACTGTTTGATGTTGGTAGTGAGGATAAAGTGACTCTTAAAGTTGGTTCTTAATTATTTTGTCACAAAGTTATAGTTACAGCATGTGCTGATTTATCATCATTATTTACTACAAAACAAGATGCCTCCTTCGCCGTATACGCACTTACGCCTTTTTTCATTACCACAGAAGTAAAGCGCCGTTCGTTTACGATGCAAGTTTTTTATTGGTTTGATATACATATTATTGCGAGCCAACTGGGTCGCTGAGTTGTGCAGTAAAACTGAGTTTGGCCGTCTTTGTAATTTCGGTGCCTCACGGGAACGTATTCACGCAATGCCTCTTTTAACTTTTTTTAGACAAATCACACAGGAAGAATGAAGGAAGTTACGTAATTATGCTACTATATATTATTGTGAGGGCTATGCTCGGAGTTTCTACGGGGTCGAATCAGGAACGAGGAGATTCGTAGAAGAACGGGGGTCACCGACATATCCAAACGGATTAGCTCGTTGAAATAGCAAAGGGCAGGCCATATAGCACGCAGAACAAATGGCCATTATATTAGGGCCTAAAAGCTCTCGAATGGAGACCACGCACTGGCAAGCGGAGCGTGGGACTTCCACTAACGAGATGGACGGACGATTTGGTGAAGGCCGCAAGTTCAGGGTGGATGCAAGTCGCTGATGGGGCGTCAATGAGGGAGGCCTATGTCCAGCGCAGTGGATGTCCTACGGCTGAAATGATGATGATGATGACATAATTATGGATTTATTAATGTTACTACTAATGTCGCCTTAGATCTTTAACGTGATTTTCATCATATTAGCCCACTTCCACCTACAGCTAGGTAAAAGCTAATTATAGCATCACTCCACTTTCACAATTATAGCAAATAAATCTTAAGTCATTTGAACGTATACTTATTTCTTCTTCATTCCAATAAAACGATCAGAAATACAGCCAGTTCCAGCGTTTAAGTATTTACGTTTTAATTACCGCCGTAAACAATACCAGTGCATTAACTGCCATACTAATTATTAAATAAGCCTATACTCAAAACGCATTTCGCGAAGCCACAATCCAGCCACAATCGGCTCAAACGGGGCCCACCATCATTCAGACGTAATGCTAATGCTGTTTATTTATTGAGGGTAATCCATTACACACCGTCCAGCTAACACGGCCTCTCCACCCAGCAGATTGCAATCAAAACAGAGGTCTAAACTAATTGGCGAATAGAGCAGCTCCGTCCATTATCACGAGAAACGTGGTCGCCTGCAGAACAAATGAGCTCACGTGTCTTCGTTCATTGGACAGTACTTGAGTTTCAAATAAGGCGTGCCGAAGTGGTCATGTCTTTGTTAAGCCCAGTGTAGCGTGATCTACCCCGCTCTTCTCGGTGAGTTAATTTAGATAGCGTCCAGGTGGTCTGGTTGCTTTTAGTTGGGTCTATCTTAACTGGTTGGTGTAGAGGGCTTTCGAGAAAGGATGCGTCCCTACCGCAGCCTCTCTCAGCGTCTTAGGAGTGCTCACTTCACTTATGTTCTGAGATAAAGTATACAGCTCGGTAAAAGGGGTTGCCTTCGTATAAAAGTAATTAGTTTGCTAAAGGACTTAACATACGACTTTGACGAGTTTTTAGAGGGTCTTAATTTTACAGGGTGAATTATAACTTGACAATTACTTATTCACAGCTCATCCATTTCATCTGAATGCACATATTGACGACGTCGTATATATCAAATTACTTTTCGATAAAAATCAAAATTAAGTACGGCTTTAAAATGAATTAATTACTGACTTAACGAATATTTTATCGGCCCTCCGTCCAATATATTGGAAACTAGCTAATGCTTCGCCCGTGCTGAAGTAGATTAAAACGTGTATTCCCGTGGGAATAAGATATTTTCCCGTGGTAAAAAGTAACCTATGTCACTTTCCAGCCCTTCATCTATGTCCATACAAAAAATCACGGCAATCCATCATCGCTCAGTTTTGACGTGAAAGAAGGACAAACAAACACAATTTTACATTTTGGTCAAACACATTTTTTTTTGTTTGCGTCTCTCATGTGGACATGGCAAAATTTAAGGGTATAGAGCCAATATTTTTTTAGTCAAGTCTACATCGGCGTGTGGGACGCCTGGCCAACTTTCGGCCGATTTAAATAACTATTTAGTTTACTGACTCGGAGTCGCTAATTTTATGTCCACAGGAGAGAAGACTTTTGTTTTTTGAAGGTGTGTATGGTGCATTTATATTATAACATTAGTATGGATTCTCTTGGTACTGCGGGTGTCCAAGTATGGCGCTGATTACTTGCCATCGAACGGTGCACTATCCTATTGTCAAAAAACCTCTCTAACTCTATTTCTCCCGTATACTCATAAACTGCACAAACAGCTACCTCACAGTTACATAAACTGACGGTCCCTATGTACCAAACAAAAAGCATTTTTCCCCATCCCCGCCTCTTCCCTGTCTTCGGACCGTGAATTACTTCACATTTAATGCACGGATGAGTTGGACGGGTCTTAAGATCCATCTTAAGAGCCACTCATGGCTTAAGTCAGGGGCCATTACTGCCTAATGTCCGATGGGTTGTAAGGGAAATTGTTTGTTTTGTTCAGCGCATGACCAGTGAGGACTAGATGTTAATGCTTAAATGGAAGTTATGACAGTCTTTGTTGCTTAATATTATTACGTTACTAGCTGGCCCGGCAAACGTTGTTTTGCCATTATAAATTATAGCCTACGACCTATTCTCAGACCTACCGAATATAGAGAAAAAAGTTTCATAAAAATCGGTCAAGCCGTTTCGGAGGAGTTCGGTATCAAACACCGTGACACGAGATTTTTATATATTAGATATTTATGAAAATTCTTTCAAAAACACTTTTCAATGGCTCTATTAGGTTTTCCCTATTTACATTTAATAATTTTGATGAAATTTCAAATGAAGCGGTTTTCGAAGCGAACAATCGATATAGCTTGGTTTTTCTCCGGGAAAATTAGTTTTTTCGATTTCGCATTAAAACATCATTGCCCAGGTACTTTTAACAATAAAAAAAAAATATTTTGACTGTGTGTACAATCTCAGACATGTATTATACAGGATGTTACAAAATAAACCGTAATAACTGAAGGGTATGGAAGTACTCCAGTAAAGAATTAAATTAGTATATATATATTTTTTTTAGAAAAAAAAGAACAGCGCGCAAAATTACACTTTTATTTACTGTTCATGGGGTTTCAGGCTTTAGGGGTTATTTTGTAACACCCTGTATAAAATTACAAGTTTGTCAGTCTCTAATGTGTATTTTTTATTATGTAAAGTAAATGACAAAAGTATACCGTGGAATTCCCCAAAATGTTATTGTAATTGGAAGTACAAAGACACTCTTTACAATTAGTAAAAATCGTAGATACATTTTGTGCAGTGTGACATAATTCTTCCTTTAGACGTTCAAATTTTTTTTTATATATATTTTTAGTGCACTACGATAAAACTCCACAAAGCCAGCCAATTTATCAAAGCGCAAATAAAACAGCAACATCACGAATAAATTAACCCTATTCATCTCGAAATAAAAACTGCACGAGGGAACCGGATTAACCTTTTTGCTGCGACATGTGTCGCGGAAACAATGCTCGCAAATTAAATCATCCCAGTGAGCGCTGATGTGATTTAGCTGGCTGCTTTAGTCTGTGGGAAAAGGATTACGGTGAAGTTGAAAAGTATTTTAAAACATTTTTAGTCGAAGTCGGGCTTAGTGTTTTAGCTTGTATGTCCTATGCTACGTACTTATAGAATTATCTGAATGGGGGAATTATTGACACCACCAATCAACTGACGTTCTTTTTATGAGCTGTCAAAACACAATCTCCTATAGAGTTTGAATGACAATAGCGACATATGACGTTATTGTTCGCAATGCTCAATCAACTAACTATTTATTTGTTTTAAAGCAACAAAAAATCCAATTTTGCATTTAATCGAAAATTAAGCTGACTTTAAGGGCTGAAATAAAGCTTTTTTTTACTGGAGTCTTGTCTTCAAATTCTTTTTTAATGGTGTCAACATCCCTATTGTGACACTGTAAAACCTTTTCGCAGAAAGGAAAGAGTCATAGTGACTTTGCATTGCTTGACAAGCAAATTAAATAAAACGTTTTATGACGGGTTAGAAATTAAAGGGTTCGATAGTACTACTAATAGGTTCTTGTCGTGTCCCCAAATATCATAATTTTCATTTGTATGAAAATAATTTGTGAACCAATATTTTCTTCAGAATTGCTATTGAACTAATCTAACGTGCTGCATTCTATAAGATGACATACAAAAAATCCTGAAAACAGCAGGCTTATACATGTGTTTCATGGCATACGTTTGTATGGCAATTGAAATTATGTGAAATGAAGTGATATCACTACTATGAACCAACCTATACATAACCTACCTATACCTGACTTGTTCCCTGTAATTCGAAAGTCCAATATATTTCCATTTACATAGCACACTTTGACCCTAAGCCCCTAATCAAATGCTTATCCCGATATTCAATAGGCAGAAGATTGAATGAGGAAAGATCCCATCTTGACTCAATTTGATCCAAGCGCGGCCAGTGTGTGACGGCCACTCAAGACAAGATTTTAAACAAGTACAATTTGAAATGAAAAACTTAATTTTTTATCCGATAAATAAGTGGAATGAGCCAGTTGTAAAAGAATATTTGAAGGATAGGGGGCCGATCATCCATCAGAAAAAAAAACGAAAATAGAGAATAACTCGGTACTTAGTATTAGAAATGTAAGTGGAATAGAAGCACATTACACAGCATTTTATTAAAAAACACTAGTCAAAAATATTGTCAGTGCCTTGTCAGTGCCGTAATTTTGTAGTAACACACTGATTTACGCAATTTTCAATTGGTATTTTTACTTATGTGATTTCAAAAATCAATCCCTAGGGCCCCTATTCTAGGTGCCAATAAATATCTTTATTGCAGTACCGTAGAAATAAATAGATTTTTCATCTTTGATACTCGGAAAGTGAGGTAAATCATAATATCATAAAGGCATTGGCTGTCAATGGAACACGTACGCATTCAGCCAACCATTACGGCATATACATGGTATAATTAAGTACTGAGTTTTTTTTGTCATATTACTCATATTACAAATTTTATAATGCCACTGAAATATTATTAAATTAAGAATCTATTGTAGAATCTCCATACAACGTCACCGAAACGGGAAAATTGGAGCCTAGATGTCGAGGTCTGGATAAAACAACGCTGGACACGCTTTTCAATTCTAAACTAGATATCAATTATATTAGAAAACATTTTATTCCTACAAATGATTTGTAGTTAACTAAACATCTCAACTCGTCTCAGCGATTCCGAAGTATGTGTTATCCGAAACAAAAGAACGCTCCGAAATAAAACGTTAAAAGATTTTCACCCAGTAAATAAAGAAAACGAAAGCCCAAAAGTTCTTCAATTTTAATAATAGAACGCCCTTCCGTCTGCCAGTAGATATCAAACATTGTTTTTGGTGATATAGAAGGCATTGTCTGAAAGAATGCTTAAAGGAATACTTTTAAAAAATAATTTTGAAATACTTCGAGAAGCTCCCTGGCTTAACCAACTTAATTTGGACTTAGAGTAACTTCTATTGCGAGGGGACAAGGCCATTTTTTCTCTGTCCAGGTACTGATCTAAGTTGGTCGTGCTTTAACAATGAAGTTTTTCGATGTCTGCAGCTTCGCGGAAGGAAGACATGAATATCTTACGCGTTTCCGTTTTATATTATTTCATATTGTTATGCTCTGAGTAGCTAAGAATCTTAATAGCATAGTGGTTTGACCTATGCTCTCTTGAGTAGAGCTCGGGGGCTTGAATCCGGAGTTGCACCTCTGAGTTTTTCGGAATTTATGTACGAATTTACACTTGAAATAACCATAAATTTACCATAAGCTTTTCAATTACATATTACAGTTCAAGCCAGCCGTCTCAATTTAAGTGGAGGTTTGTTCCTAGCAGTGGAATACTTATGTGTAAAACGACGATGATGTACCTGAGAAGTGTTGTAGGAAAATAACGAAAAATATTTTTGGAGGGTTTAAGAGGAATCTAATTACAATGGGCTACTAAAAAATATAACATAAACATACAGTTTTAATACTTTTTCTTTAAACTCTTATCGTAGTCTATCAAAAACGGAAGACCGCAAAAAATAACACCGCAGGCCTTAAAGGAGTTTTTTTTTTATCTCAAATCCCACTACGAGGCCTAAGGCGAACAAGTGCCAACAGCCAAATATTTACTTTTTCTTTTCTGAAACTTGCGTTACACTTGAAATTTAAAACCTATTTATGACTTCATAAGGTTGTTTTTGGATTTCTTAAATTGTTTAAGATGCGAGGTTGGGTAAGTAAACTGTCGAAACTGGCAACGCAAGATGCCATAAATGTCCTATCTGTGAAGTTTGACATGTAACGTGTATTATGGGAATTAGATAACTGTAATATGGCAACATTCTTGCCCGAAGGCAAGCGTTCCCTCGATTTCTTTTGCTTTTTTAATACTTGGGAACAAATAGCCCGAGGTGTTTACTCGTTAGACGTTTTTATTAGAGTTAGAATATAATAACAACGGAAGATATTATGGCATGGCGGAAAATTATTTTTAACTTTTTGTAGAGTTAATAAAAAATACGTTTACCCATTGTAAATAGTACAATAAGGGAAAAGTTCGCCTTTTTGCATCTGTTTCTTTTGTTTTTTATTTACAATAAAGAGTATTAGAGATACATACGTACAATATAAATAATAATATTAATGTGCTTATATGTTCTTTCTTTCTTAAATGGTGGATTATTTTGAGTTAATAGACTCTTGATCCAAGAGTGCGATATTGTAGTCAAAAATTATGTGACGATTACATCGTAGGTACATAGCATGACACGTGCTATGCCCTTATTTCGAGTCTTCTGTTTATAGTCGTACTTATCTGATCTCTATCATGTTGTTCTGTTTTATTATTATATTAATGTCTCAAACTAAATACAAACTGAAATATAGATGCACAGAAAAAACCCCAGAAAAAAGACCAATGCTGGGAATCGAACCCAGGTCCTCAGCGTTCCGTGCTGCGTGCTTACCCCTACACCATCACTGGTCTAGAAGTTAGCGACGAATCTTTCCCATACATCGTACACTTCAGTCTGTTATAATCACATTATTTTGAAATATATGGTTTCACGGGATGACCGTAAAAGTAATAAAAAATGAAGTTGAAGAAAATAAAAAAATAAATAGAAAAAGGTACTTCATACTTAACTTATATTAATGTCGCTTTGATTTTGTTTCAGGTAATTTGTTCATCAAGAATATTTAAGTTTCCTGTCCTTTCGTGGCTAACTACAACAAGAAATGTAAGATGTGCTTGCAGAAAACAGGCGAGTGAATAGAGTCGAATTATTGAATTTTTATTTCGTTGCTTATTGTTTTATGGATAGTAAAGATAGTGACAATAAGAGTTCAAAGGAATTATTCGGCAGAAGCGTGTTTTTCGGTACGCCCAAGTAACTAGAGGGTTCTCCTCTGCGTAGTTTGCCTTAAAGAAAACTATTGTATAACAGTAGGCAAGAGAAGTTGCTAGGATATGACCAGAATAAACCAAGACGACTCATACGACTTCTTTTTATAATATGATAGGGGCAAACGAGCAGGCGAGTCACCTGATGGAAAGCAATCACCGCCACCCATGGACACCCACAACACAAATTGAGTTACGGATGGGTTGCCGGCCCTTTGAGAAAAGAGTAGGCTCGTTTTTTGAAGATCCCTAAGTTACAAAAGTTTAGTTGGCTACTTATAGCTCTTTTAAACAACAAACAAACAATTTGACTCTTTCAATAAAAACTTAGTTTTAAAATCTCGCTACTAATCCACAAACTCTAAAAAAACAATGTAAGAATAATAGCCATCCTAAAAATATGACCATAAACCAATTAACAATATCCCTCCCTATTAACTTCTCTGGCATCCCCAAACGTTTCCGCTTATCGCCATTCCGCGCGGTTGGCGCCACTGACGCGCCAACGTCTTTATTGGCCATTCTGTTCATACCGCGTTGTTGGCTGCCCTGAGTTATGCTGTTATGTAGCATGATAAGAATGCTGGCTGTTTTTATTTCGTAGAGGAATAAAATGTCTCGTAATCTTCATTTCAATATTAGAACAGAAAAAATACCATCTAGAAAAGCCATAACCTGTCAAAATAATGTATGGAAAATGGTCACTAATATACAATTAAATGTTTATGTCTCACTGTCTTTTTGAGCGGCAGGTAGAGTCTCGATATAAGAGTTTCGAAACGATGCCTAGGATTTACATTAATAGTAATGCATATTAGTTACTTAAGTTATTTCAAATTATGAGTCACAGGCGCATTAGCAAAAATCTGTTCATGTCAGGAAAGTCTTCCTAGTAAGTATTTAAAAGATTTTTTAACGGACTTCAATAAAGGACGATCGTCCTTTATTGAAGTACGTTAAAGGCTCTATGTATTTTTAAGTATTATGCTTAACAATTTTGGTCACATTTAGAAAATGTTATTTTTTGTTTTGTTTTAAAGGATGTACTTAATATTCCCAAGGCGATTAATGTTCAACATGAAAAAATATTAGATTTTGAAGTCGGTTAAGAAAAAAATATATAAAGTACAATTCAAACTTATTTTTTTTAATAAATTTTGATACGTATAGTTCTGGATGGCGCTTCTACATTACCGAAATTCTAAGTCACCCGTATAATATTTCAAGCTTCTAATTACTTCCAAAAAGCCATACTCGAAAGGTAATAATTACCCGCGCATTATTCGTCCCGCGAGTGTCATCGGCGGCGGTTATCCGTAATTTCGAATTAATTAAGTTTTAGTTTGGCCGCGCTACACGCGACACGTGTTTATGGCATGTATTACGGTTAGTATGATTGTAATTTAGTTGGGCCTTTGTGACGGATGTTAGGCCAAATATATTATGTAATCATCATCATCCTAATCATCATCATAATCATCGTTATCTCAGATTATATATGGCCCACTGCAGGTCACAGTCCTCTCGAAATGAGAGGGCTCGGGCCATGGTTCCCACGCGGGCCTAGTGCGGATTTGGAATTTCACACACATCACTGAATTTTGTCGCATGTGATATTTTCATACACGGTAAATGTCATATGTAATATTAAATTTTTTGTCAAAATTACTTACCCCCTATTCCACAAACCTCTGATAAGTGCCTTTTATCGGGACGCAGCTGAAACACGACCCTTTACTTGTTGATCCGAAGTGAATGACAATAATGTACAACCTAATACTTCAAACTCTCATGTTAATGCTATGAGGTTTTGCATTATGAGGTCGTGCATTATTGTCCCTCATTCCGGGTTGATTTAACCCACATTCGTACCTTACCTTTATGGGTCGATTTCTGAGCGTTTTGTCAGCGTTTTTTAAATTTCATTAGTGTCACTCGATTATTGCTGTAAAATAATGATAAATCGCGACAACTTTGGATAAAATCAGACTAAGCCTCGGTACCGCCACACATTTATATAAAAAGTTAACTCTGATCATCATCCCCCTCTGCAATATTTACGTCGACGGTAATGAAAAAAAACGCGGCGGTCAAAACGCTCTGAAATCGACCCTTATACTAAACATCTTGAAAGTCCAAGAAGCCTCAAAAAGACCTCAAAAAAATCCATCCAGTCTTCGATGGACCATTAGCCAAGCCTGTCCATAATGGGCAGCTTGAGTGGCCGCCATCAGTTACACGCCGCACTGCGCTGGCAAAAATGGTCCCGGCTTGCTAAGTCGATGTGTGTGTCTATCTAAAGAAAGTGAAAGAAAAGTGTGATAGAATTTACACAAGCCCTTTCATCCTGAGAGGAGGCCTGTGCCCAGCAGTCTGACCTATGTGAGCCTAAAATGAAGATGAAGTGTTATTATAAGACTGTAATAATGCAAATAATTTCTACGTCTTGTTTTAATTTGGCATGACAATAAAAACACAAAACAAAACGGTTCCGTCAAGCATGAAAAATTAAATAAAAAGTAGCAAACATCTTAGTGAGTGTTTACTAATAGGCGTACTCGAACGATTTCATAATTTATTATAATAATTATTAATGGCCAATCTCAAAATGAGCTTCCGAACTCAAACTCATCGCTCGCCGTTCCAAATTCGAAAAATACCAACACCTAAAAACAAAAGCCGAATGACTACGCACAAAAACAGCCAGTAACGTTCGCATCAAGACGCCCCATTAACTTGATGAAGAAAGTATTTTATAGCGCAAGTTGCAACCCTAATTACACAGAGTAGATAACTGCAGAAGGCCCATTTACTGCAAGAACTTGATTTGAAACACGTACTTTGTACAAAGGCTGTATGGAGCAGATCTTCTGTATTTTGTCAACTTTGTGACTAAATTTCAAGAAGTTCAATGCGTTTACTAAGAGGGAGTAAGTACCTCTCACTCATTTCTTTCAAGAATGACCGTGACGAATACAAAGGCGCTAGGGGTTGTAAAAAAGCTGTAAAATGTTAACGCGATTTGCATTCATATTAGATTGGTTTTAGTGCGTTTTAATCACTGGCCTCTTTATTTTATGACTTAGGAAAGGCAATTTTTGCAAAAGGATAGTAGTAAAAGCCACGTAAAGCGGAATTTATTACAAGAAAACGTGGACGTCATTAATCCATTTCGTAATAAAAAATTATTAGTGTAGGTATAATGTCAACCTAACACATTGGTTCGCTGCCGCCAATGCATATTATGCGTTTATGTGATTTTCACCTTATGCCACTGCTGTATTTTTTACGGGTGTTTAACGCACATATGCGTTTACGGCGCCTGAGGAAGTCTTCGACCTGAGTGACATCAGCGAATGCGTTAAAAGTCAGTGTTAAAAATTATGTAACAAAAAAAAGTTTGTGCTAATAAAAATGTTTAGTTCATGCTTTTTTGCTGACTATCTTTTTTGCCCTTGGTTACCAATGTAGTACTCGTCAATACGAATCAACGAGCCCAAACTCGATGCGGTCGTCGTTTTATTACTGAGTTCCTATGGCCACCCTCCAGCTTTCATCATCAGATCAGCTCCATGTTATAATAATTTTGGATTATCATCGGATTTATACTACATGCATGCAAAATTTCAACTCAATCGGTGGAATAAGTATATCTACTTCAAATTTAAGTTGAAAGATTCCACCCAAACAAACATAGATACATTGCTGCAAGTTAATAAAAACCGGCCAAGTGCGAGTCGGACTCGCGCACGAAGGGTTCCGTACCATTATCTATAAAACTTGCGGTTTACGATTTATGACGTAGGTATTAAAAAAAACTACTTACTAGATCTCGTTCAAACCAATTTTCGGTGGAAGTTTACATTTTTTAGTTTTATCATTCTCTTATTTTAGAAGTTACAGGGCCCGGACACACATTTTACCACTTTGGAAGTGTCTCTCGCGCAAACTATTCAGTATAGAAAAAAATGATATTAGAAACCTCAATAACATTTTTAAAGACTTATCCATAGATACCCCACACGTATGCGTTTGATGAAAAAAAATTTTTTGAGTTTCAGTTCTGAAGTATGGGGAACCCCCAAAATCTTAATGCGGTTCACAGAATACATCTACTTACCAAGTTTCAACAGCATAGTTCTTATAGTTTCGGAAAAAAGTGGCTGTGCCATACGGACGGACAGACATATAGACAGACATGACGAATCCGTTCGTAAGGGTTCCGTTTTTTGCCATTTGGCTGCGGAACCCTAAAAATTTTGTTGAAAAGAAGACAACAATAAGGGAACCAAGCCGACAATAGGTACTTGGCTTTAGATCTAGGTACTTAACATAGTTCTTCTCCGTTTGCACAAAAATAAATGAACAGATCAGTACTAGGAGAATGCTGTTAGGTCTAACTAAATACATCTATAAATGAGGCACTAATTTTTAATCATCCGTGCAAATCCTAATGCTCTTATTGGTAACACACGCCATTTCCGGCTGGGTCCGTCCCTCGCTCGTCCGCTTCCGGTAGACAATGTCCGGCCCGCCTACGTCCGATCACCGATTTCCGGTCTATTCCGAAGCGTGGAAACCTACGAAACGCGTCTCTAATTTCGATTTTTGAATTTTGAATTTCATGGAACGTTCCAATTATGAATTTGTTTTGAATTTGGAATAATGGAGGCGAGGCGGTTATTGGAGCGTTATTCATTTGTTTAGTTGAGTTTCCCTGATTTTGGCAGGCGGCCGTTTGAAGTGTGGAACGCAATGGGAATTGATATTTTCAATTCTGTCGCTTTAAAGATAATTTCAATAGTCATAAAACAAACATTATATTAACGTTTGAAGTTTTTATTGCAAATGTAGTTTTCACAAATTTTAAACAAATCAAGGAGTCAGTTTTATTTTCAGTACGAATAAAATTTGCTAGAGTGTTCCTTTGTAGTCTTTTCTTGAAACGTGATTCAACGTGGTTATAAAGATTTTATGAAAAATGTATTAAGTAAGTATGTCATAACATAAGTAGGTAAAACTATGTAAAATGGAAAGTGAACCGACCATTAAATAAAATATAAAAGACGCTATTCAACTCATTCAAATTTCAAACATCGCACATCGCGGCACTTTGTCTAAACTCTGTTCTTCAGAGTTTAAAACTTACAAATTTTACCGCTAAAATTCAGCGCATAACTGAAATTTAAGAAGCACCCAAGTCGAATTGACACCAGCTAGATAAAGTTCGAACAGCGAAAGGCTATTTCCGTTTGAGCCACGGAAAATATCGCTCGGGCTATTCGAGCCACCATTTCAAACGCTCAAATGTGCAATCTTTCAGCGCTATACGTTTTCGTGATTTAAGCTTCAGAGTTTTAATGTAGGATGTGTTGAAATGAAATGGGATTTTGCCGTGCTGCTTTTATTTTGTTTTAGCGAAAATTGGAGAGATAAAGCAGTATTGCAATCACTGCGCATATATTTTGCCAGTCTCACGCAATTCCTTTGTTTCTTTACTTACTTCTCCTCCCACTAATATTAAAAAAATGTGAAAGTTTGCATTATTTCAGCCGAAAGACGTCCACTGCTGGACATAGGTCTCCCAAAAGGCTCGCCAAACAGATCGAACCCGTGTTTGTATAGATGGGTGGATTTGTAGATGTTTATTACTCGTTCACGCTAAAACGGTGTGACGGGTTCTGAAGAAATTTGGCACGCAAATAGTTGAATTAACCTAGATTAACAAATATAATACTTTTTATTCCGGAAAATTACGTAGTTTTCGGGATTAGCTATAAACGTATTCTTTGAAGATGGAGTCGCGGGCGGCAGCTAATACGCTAAATCAGAATGACGGGGTCTTTTGCAAAAGGGTCAATCAACTTTTAAGTATATCTCGATGTCATGGCAATGTCTCCTGGATCACTCAATAAAAGTATGATTTTATGGGGTACAAATCCATCAAAAATTAGAAGTTTATTTATTTATTCATGTATTCGGGCACAAACGGTACAATAAAACTTACTCTACAAACGGTTACATTAAAAATTAACCAACAAAGTTTCCACAACAAACACAAACACACAAAGTTGTGACAATTATATGCCAATTACTTCATGGCTGATCTCATAAGCATGCTGGTAGTATGCAATACAATACATTAACTCTTTCTTGTACACCACATAATAAAAAGTATAAGGGCAATAATAGTATAACGAAAAAGTACACGGTAAGCTATGGGCATTATAACTGTAGAGCTATCTTTTCGAGGCGCCTTTGAAAACAGAAAGAGGTAAGACACTGTAAGCAGGTGATGCAATTACATTACTAACATTACAAACATTTTTCGAAGCATCTATATCTTCTGTTGTCTCACTATTGTCTCCTGTCCTGACTCACAGGACAGGGGACAACACTTGAAAAATTGACTGACTCAACAAATATTTTTTTATTCATATCCTATTCTTTTTTATATGAAAGGGGGAAAACGGGCATGCCGGTCACCTGATGGGAAGCAATCACCGCCGCTCATTGACTGACACCCGCAACATTATGGGTGCCTCAGTTGCGTTGCCGGCCCTGTATTAGATTCGTACGAGTACAATCATAATGTCACGACATTCCTCAGTTAAAAAAAAAACAAATTTTAATGACTCTATACTAGGTACACTTAACACTTTTTGTAACATAGGCACCTACATTCAAAACTAACCGTCATTCTATACCATAGACTCGTGTATCAATTTTATTCCAATCCACAGACAATACAGATAATATAAGAACTGGCACAAAACGGAGTTCCCTCGTCTATTGCAGAAGTTTGCCGACAAATTTATGTGCATATTGGATCGCTATTAGGAACTTGGTGCGGGAACCCAATTGAATTTTATTTGTGGGCGTCGTTTTGCTTTTTGGTCTCTTAAAGGCTTTTTGATGTAATGTAAATGCTTGACTTTTCATACAATCGATGTATTCGTAAATTAAAATATTATAAAGAAAACCACCTCAACCTCCTCTCGTTCCAAACGTCACCGTAATTTATCTAAAACAAACTGTTACCGTAATTTCTTCTGTTACCGTAATTCTATAAATATGTTAATTTAATAAACTGTTACCGTAATTTATCTAATGAAATTAAATTTTATGCAATAGAAACCCAGCAGGTTCAGGCTAATTTTAAAGACTTTTTATTAACTTGCAATTTATGTAAGTATGTACATATTATGTACGGGTTAAATCCTAGAAGTTGAATTTGACCCACTTCCAGTGGTCGGATATTTACTTGAAATTTGGTTTATGTAAGTTGGATGACAATGCAATATCAAGCGAAAAAGCTTGCAATGAAAATGAAATTTTTATCAAAACCTTATTAGCTATAACTATAGCGAAATTAATAGTAGGTACAGTCAAGAAAACTAAATGGCGTACCAGGGTGGAACCATTTCGTAACCAATTTCACGATGATTTCTTTAGCAGATGTATGGAATGTCAATATGGCATTTGCTATGTAAAGGGATCACCCTGGTATGTGATTCAGTTTCTTCGGCTATACATATTCCGAGATACTCTAACTGCACAAGTGGTTCGCAAAGACATTCCTAGTTACGAGTAGGAATGGAATCTTAGCTAAGGACTCAAGGTTTGGAATTAGGTCTGGGATTAGCTGGCGGAGATTGTAGCAATCGAAGTGATTATAAAGTCTTATCTTGCCTTGGGAATAAACTCTATAAACCTTGCGAAGAACTTATCCGTTTTAATTTGATATGAGTGTATTTATAATTATGTGTCAATAGGTAATAGAAATGACGCTAATATTCTTAGTGAACAGTAAACAGGCAGAGATGACGATGACAATATAACTGAATGAGATAAAACTCTTATCAAAAATGGAGTTTTTTTTAATGCATTATATTCACGTCACATTATCACTAAGAAAGCGAGGCAAGACGTTGATTTCAACTATTGTTTCAATATTATTTGTTTTTATTAGCAGAACATTTGCTTTTTTTTATTCTGATATGGAGGCAAACGAGCAAACAGGTCATCTGATGGAAAATGATCACCACCGCCCACAAATATCAACAACTCAATTGAGTCACCAATCTGTTGCCGCCATTAAAGGAAGTATAAACCCTTTTCTTGAAAGCCCCGATGTCATAATTAAACAATGTAGACGACCAGATGGCCTAGTGGTTAGAGAACCTGACTACGAAGCTTGAGGTCCCGGGTTCGATTCCCGTGTCGGGGCAGATATTTGTATGAAAAACTTTTTAACAAAAAATTAAACCGTCGAAAAAACTGAAAAGCAAAAAATAATACCTTTTTTGTTTGACCTTAATCTAGGTACCAGTTTGAAGTCGGTGCCTCAGCACTTAGCCAGGAGGAGTGGACCTATAATCGTCTACCTGATTGGCTTCTATCACTCCTCCTGGCTCGTGCTGAGGCACCGACTTCAAACTGGTACCTAGATTAAGGTCAAACAAAAAAGGTATTATTTTTGCTTTTCAGTTTTTTCGGCGGTTTAATTTTTTGTTAAAAAGTTTTTATTTTGTACTTTTTTCCATCCTTGGGGTAATTTTTTTTCCAAATTTATAATACCAACTTCAAGGTATACCCTATCTATTCTATAAAAAAGAAATATGAAAATCAGACTACTCTGTATAAAGTTAGTCAATCTTCCCCTGTTTTCCTACCCTTAGGGTACGAGTATTATTTCCAAATTTAAATGGGACCACCCTTGGGGTATACGCTTTCCAATAAAAAAAGAATCATCAAAATCCGACTACTCTGTAATAAGTTATGCGTGGTCATATAGTACAATCAGTAACTGAACAATCAATCATCCCCTGTTTTTCTACCCTTAGGGTAGGAATATTGTTTCCAAATTTAAATGGGACCACCCTCGGGGTATACGCTTTCCAATAAAAAAAGAATCATCAAAATCGGACTACTCTGTAAAAAGTTATGCGTGATCATACATAAAAAAAAAATAAAAAAAATATATATATATACACGTCGAATTGAGAACCTCCTCCTTTTGTTTTCGTCGGTTGAAAATACGAATGTTTGTTCTCGGGTCTTGGGTGTTTAATATGTATTTAAGTATGTATCTATCTATATATTTAAGTATGTTTATCCGTTGCCTAGTACCCATAACACAAGCTTTGCTTAGCTTACTTTGGGACTAGGTCAATTGGTGTGAATTGTCCCGTGATATTTATTTATTATTTTATTTATTATTTATTTAATGTCATTAATTAATTAATTATTATTAAGTCTATTTTTTAAAAGGAAAATGAGGTGAATCGGTAGCATAATCTTTGATATATTTTTAGATTGCCAGTATTGTGTTTGTTCGAATTCTGCACGTGGAAACGCAACCTTAGACAGCTTCAGCTTATCCAGTTTTTATCGTCGCATATTGTTCCTTCCAATTTACTTAACCGTGTTGCGAAATTTCCTTTAATCTCCTCTAAAACTTTGTCCGAAACTAAGTCCAACTTCAGAACAACTGCGGCATCATTAGTTCCCTTGCTTTCAGATAACGCTTCGAACTATATCTGCTGAATAGAACTCTGCTCTTTTGTTTTGGCGTTCTTGTTTTGTTTTTGCCGAAATGGGATTTCTTGTCTTGCCTTTTGATAATGTTGTTCCTGTTTTTTATGCTTCCATTCCACATGGCGTGGTGGAATGGAGAAAATTATATTTCTTGTTTGCAAGTAATGTGTCCACAAATATATATTTCTCTAACGTATTCAGTGCCGGGAGCGCATATATTCGTTTTCGTGACTTTCGCCTAGTGCCTCTGTCATACTATGGCAGTCATTGAACGCAAATGTGCGATTGTGGCACCTGTAGAAGTCTCGAGCCTGACAGCCGGCAGCGAATGCGTTATACCTTGACAAGCTCGTGCGCGGCGCTCGGCGGAACCCTGTCGCAGGGAGCCTCTGCTGTCCTTAACAAGATTGTTTTTAATAAGTGCGGCAAACGCTAACTGCGACAGGGTTCCGCGTAGGGTCGCGCACGAGCTTGTCGGACTATTAATAGGTGCTACTTTGAGAACAAAACCAATCTTACTGTCTGCAACCTACAAAGCATTGGTTTGGTAACTGTTTTTATTTTTTTTAACATAAGACTGGAATTGACCTCTCTCATCTGACGAAAAGTGCAGATGAGGCCGACGATGTTCTAGTTCAGTAACAGCCTATTCACTATAGCCCTGAAGATTCCTACACGGTATCTGAGAATTAATTCGGAATATTGAGATGGTTGGGTTACATTTACCAAATACCACTGTAAAGGATTATAATTTTTTTTTTGATTCAAGACGAACTTTCCCCTTATTCGCCGAAACGTACACTTTCACCATCGACCAATGTATAAAAACATCATGTCAACCGCAATCAAGAAGTCCTGAAAAACATTTACAGCGGTGTTCAGTCAATGTAACACGACCACCTCCTGAAATATTCAGGCTATTTCAGGATAATACTCGAGCAAAGACTTCAGTTCCTAAAAAAATACAAAAAAACATCCTTATAAGGGCCACAGACTTTTTTAAGCACTAATTTTTTGCATTAAAAAAAAAACAAAATTAACCAACACTTTCTTAATTATCCGTCTTGCTCGCACTTAATCCTCCAGTGTTGCCAGACTCAGTATATCCTGTACCCCCAATTATCCTAACTGCCAATTAGGAATCCAACAAAGCTAAGGAAGCATTACTCATTTGTAAGGAAAAATAAATCCACGACCCAGAAAAATGTCGCCACTATCTGACCTACTTCCCGGCGCAACGACCCTGCCACAGGGTTGCCAGATTGAACAATCAAATTTATATCCCAAATCGGCGACGATACTGCAATGCTGCGTAACCAACGATGGCTAATTCCGCGTATCTGACTGGGGCAAATTTTGCATGAGAACGTTAATCACTACATAGTATAAAACAAAGTCGCTTCCCGCTGTCTGTCCCTATGTACGCTTAGATCTTTAAAACTACGCAACGGATTTTGATGCGGTTTTTTTTAATAGATAGAGTGATTCAAGAAGAAGGTTTATATGTATAAAACATGCATTGCACCCGTGCGAAGCCAGGGCGGGTCGCTAGCATTAAATATATATATGGCTTCTTACTGGCACATTAGGTACTTTATTTTAGCCTTTGGGGTTGGCAATGCGTCTGCAATCCTCCGTTATTGTAGTTGTCCATAAAGTGTGACTAACCATCATATGACCCATTTGCTATTTGAAAATCATCTTTTTCATTGAAAACAGAACTGGCAACCCTATACCAGCCAGCATTATTTTAAGGCGAGCCCGAAATTCACACCACTCGGCCAAAGGAATTCAAAACATACATGTTACGCAGAGAATCCAGATCAGCTTGCCGCCATGTTAATTTAATTTACGAATTTATCTAGTGAATGATCATGCGCATAAAGTTTATAGACGGCGGGTAAACGACTGTGTGTCGGTTTTACGCACCGCATGTTATAAACAGGGTATTAAACTTGTTTATGTCAATAAAAGTGTGCATTTTTAATTCGTTATTTGATTTATGAGACTGAAAGTCGTGAAGCGAGCTTGTAAAAGCATAACAGCGTTTGGAAATATATGCGTTTTAATTTAGTGTTTTATAGTTTCAGTAATTTTTTCCAAGTCGGGAATTTATTGTATGCATTTCACAGGGTTACATATTTTTCAGACACAATATGCAAATCGTTCAAGGAAATATTGCAAGTGTTTACAGCATGTTTAAACGTTTTTACGAAGCTTGTGCAGACATTGCGAGATGTTTTAGTGTGCGTGACCGATGGTATCCACAGCGTATATATTACTTATAGATAGTCAAGGTATTATACACGACTTACAACAATGTACAGAAAATGTATACACTAAATTAGTATGGGTATTAAACACAATATTTAGCATGCGAGTCCGCCGAGAAGAATCTCGCTAAATCGGAAAATGCCAAGAAAGAATACAAAAAAGTCAACTGATAATACCGTAAGTAATAATGAAAGCAAGATATTTTTTAAATAACAATCCTAAGATATGACCAGACGAATACCAAAAATAGTTATTTTTCTTTGCCTCAGAAATCGTAACGTAAATAATAAAACAACAAAATTCATTCAACTACAATTTATTCACAATCACTGCCGATAAATTGTTTGGAAACTCTCATTCCGGACTCTAAACCGTCGTAACTACCAGAAACTACGGACAAAAGAATCGTAAACAAGTCCGAATCGGGGTAAAAAGGCCTAGAAGTGAATGCATTCGGTAATGAGAGGCAGAATTAGACTTCGGGCGGCTTCGGGCGAGGTCGGGCGCCGTCGTAAATTGTCACGTTTGAGATGGAACCCAACGAGAGTTGTTTGGAACTCTGGAGGTTCTGTAGCTTGAAAGTTTGTAATTTTGCGCTGTTGTTACTTGTTACTATTAAGTTGGGAGACGTGTGAATAGCGGCGTCTAGGCGGGACGATTGAAACTTTTAATTATTACTAAAACTGTTTTCTTCAAAAGATCGAGTAAGTAAATAATACAAATTAATAATCCTGCTCCAAGCAGTTTCTTATTCCTTGATCACACGTACCGAGCAAACGGGCGAGACAGTAAAATGTTTCTCGGCCGAGACAGTGATGTAAGCGAGTAGCTGTTCACACGTGTTTTGACATTAGCACAAATAAAGTTTCTATGTTCGTAATGATAATATAAAAATCGTGGGAGTTCCAAAATACAGGATACCGCCCGTTGGCGTAGAATTATAAAATTTGGCAAGAAGTGAGGTCAATTAGCACAGTCTGTTCAGTTCTCATGTGGCCGAGTGGCGAGACAGTGAACGTTCAGACCTGCCGAGTGAGCGAGCGAGACAGAGCCTAACACGTGCTCGGCCTAGTAGATAGAACGGGGGCCGGAGCTACTGTCTTGCCGCTTCGTTCGGCCGAGCGCACGGCCCAGCACTCGGCGCTATGTTTATACGCACCGAGTACTCGGCCGAGAGCACTGTCTCGCCCGTTTACTCGGTACGTGTGATCAAGGCATTAGAGATGGTATTTCTTCTTCGTTCAACCGGAATGTATACCCTCCTAAACACAATTTTCCAAATCGGTCCTTAGTCTTTGTGTTTTTTGATGTCAGTTAAAAAAGGGCAGCGTGGCGAAAGATTCGCTACTCTTGGACCTATATACGCCCCACAGTTAAGCAAAGGCCTCTTCTTAAAATGAGAGGGCTTGGACAATAGTTTCCACGGGGGCCGAGTGCGTTTAGCCAACTTCACATACACGACACATATTTCGTTTGCAGGTTAATTCCAAATGTAGTTTCGTAAACGAATTCCGCAAAACTGAGAGGTGCACGTACCGCTACTAAAACATTTCATCACCATCATCATCATCCCAGTATATTCGTCCCACTGCAGGGAATAGGCCTCCTCTCAGGATGAGAGAGCTTGGGCCGTAGTTCCCACGCGGGCCCAGTGCGGATTGGAAACTTCTCACACACCATTGAATTTCTTTACAGATGTGTGTGTGGTGTGGTGTGTGAGGTTACCTCGCGATATTTTCCTTCATCGTAAAGCTCATGGTAGAGCCATGGTGGTCTAGTGGTTTGACCTATGGCATCAAGCACGGGGTCGTGGGTTCGAACCCGAGCTCGAGTTCCTCACAAATTTATTTGCGAAATTACATTTGAATTTTTTTTTCTTTTTTTTCCGAGGCTTAAGTGCACCTGTGTGACTATGCCAGCCTCATTTGAAAATTAAAAAATAACATTTATTCCTATAGATCCCTAAAGCAGGCTGTACATATAAAAGAGACAAAAGGAGCCGAGCTGAGGGCCGGCGCCTCATTCCTTTGATTGCTTCGAGGATTTGATCGCGATTGATTCGCGCACTCAATGCCGGTTTAATGATACCGTTTGAGAGGATCGAGCAGGGGTTACACTGGATCTCTCACGTATTTGGAGATGAGTACTAAGCGACTCATGTCTATACTTCCATTATAATTAAAATAATGCGTTACAAACCATGTAATTTTTAGTCACACTCAATATAGGTATAGCAGCCCACTGCTAAAGACGTAGAACAGCCCTGAACCTAGACGCTTAGTCATCATATCCCAGTAGTTCCCACGCGGACTTCATGCGAATTGGGAACTTGACATAACTCGGAGCGTGAAATGTTCAGCAGTGGACGTCTTTCGGCTGAAATTATGACGATGATGATGATGAAATACTGCCCGTTGCTTGCATAATATAACGAGATTCATTTTTACTTACCATGGTTCTGAAAATTACTTAAAACAAAGCGTTGTTTTTCCTTCTTCTCAAAAACAATGCCACAGTAAACAATACGGCGCAAACGTTAAGATTCTGTTTTTCCCAAACGAAGAACAATATTCAAACAATTTGAATATTCATAATTATTCATTCTGAAAGGGTATGATGATACAATGATAGCGTTATTAATTATGTTTTGATGGTTGTTTCGTTTATTGTTAATTTTGGAAGCATATTGTTGGAGATTTAATGGAATTCGCAATGATAGAATGATTCTGATTTATGACCAGCGGCAGACCTGCCAGCGTTGTTTTAAATTTAAATTATTTTCATAAATTACGATTCAATTTATAAATTATCTACAATACTTTTACGTTGCTTCTCTGCATATTCAGTCAAAATCAAAGTCAAAGTGGAAATAATCTTATTAAATTTTAGGCTATAACAAACCCTCATATACGTTGAAGAATCTACCACCGGTTCGGAAAAACTCTGTTGAGAAGAATCCGGCAAGAAATTCAACAAGGTATATGTTTTTCAAAACAGATTCACAATGTTATTTAATCACATACATTTAGACTATATTTAACTAGAAGCTAGGGATATACTGAAAATAATGAAAATGATAGATTTATTATCATCAATAATATCGTGTACCTACCTACTTATACCAAACTCTATTTACTAAAACTTACTGAAAAAAAACCGAGATATAATTGTTTCTTATGCTAATAATCAAGTATTTAGGTAGTTACTTAAATTAACTCCTACAAATGTTGCCGGTTTGTATAACAAATTTTTTTTAATTGGTTGATTTCATTTTTACCTTGCTTGCTGCAACCTATATACGTCCCACTGTAACCAACCACTATAGAATTTCATCGCAGGTGTATGCAGGTTTCCTCACAATGTTTTCCTTCAACGTAAAGCTCGAGGTAAATAACAAATGTGATTTCGCACATAAATTCCGAAAAACTCAGAGGTGAGAGCCGGGAGTTGAACCCACGACCCTCTGCTTGAGAGGCAATAGGTCAAACCACTAGCCCAACACGGCTTCTTCACGGCTTCAACAAAACCAATAATAATATAAAATGGTAGCGGAGAAGCAAAGTGATTTTTTTTATCTTAGAGAGGCCAGACAAACGAACTAGTTGGGTCACCTGATGTTAAATGAACACCACTGACCATAGACACTCGCAGCGCTTTACTCGATACCAGTGCGTTGTCGGCCCCGCAGAAAATTGTACACTCGCCTCTTAAAGGCACCCGGGTCGTAACTCGATGGGAAGACCCCAGCGGTAAGCTCGTTCCAGATTTTACAAGTTCGTGGCAAAAAAGACCGCGTATAACGCACCGTCGAAGACTGCCATTCATCAACATGATGACGATGAAATTTTCTAAAACGTTTCTTTTTAACAAGTTAGGTATGATCTTTTTGTATTTTTTTTTTCAACTTCATTCTTCGTTTCTTTTTTTTCAAAAATCTAAATGTTCTATACATGATACCCTGGTGATCAGCGCGGGGTCAACGCCCCAGCATCCAGCGAATAGCTCGGCATCCTTTCATCTCTTATATTTAAATCAGGCTGTTCCGCCAAATCCTGGCCTGACCCATTTCCGCTGTAGGCCCGTAATGCCGACGCACTTCCGGCAAGGTCGGGCCCTGGTTACAGCGGGGACGCATAATACGGAAGTCTTCTCTTTCCATGTAAATAAACAAATAAATATCACGGGACAATTTTCACACCAATTAACCTAGTTCCAAAGTAAGCAAAGCTTCTGTTATGTGCACTAGGCAACGGATAAACATACTTGTATAAATAGATACATACTTAAATACATATTAAACACCCAAGACTCGAAACAAACATTCGTATTTTTTTTACAAATATCTGCTCCGACGCGGAAATCGAACCCGGGACCTCACGCTTTATAGTCAGGTACTCTAACCACTAACGAATCATGCTTATTTGTAACCTGCCACATGAGCATACTCTAAGTTCCTTTAATTTGTTCTTCTTGTTGTTGTCTAGAGTGTCTAGAATCTAGTCATTATTTCTGATATTTGTTAACCGCTTCACAATCCGTTGCCAAGTTACCACTTGTCCCAGATAGTTTGTCTTCATTATGCAATGTTTGTTCTCGAGTTTTGGATATAATTTTATGTTTATCCGTTGCCATACTTATATTACTTATAGTATAAGCTTAACTTAGTTTGGGACTAGGTTGATTGGTGTCAATGATCTCATGATATTTATTTATTAATCGAGAAAAGATTGTCTACGGCTGGGCGTCTGCTTATTCAATGTCATCGTCCGCTTGTCCTTAGTACTACTCTGAATTCTCACTTAACCTTAAAAGCGATCAAAAGATCCAGAAAAGTAATCCATTTACATTTTCTCAAACTTCACACTTTCCTGGTACAAAAGAAAAGTTTCATCAAGGTTTCATCATCATCAGCCTATGCTCGTCCACTGCTGGACAAAGGCCTCTCCCATGGCACGCCACTGAGCACGATCTTCGGCCACTCTCATCCAGCTCTTGCTCTTGCAAATTTCATCACTAAAAAAAACCGGCCAAGAGCGTGTCGGATACGCCCAAGGTAGGGTTCCGTAGCCATTAAGAAAAAATCAAGTAATATTTTTCTAAGGATTTCATATGTGTACGGGAATCATCCAAGTTTAGGTATATTTTATACCTTAGGCTACTATTTACTCTTAAACTACAAATAATTTCCAAGCAATCTTAGCCGCTATAATTTTCCTAGTAAATTTGACATATTTACTACCATTCTGAATTTTCTCAAATTTTTCCACCTAACAGTTTAGATTTTAGAGGGGGGGGACGCTCGATTTTAATGAAAATTTTCACTTTAAAGTTGAATATTTCGCAAACAGATCACTGAATAGAAAAATCATGTTAGCAACCCCGCAATGGTTTTAAAAGACCTATCCAACGATACCACACACTATAGGATTAGTCGAGAAAAAAAAATCACCCTCCCTTTACGTCTATGGGAGGTACCGCAAAAAAATTTTTTTAGTTTTTTTTATTTAATCACTTTGTCGGCGTGACTGATATATATATTCATGCCAAATTACAGCTTTCTAGTACTAACAGTCTCTGAGCTTAGCCGCGGACAGACAGACAGACAGACAGACGGACAGACATGGCGAAACTATAAGGGTTCCTAGTTGACTACGGAACCCTAAAAATACACAAAATATTATTTTTTAATTTACTTGGTCGCTTGGTCGTGGTCGCTGTAACTAGCACTCAACCTCCACAACAAAAACTCTCGACGCGCATCCACCACACAGCGTTTGACTCAAAAAAAAATAATAACACTTTGCATAAGCATTTCTCGGCGGATCTAAAACGGGCATTTTTCACTGAAACGGGCGACTAACATTTTGCAAAAGTAGGTTAAGTGGAATCTGGGTGCCGCGAAGTCTTTTAAGTAACCCCTTGTATCAAAGAGACCGTATTCTTTGTGGTCCTTCAGACAACTAAACAGCTAAAGCATGATGCGTTACTCTTTTGTCGTTAGAGCATCTCTTTCATATTTGGGCGGTTAGAAAGTGACGTAGCGATCGACCTAGTGATCCGATTTGATTGCCATGCAAACCAAGCTACAATAACTCTGAAGAGTTCTTTGATGTTGAGAGACTCTACGTTTCAGACAGTTTGAGAAAGGTATTTGAATGTGGTAGGCTATTTGAGATCGATTTTATCAGTACGATTCTATGCCATTTCAAATGTACTTATCACAGTAGAGTAACGCAATGGAAATAGTAGTAATAGTTAAGATGTTTAAAGAAAGAAAGAAAGAATAATATTTATTCGTGACATAATCTTAAATTAGCAAGAGAATAACGGTAACAGATACCTACAACATTATACTGTCACGAAATGGTCCCAACTTAGCATGATGTCGGCCTTGCAGCTGACGCTTGTCTGCCGTTGGAATCATTTTACCCACAATTCAAACACAATTGGCTGTTTAGTTTTAGTTTCCTAACTAAGGGACCCCATACATCCCTGTATTTTTTTTAATATAATTTATCTTTAATTTTATATTGTATTTTTATATTGTGTTTTTTCTTTTTGGTTTGTACGTATTTATTTTAGTTTCGTTTGAAAAGATGACTCTCTGCCAAGTTTCTTGCAGCAGTTGCAGCGCATTCTTCTTGGCAATGATGGTTCTTCCTAAAGCGCTGGTAGTTTTAAAAAAAGTGACATTTAAAAGAACCCTTTGCGGCCTAGTTAACGTTTTTTTTTGGCAATGGTACAGTTAAGGACTTGAATTCATGAGCCACCATAATAGTACAATTACTGCAGAGGCCGGGACTTAAGGGGTTGCCGGCCGAGTATCTAAGTTGACGGCCGAGTGGTACACGAGGCCGGCATGATACGAGGCCGGCAACCCCTGTTCCGGCCGAGGCTTGTTTAGTGCTTTTCTCAAACATGCACCATCATCATCATCATCATCATCATCATCATCGTCGTCGTCGTCATCATGATGGTGATGGCGATGATGATGATGATGATGACGATGATGATGGTGGTGATGATAATGATAGTGGTAATGGTGATGGTGATGGTGATGATGGTGATGGTGATGATGATGATGGTGATGATGATGATGATGGTGGTGATAATGATGATTATGATGATGGTGATGATGATGATGATGATGATGATGATAGTGATGATGATGATGATGATGATGATGATGATGATGATGATGATGATGATGATGATGGTGGTGATGATGATGATGATGATGATGATGATGATGGTGATGATGATGATGATTATGACGATAACGATGATGATGATGATGGTGATGATGATGATGGTGATGTTGATGATGATAATGACGATGATGATGATGATTATGGTGATGATGGTGATGATAATGGTGATGATGATGTTGATGGTGAAATATTTATCTAGGCAGATCACCAGTACCATCACCATCACCATCTTACCTTACCTTAAATAAGCGTAATGGCAGAATGACTTAATGAACCAAAACGCAAAATATTGCTTATAGTTTTTTTTTAATGGCTAAATGCTATGATGCCATAGACCTATAAACGTCATAGTATGAAACAATAGACGATCACTTTGCTGGCCTTGGCCAGCAATGTTGTATGAAATTCCATTATTGACCTCTCGTCTAGCCCGCACCTTCAACGTGACACTTCGTGGCGTATTATAAGGAACATAACGTCAATATTTCATAGCATGTTTGAGAAAAAAAAAAATAATTCTTATTAGTCCGTATTTTACATTATCAAAAAATATTAGACACGTAATTTTTCTTTTGACAATTAAACAAAAAATGACGAAGATATGGCGCGTTGAAGTTCCGCGTGACGAGGCGTGACGTCACTTGTTCCTAAAACGCTCATACAAACTGTAGGAACAAGTGACGTCACGCGAAACTTCAACGCGCCATATCTTCGTAATTTTTTGTTTAATTGACAAAATAAAAAATACGTGTCAATATTTTTTGATAATCTTAAAGACTGACAAGTTAGGAAAGTAGCCGATTAAAAGCCCTTGACCGTACCTGATTGAGAAGGTCCTCAGACGGTCCCCAATATTGAGAATCGTGATCCCGACAAATTTCATTTAGTGCATATATACCTTTAACACCAACTCAGTATTAAAATTAAATACTAACTTTAAAGTTACTACAATCATATTATACACAATATTAGGTGCAGTCTTCACTTCATTTTTAGGTCTGGCCTGTTACTAAGTTAAATTATTACACTCGTAATAGATCCGAAACTGAGAGCCTAAAGTAATTGGATATCTCGTTTAGGCAGCGTTAAAACAAGTATGCCACACATTCACCTCGGCACTGCAGTAATTCTATATTCCTAAAACAAGCCTTGGAAGTTTGGAACCATGCGCCGTGTCCCAAACAAAGAACCCCCCCCTTAGACGCCATTACATGAATAAACATAACAAAATGGCGGACGGACCAGCTGATTTACTGCGAGACTGTTTTGGACCAGCATTTTAGCTGGTTTATTATAAGTAGTATTCTAAATAATTAAAATTATATATGATTTATTTACCTTGGTGAATTTGCAATTTTAAAACACAGCCCTCAGATGTCTAAATTTCAGCTAACATTCTTAACAAGGTTCCTATTTACTCTTAGAACATGTAGTACAATATCCCGAGAGCGAGCAATCTGACTAAATCGCTCCAAAGTATTCCAAATAACTCAGATTGATCGACCAGCCAAGCGCTTCCCGAATCAAACTTAACAGTGTGGACTTAAAAAAATAATTGTCATAAAGTAATTTATTGAATCAGGCGTTACTTTGCGGAGGTCCATATTAATGAACTGAAACAATTACTTTCCTCGCCCGCGACCTTCCGTCGCACACGTCGCGAAGGGCGTCGCGTCGCGTCGTGAAGGTCGCGGGTGAGCAAAGTAATTGTTTCAGTTCATAAAGTAATTTATTTCTGATACAGTGTTTTCTTCACAATTTGTTGTTAAACTAACCTTGAAAATAAATCTGAAAACAGCCTATTTCTATATGTTTTATAGCAAACATTGGTTTTGTAAGTGATATTATGGGAAACATACGGATCCGAACAAAAAGAAACGGAACGGATACTAAAACGGGAGCAAAACATGCATAGACTCTACATGGTTTCCCATAATTTATCAAGTCATAATGTATCATTATGTAATCAATGGGTTTTTTTCGGAATTGTTATAAAACAAACCTAACCTAACCTACTGTACTCTATAAGATGAGATTTTAAAAAATACTGAAAAATACTGTTTTAGAAATAAATCACTTTATGACTAACGTTGATTATAAACAACGATACATTATGACTTATAAAATTATGGGAAACCAAGGTGCGCTATACACTCTATTACGTAAAAGAACTAAAAGACCGAGAAGTAGCAAATTTGCCCGAATGTATTGGTTGGGAGCGATCCGTTTAGTGAACGAGTACGCACAACTCTACTCAAAACCTTCATAATACTTGAAGTACCCTCAATTTGCATTATTCCGTTAGGTCGTGCCACATTCAGTCTAATTGAATCTGCGTCTTATAAAATATTCATGCGTATGATAATCCACCGCGATCCGTCAACGGATTCACGGTGCGGTTGACGAGGTTAGGAGCACTGACTGATTTGTAATAGGTACACTAGCCTTCCGTCCGCAGCTTCGCCCGCGATAAATTACTTTTCCCGCAGGAAAAGGTATTTTCCCGCAGTAAAATGTAGCCCATGTCACTCAGTGATAATGTAGCTTTCTAACGGCGAAAGAATTTTTGAAATCGGTCCAGTAGTTTCGGAGCCTATTCAATGCAAACAAACAAACAAACAAACAATCAAATCTTTCCTCTTTATATTATTAGTATAGATGTACGGTCAAGTGCAAAAATACGAGTATGTATCGATATAATCCTGTCATAATTACGAACCGATACCCTAATTCGAAGACATAAGAGCTGTGGGGCATATTTATGAGCAAGTTTGCACTTGGCTGTATTAGCTTTAATCTACGGCGTTAGAAAATTATTCACGAGAAACATTTACTATCTTAGAATTTAACCTGACAAAAGATTAAGGTGACATTTTTAAATCTCAAAATTTGCTCGGACAACGCCATCTTGTTTAAAGTTAAAATATTACATGGGAACAAATTACCTACTGGAATATTAAGTATCCTACGTCTCATTCCAGATCTGTACCTCAAGTTTAATTAAAGTCCGTTCAGCCTTTAACTAACATCCAAACATTCAAAATTTAAATATCCAAACATTCTCATTTATTATATTGGTAGGTTTAGTAGGATTCTTTATTGTAAAAAAAGACAGGAACAAATAAAATTAATTGATATTATCATTTAGGTACCATTTTTAACATCAGAGAAAAAAACAATATGGCAAACAGAACTTGTCACATTGACTTGCAAGTAACCCTTGTTTAACTAAAGCAACTAGCTATAAGATGACTCTACCATTCTAAAAATTTCAGTCTTGGGATTTACAAGATATTTTCCTAGAGTTCATGATTAATTTTTTAGACTCAATTTTAATATCAGGCCAAGACTTATTAACTTACGTATAAGAGTATAAAAACACGAGATATTACTCGCAGCCATCATAAAGCACACACCATAATACGTCAAGACAAGCCTATAGCGGATAAAGCAACCCCTCGTCATACCTATCCTAATTTTAATATCTTCCTCCAAACAAATATGAAGTTAAGTAGCTTACCCTGCGAGAATTTAAAACAATTCCCCAAAAAAAGTGAATTTCATCAAAGCGACGACACCATAGACTACACTCGCACTTCTAAATTCGTTATCCACCAATTTCTTCCTCATAAAACGTAATCTTGTTAAAGAAAAAACTTATTTCATAAAGTCGGGGGAAAATAAAAATTAAAAGAATTTGGGGGAACAAAAGAAATTCCTAATAATGTTGCCCGTTGTAGGGACGGTTGTGACTGTAGGTTTAACCGTTACTTTGTCTGTGGACTTTCCTGCATCATTAAAAAGTTTGGAAGGACGGATCACCGGTTCGGCTTGTTAGGATTGTGTCTGACAACCTTTATACGCCATCTTATTCGAGTATTGGTTGTGTTTTTGGTCAACTATAAAGCATAAAGACAAGTATAGACTTAGTCATTTACATTTTACTTAATTTTGGACTAGAAATAGACAAAATAAAAAAATAAGAAAATAAGAAAAAATAATTTGATTATCTAAATAATTGTTTGTGACTTTTGGCCGTGCCTAGGAAAGTTAAAATATTAGTGATGTAAGATTGTTAAGGAAAATAAAAATACTAAATTATTTTTTATTTTAGCTTAATATATTCTTACAGTCGTCTGATAATATTTGCCATCAAAATTTCTGGTATTTTCTATTAACTATGTAGAGGTTTTTATTTAACTAAAGCAATCGGCATAAAAAAGATCAATAAAAGAAATAATAAACCTTTCATACATCACGAGATGTTTACGAAACACCCCATAACATATTTAACAGTCATCATCCTTCTTTACCAATGCCTTCAAAGCCCCCTGGTAAACAAATTAAATTATATTAAGACGCTAGGCAGTATAATCTAATAGCCAGTGCCTCGTGAAGTTGTTTAGGAAAATTAAAAAAATATGGCTCTCGTCTACGGCCGAAGACGTCATCGCAATTCCCGCCTTAATTTGTTACGAACGAATCAAGACAGTTGAAGTACTTTTTTATTACTGAAAATTCAATTTGCGATATAAGAAGCGCAGAAAAGTATTTTACAAATATTAATGAGATAAAAAAAATGTTAACAGTATCCTGTAAATACAATTAACTTCCTGAAGAACAGGATACATTTAAACTTTTCTTGATTTGGCACAAACTTCTTTCTTAAAAAAAATAATAGTTAAAAAAAACTAAAAAACACGCTTTAAAAAATAAAAAATAATTTTTAATAAATTTCAATTCACTATTCTTATAGTGCAGTAAAACATCTTAATAAGCAATTATTATATTGTATAAGATCAAAATTTGTAAACAATTCTAAATATTGATAAAATAAATAATAATAGTTTAAAATATTTTATTGTAAAAAAAGCGTGGGGTGCATGGTGTCAATTGTCCAGGATTATCATTTTGATAACATCTTAAAAAGCACCCCACGCTTTTTTTACAATAAAATATTTTAAACTATTATTATTTATTTTATCAATATTTAGAATTGTTTACAAATTTTGATCTGGATATAACAATATAATAATTGCTTATTAAGATGTTTTACTGCACTCTAAGAATAGTGAATTGAAATTTATTAAAAATTATTTTTTATTTTTTAAAGCGTGTGTTTTAGTTTTTTTTAACTATTATTTATTTTCTATTTTTTAGTTGCATTTTTTTTCTTTCTAACTTTACCCCCCCAACCCCTACCACACCCCCCACCCCGCCACCTACCGCCCCCCCCTTACAGTTCCATCATCAAACCCTTGTTACCATCTAGGCTTCTTACACCCTCCCCATTTCCCACAACCCCCCAAGATCACTTACCCTCGAACCCCCCAACACTCCCACCCTATTTCCCGTAACCCCCCCCCATCCCCTAACCCCAACCGCCACACCCTAACCCCCAACCCTCTAAACCCCCGACCTCCTTACCCCATACCCCATTCCCCCCCACCCCACCACCTACCCCCCTTCCAGCTCCATCATCAGACCCTTGTTACCATCTAGGACCAAAGTACTCGTCAAAACGAATCAAACGAGCCCAAACTCGATGGGGTTGTTTCGTTTTATTGTGGAGTGCCTTTGGCCATCTTCCAGCTCCATCATCAGACCCTGGTTACCATATGGGATCAAAGTGCTCGTCAAGGCGAATCAAACGAGCCCAAACTCGATGGGGTTGTGTCGTTTTATTGTGGAGTGCCTTTGGCCATCTTCCAGCTCCATCATCAGACCCTGGTTACCATATGGGATCAAAGTGCTCGTCAAGGCGAATCAAACGAGCCCAAACTCGATGGGGTTGTGTCGTTTTATTGTGGAGTGCCTTTGGCCATCTTCCAGCTCCATCATCAGACCCTGGTTACCATATGGGATCAAAGTGCTCGTCAAGACGAATCAAACGAGCCCAAACTCGATGGGGTTGTGTCGTTTTATTGTGGAGTGCCTTTGGCCATCTTCCAGCTCCATCATCAGACCCTGGTTACCATCTGGGATCAAAGTGCTTGTCAAGACGAATCAAACGAGCCCAAACTCGATGGGGTTGTGTCGTTTTATTGTGGAGTGCCTTTGGCCATCTTCCAGCTCCATCATCAGACCCTGGTTACCATCTGGGATCAAAGTGCTTGTCAAGACGAATCAAACGAGCCCAAACTCGATGGGGTTGTGTCGTTTTATTGTGGAGTGCCTTTGGCCATCTTCCAGCTCCATCATCAGACCCTGGTTACCATCTGGGATCAAAGTGCTTGTCAAGACGAATCAAACGAGCCCAAACTCGACGGGATTGTGTTGTTTTATTACATAGTTCCTATGGCCACCATCCAGCTCCATCATCAGATCAGCTCCATGTTACAATAATATTGCATTGTCATCCAATTTACACATATGTGCAAAATTTCAGCTCAATCGGAAACCGGGAAGTGGGTCAAAATCGCGCCCTAAGGAGTCGGTTACAAACAAACATACATACAAACATACAGGTGAAGCTAATATAAAGCGTGTAAAAACAACCCGGCTATGTAGGAATAGTGACATAAATTAAATAATCATATTTAGACATTTTTAGTACCTAACCAAAACAGAGGATTTTCACCATAATTTCGATCACATTCATAGTATATACATCTAAAGTCTATGTTTGTGCTGGTGGAGTAGAAAAGCTACCTCACAAATGTTCGCCCAAATTGTTACGAATGTTGTTTTGTAGTTGGACAAACTCATTAAACGCAGTGCCCGAAACGTTTGAGCCCAACAGATCAAAGCTGTCAAAGAGACGGACAGTCAATGGTACTTAATTACAGTTGCACCTATGTTATATTTATACCTATTGGTTTGATTATAGATGCAAGACATCTGTACAATGTACTGTAGAATTTGCAGCTGCCCAAACAGTAAAAAAAAATCGCGTGCACGTTCTGAATTTAGCTTAAAGCTGTCTAAAACGACTTTTAAAAAAGTTCTAGGAACGTATACTCGTAGCGTTTTGCGTACTAATTATACAGCTTTAAGTACTATCATCGTACCTAATTTCATCATAATAAAGAGCTAAATTATCCTGTAAAAGTAAATTATCCTGTATTACTGGGATTTGCAGTACCATCAATTCTATTGTGTTAGCGTTATGACAAATATGACAATGTTAAATGTACTGATTTTTCAGGCATAAATAAGTACTAAAGTGCATTAATCACAACAGAGTTGCATGGTCAGATGTTTTTGATCATTTTTATACTGTCTGTCTGATATCTAATGGCGTCTTTACGAGTACATTTCACGTGTTTAGATCCACTTTCCTCCCGTCCAGTGCGCAGTGTTATTCCACATCCGGACGCGTCTGTTTGCCCAGCCCAGGATATTGCCGCCCTCAGGCTACACAGATACGTAATTAGCCGTGAAATTTATTTATCTTAATGTCTATACATCCGTACAAGTTAGTATTTTTTCGTGTATTTAAAGCACTGGCTGGATAGATGCACGAAAATGAATAAATTTCTGATTTATTTAAAAATGGAACGTGTTAATAACAACAATATTCATATCGCCACAGACAAAGGAGTATCGCCATGCTTTTAAGTACTGGCTAGTGAAATAATCGAACCTAAAAAATAAAATTAAAAAAATAAACACTGAAGAATAATGTTTATATCAGCTCATTGGAGCATGGTTTTAGCCTTATGGGAAATATAAAATATGCACAGTACAATTATTAATTTGGTTTATTTAACCCACCGCTTACTCAGTATTGTTAAAAACCCTCTCAATGTATATGTATACGTAAGTGAAAACACCCGTAATGTCGTTAACCGAACGAACCAAAAACATTAGCACGAATTGCAGAAAAACCCCACAAGCATTAATTTTATTACTATGAATGACGTTTAGAATACGATTAGTGCAACCCTTTCCGTCTGTCTGCCTGTCACAATTACTGCCCTTGCTCGTATGACGCCGCTAATTCATTACGCACGTGATTTGGTTTGTGAAAAGAACAAAAATTATAAGTTCTGTAACAAAAATATAGGTAACTGGTATAATGACTGCAAAATAGTCGATGACGTTTTTAAGTGACTAATGAAGTTTTGTTTTCTGTCAAATAGTTATTACAACCTTGCAAGAGAATATTTATATTTAGTTATTGGTTCGAAAGTGCATTTTCTCCATTCGACGCCGCTGCTGATTGCATCAATTCATTCATTCGCATCCACGTCGACACCTAACTGAGTTAGTACGGATTCATTTCATTTATTGATGAGCAGATGGCTCTTGGGGATCATTTTGATGGGAATTACGAGAAGAATTATAATGTATAAGCAATTCTTTAAATCGGGCGTTATTTTGTGGAGTTCCATATCTACACCGTGGCTGACGTAAGGCCGACAGACAGCTTTGAAACATAGCTTCCTCAGGTTTCAAGCTACAAATTAGTTTAAAGTCTTGACTGACTGACTCACTCACTGATTTAGTAACACCCAGCCCAAATCCTTGGCCCAAGAAGAAAATTTGCATAAAGGTTGATTTTATGGTGTAAGGAAGGAATAATGACGGATTTATTGAAATTCCCGTAGGACAGGGAATAAACGAGATTTAAACGGTCGATTAAAAGTGACTCTATCTCCATAACTAGACTCGTCTGGTTTGACGACCAGATGGCCCAGTGGTTAGAGAACCTGACTATGAAGCTTGAGGTCCCGGGTTCGATTCCCGTGTCGGGGCAGATATTTGTATGAAAAATACGAATGTTTGTTCTCGGGTCTTGGGTGTTTAGTATGTATTTAAGTATGTATCTATCTATATAAGTATGTTTATCCGTTGCCTAGTACCCATAACACAAGCTTTCCTAGCTTACTTTGGGACTGGGTCAATTGGTGTGAATTGTCCCGTGATATTTATTTATTATTTATTTATTTATTTATAACTATAAATATTAGTACTAGACTCTTCAAATTTAGCCTGCAAGCAATTTCCACGGGATATGGAAAAGATGGGATTTCTATATTCACTAGCTGATCCCGATGATGGTGATAGATGTTTGGATGTTGCCGTGGCCGGATTTTTGTTTTATTCAATGAAAGAGACGAACGCTGAAAGCTTGACCACAAAATTGAATTCTGCGCAGATGAAATCACGAGCAAAAGCTTATTTAAAATAGAATAACACTAGAATTCAAACTGTCATAAAATAAAACGAAGTCGTTTTTCTTTTATAAATCCGTGAATACCTAAACTGCACATCTAAATCGACGTAAAATGGCGGAGATTCAGCCCGGTTCCCATCTCCTACAGCCGGCGATATTAAATTTAAACCGAACAGAAAAGAGGCGGATGTTAAAATTGGGAATTCCATACACTAATCTGCAAAGTGTCTTCGCCGAGGGGCTCTGTATACGTATTAAGGACCCTAATTTCTTCATATTTGTCTGGCCCTCTTTGCATGTTTTCCTTTTAAAGGTTTCATTGGCTAATTAGATTTTGTGTATGCACAATTTTCAGTGAGCTTCAATGGCCTTATTTAATTTTCGGAAATGGAGTCTTAATGTTTGGCTGTTTTTTTCTTTATTTTTATTTATTTCTATAAAGAACTTACGGTTCATCATCATCCCAGCCTATATACATCCCACTGCAGGGCACAGGCCTCCTCTCAGAATGAGAGGGCTTGGGCCGTAGTTCCCACGCGGGCCCAGTGCGTATTGGGAACTTCACATACACCATTGAATTTGTTCTTAGGTGTATGCAGGTTTCCTCATGATGTTTTCCTTCACCGTAAAGCTCATGGTAAATTACAGAAAAACTCAGAGGTGCGAGCCCGGACTCGAACCCACGACCCTCTGCTTCAGAGACTATAGGTCCAACCACTAGGCCACCACGGCTTACGGCACTTACGGTTCGTACACATTTTTTGTTTCCCTCCTGTGGACATTCCAAAAGTTAAGGGTCTACAGCCAATATTTTTTAGTCAAGTTTACATTGGCATATGGGACGCCTTTTGGCCCATTTGAATAAATCTTAAATTGCTGAGTCGGAGTCGCTAACTTCATGTGCACAGGAGAGACAAGTTTTGATCCTTACAATGTGTATGACCCCTACATATCTTAAACCATTTGAGAACCCTGTCAAGACATTCGACTTTGGACAGTAAATGTTGATATTTTGATTCGGCTTTGATTTCTGTTATTAAAAAATATATATTGCCGTAAAAGTAAAATAAAACGGTTGTCAATAATGTTTTTATTCCTTTCCTTATTTTTGTACAATAAAGAGTTTACATTATTATACTATCTATACTAGGTAATATTATAAAGCTGAAGAGTTTGTTTGTTTGTTTGAACGCGCTAATCTCAGGAACTACTGCTCCGATTTGAAAAATTCTTTCAGTGTTAGATAGCCCATTTATCGAGGAAGGCTAGGCTATATAATAATATTTGTTTGTTTGTTTGTTTATTTCCTTGAACGCGCTAATCTCAGGACCTACTGGTCCGATTCTTTCAGTGTTAGATAGCCCATTTATCGAGGAAGGCTATATATAGGCTATATATCATCACGCTAACAGCAATAGGAGCGGAGGAATGTTTGCAGGGGGGGGGGGTAATTGATGAAAAAGCAAATTGGATAAAAAATAAGTTGCCCAAATTACTCATTCCATGCGGACGGAGTCGCGGGCAAAAGCTAGTAAAATATATTCCCGATATCGGTTTAAGAGGTCATTGGTCGATTCCAGCATGTCTCAACGGAGGTCCATATAAAAATAAACTAAAGCCTTAGTTAGGTAGGGCGTTTTGTCTAACGCTTAGGCACTCAGTGTCGTATTCTCCATCTCTTTCAACTCTCATGTTAAACCGTATGACAGAAAGAAGTGGCGAAAACGATAATGATTCCCAAGTGCATCGGACAATAGGTATGGCCTCTTAACTATGTACTTAGCAACGACCGCGACGTTTTGGTTTCAAAGTAGCAATCAATTTATTCTTTTCTCTAATCATTAAAATCAATTTTCTATTCTAATTTGTGTTTTAAAAATAAAATAAAAAACTAGTAAAGTTGCGGAATAAAAAGGCTCGTCACTATTCGAATCTATTCTCGAGTTAAGGTCGGACCTTTTCATTCCGCGACTGTGTACGGTCTAATTTATTTGCAATTGTTTGCAACGAAGCGATCCTTTTGAAATCACAACCAGCACAATTTACCGATGGATTAATTAAAAATCTGCAAGCGTGTACATAAGCCTGTCTAAATATCCATTGTTTTTTGTTAAAAGGCTAAAGGTTTTTATTAACTCCATCGAGAAACGATCTCATTGCAAACATGCACGGCAGCGATTCGCTCGCCACTCGCTCGCTTGTTGACTTTGAAACATTTTTAATTTTGTCTGTTGCATGATCCTTGGAATGCTTATTTGCTTCATTTTTTTTAGAAGGGAGTGAATACAGTCCAGAATGGAAACAAAATCTACGTATAAGTCTAGTGATTTCTGAAAGAAGATGAAAGCAAGATTAAGGTAACGCCAGAAAGAATCAATTATTTAGCAAGGTGTTTTAGAATCACAAAAGTTCATTTGATTTTGATTTTGAAACGTGAGAACCTTTTTGAATTTTATACGTAAAGGATGCGAACGGGACTCTATTTATTACAAATGCTTCGCTGTCTGCTTGTTGGCTATGTCTTTCAAACCGTAATTCCCACTCTGTTGCTTTTTAGGGTTCCGTACCCAAAGGGTAAAAGCGGGAACCCTATTACTGAGGCTCCGCTGTCCGTCTGTCTGTCTGTCTGTCTGTCTGTCTGTCTGTCTCTCTGTCTGTCTGTCCGTCTGTCACCAGGCTGTATTTCGGGAACCGTGATAGCTAGAGAGTTGAAATTTTGACAGATGACGTATTTTGGTTGCCGCTATAAAAACAAATACTAAAAAATGGAATAAAATAAAAATTTCAGGGGGCTCCCATACAATAAACGTGATTTTTTTGTTCGTTTTTGCTCGATATTGATAACGGCAACAGGTAGACGCGTGAAATGTTCATAGAATATTTAATTATATATTGGCTTTAAAAATAAATCATTAAATTAAAATAAAAAAAATATTTAAGGGGGCCCCCATACAACAAACGTGATTTTTATAGATAATTGTACGGAACCCTTCGTGCGCCAGTCCGACTCGCACTTGGCCGGTTTTTATTTGCATTTACTGTCATTTATTGACAAGTTATTCCAAACAATGTCGTTATTGTCATGAAATATTTGTTTGCAATAAATAAATGAAGGTTGCCCAAAGCAAGTGAGTGGTTGTAGACATTGTACAGAGTGTTTTAACGGTTGCTTTATTATTTTCTTTTCAGTGGTATCTTACCTAATAGGTACTTATTGGACGAAGGCATAGAACGACTGCGACTCGTATCGGCCGGTTTTAAAGCTATTTTAGTTTCGTCGCAGTATTTACGTACACTTACAACCGTAGCCCATCCAACATTTACATACCCCTCCTATATGATAAATACAGACTCCATAAAATTACATCTTACCAAATAGATGTCAGTATCAAAGGCCGGTCCTATGCACACAGTGGCCCTTTAATTGGGTCCGTATGTTTGTTTGTCCGCTCCTGGATATTATATTATCCTTCGGGATATTTGTTCGACCCTTGTATCCGCGGGTTCTTGGTTTCTATAAATCCAATTTGTATGAAGATTGGATTATTAAATTTTGTATGTGCTTTGGTTTGGTTGCTCGGGAATGGTTTCGATGAAAAAAACATCTTGGGAAGACGAGTTGACCAACGGGCTGTGGGGGTTTGAGATTGTAGGAATTCAAAAGCTTTACACACATTTACTTCTTATTCATTTAGCGGACATTGTGGCGTTTCTTTTTTCAATATTCGCAATTCGATATTTCAAGTGGCCCGGCGGAAGACCAGCGCTGGTTTTCAACCGACGACATGCTGAGCCGGAATATTTTTATACTTAACACCATTTTTATGCACGTTTATGTTTGTATTTTTAGCCTGTGTATGTGGTGTATGGTGTTGTTTTTTTGTGTGTTGGGCCTGAATTGTCAGAAAGTGGATTACAGTCGTTCATTCCAAGTCAACAAATGCGGGGTGGTATTTAGACCGCACCCGACTAAAAAACCATTTGAAATCAATATCCACGCGTCCATCATGCCCAACACGTCATTTCCACTTAATTATTGTTTTAAGCCATCAATTCAATCATCAATTAATATCAACTTTTATACTTTATAATCCACCTTCAAACTTTGCAAGAATCTAAATAAATCCATCTTCGGCTGAAAGTTTGGCTCCTGAAGCCTACACGAACCCCCTTTTCCCCCTACAAGTATGAATATTGAAGGAATATCCGCTAATCTCTCGGGGAAATTGGCCTGTGGTTCAAACACCTCAATTACTTTATACTTCCTGAAGGCTATTTATTTTAACAATTAATGCTAAAGAGGCAGAAGCATAGAAGTCATGGAAAATACGATGCTTAGCTTTTTTTAGCATTACTTTCAAGACCCTCGCTTTATTTGAAGCATCTTGATGTACCTATTACTTTGTATTTGTATTAAAGGACTGGCTGGTTTAGCCCCCGCTAAAGTTTTTTTTTTTTATTAAACCTTGTCCTGACAGCTGCGAACTCAACAAAAAAGAATTATACAATTTAGTGCAGTGGTTCGCGAGTTTTGTGCTTAGCAACACATTTGGCGATTCATTTTAATCAATATAGATATAGCCAAGTAACAATGCAAACAAGTGTAAATTGTTGTAACTCGAATTTTTTTTATGAAGGAATGAACGGCAATGACATGCAAGACCGGATTTTGGACAGCGTTTACTTGGCTTGTCCACGGCAGCAAAGCGCAATCAAGTGTGTTTTCATATAAAAACAATGGTAATAAAAAAAAATATATCACGGGACAATTCACACCAATTGACTTAGTCCCAAAGTAAGCTAAGCATAGCTTGTGTTATGGGTACAAGGCAACGGATAAACATACTTATATAGATAGATACATACTTAAATACATATTAAACACCCAAGACTCGAGAACAAATATTCGTATTACTCATACAAATATCTGCCCCGACGCGGGAATCGAATCCGGGACCTCAAGCTTCGTAGTCAGGTTCTCTACCTACTAGGCCATCTGGTCGTCAAAATCGTCGTCGTCATAATCAAACCAAACACCGAATTTCAAGTTAATTAGACCATTGCAAGTGGATAAAAGTCGAGTTGTATTTGCAAAACTCCTAGTACGCCTGTTCCACACGCTCGTCGCTCATCACCTAAACCGCTGCATAAATCAAAACCTTAAACACACCGACAGCGTAAATATTTAGACAAAATTTAAAATGTATACCTCGTCAAATGCCTTAATGGCAATATAAACTGAATTTTAAGACGCTCCTTCTCGACTTAGGAAACGTCCCCACGAGGCCTTGGATGGAAGATGTTTTTTAAGTAATTTAATCAGGGTGCTTTTCGATACTTTATTTGTTTGTATGGATGAGATGGGTCGTTAAAATGTACTTAGGGAGGAATTAAATCGTTCAATTTATGTGGCACAGATTTTTTGTCGGTGGACTACGTAACTGGTAAATTTTAAGTTTTTGCTGAATACCCCCTATCGTTACTTCGAACCAAATAATTTTGGTAACAAAATACGAAGTTCCATAATGATACTCAGGTTTAGTTTTATGCCCTAAAAGTTTTTTTAACAGTCGGATTTTCTTACCTCGTAAGGCTAGCGTACTAAATATGTCAAAGCAAATGTATTTTTTTCTTGATTAACAACAATTTTCAAATTATGATGGTCAAAATTTGACGAGGTTAAACTGATCAGGGATTGTAAGTGCTGATGAAGCCGACGATGTAGCTTCTTGGTACAGCAAAAGCCTATTCAGTGTGGTCTTGAATATCCCGTATTCATAGAGGAAACAAACAAACATCCTAGAAAATCTCAAGTATCTAAAGCATGTGTAGTACCTAATTTACTGATATACAAAGCTATGAAACTGTCGGAAACTTGGATACTTACACCATTTGTACAATTCTATTAACTGGCGACACTGGCTGAGCGATTGGACTGACCGATTTTGCAGCTCCGGGATTCATACCGCACAGTACCGTTATTTTTAGAACTAATATTATGTATGAATTTTTATTATGTAGTATATTTTTTCGAAGCCAATAAATAATTAATAATTTTATTAATTTTCGTAATTTTTCAAAAAAAATAAACATTTGGGAAATTAAACATTTGCCAAATGAATCAGTTTGGGAAAAATAATTTGCCAAAAGAATTTACACCCATATTTTTTTAAATAGGTACATGCTATGTTACTTAACATTCAGAGTTTTTGTATACTAACACTTATAAAGTAAAATTCGAAATAAATGAGCGAATTTAAATAAACTTGAACGATAGTACCATCATGTATTCATTCATAAAAATCACATATGAAAGTTCCAATAGCGACTCCGCCCGCCTCCAACAGAGTTTTTGATAATATCCCCAGCTTTCCAGAACTTCGATGAAAGCGAACAGGAAATTAAATTTTCCATAAAGCTCATTCAAATCGGCGATAGCGCATTGAAAAAGCACAGATTTCGAATTACATTTGCATAAAGCTTCTGCAACTGAGTTCTCGCACTCATTTGTTTGTCTTTTGTTTCAGGTATGCGTTTTAAAACAACGGAGGAAAGTTCGACACAAAAGTATGGAAGGTGAAAACGTGGAAATTAAAGTTTGCTAGTGCAACTTTACTGTGTACGTATCAAAGTACGTAACAGAATACATAATGGTCATTTGATATAATGTTGTAGTCTCAAAAATTATCAACTTTAAACGATTGTTATTTAATAAGCTTTTAACCTAACCTAAATTAATCTGTTGATTGCACGATCCAAAAATCCATTTTTCCATTTTTTTTTAACTGTATGTATTTTGATATGCGCCCGACTTTATTATCCTACGTTTAATGAATAAAAATGAAAAATTATTGAGAAAAGTAAGTAAAATCTATACAATTTGATAGACATGAACAACCGGAATACGGCAATAAATGTGATAGTGAAAAAAACTATATACAATTCAGTCTTCCTTTTAAAATTAAATCATTTTAAGTTTTTGTTACATGAATTGTAAGGAAAATCTTATCAACAATGTAAATAATCTAAACACCCAAAAGGGTGGAATTACCAAATGAGTTTCCCGTAAAAGGCGAATAGGCTGTTAGAAATTATCTCCCCTTCTACATTTGTCCTAGAAGTCTTGCAATTAAACTTCAAGGATTGGTCGTTCTCCAAGAATCCCCAAGAATTCCTGAACACTCGCTTGTTTCCAACGAAAGCCTTTATTTAGTACAAAGTTCGCTGATGAGTTTTCTTTTTGTGAACTGCGGATTAAGAGATTTGGCCTTTAGAAGGAACTTTGTTGCTTTAAAAAGGTTTCTTTGTGCGTTTTCAAATTAACTTAACGCTTTTGACGGACGGTTTTTATGTTGAAGCCAATTTGAGTTTAATTTATGCTACGGCTTTTTAATTTTAATAAAGCAAGCCTATAGAGTCGGATGCGGATGGCGCGGGACCGATCTGTTTGGCGAGCCTTGGGGAGGCCTATGTTCAGCAGTGGACGTCTTTCGGCTGAAATGATGGTGATGATATATTTCAAATAAAGATACCGCAAAAATTGTGATTATTATTATTAGGTATTAGGTATAGTCAGCCAATTGGATTTCTAAGTCACCATAGAACCTTGTCATTATAAATATGAAATCATGAGACGATAGACACCAATTGATCTAGTCCTAAACTAAGCAAAACTTGTACTATGGGTACTAAACAACGGATAAACATACTTATATAGATAAATATTAAACATCCAAGAATCGAGCACAAACATTCGTATTTTTTCACACAAATATCTGCCTCGACCGGGAATCGAACCCGGAACCTCAAGCTTCGTAGTCAGGCTCTCTAACAACTAACCTATCCGCTCGTCTCAACATGACATTAATTTACGTCATTAGATAAGCATTGTTATAAGCAAATTTATTTTATTGTTAAAATCTTAATTTCAGTCTAAAATATCAATTTACTGTATTAATCTCTCTCACTCAAAACTGCGCCCTTCTGGGTTTTATGTGATTGAGTTTAATCTACTTATTTTCATGTTTTAAATTGCATTTAATAAACAATACAAATAATTAAAAAATAACATTATTGTGATAAGATAAGGTTCCATTGTAGCCTCGGAATCAAATTAGTTTTCTGTACGTGGCTGAAAATAAAGCTTTCATCACAAATCAAAACATCCTGTTTTTGCGAAAAAATCCCGGGATTTTAATTCCAGACGTCACTCGCAAACCTGCACCGGGGATTAAAAGTAATTCCGCCCTTAAGGACGTAAAGCTCCTCCGTGTCCTTTGCGCAGTTAATCAGCTGAGATATTTCATTACCGGGACTAACACTGCGGCTGTCCCGGACCACTCAACCCTTTGGAGGTTCAAGCGACGAGAGGGGCTCAGATTGTCGTTGGGAAAAAAGTTGTGAGAACACTCCCTATCAACCGGAGACGTGCAAAATAGCTGTACAAGGAGTCATCATCAACATTTATGCTGTAGGACGTTCACTGCTAGACACAGGCCTCCCTCATTGATAACCAATCATTACGGTTGGAAGCGGCTTACATCCACATTGAACCTGCGGCCTTTACCACATCGTCCGTCCATTTTTAACGACCGCCTTAGCCTAGTTGGTAGTGACCCTGCCTACGAAGCAAGAGGTCCTGGGTTCGAATCCCGGTAAGGGCATTTATTTGTGTGGTGAGAACGAATATTTGTTCCTGAGTTATGGATGTTTTCTATGTATTTAAGTATTTATTTATCTATATAAGTATGTTTATCGTCGTCTAGTACCCATAGTACAAGCTTTGCTTAGTTTGGGACTAGGTCGATTTGTGTTAGATTGTCCCCTAATATTTATTTATTTATTTATTTATTTATTTCGTTAGTGGACGTCCCACACTGCGCTTGACAGTCCGCGGTCTCCATTCGACAAGAAGAAGAAGAATATAAAGATTTGTACAAGGGATGCGAGGAAAAATCTACCAACACAATTAGATTGCCCTTTATTGTACAAAAAGAAACATTAAGATACGTGTACAAAGCGATCTCTACTAGTAAATTTTTGAGTAGATGACGCAAGCATCTAATTAGAAATTATAATAATTATTATTTACAATTAGAAATAATGAAAGAAACAAGTAATTGTGTTAGGTAGTAGATTTTTTCTCAACACTGGCACTGTGGGAGTGCGGGCAGGAAACGAAGATCTGGTGCGGCTTCGCTTGACTTCCCGAACCCCCATTTTTCGGACCTTATAATGTTAATGTATGACTTAATAAGCATGAATAAGACTGAAATAAAATGACGCTCGCGTCAAACTACGATTACTTGCGCTTGGCACGTGTGGTCTTGCCAAGAGAACTTTGCACTGCTTTCTTTCTTGCCTTGGACCGACAATAATAATTCATAAGGAGCTCAATATTTCACCCAACGCGGCTCCTTGTTTATTAAGCCCCCAATCCGCCTTTTTTTTACCCTTCCTTAAAGCCCCCTCGTTGACTATTTAGGTGAAAATATTAAATTAATTCCGATTTTTTTTAATTGAATTCGGTACCAATTTTATCTAAGTTGTACCTATGTAAGGGTTGGTGATTGAAATTATTGTGCTATGAATAATTTACGTTGTTATTTTTACGATCCCTTGAACAAGATAATTGGAATTTTATTATTATAATGCATTGCCTATTAAGAATTAAATTAATTTTTCAGTTTGAAACTATTAGAAAACTATTAAACATGACAATAAAATATATACTATTGAAACGATTGACGTAATAGATTATGTTATAAGAAGTCAAGTCGTAGCGCAAAACTTTGTCACACCGAAACGTCGAAGTATTTTTTTTACTAGCAATATTGTCGTGATAAAGACTCTAGTGTGGTTATAAACAAAATAAACATACAAACAAGTGAGGGTTTATCTACCTCCTTCTCAATTACGTATATTATTTATGTAACGTTGACAAAATCATTTTAGATCACACATCGTATTTTGGGCTCCGTATCCAAAGGGTAGAACGGGACCCTATTACTATGACTCCGCTGTCCGTCCGTCTGTCTATCACAACTTTTAACCTTTGCGTCTATTTTTTCCTACAACATACAATATAACTTCACTAACTTGAATTACAGCTTACTCTCTTAGACAAAGACATCTTTAGCTTTTGCCGTAATCGCATGAGCACTAACGAACTTGACTAAGTTACGTCTACTCTAACCTTGACTGATTGCATTAATTAATCCTGCGAGGGGCATTTTTCTGTCCTGCTTATCTGCTTAATGTGCCAAGAATAGCAAAAGGTTCTATAGTTCGTTTTCGAGTAATCGAAATGCAGTTGTGTTTAGTTTGGTATAAGGTTTAAATTTGGTTGGAAACCATTGAGATCGCGGAGTGTGTTGGTATTTTATGTTGTAATTTTGACGTTGAAGCAATAGTGCTTGAGATTGTAAGTTTGTAGATATATTTAAATTTATAAAGACGTCAGTTTTGCGCTTTCGTTGAAATTTAAACTGATTTGAAGGAGCGTCTGTGAAAGTACTCGGAAATTTTAGATCAGTAAAATGGCGTACAACGTATTTATCCTTGGCAAAAACTCAGTTTATAATAAGTTTTTTCCAGTATTTAATGTGTTAATATATCTATTGAGTTGCCACTTAAATATTTAATTGTAGGTTTAATTGTTTGTTTGCGAATAAAAAAAACCCTGTGTTTTAAGTCTAATTCAAATTCAAAAACATTTATTAGTAAGAATACCGGAGGTAAACTGATCTTAAAATAAAAACCAGATACATTTTTAACTAACCCTAAAATCGATACCTACTGGCAATATATTTGCCGTCAAACAGAAATCAAAGCCGATTCTAATTTGCAATTTTAATTGTCCAAAATGGAATTTCTTGACAGGGTTGTCAATTAAGGGTTAACTGCAATATCAAATGTCCATTGAGTTGACAAATAAGTGAAGTCGTATCTAGCTATTGCCATAAAAAATCTACAGAAGAATCGTGTTTTGACCGCTTACAAAACGTTCGTACGTTTATTAGTGGTGTCACCAATCATCATTCCTAGTCTGTTCACTGCTACAAGCAAGGCTTGCTTAAGTTTTTACATAAAACTATATAGACAACTCTAAAACAGGGGGTATTCGTAGCGTGCCGGACGGCCCTAACAGTGCCTCCTAAATGGGATACGCGGCAGGTATCGCCGGCTTTATGAGTTAATCACTACCTTTGAAGTTTGACGAATGGGATATATTTATTGCTTCGATCACGATACGGTCAGGTCGTATTGTAAGATAGGCGGGTTGGATTGCATTTAGCTGATTTATTAGAAAGTGGATTTTATAATGACGAATTTACGTTTGAGAAGTCGTCATTTTGATGGTCTTTTTAGCACGCAATTTCGTTTCTCAAGCGACCAGTTTGTTTTAAAATATAAAGCGTAACAAGAACTAATTACAATATAATACAGATTGGTTGGTAAAATTTTTTGTCCAGTGTAAATTTCTCGTTCGTCGATTTTTTGACAAGTAAATTATCCTTGCAGATTATTTTACACCAATTATATTTTATACCTGTTCTTGAACTCTTTACTATTTTGCTCTGTAGGTGATAATGATGAATATCAGTCTCAAAAACAAAACGTAAGCGGGTAACGTAAAATAGACTAATACTTAGTACCTATGTCTGTCAACTAAAAAATCTCAGTGACCACCACCACGCGTGATGTGGTGTGTGGTCGCAAAATTGCAATTGGTTTTAGTTTATGGACATTATCCTTAGATTTTGGTAATACACGGGATACGGCGGGTGAAACGCTTTGCGGGCTCAGCTCACCCAAGTTTAAAAGTCATCTGAGTCGGTCACAATCATAAAAAAACCTCTGAATCGTGATGAGAGATGGAGAGCATCGAATTCTAAATGAGTCCCAAATTAAAGTTCGTTACTATACCTTGACAAGCTCGTGCGCGGCGCTCGGCGGAACCCTGTCGCAGGGAGTCTCTGCTGTCCTTAACAAGATTGTTTTTAATAAGTGCGGCAAACGCTGACTGCGACAGGGTTCCGCGGAGGGTCGCGCGCGAGCTTGCCGGACTGTAAGGGTACTTCCACGCACATGCGTACGTGCGGAATGCTTAAAAACATCGTAAGATATAAAAATGTTCTACTTTAAATTACGTTTTGACAATAGTTTTTTCTCAAACATCCAAGGAAATGTGGTCCTTATAGTCGTGACAATAGAACACGAAGTATGCCATTGTATAGCAGTTGAGGAAGATTCGTTCTAATTTCAATTTAGACGACAATAATGGAATTTCATACAAACATTGCTGGCCAAGGCCAGCAAAGAGATTGTCTTTTGTTTTAGTGGGTCGTATTTTCTTTTATTGACTATCAATGACATACTGCCAATTAAGAAAAATTTAGTTTGTGAATTTACTTTTTAATATCTTACTTGGCTAGATTTAATAAAATAAATAAGGATTGGCGTTTATTGTTAACAATTTATTAAAATAACCAATTAATAAGGTCGTAATTTTTTAATAAATATAAATCATCTCAAGATTTTGCGTCAAAAACATTAACTGGAACAGCTTACAAATAAATTGCTGGAAAAAAAATATTTTGGCGGGAATCAAAAAAAAAACAATTTGAATTAAATATGAATATATAAGTTGAACATTCGTGTCATTTCCTTGGATTTATTTGAGAAAAGCACTATAACACTCGGCCATCTATTACTACTCGGCCGGCAATCCCCTATTTCGCGACCGCTGCAGTAATGTACTATTATACTAGGACTCTTTTCAATGGTATCAAAATCCTTCAACATATTTGTCATTACCTAGCAAGTAAAACGTTTTCACTTTGTGTAATGCAACTGCACGCAGTGACAAAGTATCACGTTCTGCAGTCAAGTGTCAAGTGCCGAGCAAACAGCCATTTATATGAGTAAAGCATGTGTTCTAGTCGCTGACTCGCCACTTGCCTCGGGTGAACTTAGTGGAGTTACTAAGTCCAGTAGAATGCTAGCGAGTTGCGGTTGAGACTTGTCAGGCGCTGATGCTTAAGTTCAATAAACTTGTCTTTTGTTTACAGCTATTTGTTGTTCAGTTTAGCTCTTTTTAAAGGCAGTTTAAATTGTTTTCTTTAATTTGCAGATAATTTTATAGCAGAAAGACTATATTTTAAAGAATGTGTATAATAATGTGTTTGAGAATCGATTCAACATTAAAGTGACCAATTGTTAATTGATGCTAGGTAATTAAAAAAATCTGTAAATATAAAAGGTTTTTTATAAGTATTTTTATCAATCCACATTTACACAGGAAAAGATGCGAAGCGATTTTTTTAAACCCCCGAACACATAGTCACAAAAATACTGCATAAAATCACGTGCGTCCTAAAAATAACAGCTACCAATATAAATAAAGCCTTACAGCCCTTGCCATAAAGACACGTGCGTAATAAGTTATTTATCGTAAAATTCAATGCGTCGATGCCGTGCGTTTGCGCATGAATGCGACATAAAACGGAACGCATAATAACATCACGAGGAACGCACGGATTGACTCGTAAAGTGTTCAGTGTAATGTCTGTGGGGGCGTGTGCTAGCGGATCGATAAACGGAGCGGATCACGAATAAGGGATGAGGATGTTGAGCCGATTATAAAACACGATTTTAGACATTTGGGTAGCTGATACAAGCGTATCAACCGCCTATCACTATCCTGTCCCATATATTGAAGAAATGGAGTGAATCAACTTTTTCGTTTAGTTTTCGCCTCCAAAAAAATTATTTTAATGCATGCATGCTGTGAAATTTCTAAGAATTTCTTCTGTTACTTTTTAATTGACCAAAGTAATCCATGACATTGTGTTTTATACCTTTCAAGCTCTTTACTTAAGCACAATGTATACTATCAATACCACCTGTTTGTTCAGAATAGGTTATACCGCAGACATTTACATATATTTCAAAACTGTTACGTTTTCATGCATGTGACCTTGAGTAAAGCATTCCATAGCATTACGTCTGTACCTTTCAAGCTCAAGCTTAAGCGTTACGCTTACTATCACCCGCTGTCAGTCGGACCCCACTCGATCGCCGACCACATGAAAACGATGCCGATTTATATTCGCATAAAGAATAAAAGGAACCCGCATTTAAGTGTCCAACGCCATAAACTACAAGGCTTCACAGGATACATGGCACTTGAGGCCACTCCCTTTGAGAACTGGTGAATGAATGAATGAAAAATTAATGAATTTCAAATTTGCTTCACACTTTTTTAATACAAGCATTATATTGAGTAGATTTAAGTTGCAGATAAAAAAAAAAAAAAAAAAAAAAAAAAAAACATCAACATCATCATCCCATCACCATCCCAGCCTATATTCGTCCCACTGCAGCGTGCAGGACTCCTCTAAGAATGAGAGGGCTTGGCCGTAGTTCCCACGCGGACCCATTGTGCATTGGGAACTTTACGCACACCATTGGATTTTTCTCAGACGTGTGGAGGTTCCCTCAAGATGTTGTCCTTCACCGTAAAATTCAAACGTAATGCCGAACATAAATTCTGAAAAACTCAGAGGTGCGAGTCCGGGCTTGAATCCACGACCCTCTGCTTGAGAGGGCAAACTACTAGGCTACCATGACTTTTTAAGCTACTTATGACACATAATAAAATTTTCATAAAGTCCTATTTATGGATATAAATCCACGTTGAATCACGAAAGTTACAGATTTAAGACTTAATTTAAGGAAAATATTTATACGTGATTATTATTACTATGATGTATATTACTGTGCTCTTACAGAGTAAATATTGAAGCTGTATAGTCGATCAAGAAATTCCTTTACCTAAGGTTCAAAATCAATTGCACGAATTAAAGCGCTAAAGACTATTGTCACTTACAAATCAATATGACAATGAACCTTATTGCTTTTTTCTTATTTAGGAACTGTCACAAAGATGATAAAACACTTTCTTGGTCGATTATACATACTTTTTAAAATCTTCTTCAACACATTTAATGCAATAAAGAGTTTGAGGAGTTTGAGATAAGTATGTGCTACATTTTTAACTCAAACAATATCCCTCCATATGTCAAGCATTTTCCCATCAAAGTACGTAATAACCAATGCACCCTTAAGACACCCTTAAAGTTTTATTATTATTACAACTGCTTTTATTAAGATGGCTCCGCCTTTACGACTTTTAACGCCGGCAACGTATGCTACGCCTTAAATTTGCATACGGAGCTTAATAGGTGCCATATACGAAAGGTGTGATTCAGTAACGTAACGACATGATATCAACTTGAATGACTTGTGCGTCTCTTTTACACCGTTGCAGTTAAATAAGGACGCGTGCAGCGAAACCTTCTCAGACGCTCGATGAGAATGAAACATCTGAATCGTAGCCCGCAGAACCTTTTCTCATTGAAAGTGTAAGTGATTTTCTTAGTAGTCAGAGCAACATCTTCTCATGACAAAGTTCTCCGGAGGTCTGCGAAGCAATTCTCACTCGAATTTCAACGAGATTTTTTTTAACTAATTCACTATCAAAAAGGTACTTTGAGCGGTTCAGTTTTAAGTCTAATTTTGTGTAAAATATAGCTTTACTGATTTATGTAGCGCAGGTTGATAACGGCAACGTTTTATGACGTCATCAAACCGTTTAAACCCGTGACGCGGGCTTTCTCGTATTTTCCTCACGAAATTGAAATACCGCGTTACGATTGCCGTCTTTGAACGTGAGCGCGTTTAATTTTCGACTTTAATCCGTGTTATTAAGAACCCGATCGTATTTACGAGACAGCAAAAACTTTTGGTGTAATTCTTACAGCCGGCAGCAGGTATTTGTACACGAACGAATATCTCACAAATTTACGTGCGACTCTATTATCAAGAATGTAAGAACTTAAGTAAATGTTTGTTGGTTTTTGGGTGTGCAGATATTAAGTTGCCGAGTGTATGTGTATGTGCGAATTATGTATGTGAGGTATGTTTTATGGAGGTGTGGGTTTACGTGTCGTTTTATTTCGACGAGTCAGTATGGTTTCTGAGTTATCGCTTAATAAATGGCACTTTATTGGACCGTTTGGTATGCTCAAGAATTATTTGATTTGAGGTAGTAACCACGAGTGAGGTAAAAAAGTATCAGTAATTTTGGCTGTATTTAACGCATTCACTACCGGTAACGCATATATGAGTTTTCGTGACTTTCGCCTGGTGCCGCTGTCATAATTTGGCTTGGCAGTCATTTGAACGCACGTGTGCGTTTCTGGCACCTGAAGAAGTCTTGAGTCTGACAGCCGGCAGCGAATATAAGTGTGTTTATTCGTTGTCTAGCACCCATAGTACAGTCGGTGTACAAAAACCTTCGTCAGTTATTAAATTAGTTCCTTTATCAAGTCATAGACTCTTAGTACTTTTTGAAAAATGGGAAACGGCAACGCGATATTCCGTTTCCTTTGAAATAAAATGTTGACATTACTGACAATTGGCTAAGTAAAGTTTTTTGAAGAGATGCTAATTATATTTTTTTTCGACAGTGGTCGACTTCAACACCAAGAAACTGCAGCTGTTTTATTTTTATCTCCTTTAAAAAAAAAAAATTTATTGTTTAATGTTTTATTTATTGGAAATATTTTTTTAAGTGTTCGAGATGACATTTGTGAGATTTTATGGCTGACAAGCGGTTCGTGCTCAGTACTAAGAAGAAATAGAAAAAAAAACGAATTCAACTGTCGCTTCTGTCAATGTCAAATGAAATCTAACCGTTTGCGTTTCGTTTGTTTTGCGTTGTCCAAGAAGCAGTTCCAAAATAGTGATCGAATGTATTCAATCGTGATCGTAAGTTGTGGAGAAATGCGGTAAAATTGAAAGTCCGGATTTTATGCGGAGGTCGATAAAAATAGTAAAAAAATCACACTGAGCACACCAAAACGCAAAGCAAACGAAACGCAAACGATTTGACATTGACAGCAGTGACAGTTCACTTCGGTTTTTTTTTCTGTTTCTACTAAGTTCTGAGCACGAACGGCTTGTCAACCATAAAATCTCACAAATGTCATCTCAAACACACAAAAAAATATTTCCAGTAAAGAATAGGAGATAAAAATAAAACAGCAGCAGTTTCTCGATCTCCAGTACGCCGACTGTCGAAAAAAAATATAATTAGCACCTCTTCAAAAAACTAACTTAGCCAATTGCCTTGGTGCAAGCATATGTCAAAGGTGACGAACCTTTTTTTAACTCGACTGTACAAGCTTTGCTTAGTTTGGAACTAGGTCAATTGGTTTCAGTCGTCCTATGATTTATTATTATTATTTATTAGTACCTGGGCGACCGAGCTTTTCTCGCACTAAAACTCGAAAACATGCTTTTTCTCAGAGACAAGACCGAGCTAGATCGATTTATCGCCCCCAAAACCCAATACAAAATTTCATGGAAATCGTTGAAGCCTTTTTGCGAGATTCTGATTGAGAATTGTTCGTTTAAGAGGGTACGATGGCTAAGAGACTTTTGAGAAATAGGTATTTTAATGAAATGTCGCTGTCTCACCCGAACCCCTCAGTGTCAGTACAGCGAGAGCGGGACAACTGCAGCTCAGACCGTTAATAGGCGCGTAAAATTGATCAAAACAGCATTTCGTAATCCCCTGTTTTCTTCTCGAAAACTGGACCAATAAAATTATTTTTTTTCAAAAATAATTAGAGGACAGATTTAGCTATGCCCCTATGTTTTCCTTTTTTTGTTTATGTGAGGGATTCTTTTCTGATGAGTGTCTGAAAATGACGTTGAAATTGGGCAATTTTTTCAGTTTTGGAAAGCTCATATTTCTTATGTTAATTGAAATATGGAAAAAAACGAAACATAGGGGCATAGCTATGGTAGATACAGATTACACAGTAAAAAAAATTTGGCTCTATATCCATTATCCAGGGAGGAAACAGGGGACTACGTTTGTATGGAGAAATGGTGCGCATCGTATCCTCTTAAAGATATTAATTCTACTTCACTATTCGCCTGGCTCTATAATTTAGTAACCGACTGTCACAAATTTTTACAGATTACATCTGTAACGTATTGGAAATAAACGATGTATCGACACACCATGATCATCAGAGGGGAGAGGACTAATGATATATGTGCAAATGATACATAGCATCAACGACTTGAGACGAATCGAGGAATGCCAATAAAGAAAATCAATCACATTTTTAGGAGAAGGGTTTTCTTACTTGTTTTACACGTTCGTGAAAAAATGACCATTTGAATTCTGATACCGGAGCAGGGGCGGGCCAAAACGGAGATGACGGGTGGTTCGAACCGTTTTGATCCATTTCGGCGAGATTTTGCGAAGAATTGAAATGGGTGGAAAGAATTAGGAAAGGCATTTGGTCAGCAGTGGCACGTCTCTCTAATAGGCTATTAAAAAATATACATGCATTCATGCATTTATGACAAAGTCAAATCCACTTACATTTTATAGAAATCTTGGTTGATAAAAAGTGTCAATATCTCGAAAACCATGAAGCTGCTCTATCTGCGCTCATAGTTTACATTTGACATTTACCATGAGCTTTACGGTGAAGGAAACATCGTGAGGAAACCTGCGAAGAAATTCAATGGTGTGCTTAAAGTTCCCAATCCGCACTGGGCCCGCGTGGGAACTACGGCCCAAGCCCTCTCATTCTGAGAGGAGGCCTGTGCCCTGCAGTGGGACGTATATAGGCTGGGATGAAGTGGAGTGATGATGACCTACTAAATACGATGAACTTCATACAAACAAATTGCACACCTAAGTAGAAAACGTAAATAGATACGCGATTTGTTAATATGAAAGTTCTTACTACGCGCTTCTACAACAAGAACAAGCATACTCAATACTAAAATGTATATTTCGTAGCACTACGTCACGTAGACACTGCGTAGCCGCAGCTACGCCGTAGACGTCTACGCGCGCGCTACGAAATTTTGCTACGCCTGGTGAAACTTCTCGCATATAGTAGTGGACAAAATGCTCAAGATTTTTTTCAAATTTAGAACTTCGACTTGTCTATACGGACACGTTACTACTACATGCAAGAGAGGCCTTTCTTAAGTATTTTACCTATACCTATGTATGTCAAATTTAACCCTTATAGCGATCGGATTGACTAGAAATTTGTAATACATATGTTTATTGGTTAACAATGCAAGTACATCAATATAAAGTACAGTGAACAAAAAAGCATGAACTGAAAATAAATTCTTTGTGTAATGTAATTTTTCTGTAGAGAAAATAGACCAAAAAAAATTTTTTTTGGTAAAGGCACGTGGAGCTTTTGATGGGCGTCTTGAGCGAACAAAAGCGAGCTTTCGGGGAGCTTCCGAGCTTCTGACCTTTTATTGCGTCGATGATAAAAGTTATTGTTGGCTTTATTGTGTGAAGTGCCCCAAAAAGGGAATTTTATTGGCGACGTTTTTATTACGTTCTTCATTATTATTATCATTTTTTTATGTTATAGAAAGTGGGTGTATCTGAAAATAAATCAACTTGATTACTTAATTTTTTATTTTATTTAATTCAAATTATAGCATTCTAGTGCGAAGCTAAGCCTCGACAAGCAAACAGACAAACATTTCATGTGTAGATTTTTCCTTTCTTTCTTACAAACCTATTTATTGATTTTTGTATATTTCAAACCGAAAAAATAAACAAATTTGAACAAAACAGATAATATCGGTCTCAAATAAATAAATAATGGCAGTCGCTGTAACTATATCATTGAAGAAAAACATTTTTTTTTCAACTTAAAGTGAAACTCACGAATCTATAAACTTCTTCAGTACGCTTTATACTTGTAGTTCCTCTCAACTTTATAAAATGGAAGCCCACCGGACGTGCAATGATAAATGAAGGCTCCCCCTCTTCTACAGGGGGGTTATTATCATAAACGCATAAACGCCCGTCGGGACGCGTTAGCGACTTTCGTGAAACAGGGCTTAGCGTTTGAAAGGTGAGAATTGATTGATAATGAAGGTTTCCTTTACGCCTTCGTAACTGTTTTGTAGCCAGTTGCGAAAATGTGTTTAGGCTGTTTTATAAATACAGACATACATACAATTACGCCTCCTTCCCAGCAAAGGGATAGGCAGAGATTATTTGTTTCCACCTGCTACGATTCTGACATACATCTTTCGCTTCCACAACACTCATTATGGTCTTTTCATACAAGCTCGCCGGTTTCGGGTACTCTTGACCTGATCCTTCTTCAAGACATCCCCAATCTGAGCATGGAATAGCCTTCTTAAAAATAAATAAAAATGAAATAAATAAATATTAGGGGTCAATCTTACACAAATCGACCTAGTCCCAAACTAAGCAAAGCTTGTACTATGGGTACTAGACGACGATAAACATACTTATATAGATAAATAAATACTTAAATACGTAGAAAACATTAATAAATAATAATTAAAAATAATTGTTTAATAAGTGGTTGTTGAATAACGCAAATGATTGGTTACAAGCAGATGGACTGTTTGTTTGACAGAAGGTTTGATAATGTTACCGTTATTCTTTAGAGCGGTTTCGCACTAATCCAAACTCGATCCTAATCAAAGTCAAAGCCAAAATTCTTTGTTAAATTTATGCATCAATTGATGCTTCTATGAACGTCGAAGAATCTACCACCATGCGAGATTATGATTATGACTATTTGCGTGTTCTGCTTCTAATAAGCTACCCACTGAGCTAAAGACCAAGCAACATGACCTACGCTATTTAAAAATAAGGTTTTTTTTTTAAATTTCATTTTTGTGACAAGCTTTTCTTGCTGACCATACTTTACTACAGTCTTAAACTACTCATCAACACAGATCACACGAGCTTAAACACGGTGGAATCATGTTGAGTTGTTAAAGACTTCCTATGGGCACCTTCCGTCTCCATCATCAGATCAGTACCATGGCACTACAATAATGTATTGTCACCTGGCTTCAATAAATAAATAAATATTACGGGTCAATTCATACCAATTGACCTAGCCTCAAACTAAGCAAAGCTTGTGTTATGGGTACATGGCAACGGATATGCATACTGAAATAGATATTAAAAATTTGTAGTTTTCAGACAAATATCTGCCCCGACCGGGATTCGATCGAACCCACGACCCTCTGCTTGAAAGACGGTAGGTCAAAGCACTAGGAAACCGCGGCTTCTAATATCGCACCGTGCTTATGTCATCCCCTTCGATAAAAGTCCGTGGAAAACCCAAATCAATAAAGCAAATCAATTTGCCTTTAACAACTAAACTTATTAATTCATACATACAAAACATCAAACAAGCTTGCACCATCTGGTTGTATACCCGTGTGTGAAACAAGGCAAGCTACATATTTACATCTATTAAAACAACGTTTTAAGTAATGGTCTGAACGTTTTGTAACTTTTGCTCGCGTCACTTGCCGTCACTTTAGCTGAGGGTGCTTAAAACTTTGACTAATGCCAGAAATTCCGACTTCATACGTTCTACTTAATAATTAAGGCTGTGGCTGCGGTGCAAGCGGTATGCTTAGCGATAGAAATTACTAGTCAAGATAAACAAAATGTTTTTTTATAAATTAAAATGTAGTCTATGTCACCCGGAGCAGAATAACGAATCGATTGACACCTTATTCATTAAAATTGGATGAATAGTCTCGACGCTACGGTGGAACATCCGTAAATACAAACATAGACTGCTAAAATCATTTAAGTACTCTTCCTTTTTTTTGGCTTTGCCGTAGTCGTATAAAAATAAACATTTTATTGTGATGCAATTAAAGATAATGCAATTTCGGGCATCAAAATTTTTTTTAAATGTATGCTGTTTAATCATAGTATGGGGAACGAACGTACGGTGGGTTGTGCCACGTAGCCCTTCGTGTAATTGTCACTGTATTAAAAGATCATGAACGCGATCAGGCAGGCGCTTGTCTTAGCAACAGAGTATGTGAAACCTTATAATATTTAAGACCTGTTTTTGTACACCATGTTTTATGTAAAATAAAGAATTTTGATTGATTTGATTGATTGATTGAATCAAAAATAAGAAGAAAAAGATTAAGAAGATTTTATTTAGGTGTCAAATAACATAAGAATTATTTGTAGTAATTGAGACATTAATATGGCAACGCTTTCACTGTGTCAAAATTTAAGATAAAGGCTCTAGTGAACTGTGACACTATATCGTCTAAGCGAACCGCTTCTGGTTTGGCCCTAACCTGAACATACCCAACAAAGAGCATTATCAACCCTAAAAGTTTCATCATAAGGTTCGAAACAAGTTTCATTAAACGTCGCATGTGTTACGCCTTTTAATTTCAGCATTTGTTTGCTTAAACGGAATTTTTCAGCAATAGCATTTCGGTGCGATTTATTTTATGCGACAAATACCTAGTCGAGGTAAGAGGAATTATTATTTGCGTGAAAAGGTCAAATTCACAAAAAAAAGTAATAAAGTTAGCGCGCGTTATTTTTATTTTATTTTCATTGTTTCCTTAATTTCCTCAGAAAAATAGTTGAGGTTAGATTAAAGTAAAGTGGAGTTGTTATAACATATTTATCTAGGTTAGGAAAACAGTTCAATGTACTGTTCATGTTCGCGGGTAGGACCTTATGCAAAGTCCGTCGGGATCGCTACCACCATCTTACTCGCTATAGATCGAGTCATTCATGATGACGCGTGCTGTGGTAGATTGCAATGTCATTAATGTCTAATTTTGACAAATTCTCGCGCCTTCGCGAATGGGACTGCTTAAAGTAGTCAGTACCAACAAGCGGTTCAAGCGGTCGCTGTTAGGTGATCTGCAGTTTCAATACAAAATTCAGAGCATGATTCAAGTCGTCTCCAACCACAACACGACTGCTCTCGTGCCGTTGGTCTCGACTGCTCCAAGCAGTCCATCTATGGACCGTCTAATTCTGCCGTCTGTAGCATCGATTGCACTGCTGTGTTCCAATGTAGAGAATACAACACAAGTTACCATAGCCGTCTAGACTAGCAATCCACCTACAATCCATTGATGTTCCAGGTGTCCATCGATGGGTAATGAATGTAATGATACTCACAGCCATCAGCGCCACCATGTCATAAAAAATACAATGACTGTAGAGTCGACTGCAAAAAGATGTATGCATCTCTTACAACATACATACAGTCAGGGTAAGAAAATGTTCGTCACTTTAAAGTTGACATTTGCTGGCACCCAGGCATTATCAGTCCTGTCAACATTTTATTTCGTACCAAATAGAATATCACATTGACTTTTGCCATTAAGGTACTAAGAGTCTATGACTTGATAAAGGAATAACGTTAATAACGGAGGAAGGTTTTCGTGCACTGCCTGTACAAGTGGATACATATTTTTGTAGTCATCTATTCCATTGTTAAAACCATCTCTTACTATCTCTCTCTGTGTCATTTACTTACACGTAATTCGCTACCTACTAATAATATATGTAATGAGAAGAAGTTTATTACAGGATACGACATCAATAAAATAACCAGTAAATTCTTCTACCTACCCAATTCGAGAGTAAATTCGTCTAGTAACGTCCTCATATATCCTTCCCTCCATCTACAAGGCAATCCAAAAAACAATTTTGGCCAACTCTCATGACAACGCCATCACAGTCAATGAGGAAAAGTGTTCGCAAGATTGCGTCTTATTTTAATTCCCGCCAAATAACTCCGAGATCTCGCCGCAAAACATATTATTCGTGCAACGGAACGTGTTTCTAAATTTAATAAATGGAACGGGACGGAACGGATGACAATTAGAATGGGTTGAAAATTTAAGCGAAAATTTACCGTATGTCCATGGCTATAGGGTATTGGTGTGTGTAAATGTTAGCGTGGTTCGTCTTCTAATCCGGTTAGGCAAGAGACAAAAAGAGAAGGCAGCATAACGATCAAAGTTCATAAGTTGTACAATTAGGACTGATGTTACCTGAGTATTTATGTAGCGCGATGTTCGAGACACGGGTTTAATTTGAGAAACAATTTCCGTTGTTAGTATGCTTACTTTCTTTATGAAACGCTACTCAATTGTTTGGATTGATGGATTACTCTATGCAATTGAGCAGACCTTAAGCCAAGTTTAGACCTGCAAGAAAAATCGTGCAAGTTGAATTACATTGCGCGGCCGCAAAGCAAACTAGTTTGAAGTGGCCAATCGAACGCTGCAATGTAAAGCAACTTGCGCGATTTTTCTTGCTAGTCTAAACTGGGCTTTCTACTACTAAATTTGATTTTCGAACTTCGTATCGTGCCTTTCGTTCACGCTAATAGTATTAAACACAAGAATGAAAGGGACGGCATAATGCGAACTTCGAATTTGTGGTAGCCCCCCAGCGAGTCCTAGCCTAGACTATGCTCTGTGGAACCCTAGTGTTAATAGAAGCACTTTCAGGGTTCCGTAAATGCGTAACCATAAGTTTACTGCTTTGTAATATTATTAGAGTTGTTTTTATTCGTTTTAGAGTTATTGGCCGGCCCAAAGTCTAGCAGATACTAGAGTTGGGCAAACTGATATAATAGATAACGATGGTAACGGCTATGCCACAAAAAAATACGGCTTAGATTTGCCTAAAATTACGGTTTTGTATTAACATATACCAGATGTTAAACACATTTTTAACGATTTTCTAAGTTTTTACGATTACACATTGCGTAATGCACACACACTCGACACACATACACTCGTAAATGACAAATCACTAGTGACACTAGTGACACAAATCTCAAAGTTATCAAACCGGTCTCACTCTCATTGAATATTTGTTATTGAAGAAATAACACAGTGTAAGATTTATATTTAATAAGTAAACAAAATATTACTTAAAACTCTTGGCCTTGTGTACAGCGATTTGTGATATCGTTTCGTAGAAAAAAAGCGAAAACTTATAAGAAACAGTACTTGGGTGGGGAAACAGTACGGGCTGTAATTTTCTACTACATTCACATAAATGTGCTATTTGTGTTATTTACGGGCACAGATTGCGTTGTTAAGCGAAGGAAACGAACAATATCAGACTTGTTTGAGTATTTTCCATGTAAATCGGAAAGACGTTAAGCATGATTAATAATTCTGGCTGAAGGCTGCGTGAACGCGAGCCTGAATCACTAATGCCTTGCCAAGGTCTTACAGTACCTACTGCGGATACAAGACCAGTATATAGGATGTTTTTAGGGTTCCGTAGTCAACCAGGAACCCTTATAGTTTCGCCATGTCTGTCCGTCTGTCTGTCTGTCTGTCTGTCTGTCCGCGGCTAAGCTCAGAGATCGTTAGTACTAGAAAGCTGTAATTTGGCATGAATATACATATAAGTCACGCCAACAAAGTGGTAGAATAAAAAATAAAAAAATAATTTTTTTTAGGGTACCTCCCATAGACGTAAAGGGGGGTGATTTTTTTTTCTCGACTGATCCTATAGTGTGGGGTATCGTTAAATAGGTCTTTTAAAACCATTGCGGGGTTGCTAACATGATTTTTCTATTCAGTGATCTGTTTGCGAAATATTCAACTATAAAGTGAAAATTTTCATTAAAATCGAGCGTCCCCCCCCCCCCTCTAAAATCTAAACTGTTGGGTGGAAAAATTTGAAAAAATTCAGAATGGTAGTTAATATATCAAATTTACTAGGAAAATTATAGCGGCTAAGATTGCTTGGAAATTATTTGTAGTTTAAAAGTAAATAGTAGCCTAAGGTATAAAACATACCTAAACTTGGATGATTCCGTACCCATACGAAATCCTTAGAAAAATATTACTTGATTTTTGTAATGGTTACGGAACCCTACCTTGTGCGTGTCCGACACGCTCTTGGCCGGTTTTTTTAATAAATGGACAAGCTGCCAACGGCTGTGAGTAGAAAGATAGATAAACATGAATTCGTGATTTTTTTTAAAAAAAGGACAACACTTCGTTCGAAGTTTTGCATGGCGAATGGACAAAGATGACCTCAGATGCTCAGATGCCAAATAGCCCATAAAAAATTACAAGTCTTTACTTTCACTTCGCTTTATATTACTTGTAAATGAATTTTGACGCATTTTCAGTGGTCAGGTTGACATGAAACTGAGTATAGAGCTCCAATGACAATGTAATAAATAATTTCGCCGGATAAAAAGGAATTTTTATAAATGATTTTGTATCAAACAAATTATCTTCAGGAACACGGGACCTATGCCATTTTCGAGGACAAAACTATCCTATGTCCTCTATCTAGCTCCACACCAAATTTCATCTAAAACAGTTGAACGTTTCGAACGTGAAGAGGTGACAGACACACTTACGCATTTATAATATTAGTATGGATCGGTGTGACTGTTACCTATCGCCGTCTGAACTATTTGATAAAATTTAGTCTACGTATGAAAAGGACATTTTGTTTCCTGAAACACAAAAGCCATTCTACGTACTAAATCAACAGAATAAACGATGCAGTTAACACCGTGGGTGTGACATGACCATGACGACATTAAATTTTTATGGCACGACACAGCTGGCCGCGGAAAATTTTAAAAACGTGTCTCTGTCAAATATTACGTAATATCAAGGATGATATAGAGCCATAGTACAGATCGGCCGCGGAAAAATAGTTCGATTTATTAAATCTAGATGGCGCTGACATACAGCCAGAGGGTTTGAAAGCAAAACAATAAGACTACAGATGTTTCATATCACTAATACAAATGTATTATTTTTCAAAAATATTGCATAATAATACATTTGCAATAATATGAAATATCTGTAGTCTTATTGTTTTGCTTTCAAACCCTCTGGCTATGTCAGCGCCATCTAGATTTAATAAATCGAACTAGTTTTCCGCGGCCGATCTGTACTATGGCGACTGCTAATCCAGTCTATAATCATCCTTGGTAATATTGACAAACATAGGTACTACTTATATGTATAGGATCCAGGTATCACATTGCAGAAGGTAAGGTCCATGTTAGATCGCTGCGTTATTTGGCTACGTACGTATTAATTGTATGTATTTACAAGCACATGAAATTGACGGGATCCTATCGATGTTTAGAAAATTTTATTTCCGATGGTTTAGAATCCCGAAAACTTCATTTGTCCGAAAGCATTTTTTTCTGAAACTGTAAATATTTCAGGATTTATTTCAGGACCATCGTGTACAACCCTTTAGGTTAGGTTAGGGTTGTTTTATAAAAATCCTGAAATATTTACAGTTTCAGAAAAAAATGCATTCGGATAAATGAAGCATTCGGGATTTTAAATATTCGGAAAAAAATAATTCTAAATTTTGATAGGTAACCCTGTACCCAATGTACCTTCGTTTTATTGGAAGGTATAAAGGCATTACGACACCGAAGGTTTTATTTTTTCGCGTTCAGGTTATTGCTTCCACTTCCTTATGATGGCTTAACTCAAAATGGCAAAGGTCAACGTAGTTTGTACATGCTTTTAGTGGGAGAATGTAGTTGGTCATTAGTTCAAGCTATGTGTTTTTATTTACTACGTATATGTATATTCGGTAAACCATCTTGATGTGAAAATAAACGGATCACTCACGTCTTAAAACGAGTTTAACTCGACATGTTTCGGGCTAATCCGTAACCATTCCTCTCGGAGTCGCACGTCACGGCGGCTGCCAAACGTGCACACAGCACGTGCACAGCACGTGCAGCCGCCGTGACGTGCGACTCCGAGAGGAAGGGCAACGGATTAGCCCGAAACAGTCGAGTTAAACTCGTTTTAAGACGTAAGTGATCCGTTTATTTTCAATATGAGTGAGTCTCACGGTAGTTACATGTTTAAAGCATCTTGATGTGGTTCTTTTATTGAATAGTTACATTTTTTTAATTGTGTAAAAAAGCGCATTGTTTTTTTATTTAGTTAGAAACACTAAGAATTAAATATTGCAAGCCGAAAATTACTAACGACCGCCTTAGCCTAGTTGGTAGTGACCCTGCCTACGAAGCAAGAGGTCCTGGGTTCAAATCCCGGTAAGGGCATTTATTTGTGTGATGAGCACGAATATTTGTTCCTGAGTTATGGATGTTTTCTATGTATTTAAGTATTTATTTGTCTATATAAGTATGTTTATCGTCGTCTAGTACCCATAGTACAAGCTTTGCTTAGTTTGGGACTAGGTCGATTTGTGTAAGATTGTCCCCTAATATTTATTTATTTATTTATTTATTTACTCGGCTAGGGATTTGACGACTAGTTCGACATTTCAACTACACTACTACCACTACTATAGCCAATAACTAGACAGGAAAGTATTTTGGTTCATTTCTGTCTATGTGGTTCCCAGTGGTTATAACTCTCCTTATTGATTACTAGCCTTTCGTCTGCAGCTTCGCCTGCGATAAACTAATTTTCCCATAGGAAAAGGTATTTTTCCGCGGTAAAAAGTAGCCTATGTCACTCTGTGATAATGTAGCGTTCTAACGGTAAAAGAATTTTTGAAATCGGTCAATTAGTTTTTATGTTTATTCGTTACATAAAAAATACAAATCTTTCCTCTTTATAATATAAGTGTAGATGTAGAAGTGTAGATTATTAAAAAATGGAAAATACAACAGGTTTTAACAACAGAAACAGAAAGAAGGATAAATTGTCCTTTGTAAGGAATTCATTAAAAATTAAAATCATAATATTACTGTTACTATGACTAAGTAGAAAAAATACGGTTGAAGTACAACCCTATTACGATGCAATGTAATCCAAATTACAATGACTACGACAAAGTCCTAGATTAAGTAAACCCACGCTAAAGACCAAACTAAAGGAATGTCTTCTCGAATTTTCATAGTTAAGTACCTATACCTACCTACTTATTTGTTTCTTTTCTGAAGCTGTTTAATGGTTTATTTTATAGGATAAGTTTAATAGGTTAATTTTATAAAAACTGAGCGCGTCTCGCCCTCAAACGTAACAGTTTGGCGAGGATATTTATGTAGTAGTATTTAAGTTGTAATTAAATTTATAAATAAATAATAAAAAAAAAACTCTTTCTTTGGGTGTGACAAAATAAAAATCATTTTTTTGTTATTTTTATAACACGTCGTTTATGGCAAATGCATGAAATTTTTCATCGTTACAAAATGGCGGACGTCCTCGTAGGACACGGCATTGTCCTTTTATATTTGGAACGCAAACATGCATTCCACAACAAAGGTTGCTTCTGGCTCGAGTGGAACTACATATGTGCCTGCATGCCAACCTCATTGTTGCATTCGGCGTTTCGGAGTTCCGTGGAAAGTTTGGCAAGTTCATGCATTCTCTTAAAATTACGGTACAAAAAAATAGTTAAAAAAACTGAAACCTGACTACGGAAATATAAACGCGCTCTAAAAAGTATGAAATAAGAAAATCTTCAAGAACTGTACACGATTAATTTGCTCCTCCGCGACCACAATTATGAACCTCCGCAAAGTATTAATGCTTGATTCAATCAGGCAATAAAATATTTTTGTCCGAAATTCTTATACACAGACTTCAGAGCAGAGCCTGGTTGCATTCCACCTCTTGTCTTAAGGGTTCCTTACTTAACAACTCATTTTATGGTGGCATGCGAACACGGCTCTCCTCTGAAGACTGTGTTTAAGAACAGAAAGTACAGAGTACCTACACACAAAATACAATAAAATAGTCAGTCAAATAAACCGCCCCGGATCGTACCAGGCACAAAGGTGCCCAACACACTAGCCGCATTACCCCGCTGAACCCGCTGGACACACTTTGCACCAGAAACGACCCAGAGCGATGATCAAAACATCTCTCTCATCTTCGTATACGGCGCCCCACTTCTTAAAAAAAAGTATTGCCTCGGAACCCCAACAACCAGCCGTCTCCACCATAAGATGAGCAAACAGATAATTCGCGAGCGCTGAGTACTACTCGTGCTTTTTAAGGGCTGCCAAAGTAAATAAACATTAATTATTTTATAAATTCGTTGCGACCTGACCCAGAAAAATAGGGATTCATTTATATAGCTAATGATTTGTTTTACACGTGAGCTGTATTTTCCCAAATTAAAACTTCCGTTATGCTACAAGCTCTTCCTTTCAACAGGTTCAAACCACATTTAAACTTTTGTCCGAAAACACAGGCCGGGGAGCTCTATGCTCCCGTTCTTCGGCCTTTTTTAATTTCAGGCCACATTACATAACCGGTTTGTGGCTGTATAAAAGCCACTGGAACAGCACAATGGAGCACAATGGAACAATAAGTGTAGAGCTGTAGACTGCGGGGAACACTTTTAGCGAGGCGTTCGCTAGCTCGTGACACGTCGCCTGCGTTAGGGTGCAATAGGTACTATTTTAGAAGAAAAACTGTGTTAAAGTATTAAAGAGAAGTATTTTTTTCTGGCCAGTCCCGAACTCCGCTTAGTGCCTCAAACGCAAAATCATTCACTTAACTTTTTATCAATGCCAAACGCATATTTCATAGTGGTTTAACCCTTTATAAGGCACCGGGAATGTTTTTCCTACCATACTTTTTTTTCTCTTTCGAATACGAATCGAATGATCGCTTCTTTTCCATTGCAACGAATTAAAAAAAATGTGTATTTTTTGCTTATGACTTATAAAGGTTTAATAGTATCGTAAAGTAACGTTAGTATTCCAAATAGCGTTCAATGCATTGGGTGAGAGTTAGGAAAACACTACTTTGCGTTCTAGGCATACATAAAAAAATAAGTTAAGATAAGTTTTATTCTAAAAATAGTGTTAAAAAAAGCTAATTGTTTACAATAAATACGAGTAGACTTTAGAAAAACCCATTCGATAACTAATAAACTGAAATTTGAGTATATCTAGCAAAAGTTTAAGGTCCCGTATTATTTTTTAAATAAATTCAAACAAATCTTATTCTAATACATGTGACATCCCGCTAATATTATAACCGTGAAAATCTGTATGGATGGAAGGATGTGTGAATGTTTGTCACTCTATCCCGCTTAACGGCTTGAAGGATTCCGATGAAATTTGGCATACATACAGTTTGTAATCTAGATAAAAATTTATTTTATTTTATTTATTAACATACACCGTGAAATTTTAGTGGTTGTTTTTCCGAAACGAGGTGATTTAGTATCGATTGTACAATCGATTTATAATTACTATTTTGACTAGAGTCAAAAATCCAATTGTGAAAAACGAAAGTCGAAAATGACCGCAAACCAATAGTAACGCTTCGTTGGTACAAGTAGCGTACAATCGTACGATAGGTTAGGTACCAACGAAGCGTTACTATTGGTTTGCGGTCATTTTCGACTTTCGTTTTTCACAATTGGATTTTTGACTCTAGTCAAAATAGTAATTATAAATCGATTGTACAATCGATACTAAATCACCTCGTTTCGGGAAAACAACCACTAAAATTTCACGGTGTATATGATACTTTCATCCCGGAAAATTGCGTAGTTCCCGCGAGATGGCGATAAACGAATTCTTCGCAGACGGAATCGCAGGCAACAGGCTAGTGACATCCCAAAACCTCGTCAACTTTTTAAGCAACTTATGTAGACTTTATCTTAAGCTCCCAGGAACCCGATCGGGCGAGCAACCACCTAAGCACGGCCCATGGCAATGTATACTACGTCAATTCCGCCAAACAATTTTCTTTACAGTTCAAGATGAGACGGGTCATTTTGCGCTGGTCGTTTCAAAGTTTGTGCGATATCCGACAATGAGTCTGCGGATTAGTTTAAAGGTACGATATTGTTGGAAGGGCTTCTAAAGGAAACTCTTAGAAGGCGTTCGGAATAAGAGGATTCTATTATAGCCTTTGTAGATCTGAAATCGTGAGTAATACCTAGGAAATACATTAATGTTACTTAATTAACTATGAGAGTTTTCAATAAGAAGTGTAGCCCTCACTTTTTTTAAATGAATTTAAACTGTATGAAAAAAAAATCACACAACCGACCCAAAAAACCTAACTAGATAACTTTTTATCTTACCATTCCACGATGACCGTGTCAGGCAGCTGCGTCTGTGGCAAACACATGTTGATAAATTAACATATTATCACACTCCACACATCACTTTTGTAAACTCACTCATGCCCGGTACCAGGTAATTAATAATAATGTTTATTGACAAAAACTAACATTGTTTATTAACTACTATGGAACTATTGTTCCATCATGAGATTTGAGGTAGTTCAACAAAAAATATACGACACCCTAATGTCTAAACTAGGCCGAGCCTGTATCTTATAGACCCTATTTTCATCCTTTGTCATTACTATTTGCAGAATGCGATTTATAATAACTAAATATAAATATTGTAGCAAAAACACAAAATATGTATATATATATTTTTTTTTTATGTATATATATTTTTTTTAATTTTAAGTATGGACTTAAAATTAAAAAAAATTGCGGGAAGTATCTAACTTATACAAACTAAAATAAGAGTGTAAGAAACATTGTGCAAGGCCCAACTGACAACTAAACAAACAAGACAAAACCACTGAGACTAGGAACTTAAAATCTTAACTTTTCTTCTTTTTTTTAGTGTTGAGACACCCTGTATTGTCACATAGAGATAACTGAGTAGCGGCAAGGATGATATAGACTGGATTGGCAGTCGCCATAGTACGGTACGGATCGGCCGCGGTTTTTGTAGTTCGATTATTAAATCTAGATGGCGCTAAAATATAGCCAGAGGCTTTGAAGGCAAAACAATAAGACTACAGATGTTTCATATTACTACAAATGTATTATTTTTCAAAAATATTGCATAATAATACATTTGCAGTGATATGAAATATCTGTAGTCTTATTGTATTGCCTTCAAAGCCTCTGGCTATATTTCAGCGCCATCTAGATTTAATAATCGAACTACAAAAACCGCGGCCGATCCGTACTATGGCGACTGCCAATCCAGTCTATATCATCCTTGGTAGCGGTATTAATTCCAATATTTAAGGTAGTGGCGTTTGTTTTTTTCCACCCTGTATACAGGTACAAGCCTCGATATTTCCTCTACATCTCATAATTCAGCAGTAACCGTGCGATAGGCTATTACGCCGGTTATTACAGCTAATCGGCTATCGGACTGTCCGGTTAGTCGTATATTGGGCGCAGATGCCGTTAATGTGAGGTTTACCTTAGCGATGGGGATTGTAATGTGAAGGATGAGGGGAAACAAAGGTAATGTGGAGCTAGGAGCGTGTGGTGGCGGTATCATCGATAGTATCGATGGATCTATATTATCTCGAGATGGGTGAACAATAACGTCACGATGAAAAAATCACAGTGATTGCGTCTAAAAGTATCACAGTGACATGCGAAGGAGGAACAACGTTATAAAATCACAGTGATCGCGTCTAAAAGTATCACAGTGACATGCGAAGGAGGAACAACGTTACAAAATCACAGTGATCGCGTCTAAAAATATCGCAGTGACATTCGAAGGAGGAACAACGTTACAAAATCACAGTGATCGCGTCTAAAAGTATTGCAGTGACATGCGAAGGAGGAACAACGTTACAAAATCACAGTGATCGCGTCTAAAAGTATCACAGTGGCATAAAAAGGAGGAACAACGTTACAAAATCACAGTGATCGCGTCTAAAAGTATCACAGTGGCATAAAAAGGAGGAACAACGTTACAAAAATCACAGTGATCGCGTCTAAAAATATCACAGTGACATGCGAAGGAGGAACAACCTTACAAAATCACAGTGATCGCGTCTAAAAGTATCGCAGTTACATGCGAAGGAAGAACAACGTTATAAAATCACAGTGATCGCGTCTAAAAGTATCGCAGTTACATGCGAAGGAAGAACAACGTTATAAAATCACAGTGATCGCGTCTAAAAGTATCGCAGTTACATGCGAAGGAAGAACAACGTTATAAAATCACAGTGATCGCGTCTAAAAGTATCGCAGTTACATGCGAAGGAAGAACAACGTTATAAAATCACAGTGATCGCGTCTAAAAGTATCACAGTGGCATGCGAAGAAGGAACAAAGTCACAAAATCATGCAGGTCGTTTCTTCGTTTTTTAGGAGTCTCTGTCACTGACGTACTATAATGTTTTGGTATCGTAATAAAAGCGTGTACAGCGTGTAAGCCGTGGTGGCCTAGTGGTTTGACCTATCGCCTCTCAAGCAGAGGGTCGTGGGTTCAAATCCCGGCTCGCACCTCTGAGTTTTTCGAAATATATTTGCGAAATTACATTTGTAATTTACCATGAGCTTAACGGTGAAGGAAAACATCGTGAGGAAACCTGCATAGACCTGCGAAGAAATTCAATGGTGTGTGTGAAGTTCCCGATCCGCACTGGGCCCGCGTGGGAACTATGGCCCAAACCCTCTTATTCGGAGAGGAGGCCTGTGCCCTGCAGTGGGACGTATATAGGCTGAGATGATGATGATGATAATGATCGTAATAAATATACCCATCGCATGGTCTCTCTCGCGTACTTAAGAAAATATCGTAATTGAAAATATAATATAGCTAAACTAACGTGAATTTCGAACGAGGTAAAGTAATTGATTTTTGGTTACGAGCTTTTTTAAAGTAGTGACAATATACAAGTATATAATAACTTAATAAATATAGGCCGATGATTTATTGTTATTATCCGTCCATGTCACTCCGAGTACACCGGCCGTACTGATTGAATTGATTCGCAAAATGAAATTTTATGACGTGTAAACGCCAAAACGTATACTTATGTGAGTGACCAGCGTGAAAAAATCACTGTGATTTTTTGTAACTGTAACGACAGTCACAGCGAAAGGAATGTAACGCGTTTAGCCGACACTACTTAATATTTTTAGAAATTGTATTGAAAATTGGATCTTGTATCTAGTTCTTAAACTCGTCAGTCCTGCCTTTTTTAACAGACATAGTTCTACAGACCGAGCGAGAATACTAAGATTACTGATTTTGGAAATTCTTTCGAGAAAAAAATTGACATTTCATTAAGAAATTTGCACTCCACGGTAGTTCCACCTCCGTGTTTCACTCACAACCAATCAAATTGCTTCCATTTGATCTGTTGCACAAACAATAACAGCGCGGCCACTGCGGGTGTTATCGCAGCCCTTTGTGTGTCAAATTACATGCGATGAAATGGACTAGCTGTTACATAGCGTATGTATATTGGCTGGTTCGTAATTGGAGTAATATCGATGTTCGCTGCGGCCTTGTAATACGAACTTCAAAATTAGAACTTCTAATCGTGCCATCCCGCTCATGCTAATACAGTAGTATTTAATACGAGATTGAATGAGACTTTCGAATTTCGGAATAGCCCCCATGGTTAGATAAAACATTAACTTGTATACAATTATAACTTAACTACCCTTTAACCGTGACTTCGCGCGCGTAAACCGTTAGAGCCGACTACTGCTGAATCTAAATTCCGGGATTTACTAAAATCCCGTGGGATTTCTCAAAAATCACAACGTGGTCTTCATATACGTTGCACGAAGAATTAGTAAAAAAATCTACACATAGTGGTTAAGGTATTAGGATTTTATCCCATGAGAATATCGGAATAAAAAGATGCCTATGTGTTATTCAAAAGGTCCAGCTACTTACATACCAAAATCCAAATCTGTCCAACCGATCATGCACGCACGCAAATTCGCACGCAGCACTTACAAACTTTGTCGATTATCGATCTTATTTCATACGGGCAACACTGTGGAAAAACTTTCATAAACCCCGAACTTCATTGCCAAGATCTTTTCGAATTGGCTAATGAGTAATGACTTACAATGGCGGCCTCAAAGTTCGCCGTGCTAAGAATTGGCATTGTTCCAAATCAATTCGTTAGGCCGTAACATAGTCTCTATTCATGCATTTTTTATTTCATTGTGCCTATTTTACAAACTGGTAGCTGAATATCTCTTACAAAGTATTAGTCAACGGTTTTATAAAAAAAAAAAACCGGCCAAGAGCGTGTCGGACACGCCCAAGGTAGGGTTCCGTAGCCATTACGAAAAATCAAGTAATATTTTTCTAAGGATTTCGTATGTGTACGGAATCATCCAAGTTTAGGTATGTTTTATACCTTAGGCTACTATTTACTCTTAAACTACAAATAATTTCCATGCAATCTTAGCCGCTATAATTTTCCTAGTAAATTTGATATATTTACTACCCTTCTGAATTTTTTCAAATTTTTCTACCCAACAGTTTAGATTTTAGAGGGGTGGGGGACGGCCGATTTTAATGAAAATTTTCACTTTAAAGTTGAATATTTCGCAAACAGATCACTGAATAGAAAAATCATGTTAGCAACCCCGCAATGATTTTAAAATACCTATCCAACGATACCCCACACTATAGGGTTAGCCGAGAAAAAAAAATCACCCCCACTTTACGTCTATGGGAGGTACCCTATAAATATTTTTTTTACTTTTTTTTATTCAATCACTTTGTCGGCGTGACTGATATATATATTGATGCCAAATTACAGCTTTCTAGTACTAACAGTACCAGCTTAACACACAGTTAGTAACAGCTTAGCCGCGGACAGACAGACAGACAGACAGACGGACAGACATGGCGAAACTATAAGGGTTCCTAGTGGACTACGGAACCCTAAAAATCACAAATTACACCAATTTATGTAGCCCCAAATTATGTACTTAAGCGAAGAAGAAGAAACTCTATATAGTAAAAATACTCTTTGAAGAAACTAAGCGAAGCTTGTGCATATCAAGGGTACTATATAGCTGTTTAGTACCCGTAACACCACCGTCAAATTGATTGACATACTTCTTATGAGCTGTCAAAACGCAATTCTCCAATAGTTTTTGTTTGATAATGCTGAAATGTGACGACACTTATTATATTAGCAAACTCAATAGGGATGTTGACGCCATTAAAAAGTAATTCGAAGACTAGGTAATGATTACTAATGAGCGATTAAACATTAATTGACTTTCTGCGTCCCGTTTCTGCGTACGACGGTGAAGTATAACACTAGTCTAGCCGAACCAAAAGTACCAGGGCATCAAAACTAGAGAGGAGTCCGAAACGCAACCCAATTAGTGTAGGGTTGCCACGTGCCAGTAAAGAGGTCGCAATAATAGGCTCTGACGAGTTCTGCGTATGGTTAGTGCAAGTTGGATAAGCGGGACTTGCCGGATTAGAATTCTATAGGTAGTACGGTCTGAGGTAGTAAATGATGGAAACTTCTTGATTATGAATAATTCTCGCTTAAAACATTACTTAAGCGCTACTTAACCTGGAACACACGTGCTAGTTCTTCCCAGCCTATAAACGTTCCACTGCAGGGCACAGGCCTCCTCTGAAAATGAGAGGGCTTGGGCCGTAGTTCCCACGAGGGCCCAGTGCGGATGCGGAGTTCACCGTAAAGCTCATAGTGAATTTCAAATGTATTTTCGCATATAAATTCTGAAAACTCAGAGATGCAAACCAGGATTGGAACCCACGTCCCTCTGCTTGAGAGGCCATGGGTCAAATCACTAGGCCACCACAGCTACACGTGGTCAGTATCACGTGCTAGTTACTCGCACAAAACGCCAGTTACTTAATTGTAACAACGAGGTACTGGCATGTATATTGAGCTTCGCATGCCAGTACAAAGCACGGCTCGTTTGATTTTTTTTTCTCTCGCTGGAAACTGGGGATGAAGACTCGCATGAACCGAAATATGAAACTGTTATGACAGTCACGGCCATCATCAAGCGGCATCACGAAATACCAGCAAGACTTTAGCTTTAAGTATCAATGTGAAGCACCGGACATGACATGAGGAAACATGGTAACCATAACTTCTAAAATCACGCTCTTATCCGTATACTTAGTATGTATATACGCATAATCCTTCATTTTAATCAAACACTCTGTGTAAACACACTACTCTCGCAAATTTCCACGAAAATTCAGCCGAAAATGACAAATGACGCCATCCACATACTCAAAACAAACGACTACTGATAAAGGCGCGTACACAACGACACCCAAATGACATGCACGTGTAAGTCAGCCGCAGGTGTAGACCTGACCCACTTTGCTAATATATTAAAAATGTACGCGTTCGTGTAACTAAGTCGTATCTCAGAACGCGCCTCTAAATTACGCGGCAAGCGAACGTTCTAAATTTGAATTTTGAAGTTTACCCCGCAGAGAGGTTTATGGAGTGCGCTATTTACTGCGGATTATCTTTGTGTACGTTCCGGCTTAATGGTGAGTTGCTTAAGATGTTATTTAGAAAATAGTAGAGAAATGCTGAGATTTGTTGGCTTTTTAGCTGTGTTGGATCTGTACTTATTCTACACTATGTGTGATGCATATACAAGTTATGCAAAAAGCTTACTTTATGTATAGTCGGGGTAAGAAAAGGTTCGTCACTTTTCGACTCTATGTCAACGAGTTAAGGTCGAAAAGTGACGAACCTTTTCTTACCCCGACTAATTGCAGCTGGCGCAATGATAACAAAATCTAAGTTTCGTTTTTATAATTTTGGCTTTTGAATATTTGACAATGTAGGTAAATAATGAAAAGAAGAAACTACACTTAACTGAACATAACATGCCTATACAGGGTTATTTTTAATTCACTAGCATCCTTTTAACCCTAAACTCCTACCACTTAAACAAATGTTTTTTGTTTTACGGCTTTTGTCATAACTTAATATTTTTGGTGTAATAATGTTTTGAAAATTTGAGATTTACCTCTTATTTTTACGCTACTCTGTGTATTCGTATGAGAAAAAAAGTACTTCATTTTAAAAAGTCGTAAAACAAAAAACATTTGTTTGAGTGATAGGAATTCAGGGTTAAGAGGATGTCAGTGAATTCAAAATAACCCTGTATAAAAAAAAACTCGTAATCCAAAAGTTCCTGGCAGGTCAGGATAAAATGCCTTTAATTTTTTTTTCTTCCAATTCCAAATTTAATTGTAAGGGACTCATTCTGCCTACTCTCGTCGAAACTGGATAGGCCATAGAGGCCAGACGGTCAGCTAGCCTACCGCTGCTACCAACATAAGCACCTAAACTGTCTGCCTGTATGTTGGTAGCTATATCGCTCGTCAGTTCAGGTGCGCGGATACAATCCCTGGATATACAATTAGGGGACATTGATACGGGGCGGGGGATGCGCGGTACAAGATGAAACGAGTAGCGAGTGAGATTTGTAGTTCTTGAAATACTAGTGAGATGCACCTCATAATATGCACTTTTCATCAGGTGAGATAGTGCTCAATCACGGGTCGGTTTTATGTAAAAAAAAAATGTGTTTAAGACATGGTCGTTATCACTAGTGTTTAATGTTGAATGTAGATCTTCTACGACAGTGCATCAGTAATTTCAGATCGTGTACAAATAGAGCTATTTTACGATGATAATTTGATCTACACAGCGTTTGGGTTCTATAAAAATTGTCAAGCAATATATTGCCCTTACAGTACGTACAGATATGCCATAAATTGAATCTATGGGTAATTTTCTAACCAAAACATCATCCTAATACCTTAAATTAGTTTATAAATAAAAAAAATGTCGATCCTTGGTCGGCTACCTAAAATAGACCTGGGGCCTGTTGCGTAACAAAGTACAAATATTACGAGCGGAACTCTCGCTACAGTTATATTAACTAGAAAGGGAGTTTCGCTTGTAATATAAGTTGTACTTTGTTGTGCAACAGGCCCCAGTTTACTCTGATTACTTTTTGTTTCATTCATTGTTATTAATTTTCCATCCCAGAACCTTAACCATCATACTTACCACAATAAGCTCCTACCTTGTCCCACACTAACGCACGGCCACGGGTTTAATAGATAAGATTTACGACAGCACTCATCTGGTCAAGGGTTGGCGGTAATTTGTCGCCAGGGGGCGCCGGCCGCCGTCGCCAGCTGTGAAAAATGGCGCGGTCCGATTTTAAAATTTTGGAATAGAATTCGCTTGGGTTTGACGGATGTGACGTGTATCTGTGGTGTGTGTGTTTTTTATTGGCGATTTAGACAGTATATAGTATTATGCCAGTTTATTTTTTTAATACTTCAATTTACTTGACAAAATTAATAACAGGCAGTACGAAGTCAAAGATACAAGCATGTTTTACCTTGAACTCTGAATATAAACTTGCCATGTGATACCAGTAATTGTAAAATAGTTTTACATTTAAACAAGACATGCTTATATTCAGTTTTACATACAACAAAGACTGATTTTCGGCTGATTATGTAACATGCCAAAAATAACAAGAATCGGGTTCAATCAAACCTCACCAATAGCTTCCTACTTACATTCCATTCCATAGTACAAAAGTTAAAAATAGCCAAACTACACGCGTATTAACTAGAAATAGTAACCGCCCCCGGCCGGTCGATACGTCTCTGCCGTGACAACCCGCCGTAACAACAACGGAAAAAAAACAACGTAGGAAAAAACAAAACATTAAATTATACCGTAATAAGCCCTCGGACGCCCAAACGCGGGTGATCGACCTCCGTGGTACCCTAGATTTTCCACATGGGAAATTTGCGAAAAACCAAATTGTTTATGGTTGAGTTTTTTTTAATTACCTCAAAGGGTTGATTTTAAAGATGGATTACGGCGCAGCTCAAATTTACGCCACGGAATATCAATAATGCCTATTAAATTCTCATCATAGCGCCGCGGTCAACGGTGGTTCGAATTCCAATAGCAAATATATCAATTTAGAATATCGGAAACGGTTGCGTTCTATTCCAATTTTGAAATTCTAATCAAATCGTGCCTTGTCGGGATCGAAAGAGGAGGAACCGCGCTTTTTGTGCCAAGTCGCTGTCTTCGGAGATTTATTGAAAAAGTTCGGTCATTCAACTTAGCCTTTCAAGAATATTAAATGATATTTAATTTCAACGTAGAACCATACAGTTATATTACAGCGGGTAGGTAATAATGGTATATGCTCTTGTTTGTAGAATCTTAACTTAGATTACTTAAGAAAAATAAAGTAAATTAGCAAACGTATTGTTATTTAGGATCGCCCCTTGAATCCGTTCTTTGCTTCAGATAAATCTACTCAAATAACTCCATTAGGTATTTCTTAATACTGTAATCTCGCCCTCAACGGTGTATTAATAATTAAACTTAGGGTGAAATGATTATTCCCGGTCGGGGGTTTTTGTTTCAAAGAATTTATCTCGTAAGCCGATTTAGGGGTCCAGGTTTTCGATAAACTCGGCTTTTCTGAATTAAGAATTTAAATTACAGATCGGATTTCGATTTAAATTAATATCAGTCACTGACTCTATACATATACTTTTAAAATATTACTTAAAAGGCACCGATTGAGCGAAAGCTTATTTGACGCAATAGTTAAATGCTCACATATTTGAACAATTTGTTTTTAAAAATTACAGATTGTACGTTGACACTGGCCACCCATAAAATCACTGAATATAACCTCTTCCTAAACTGAAAGTTATAAACAAACAAAAACAATTCAAAATTCGAACGCGTCATTTGACAACGTCGCGAACGGAAGTCGCCCGCTAATGAAGTGGCGACGGCGTCGAGTGCACTTCCTTGTCATCTCTCTTTCACACACGCGTTATTCCTATCTGTTATCCCAGTCTCCCGTAGAATATGCAAATCCGGAGTCTGGAGATTATGCTCAGTTGGCGAGTTTGATCCATCTACGTAATGAAGTACGCTGAGGAAGATCGTTCGGCTTTTGTTGCCTTTTTGAGGCTCTTCGTGAAATGACACAGTGCCTTCCCTGGTCTTATGGTAAATGAAAAAGTGTGGAGAATGGGGTGGCTTTATTGAAAGACTCTCTTGTGATACGATGCCAGGCCACTATGCTAGTGTATAAAAAGTTGAGTCGCTTTTCGTCATACCTAGTGCGTATTTGAAAAACGTCCAATTTACGCTCGTAAGTCTTAAGTATACAAAAATCCATGAATTATTTTAAAATCTTGAATCCAGTAGATGGCAAATGGGTAACGTAAAAGTCGTGAATTCTAAGTCAATTTGGCAGCAGTGAGCTCTTGCATTCATGACATTAAGTTCAGATAATTTTCTTTTAACAATATTACTTTAACAATATTACGTTGATATGTGTATACTGCCTGTCCTAACTTACGGTGCTCAAACATGGTCATTGACGGAGTTACAGAAGACCAAATTGAAGGTTTGCCAAAGAGCAATGGAGCGCAGTATGCTCGGGGTGAAGCGGATTGATCGGATCCGAAACACCTCACTGCGCTCCCAAACACGCATTACCGATGTGGGTGCCAAGGCTGCCAAGCTTAAGTGGGACTGGGCAGGCCACGCCAGCCGCATGGATCCAAATCGGTGGGCTAGGTTAGCCACGGACTGGATACCACAGGATGGATGGCGGCGACGAGGCAGGCCCAGGAGGCGTTGGCGGGACGACCTAGACGTGTACCTCAAAGACTGGAAGGACACCGCTCAATATCGGGATGAATGGCGAAAATGGGGGGAGGCCTTTGCCCAGCAGTGGGACACTTCTCCAGGCTAATTAATAATTAATATTAATAATATTACTTTAAACTATAATAAACAGTTAAAACTTTTGCCTTTAAGAAATCTTATGTGTTCTTGAACCCGATTCTGGCAAACCAGTTAGCAACTGAAACAGTAAATGACAAACTAAGTAAATCTTCTTTGTCTATGCGAGGCACGCGCCGCTTAAGTTGGCAGACGTGAAACTGATGGCTGGCTTATACCGTATTGTACGGAGATCGCATTGCCAATGGGAAAGGATTTTGAAGGACCAGAGATTTATTATCAGAATGTGAACTAAGACTTTTAATTAATCGTGGTTTAATTAGCTTAGCCTAAGTATAAGTAACTCAGTATTTTTCAAACTTTTCGTAACGCACAAAGTTAAGCTTTTACAAGCTTTTGTTTGTGTCAACTCAAAATTCAAATCCTGGAAGTCGAATTTAATCCACATCTAGTAGTCGGATTGACTTAAAATTTAATGTACTTATCGTCGGGGATAGTGCAATACCGCGTAACTAGCACTGGTAAATACTGCGTATCTGCACAACACCCACAGGGAAAATCCGCGTAACTGGCATTGTTAATACCGCGTATCTAAAAATGTAGCAAAATTAAGATTTCCCGCCAACGATATTCTAATCAAGATTTTACGTTCGTTGGCGGGAAATCTTAATTTGGCTACATTTGTTAGATACGCGGTATTAACCAGTGCCAGTTACGCGGATTTTCCCTATGGGTGTTGTGCAGATACGCAGTATTTACCAGTGCTAGTTACGCGGTATTGCACTATCCCCGACGTTATTTAAGTTGGATGACAATGCAAGAACTGTCAATAAAAAGTACATGCAGCGATAAAGCTTGAATTAAAAATTACATTTTTAACAAAAGTTTATAAACACGCGACGCGCCTTACATTTTCTGACAAATATAATAATGAGGTGAACTTTTATTTTTTCTTTATGAGTGGAAGGGTAACATCTGGTACTGACGAACTGATTCAAATTAATATTTTACTAAAGGAAAGTTATACTGTTCCAGATAAACATAGCCTACTTTTATCTCAGCATGGCATCAAGATTCCACGGGACGCACGCAAAATCGCAGACAATAGCTAAAATCTTATAATTTTAACTTAAATAAAAACATTTTGGGTAACAACAAACATGGCGGTTACATGTTGAAAATGCTGATCTAAATAATGACAGATTTTGAATGGTTAATAATGTTAATATCTCCTTGTTCCAGGATGGAGGAGACAGTGCGGTCGCTGCTGCAGTATAAGGGCCGCGTGGAAACTCTGAAGCAAGAGAAGGCTTCCCTGTCTTCAGCCCTCGAGGTAAATTAAAAAAATTGCACCCAACATTAGTGTCTATGTCATTTTGACGGCGATTTTATTACTGTAAATTATGACTGTGTCATAATGTCGGGAGGACATCAAAGGTCGTAGAAAATAGTCCTAAGTAACTGGCCGTGAATCTTTAAACTGTTAGAATATAACCGGTTCGAAGGACCATACCGCACTCATGAAGAAATAGCGTCATGACTTGAAATTGGGTTAGTTTATAACGAATAAGAATCCATTGTTACTTTGAAAGCCTAATAATTTCATCAATGTAGAGGCAGTAGTAATGCGTTGAAAGTTAGTGTCGTAGTTTTCTTTCTTTTTAAAAATGTAATGCAATGTAAAAACTCTATTGTACATAAAACACATGAAATCAACAGATAACAGGGGAATGCACAAAAACGCACCTATCCCTTAACGGGAACTCTTCGTCTTCCAGTCAACCTTTGAACGATTGACAGGACAACAGAACCAAGAGTAACACGCAATAAAAATGAACACAGGAAACAGCGTAAAATTAGAGTCACTAAGTTGCTCTGTACGCTCACACAGCTTTCAAAAACTACACATATAAACAAATTTTGGCCACAAAGCCGCGGGTAAATGTTATAATATCAATAAAAATGTTGCCACGCATCGAACCCCCTTTACCATAAATTGCGCCCTAAATACTCAACTTGTCATATTAAAAATTCACTCAGGATGGGACACATTTTCACACAAGCAGCCAGCGTAAGAAGACCCGCCACTTTTCTTGTCTATGACTGCTAGACTTCATTTCAATACATTCTGACAAAAAATAAAAAAATATTTTTGATTTTCGTCGTCTATTCCTAATGACAGAAAATTAAAGATGACAACTTTTACCAGTGACCAGCGCTCGGGCGTATACATTACCGCCATTTTGTAATCAACTTTTTTTTTAAATGGCAGTGTCCAATTTTCATGGCAAAGGTTGATGTTAGTATTCAGCCAGACTTCCAAATTGCAGGTCTCGGTCGGATGGTGAATGTGCTCTTCAAGTATAACGGGCTAACTACAAAATATTTCAGACTCTGTCGTCTGCTGGTAGCCAATTTTAGTTTTCTGAAGAATATGAGATAGGTTTTTGCTTTATTGTACAGAACGTATATGAAAAATTAATACAGTAAATATAATCTTGGGATGAATTCTACATGGGTATGATGGGTATACACAATTTATTACGGCCAAATTACACTCATAACACACATTATCGCACATTAGCGTTTACACTCTCAGCAAAATCTCCGCTCTTTTTACCACGTTTATTGTTTTCCGATGAAATTTTAATGTAATTTTTAACTGTTTCGTTTTGGTAGCAATATAATTATTTCTTTCTTTCTTTCAATTACTAATGTTCTAGTGACAAAGAAATACTCAATAATATAAACAATGTATAATGAATATCGTTTTCGATCGAGCTCAGTGGAGAGGACACGGAAGGGGTCTAAGGAGTGTCCCAAAATACAACGATAAATTTTACCTAGCTATCTCGAAAAAATAAGAAAAAAAAATACTTTTACTATTTTATCAGCGACACATGATTGTTTGCACCGATTCTAAATTTACCTCAATTTTTATGCAGAAAAACAAATTTGCACCACCTATATCGTTTTCATACACGGTATCAGTCCAATCTGACACATCAAAGCTACCAACCTAACAATAGAATACAAGGTACGCTCCCGTCACGTCATTGTGCCGTTCGGTCATTGTTGCCCCCCTCCCCTCGTCAACGTCACCGTTATCTACGAATTTGAATGGCGTACTCGAATTTTGATTTTTCCATTTCCCGTTTGCATCTACCTGCGTCTCTCATTGTGAACGAACCCCTATTTTAATATCGGGCCCTTAACTTTTCGCGTTGTCAGCCGCTTAGGTGTCTCGTGAAATTTTTGCTCATTTTTTGTATTTTACTTTTTTGCTGTACGAGCATTTTGCTGATGTTTATCGGGAAACCATTATATTGAATATATACTTCTGTATGTCATTACGTACTATCTGTTGCCTGCGACTTTGTCTGCGAAGTATTCGTTTATCGCTATCCCGCTGGAAATATGCAATGTGCCGGGGTAAAAAGTATCCTATGTCCTTCGCATGGTCTCAAACTATCTCCATACCAAATTTTATCTAAATCGGTTCAGCGATTTACACACTTTCACATTTGTTATATTACTAGCTGTTGCCCGCGACTCCGTCTGCGAAGAATAGGGCTATAAAAAATAGCCTACGACCTATTCTCAGACCTACCAAATACAGACAAAAAATTCGTAAAAATCGCTCAATCCGTTCCGGAGGAGTTCGATAACAAACACCTTGACACGGGATTTTTATAAATTAGAAAGTAAGGATGTATAAAATGTAAACTGCTTTTCAAGATTTACCAAGTCATTTGCTATTAATTTAAAAAAAACTGGTTTAAATGATAATTAGTCTTCTCAAAACATCACTTTAAAAACACTCCACAGCACTTAATTTCATGAAGCACTTATCGAAAGAAAGGCTACTAATTACGCAAAAACATCTCATCCCTCCGAACATAGTCATAATCCCTCAAAGAACGTCCAGTTATGACTAACCAATTAACCAAGGCCTGCCTCTCCCCTCACAAAAACTACGTGATATAAAGAATCCCGTGAAGTGACAAGGATCAGACTAGAGTGGTAGTTGAATTAATTCCTATTCCTATCTACTGGGGCAGCCATAATCCAAAAATGATCGCTTGTCCCTCTCCCCCTCGTTAAATGCGCTTTAATGTCGCTAAACGACCGGACAAGTTAGGAACAGACCTCGTGCCTAAGTGCTTTTTGTGCAAACAAAACTTGGTTATGAATTTTTGCTCATACATGTCCTGTTTTGCTCAGACTGATGCTGCAGTGAGGATACCAATGAGTTTGTGCCATGGCTTCATTATATTTGACCATGGATCGGCTAGGTTTGATCGTCGGGGCACCTTCGAAGCGCGAAATTTCTGAGACTGTACTCCGTAGGCTGACCTGGTCGCAAGCGAGTGAAGCTAGTGGTCAGAGAACTTGACTACGAAGCTTTTTGGTCCCGGGTTCGAGCCCTGGACGGGACTGATATTGTGTATGATGAATATGAAAGTTTGTTATCGACTTTTGTATATTTAAGTATGTATTTTTTTATAAGTATATTTATCCATTGGCTGTTGTCCATACTACAAGCGGGTATGTATTACAATACCGAAGTACGAAAGACCGAATGTATTAAAACATCGAATGGGTCAAAAGACCGACACGATTTTTTTCTGAAACCGTAAACTTCTCAGAATTTATTAAAACGGCATCATACAGAACCCATTAGGTTAGGTTAGGTTTGTTTTATAACAATCTTAAAAAGTTAACGGTTTCAGAAAAAAATCGTGTCGGTCTTTTGACCCATTCGATGTTTTAATACATTCGGTCTTTCGTACTTCGGTATAGTAATACATACCCCTACAAGCTTTGCTTAATTGGAGACTAGGTCATTTGGTGTCAATTGTCTCATGATATGTATTTATTGAAAATCGTGGTAGACTATTGTTTTGACCTATGACCTCACAAAAAGGGAGTCGTGGATTTGAGCCTGGGCTCACATCTCTGAGTTTTTCGGAATTTAAGTGTGAAATTACATTTGAAATTGACCACGAGCTTTCCGGTGAAGGAAGACATTAAAGTTCCCAATCCGCATCGGGCCCGCGTGGGAACTACGGCTCAAGAGGTCTATGCCCTGCACTAGGGCGTATAAAAGCTGAGATGATTATGATAATGATGTATTCTCCTTTCTCCTCTATATTAACGTGCGTATCCACAATAAGTTCACGATTTACTAATGGACGAACATAGTGCACTCTTCAACCGTTTTAGTTTTCAAAATAAAAGTTTTGGTAGCTAAATAGTTATCTTTGAAATAATACAGGCTGCTATTTATCCCGATATTCCCACGGGATCTGGATAAAATCTTGAAATCTGAACCTCTAAAGTTGCTAACTATTGTTTTTTTTCATGCAACAATAATGTAAATGGCCTGAGAGGAGGCCTGTGTCCTGCAGTGGGACGTATGATGATGATAATTAATGAAAACTATGACGTATTTTTTGGTATTCCTACGGAAATTTTATCACCGGGAATTTTAATTCAAATGCCTCATGGTTGACGCAAGTAAAGCCGTGAGTAGAGGCTAGTTTATTAATATTAGTTCACTACATTGAATACTAAAAACAGATAGGGGTGGACTCCGTTTTCAATGACTCATCCGTTGATGAATGGGGCTGCCCCTTCATTTATTAAATCGATAGTATTTAAATCGTGCAAACATGGATCGCCATGAAACTAGATTCGTGAAATCGTCGAGCATTTCTTCAAAATGGCATTAGGTATATAAATTCAGATTCGGTAAGGTAAATACCCCAGTGCCCGACGCTGCCCCAATAGCCTACATTTTCAATCTTGGGTATTTACCTTACGTGGTAGTTTTTTTTCTCATATCTAAGTCATATTTAAAATTGTTAGGACAACATGCAGACTGATAGAAGCACGTACTGACAATGTATGCGTAGCTAAGTAATAAAAGGTTCCATCTTTTGTTTAGAAGCCCAAATAGGGCTTAATGGGAACCAACGAGTTACGAATATAGAGTCGTTTATTTTCTAATTATTCTATGTCTACGAAATATTTATGATTTTTGTGTAAAATACAAAAGGGTTATTGTAGTACAATAGCAATAAAGTGCGATTTATTTTTAGACTGAACAGTTTTATTAAAAGGATTTAGAATATGAGAACTACTTATAATAAAATAATTGACGCATCAATTTCTGTTTGTTCTCCAAATAAAACTGTAAAGTTAAAGTACAATAATATAATAACTACTGCTGAGTGGCGAGGTTTTTTTTAGCGTGGGCTGGCCACACTGCCTTGTGTCTTAATAATAACATCCATCATGCTTCCCAAAATGTCAATGAAATTAATTTTATATCATTGTAAGTTATTTCTTCATTTGGCCAAACCATTTTATTCTATTTACAACAACAAACTTCTCTGGGTTAGACACAAACAAAATTTATCTGACCACGCGGCCAATTCTGGAACTTAACACCACACCATACTAATTTGGGTGTACTGTAAGACACTAGCGCCGCTGACACCGAAAAGATAAATTGGTAATGCAGTGACATTAGAAATACTTAAGATGGCTGTCCCCTCTAATGGTCGTCTGACAGCCAGCAGATAGTTTAATACGGGTCATATGAGCGAGGATTACTTAATTATTTCTAATAGACTTTCTTGCTCTATGTTGACTACTCTATTTTGTTTGTGTCATTTGGATGGAAAAATAATATTAAATAGTGATTTGATGAGCGAACAAAGTGGAAATAATTTTGAACTCAGACTCAGACTCCCGTTTATGAAATAGCACTGGTCTGGTATGCACAATCAAAATAGAAACTTTTTTTACAACCAATCTAAACTTTATCTTGGCAACTGTAACAAAACCATTGTAGTAAGAATCACTCGATATCACAAGAATTAATATTATGTACATCGTGGTAACGTTACAAGATAATTTGTTCAACATTTATGAATATAACCTTAAAATTTGTCATTTTACCAACGTGGCTGGCGAACTGTCAAAGTTAAAGCGTCCAATGGGAGACCTATGTAATTATACATTTATAAAAAGTAGCTATTTTCCTAAAAGCCCAGCCAGTGCACTCCAGCGCCCTCCGGGTCCGCCTTCAGGTACTTACCGGAAAAATACAACGAACTGTAGTTAGCGTTGCGAGTCACTCACACATGTATCAGTCGTACGAATGACAATACATACAAATTTGAACAACTGGTACAAGTCATAGGATTTTGGGGGAGACGTATAAGACGTAGACACAGTAGGTTGCAAAAGATATTTATTGATTTAATCTTCTTATGCCTTCTGATAACTTCATTCGATGACGTAGGTACGTGGACATATATTTATGAGCACCTTACGGTTATTTTAATTCAAGCTATGTTTGCATGTATTTATACCGGGAACGTGTCAAAGTATTGAAAATTGAAAATACACAATGGTCATTTGATATTATCTAGTTTTCGTTGAAACAATCAATTAAACAAACTTTATCGTTCAATCTACAGTTTGTTTAAGACTAAGTTAAGTTTATTTTATAACAATCCTCTAAAGTTGAGAATTTCTAAGAAAATTGCATTATAATAAATTACCATTATGTATTTTGTCCATTGTTCTTTTCAAACTTTGTGTGATTTGATACGTACCCAAAATGGAAAGAAATATTCTTAAAATTCAAGGCGATAGTGTGAGCCATTCCTCAAGCCTTCCCTGGACGACATTACAGGAGAGATTGCCTGATGGTTGTGGTCATTCATGACTCCACAGCCTGGTAGATTGCACTGTGAAGGATTTAGAGGTTTTAGTGATTGCTTCCGTCATGTCACATTATTAGCCCACATCTCTCTAAAATGAATGCCGCTTTTTCTCAGTTACTCGTACCACACACCTTAGTCTATGGTCGGACATTAAAATGGCGGAAGGCTGGAAATCGGGTATGCACAATAGCCCGGGTTTCCCGGTTTAAAAGGTCCCCCCGCTAAACAATAATTCAGCTTCACCCTTCCGAAGTGCAAGGGCGCAGTTACTGAGGGCCGTAGTGGTGGGCCGTATCGATGCTTCGAATTTTAAAAATATTTGAATAAAATTAAAAATGGAATCGGGAACCGGAGAAACGTAAAGTTAGTGACCGAATGAGCGTGTTAGAAAGGTCAAATTCACATATAAGATATTAACTATATTCTCTTATTTAGCGGGGCCAAGAGTTGACGGAGTATGAAATAATAAGTTTATGATGAGTTAAGATATATATTTGGTAAGTAAAACAAACATGTCTAATCATATTTCAAGAAAACGCTTATATTGAAACAAATCTTATCATCCAAGGAATAATAGCTTTTAAAGATAACAAATAAAACAAAACATAAGATATTCGACATATATCAATATAATTACTACACCTACATAATTCAGATATTCATTAATATATATTTATACATGTTAACATAAAAGTTATAAGTTTTACGTCAATTATTAATATATTTATATATGAAGGATATAGCAACAAATTATAGCCATTTATAAGTATACAGACAAAGTACTTAACTGTCATGTGACCACGGCGACGGCTCGTAACAAAGTGTTTTCTACCTGACCTAGAAAGGTCTTTTATAGCATTGTCGTACCGTCTTAGCGAGTCTTAAACTACCTGTTATCTGTTCAGCGATCACAATGATAATTTCCCAATTATGCCGTTACAATACTTTTTTTTGTAAACATAATATGAAACAATATTTGCCCTACCACCTATTTAGTTAGGTAGATGTCCAAGCACAACGTTAACCAATTTAATTGAATAATTAAATATATCTGTAAATACATCATTAAGGTAATTATATTAACATTAACAAAAGCTTTTGGTTTAAACGTAAAACAATTTAACATCACAGTATATTGATAATACAGAATAACTTGAGCTAGAGGATAAAATAGCCATTTTATACCTTACTGCCTACCTTACTGCTTACCTAACAAGCGCAAAGCGTCTCCGTTTCATTTTGGGAAAAAATCTTTCTCATATCTGTCTGTCCGGGTGTCCGGCTGTCTGTTCTCCTCTACAAAGGATTATCGTGAAATGTTGTGAGCAGATAGGTACGATGATATTTTTTTTTCAAATTTAACGTTGCTATGGGGATGGGCTCAAAAAACTCACTAGGATTCCAGCTCACAGTAGTTATTAAAAGAGATTGCTTAATTACCTACATAAAAATGTAGTTAATAATAATTTGTTACCTTTAGGCCATCTTGCTCGAGTAAAATCGATAAAATATTAAATTCAGTTAAACAGATTTAACGACTATTTTTTTCCCGTATTATGGCCCATGGCACTTCACGCCCTGCCGCTGCTTTCATTAATTCCAGCAAAACTTTAATGCTTTTTTTAGGCTCGTCACACGTCTTCACAATTTTTCTTATTGTTAGTCCTTTCGAATTATAATCACTTTCTTTTCCAATTTTAACTATAAATAGCTACCTTACAATGTCACTCAACGATACACCTATCTATCGACACAGCCTTCATTGTCCCCTCTATCGATAGTTCCGCTGTTCCGTGGCTATTCCATCGACTGTCCCCTCCCGACTAGGGTGCATCGTATCACTGCCCCTCCGCCACATTTACACTCTCGCACTAATTGTGTTTGCCAGTTACTCGGTTATGCTATTTTGTAAGCGGATATTTAAGGATTACGCGTGAGGATACTATATTCAAATTTTGATCATCGAAGAGTGCAATAAAAATGCGATAATACCAACACGATTTAAGTACTCGTTTTGGTGAACACTTGTTCAACACACACAATTACTCTTTATGTTAGGGATTGTATGTAGATGATGTTTTTGTTCACTTTATTTATTGGTTTAAAGTACTTCCAGTACGATTGAAATGTCAAAGTTAAAGTAAATATCTTTTAATTACCAACTAATAATTACGGAACTTTTGGTAGCCTATTGGTTTGACGTACGGCCTCTCAAGCAGAGGGTCTTGTGTTCATGTCCGGGCTCGCACCTCTAAGTTTTTTCGAATTTATGTGCGAAATTACATTTGAATTTTACCATGAGCTTTACAGTGGCCATCTTGAGAAAACCTGCACAAAACTGCGAAGAAATTCAATTGTGTAGGTATGTGAAGTTCCCATTCCACACTGGGTCCGCGTGGGAATTACGGCCCAAGCCCAATATTACAACCTAATATTATAATTATTATAATTGCGAAAGTGCCTCTGTTTGTCTGTCTGTCAGTTACCATTTCACGCTTAAACTGCTGAACCGATTAAGATGAAATTTAGTATGGAGATAGTTTTAGACCCCGGAAAGGACATAAGATAAATTTTATCAAAGGAAAATTAATAGTTTCCGTTCCGAGGGATAGCGATAAAAGGTTAGGTCCCATTTGTTCTATAGAACTGCGAAATCGTGAAGTAACAGAGTTCAAAATCATACCAAATATAATCAGTTATATAGAACAAATGGGACATACCCCGATAAACGAATTCTTCGCATACGGAGTCGCGGGCAACATCTAGTAAACCAGAAAAATAAAATAAGTACAATCGCGAACAAAAGCAACCACAAAACAAACACGAAATATCATTATTTAATTTGAATCAATATGCATTGCGGTTGCGCTACCAACCTCAAATTGAAAACATTAATCGTGATATTATAAAGTTGACTGAATTTTAAACTGGGAACAAGGCGAGCTGTTCATTACGCAATCTGCGGGTAGTTGGTAATTGTGTTACCGCGCGGGCGGTACGAGAAAGGTTCATGGAGAAAATTAAAAGTTGGTCTCTAAAAGTCGTCTCGTTCTTTATTCAATCAAGTGAATAATGACGATTTTCTAAGTTTTTCGGAATTTATGTGCAAAATCAAAGGTGGAAAACTTAAGAAAAGGCCTCTTGTATATAGTAGTAACGTGTTCGTATAAACAAATTGATGTTCCAAATTATACATACAACAGGTCATTTACTCAAGTTTTTTACCAATCATGAGCTTTACGGTGAAGGAATAAATCGTGAGGAAACCTGCATACACCTGGTGTGTGTGAAGTTCCCAATCCGCACTGGGCCCGCGTGTGAACTACGGTCCAAGCCTCTCATTCTGAGCCTGTGCCCTGCAGTGGGACGTATACTTCTATATGATGAGATGATGATGATGATGATGATGATGATGAATGACGACTCTGTTACTTAAATTGCAGTAACAGGTTACGTCAACTGCATCAGAACTGCCATTTTGTAGCTGGGATTCAGTTAAAATGGCCCTAATAGGAGAGTGAGAGGAACGGTATTATATGAACTTCGAATTTCGAAACATTACCTCTACCATGAGTTTACACTAGTTTACATGACCGTAGTCGCTAGCGACGGCGTAAATTATTTGTATGGAGAATTGTACAGCGCCTCTAGCGGTCACTTACGGAAATACAATTCTCCATACAAATCATTTACGCCGTCGCTAGCGAGTACGGTCACTGTAAGCTAGTTTAAACTCATGGTAGAGGTACAGGGATTTTCGAACTTCGTATAGTACCGTTCCGATTGAAAGGGACGGTACAATAATGAAGTTCGAATTTCGAATTTTGTAGTAGCCCCCAGACCCCCAGAAACGGTACCGGCGCGGGTCGCACGCGTCTATCCGCCCGCATAGTTGGACTAACGAAACCAATTAAAAAGCCAGAGCTAAGGCACAATACCATTCCGCCGCGTATGGGAGAAACTTGCCTTTGTTTTATGTTCATTTATAATGGTTAGGGGGATACCACATTGTTTAAAATGTAACTTGAACCTTCCTGTCGTGTCGGTGTGATACTAGTGTAATATATTTTTTACTATTTCTTTTTTTTTACTTTTTTGTGGCCTATTTCCGCATTGGTGACCCACGACAGCCACGACATTGGATAAAAAAAAAATTCAAAATGTATTTAGTGACCATAAAATTTTAATTAAACGACACAAAAGAAACAGTGATCCCCACACTAGGCACAGCCTGTATCGTGGAGATCCGGACGTTACAGAAATAACCAGAATGTGCCGCACTTAATTTTGTATTTGATAGGTATCCTGATCATACATTTTATTTATTTTATAGCATAACTAAACGCAACTATCAAAGACAAACACGACGTAGACGAAGTCTCACAGCAAGCCGCGCAAAGCGGTTTCGCTCTTCCTTCATCAACCGTACAGCTAAAGAGTGAAATTCCCTACTTGCATCTGTGTTCCCTGAACACTACAATCTGGCCGTTTTCAAGCCTAGGGTGAAAGAGCATTTACTAGGCAAGCGTGCTCCATCGTAGGCCTCATCTTTGCTTTCCATCAGGCGTGATTGTGGTCAAACGCAAGCCTATATGGTATGAAAAATAAGCCAAATGCATGTTTTGGAGCGCAGTGTAGTGTTTCGAATCTGGCTTAATATGCGGTATATCAAGGACGAATACGAACTCTACATTGTCGTATTTGCTAATAGCTACTTGTACCTACGAGGGTCTCCCCTTTATAATCCGAACTCGCGGATTCCTGCCCATGTGCCTAAACTTCACTAGTTCGGTTATTTGGTTAATAATACCCCCGTTGCGTTATTATACTTTATTTAAGAGCATAAGCGAAAGCGATTTAGTTATCATCTCTTGGCAGGGACACCCCAATGCCTTCTTCTTCCATTTACTCGCATTGAACATAGAACAGCTCGACTTGTCAGTGACCAGCTGTACGAAATGCAGCTTAACTAGCTACAGTTTAACTAACAACACAAGCGAACACAAGCTTTTGAACACAAGCGTGTGTGTTATGCATGAATTGTGGCGCCACTATCATTTATTTCCCATCTTTTGGAGTCCTAAAACTCTTTAATTAGCATATATGACAATAGTGGACTTCGCTTAGTCTTGGTTCTTCTTTGCGTGTTCGCTTTTTGGTCATTGCAATCCATCAGTTACATGGCAAATGATATCATCCCTTTCGCTTATGCAATTATTTGCTGAACACATTAACCAAACCACATAATCTTACTAATATTGTAAATTTGAAAGTTTATATGGATGGATGGATGGGATGTTACTCTTTCAAGCTAAAACAGGTCGACGGATTCTTATGAAATTTAGCACTCAAATACTTTATAACCTGGATTAACATAAAAGATTTTTTTTCCGAAAAATTGTGTAGTTCAGGCTCCCGCCTGATAGCGATATCGAATTCTTCACAGAAAAATACTTATAGAAAAAATTGCTTACAATCATCCACAATGTATTATTGCACTGCTTATTAACAAAATAATGGCACAATCGCCGTCGCTTGTGCCTTGGGACCTATAACCTAAACTGCACAGCCTCTTCGATTGGCTGAGATTAGATAATTCGGTTTAATTGGAACCTTCTCCGTTGTTCCTAGCGGCTGCCGTAATATTGATCTCAAATCGTTAATTACTTACTTCTTGTATTTTGGTTAAACGGAAACGCAACAACTTTATGTTGCTTCTCCATTTAGTATAACTACCTTTAATACTATGACGAGCACTGAACCAAAAACAAATGGGTTTCCAATTTTGAGTCTTTAAGTAGCCAAAATTTTAGGCCGTCCCTTTGATATATTAATCTGGTCTATTAATTAATCTGCTTGCAAATAAAATATTTAATTTGTATTTAATTCCCTAAGTAATGGCAAATTATTAGAAAAACAGAAGAAAAATGAAAATAAATTTTATTCACAAAAGAATTAAACAGGAGAAATCTACCTATATAAATAAAAATCAGTTGCAGAAAATGTACCTAAGTACGCCACTATAGGACGGCTGCACCTTTTTTTGTTGTGTTGGTATCAATTGGGAGAAGGTTTATGTGAAATAAAGTTTCCTTTTTAAATTCAACATTTTAAAGTGCCACAAATCGTGGACAACGGTCACACTCGTTCGTTATGATAGGCCACAGCGTTGCTTTTCAGTCTGACCCTATTACTTAAACCCACACCTAAGAAAAAATAATATTATTCTAATATTTGTGATGGATGTCACCACACGCCACTGTTGGCGTATGTAAGCGATTAAGAATTTCGGGGAAGTCGGTTGGGAGCGACGTGGTTCAATTGGTAGAACACCCAGGTTGGGGCGCATACCCGGGAGACGTGGGTTCGAATCCCGCCGGCGCACCCGAAAAACTTTTTCGCTTTTAAATAATCCCACACCTAAGTCTATAAAGGTGGATTAGGTACAGTACCTACAATTTAAAGCCTAACGTATACTATAGAGACTATTTATCACATAGCTTTGTATACGTTCAGAGCCTAATCGAATACGCACATCAAAGCCGTTCACATGCTGCGCCTAGCAACACTAATGATGTACTGCATGCCATGATTAATGGTACGCATTTAATTCCAGTTATTGCCGCAGCGCGCCGCGGCGCCACTGTGAAAGGGCCTTTGTACGAAACAATCACTATTTTCGGATTAATCTTCTTGACGTAGCTTAAGCTATTTGTGTTGATTTGATGGGATGATTTTGCAACGTCATGAGTGTTGAGTCAATTAGGGATTTATGCGGCGATTCATGTGTATTTGTAGTGGAAGAAAGGTTTCTAACACGTAATTAATTAATTAAATATTATGATTGTGTGTTCCTATTTGTATGACTGTTAAACCGCAAAACTATAATAATGACATACGGTGCCGAAACATGGACACTCACGGTAGGGCTGGTCCACAAATTTAAAGTTGCTCAACGTGCTATGGAAAGGGCTATGCTCGGAGTTCCTCTGAAAGATCGCATTCGTAACGAAGTGATCCGACAGAGAACCAAAATTATCGACATAGCCCACCACATTAGCACGCTGAAGTGGCAATGGGCAGGCCATATAACCCGAAGAACCGATAACCGTTGGAGTAGACGAGTTCTTGAGTGGAGACCACGGCAAACGTAGCGTAGAACGTCTCAGACTCGGTGGAGCGATGATCTTCGCAGGGCGGCTGGCAAGAGCTGGATGAGAGTGGCCGAGGATCGTGCTCAGTGGCGTGCCATGGGAGAGGCCTATGTCCAGCAGAGGACGAATGTGGGCTGATGGTGACAATGAAAATAATCCTAAATGAGTTAAGTAGCCGTGATAGCCTAATGGTTTAACCTATGGCTTCTCAAGCAGACCCGGTTCGCACCTCTGAGTTTTTCAAAATTCACGTGCGAAATTACATTTCAAATTTACCATGAGCATTACGGTCAAAGAAAACATCGTGAGAAAACCTGAACACAACTACGTAGAAATTCAACGGTGTATGTGAAGTTCCCACTGCGCACTGGGCCCACGTGAGAACTACGACCCAAGCCCTCTCATTTTGAGAGGAGGCCTGTGCCCTAAAGTGGGACGTATATAGGCTACGATAATGATGATGATAAGTTAAGTTCAGTTTGAGCTCACAAAAACAATAATTTTCCATGTGTTATTGGCGTCAGTTAGAAGACAAACCCAGTCACTTTCGTATATTTCTACATTTACGTGTCAGAAATAATTGTAAGCATTGACCCAACACATAAATTTACAACCTAAGTAGTACTCAGGGACTATTTATTCAATGCCATGCCATTTCCTTTTCAAATATATTTCTAACAAGAATAATACAACATTCAAGTTCCGTGCCTCAGTACTTAACGACAAAAGAACATTTCACTGGCTAAGCACAAAGGTCTCATGTATTATTTTTAGGTCGATCGAAGTTCAACCTTGTGCCACTGAAAACAAAATCTGAAACTGAATTAGATACGTTAAGATTTAACTTGTTATTAATAAATAGCCCAGACTCGAATATTACGTATTTGATTGCGTGAAACTAACGACAGGTAATGCGCTTGTACGTAATGGTTATGTCCATTACTCATTTGAAATTTAATAAGCCAATTATTCGCCAGCTGGTGTACTTATAATTCCTGGAACGTCAACAATTATTTTTACACTCGTGAGTTATGTATAAGTTCCGTATGGAATCTTGTAAAGCTAAATTGTAAACGGACTTAGAGGCTAAATTATGCAAGCAGTTGAGTGCATTTAGACATAAAAGTAATTTGCCCTGAGTAATATGTGTGTGAACTTAGGCATTTATTTGTGTAACAAAGGAATAGCGAATCTTTTGTGTACTTGCATTTATTTTTAAAACATTGAGATTTTCTTTTTTTTAACGTATTCTTAATGTATTGCAATCATTTCACCATAAAACATCACATTACATTACAATCGGAGTTGCTTAATCAGTTGTCATTTGTTTCCTTGTCTGTAAAATTTAAAGTGCGTTCTTCTATGAACGAAATCGGAATGTCTAACTTTTGTACCCATAAAACAGTAATTCAAGCGACTGACTAGCTGGTTAGCTAGCACAGCCCAAGCCGGTAAAGATTTAAAATTTGGTACTTATGCCCTAAATAATATAGAGGTGCAGAATTAATTTTCTGAAATCCCCACAGAATAAAGAATTAGCCTATTTTTTTATTCTTCCACTGCATCAAAGCGTCAATTATGCCCACAAGCTAGTCCCGTCATATTTAGAAATTTTTCATCTCCAAGCCAGGCCAATTAAATTAGAATCACAAAATACATAATATGCAAATAGTATGATATGTATTTACAACAATTTTACTTTATTTATTCAACACGGCTTTTAAATTAATTAAACCCATCATACTTCTCGTAGCTGAAATTGATAAAGCAAATATTTGTGGTACGAAAGGGATTTTAATTTGTTAACTACGGTTGGTCCCGCTTTTCTGTATGTACATTTTATACAGGACCATTTAAAGCACGTTTACGTTTCATCTTTTTAATTGACCTGGGTAAGTTTAAGTTCAGTATAAGTAAAGGACTGTATGTTTACTATCCCACTTATGAGAAAGACACACACATAGATCAATAACAGCTGTTTTGCGTTAAATTTGAATTATACACACGTACGTACTAAGTGTTTAAATTAAGAATCTTGCTTCAGAGTATACTATCTTCGTAGGTAATTCACGTTCTAAAACTTAGTCTTTCCAACAATATTCCACAGTCCAGCTTTGTTTTATATTTTACGCTTCAATAAGCTTTAAAATATACTTCACAGTTTGCAAAGTTGTATAAACCTAAAGTAATAAACTCCATAGGGAGTGGCTTCGTAGAATTCTCCGAAATATGCCAGTTATTTCCCATTTCACGAAACAGAAACAACTGTTTCACGGAAACCCGTCAAATCAAGACCCAAACACCTTGTCAACCTAAAAACTAAAGCCATTTCAGGTCGCAACAATCAATCCTAATTTCGGGTTTAATAGAGTCGTGTCAAGATCGAAATTAGAATGTATTTATAACAACGCTTACAACGTTTTGAGTTTTGTAGGTGTGTTTTGAGTGCAAATTATTTCATTTTGTCATTGATGGAAAAGCAATTACAGTCGTGCGATTCAGTTTAATTAGCTACAGCTACGGTTACATTTCCAAATATAAATTAAATTTATAAATTCACGGTGCAATGTCAGCATTAAATGAAAATGTGAAATTGATGAGAAATCCGCGGTCGCTTTTTGTGTCCGCTATTGTAATTACATTGTCTATGGCCTCTTCAACCTTCAACCTTTTTTTCGTCGATGTCACATTATATAATGCTGGCCATAATTTTTTTTTCTTTTATAAAAGCCTTTATGAATGTCATTGATTTTGGTAAACAATAACACTGAACAAATTAAACTTTTTTCTGTGATTTTGAGATGTAATAAACATATTACATTGGTGTTAAAGCACAATATTTATGTGTAAGTACCTACTAAATAATGTTCCTTCTAAGAATTACATTCTATAGAAAAACCAACTGTAAGTAATTTTTTTATTGATTACTGTGCTTTAAAAGGAAAAGAAATGACTTATTTACATTGGAGAAAGACATTTTTTTTGGTTTCAAAATAAACTTCAAATTAGCAGCTACGCCTATTGAAGCTTCCCCCTTTGCTGTATCAACCGCATGTTGTTTCAACAGACAGACAGACAAACGGATTCACGCTCTTTGTGTCTCGCCCTCGGTTGACGACTAATGAAAACCTCACCTACAACGATAACATATAACGCATAACACCACTGTATCACAACCCGCTAAAGACCGATTTCCTAAAATAAACTGCCTAGTTAGCGCGGCAAAATTGAATTCGTGTCAAATTTCAGAAGACCTCTGATTATGAATGTGGATTTTGGTTGGTATGTTTTGTGGCATAGGCGGTGGTTGCGCGTAGTTCAGGATACGTTGGTTTTGAGCTGGTTTAATTAAGAGTGCGAGTGATGGGCCCTTTTTGGGGAGTTTTTTTAAGAGAGAGTTTATAATGGGCGCCGTGTGACGAGTGACGCCGCGGAACTGCGTCTAAATATTAACGTAGCGCTTCGTTTAAATACGATGTCGGTTTAATTGCTTTCCGGGAGATAACTAACCTCCACGGCGGAGGTTCGTGATCGAAATAGATTGCGATTGAGATAGTGTTTAATGAAAAACTAGTCTAGGTACCTAATGAAGTAATGAACCTTCTAGCGACCGAAGGTTTAGACCAAGAAATTTAGTTCCGGTCACTGTTTCTGTTTTGGTCACTGTTTCTGTTGGGGGATTGGGCAAATTTCCAGTAGTGGGCGTCTATTAGCTGACGATGATGATGAATAGAACACAAACATAGGAGACCTTAACCACGGTAGTTAAAATAATTTTAGTGGCACAACGGAACTTTTTCAGTCGTTTTGTATGGCTAACTACTATTCAACATGGTCCAACTTTATGGTCTCTACACAGAACTATTATTGTAAAATACTCGTATCTCACTCAATATTTGCAAAAATGCAGTAGTCTTCAACATGCTACCTATTAAAAAATTTAAAGTTTCGGTTTTCGTTTTCGGATTCATAATTGAGACCAGGGCCGAAGTTTCAGTTTCGGTTTTGTTTTTTAGCCGGACACTGGAAAATATGCTACGATACTTATCGAAATCGGAGTGAGATAATCAACATTGACAAGCAGATAGATAAAATAATGTTTTAATAAAAACACTTAAGAGTATATTTGTTACCATCTATATAATACTCACTTTCTGACAATAAATAAATGATTTGATTTGATTTGATTTGATGATGTTTGCTTTCTGCCTTGTTGTGATGTTATCGATAGGTAGGCGAAGATTTAAATCCACGGTCAAAGTTTTTATTGTAATATTGTATTCGCGCTCATCGCTTAATGCTTTAAATGTCCGTCATAGTCAAAACCAGTATAGCATCGCTGAGCATGCCCCTCCATTCCAGGCGTCCGCGGCGCACTACCAGAGCCAGGTGGCAGCGCTGACGGCTGAGAACGAGCGGCTCTGCTCGCAGCTGGCCGGCGCGCTGCCGGGCGAGCACGAGCGGCGGCTCGACGACGTCGCGCAACAAGTCGTGCGCGCGCTGCTGTCGCAAAAGGTACCTATGGAAGATGTTGTCAAGCCAGGGTTGCCCGCTGCAGTTGAAAAGCCACAGCCGGTGTCACCAGGCCGCCGCGATCTCGCGGTGCTGTTGCAGATGTACAGTGGTTGTTGGTGGCGCTGTTGGCAGGCCGCCCCGGCCGAGCGATACCGTGTTCCGCAGAAAGTCAGGCGCGCGCTGCTGTCACAAGGTATAGGAGATGTTGATGGTGCTGTTGCTAGGCCGCTGCGGCCGCGTATTACCCTATACAGCAGCAGCAGAAAATCGGGCGACTCCAAAAGACTATTGAAGATGTTGAGTAGATGTTGCTAGTGCTGTTGCTATACCGCCGCGGCCACGCGCTGCTATCGCAAAGGCACAGCCACTCTTGTTGATGCTGTTGCCAGGTGGGTGGCCGCGCGATATTGTGTCCCGCACCCGCAGAAAATCGGACGCGCGGTACTGTTGCAAAAGGTATAGCAGATGTTGCTGGCGCTGCTACCTGCCTGACGTGGCCACGCACTGCTATCGCAAAGGTACAGCCACTCTTGTTGACGCTGTTGCCAGACGGGTGCACCCGCGCAATATTGTGTCCCGCAGAAAGTCGGGCGAGCGGTGCTATCGCAAAAGGTATAGCAGATGTTGCTGGCGCTGTTGCCAGGCTGCCGCGGTTACGCGGTGCAGTTGCAAAGTTACAGCCGCTGTTGTAGGTCGCCAAAGTTGTGAGCTGTTGTCGGAAAGATACAGCTGGTATTGCTGGCGCTGTTGCCAGGCCGCTACGGCCGCGCGCTGTTGTTGCAAAAGTACAGCTGGTATTGCTGGCGCTGTTGCCAAGCCGCTAAGGCCGCGTGCTGTTGTCGCATGTGTACAGCTAGTGATGCTGGTGCTAGGTACTGGGTGCTGGTGCGGTACTTGGTAGCTACCTAAAGGCTCCATTACAGCTAAATGATGAATGATGTTTTACGGTATATTGTGGGTGAGCTGCTCTCGCATTGCAGCTCCTATACTGAGTGTAAATAGTAAGTAGCGGAAAAGAGGTAAATCTAGTTATAGTTATGTCTCTAGTTAGCATGCATTGATGCAATCATGCTTGTGTGTTTAGCGATGCCGCCACTTTGCATGAAAAACTTGGCACGCTTTGCTTCACCATAACAATAAGCACCTTAAATTCCCTAAAAACAAAACATGCCTAATCACCGCCCCGAATTAATTCACACGACGCAATTTCTGTATCTCTTAATCCACTAAAAGCATTAAGATGCATCCCAGAAATTGTTTTCTCATAATTATAGGCGACCTGTTTTCCCGCGGCGGATTACGCGGTGCTACATTCGCACATAAATCGCTTGAAATGGGACGTCCCGGTTTTAGCCCGCACCGTAATAATTCCCAGGCCCTGGCCCACAGTAATCTGGACATAATCTGGCCGATAATGCGAGTGTTTGCGTTTAAATCCAGTTTGTGAATGGCCGCCATGTTGTTTTTAGTTTTGGCGCGAACTTAACAAAGACGGCGCCGCGTGCTCGGAACGGCTGCGTTCATTTGATTGTTTTTGAAAGTTTAACAGGTGCTCTTTGTGGATACGTTTAACTTTGTAAAATAACTTTTACAGAGCTAGTATTAATGGCTCTCGTTTCACTACTTTTAATTTTGATCTAACTCCACTTGTAACGTTTACTTGTATTAAAATAATTGTTCTTACCTGTAATTAACACCTTTACAGCTTGATGTGAATTTCCGCCTAATTTATCTGTAACCCAATATTATGACAGACAGGCTTTCATCTCTACCCTCTAATTATTACTTAAGATAATTCCTCAAGACGTTCCACACATGGCACCCCCATATCTGCATACCTAAAGCATTATAATATCAATAAACTCGTCAAGGGATGATCAATCAAGTCATAAGCTCGGGGAGTTTAATTACTTTATAATGTGGTAGTCGAATGATGATATAATATTTAGATGAGAGTAGGTAGTGATAGTTAATCATCATCTTTGCTTTGAGGGCCGCAATTTCACAGTTGGATACACAGATATCGCTAATAAGCTTTAGTAGGTAGGTACCATTAAGATGTGAACTGCGGTAAAATAAAATCAATTGCAAAATTCAACTAAATATTTTTATACTAATGAGTGTAATGACTGTGATACAAGTTACAACTACAGTCGTAGGCATGCTAAAAAGTTACATAAAGGTTAACTAGGTATAATTAACTAGAATTTAAAAAGAAACAATGAGATATAATTATATAACCTTTTTACATTGCTCCTCCACAAAGAAACATTTGAATCAATCAAAGATTTGAAATATAATGACTGAAAATATACTTGTTGTTTTGTTCCTTTCGATAATTTACTAACTTGAAGTTCGTCCGGGTAGATAGCGCTTCACATCAGCTCACACTAATGAAGAGAAGCCGTCCAAAAACAGTCTTGCAGACTTCCTTAATTATAATTATCTCTCGCATTTAATGGCTTTCGAAAATATAATATTTCAACCGACTTAATTAAGCTCACACACCATTAATTAAAGATTTAAATTAATTTAACAAACTCTCGCGAAATCTTTAAACAGCGCTGTCGCGGCCATGTTCCGTTTTTGTAAAGTTGGCAGCACTGAGAGCAATGTCTTGTTGCCATCGCGCTATCTCCATCTCCCCTCTAATTACCGCTTGTCAATTACTTCTACTTGAATTTAATTTAACTAATGAAGCGTAATTAAAATATACGCGTTTATTTTGAAGACGCTTGACGGGATCCCTAAGAGTGGGGGTTCAAAATGATTCCGTAATTGATATCGTTCACTGCAAAATTCTGATTAAGGCTTTGTTTAAATTCACGATATAGCCTATTTGACTTTAGAAAACATTATTACTATTGAAATTAAAAGGAGGAGTTTTGGTTGCCCGATTTTCGCATTTCCACGGCTAAATGTAAAATATAAAGCTTATGGAAAGTAAATCAAGGTTGTAATGGTCAGATTAAACCAATGATTATACAGATCGACACGAAATTGGTATCCCAGTACTTATATGAACCGACGTGGACAGTTTATAAGTTTTTTTTCATATTTATAAATATAGTGTTTGCTTTTATTTACTTACTTACTTACCTGCTTGTGGCATTCACTTCACTACACATGTCCTGACCTATTTCTACTTAGGATTCATTTTACGTAGGTCTTACCTAGTCACGTGTGTATCGTGTAGCAATTTTTAAAATATCTTTACAAAGGTTCCTGCATGCCGTCACTACTTTGAAAGCAAAACTCTCATCTCAAAAACGATAATCTTATGCTGCGTTGTTATGGATGCGTCAGATAATCCACCAATCATATTCATTAGTCCACTTAGCACAGCACTGATGGAGACGAGTTCAATTCACCACAGAGCTTTCCACCGAAAAGCACCCTAAAGGTTCCTTTTAAGTTTTCAAAGTAATGACAAGGTGTTGCGTAAAAGACCTTGTTTGGGGCATTTATTATAATACCGAAAAATAATTATACTACAATTCAAATATCGACGCCTAACACATTGAAATCCAGAATACCGGAAGTACAAAATACTGATAACCAATACACCGAAGCTCGAAATATCTATTTTCAAATGACCGAAAGTCCGAAACCCCGAAAACAGAAGACCGATTATGATATATATGAGAGAAGAGCCGAATATTAAAACATGGAATGAGGATCCAAATATTAAAAGATTTAGAAATTTTTCGGCCTTTCGTGTATATTATTAATCTTCCGGATTGTAGTCTTCGGGCTTTTAGGATTTCGGTCAAACGTATTTGCGGGTGAACTTTCGCTCATACAAACATTCGACTATTTAATTTTCAACCTTCCGTTCATAGGTTTTGTGAAATTCGGTTTTTGTACTTCGGTATTATCATAAATACCCAATTTTGTAGCGTTAATAACTCAACTCAACTGTGCGTAAACTGTCGCCAATACAAACAAACACGTCAGACCAATTACAAATCCAATATTTAACAAATGCAAGTCACAACAATGAAGCGTTTCGTTTCAGAGTGTCCGCGAGGAGCTGGGATGCGCGAGAGTACGCGTGCGCGAACTGGAGGCGCAGAATCGCGCGTTGACCGCGCTTCTTGTGCGGCAGCTGCGCCCCGTGCCGCGGCCTTCGCCGGCAACACCGCACACGCCGCTCACGCCGCACACGCCGCGCGACTTGCAAGGTGAGAATAGGCCTGCCAAATGGCATAAATGGCGCGGATTCACCATCATCATCATCATCATCATCATCATCATCATCATCATCATCATCCCAGCCTATATACCTACGTCCCTTTGCAGGGCACAGGCCTCCTCTCAGAATGAGAGGGCTTGGGCCGTAGTTCCCACGCGAGCCCAGTGCGGATTGGGAAATTCACACACACCATTGAATTTCTTCGCAGGTGTATATAAGTTTCCTCACGATGTTTTCCTTCACCGTAAAGCTCATGCCGGCGCGGCGCTAGCGCGGATTATTTAAGCCCAACGTACGAATGCCTTACCGGGATCCAAAACATGAACCAACCTTTAGACATTAAAAAAAGTAAATAACAAAAAATCTCAGGGATTCCCCGGTTCCGTAAACCTTTGGATTCTATGTGATGTGATGTATGTATAGATGGATTTGGTGACCGCTAGGTGGTGTTGTAAGTAGTCTCATCATTTACCTACTCTCCTTTTTGTCGGATAACATAAAATAAAAGTTATATATCGCCCTTTCGGGATTCCCTCTGTAATTGGGGCCCAAAGCACGAACCCCGTGTGCCCAGATAGTAAAAACGGTATCGCATAAGTTGGTCTAGTTTTTTATCCGGATCCTATAACACTGTAACTCCTAGCACAGGGCCAAAGCCAAAGATTCTAGTTGTTAAGTTTTCTATAATAAGAATCTTTTTTTCATGTTCAGTGCACCTGGTCGACGTGGGTTCGTGTGGGTCGCTGATCTCGTTCCGCGACTCGCCGCCGCCCGCGCCTGCGCCCGCGCCGCCCGCGCACGCGCTCTGCCACGACGACAAGCGCCGCCATCAGATACTGACCGACATCTGGACTGAACTCAAGGTAACTTGAGACATCTAGTGGTTACCCAATTTATCAGTGTCGATCGATGGTAGAAGGGATTGGACGTTGTTGATCGACAGTTTCTACTACACCAGTCGATTGATCGTTGATCGATGGTAGAATGGACTCGGCGACGTCGATCAACAGTTTCTACTACAGCCAAACCTACCATACCAATTGATCGACGTCGATCAGCATCGATCGGCTGTCGATCAATCGTTTATCGACCGGTATCCGTCGATCAACCAAACCTACGATCGATTGATGTGGTAACACCCAGTAACTTTTATTGAAATTAGAATATCATAAGGTACGCTCTGTAAATTATTACTACAATAGTGATATGTTAGTGCATCACAATATAATCTAATCAAGTAGTTGATCCAAAACATGACGTTTAAATCACCTTCATCAGTATCCAAAATATTTTAAAGAAGGTGCTCTTAGCTAACATGTTTCGTTTAATTTTCAGGGACTTGAGATGACTCCGGCCAATCTAGCCCGAGCGTTGTCAGGGGTGGACCCGATGCTTTGGGCCGCGCCGTCTCGACCTGCCACGCTGAGTCTTAATATGCCCCAACCCTGTTCAGATTCAGCCAGAGGTAGAATACATCACCACAAATCTAAAACAACGCTATAATTTTGCTCATGTAACTTTACTAAGGTATTTGAAATGTTCCTTTGTTGATTTCAGGTTTAGATGCAGATAAAGTAACAGAAGAAGAAAACGGCGAGACTGGTGAAGCGGGTGCAGAGTCTCCTGAAAGCGGCGCCAAAGATGAAGGCTACTCCACGATGTCTAGTGACGTCCAAGCTGACGCGTCCAGACAGAGTGATCACGCTGCGGACAGAGCCCTACCTGACCTCAACGAAGCCTCAGACGAAACTGATAATCAAACAATAGTGTCCATAAATCCAAGGGAATCTCGCAGACACGCCAGACTATTAGGAACTGATGCGGACTACATATACTTTCCAATTGGTATAGCGTTCGCCGGTGTCCGAGGCAGCTACCCTCCGTCCCGTCCTATCTTGCCCTTTCAACACGTCGTGAGAAGTTTCTCTGATTCCCATCTCTGCCTCAAACTTCTCGCTGGCACAACGTGTCCAACAAGTTGTCTCGATAGCCCCACTCCCAGCTCGGGTATGTTAGTTTTAGACTTAAATCCAGGGCCAGAAAGACCGCTGAGACGACCAGTAATAGTCTCCACAACGAGTTCTGAACGGGTTTCTTGGGGAAGCACGGCAGACGAGCGCGCGGACGGGTCACAGTACGATGCGGATTATGTTCAGCATTGGCTGGAGCTCGATGATGCTAGATCAGCCCTACAGCAAAGACATCGAGATATAGTTGAGCTGGAATACGATAGAGCTGAATTAGAAGATTGGAGCTTATCTCTTTCATGTGAAGATCTCAGAGACAGGCAGTCTCCTTTCGCTGAAATAACGACTCCTGGTCAAATTTCGCTGTCCACATTGCCAAGTATCAGGGAAGATGATGCGTTAGAACTAGAAGATGTTGGTGATTGCCTATGGAATGATTGTGGGTTTGCAACAATTGAAATTGATGAATGTAGAATAGGGGATGATATAGAAACTTCAGAAAAACGCTGGGAATGTTCAAGGACACATTCTCCAGGTGGGTCATGGTCTAGTGCTTCTGATGCGCCCGATAAACGATCAAGTGCAGCGCTTAGCGAAGACGGCGACTGTGCTAACGTTGGTCTTGATTTCACTCGTGACTTCTACCGTCTTGTTAAATACGAAAGCACAAAAAGCTTAGCATCAAATTCTTCAAGGGGCTTGCCAACCGCTGACGCTAACAGTCATTTAAGAATCCACGATGTCCAGGCGATGGCATTGCAAGACCGTGAGCAAGCCTTGCAGAATGTACTTAATTTCATTGCGGAGCAGCAGAAGTACTGTCGAGATAGAGAGGAAACAGATTCTGCATCCTCAAGGCCTGTATCTGAGATAAGGGAATTACCTCCTCCATACGCAGCGGCTGACTTTGATGACGAGTCGATTGGCCCTCGAAGTGAGGTGTCTGAAGATAGAGCACGCCCAGATTCTTTCGGAAGTTTCTCAGAAAATGACTCGTGTGAAGTACAACCTGATAGATCTAGGATTCAATTTTGTGACGGCGTCTCCGAGCCAAGGTCCACTCCACGCTTTATCGAGCGGGAAGACCCTTACGCCGAATCAGAAGACTACTACGACGAGTTCGCGAGAACTGTAAACGATGAAAACGAATTAGACCAGCATCATCTTTTAAAAGTCCAAAGAAAGAACGAAATCAACAAGAGTATTGACCTTAGTAAAGTGACTGATTTGGATAGTTTACCGGATAAAGTAGAAGGCAGGTCGAGTGATATCGATTCTAGTCGCATCCCGGATGATTCTTTTAAGGAGGCTGCTGTGAAAATACTGCTTAAGCAAGGCCTGAGTCACGAGCGGCCAGAGATTGAGAGTTGTCTTATAAAATCGTCGAGTTTCCCCTTCGCAAATGGAGAGGCCGAAGTGTCTTTAGTGGAGGAAGTGCTAAGCGCGTGCAGACGAAGCACGGGCGCCTTAGTTACCGTCCCAGAGGAGGAAGAGAATTCGTCTCCTGAGACGAGCTCACCTCAAATGACCGAATCGAATACGACTAGTACATCTACTGCTGAAACTGTGATAGTAAGTAATAAGGACGCCAAGGACAGGGGTAAGGAGAAGAGTCGTATACCGATGTTGCTGGGTGGGAAAAGGCCGCCTTCATCCCCGAACAAAACCAAGTCTAAGATCCCGGTCGTGGACAAGAGTCGAGCTAGTACTGCACAGCCGCCCGCGCCCGAACCGGTCATTGTTAAGCAAGAGCATACGCTGAGTTTCCACGAAGCCGCCACATCTAAAGACGTTATTGAAGAACTTAACAGGTTAGTATGTGTTTTCTGTGATTTCTTCGGTTTGAAATTCACGGCGTTTTCAATTTATCAAGACACTTGATCCTGCCTTTTTTTAATTGTATCTGTTGATGTGTTCCATCTAAGATGTTTTTAATGTTCGCCTTTGAGAAAACTGACTGAGTTTCTATCGTACTAGTGTTCTCTATTTATATTTCGTTTCTGAATCTTTTACTTGTACTTTTATTTCTAAAGCCATGAAGCAAGACGTGCTTATCATGCAAGCTATTTGGCTTATCATTTCACGGACTGGTTTTTCCAGAATGATACGCCAAAGCGAAGGGACGACCAGCGAAGTGAAGAGCGAGGAGAGAACGCAGAAGGATGGCGCGCTTTGGGCGCCGACTGGCTGGGTTCACGTTGAAAAGGACATCGACTTTAGCGACCCCAAGGTAAGCAACAGAGTAAAGACAAGAAATAAAATCGGAGACTACAAGTTTATCAGTGTCTGCAGCCAAGGATTTCACAAGCGTAATGAAACGAACTAACAGGACTGACTGATGTTTAAGTCAAAAAATAAACTAAATTAATAATTGAAATCTTACTAATATTATAAACGCGAAAGTTTTTATAGATATTTATTCTTTCACGCAAAATGGTTGGACGGATTCTGATGCTTTATTCAGATAATTTATAACCTGGATTAACGTATAGGGTAGCGATAAAAAAATTCTTCGCAAATGGTGTCGCGGGCAACAGCGAGTAGGTTAGGTAAACAAATGGTGTCGCGGGCAACAGCGAGTAGGTTAGGTAAACAAATGGTGTCGCGGGCAACAGCGAGTAGGTTAGGTAAACAAATGGTGTCGCGGGCAACAGCGAGTAGGTTAGGTAAACAAATGGTGTCGCGGGCAACAGCGAGTAGGTTAGGTAAACAAATGGTGTCGCGGGCAACAGCGAGTAGGTTAGGTAAACAAATGGTGTCGCGGGCAACAGCGAGTAGGTTAGGTAAACAAATGGTGTCGCGGGCAACAGCGAGTAGGTTAGGTAAACAAATGGTGTCGCGGGCAACAGCGAGTAGGTTAGGTAAACAAATGGTGTCGCGGGCAACAGCGAGTAGGTTAGGTAAACAAATGGTGTCGCGGGCAACAGCGAGTAGGTTAGGTAAACAAATGGTGTCGCGGGCAACAGCGAGTAGGTTAGGTAAACAAATGGTGTCGCGGGCAACAGCGAGTAGGTTAGGTAAACAAATGGTGTCGCGGGCAATAGCGAGTAGGTTAGGTAAACAAATGGTGTCGCGGGCAACAGCGAGTAGGTTAGGTAAACAAATGGTGTCGCGGGCAACAGCGAGTAGGTTAGGTAAACAAATGCAGTTTTCATCGATTTACTGTTATGCCTTTCTTCATCATTTTATGTAAATGAAATATGTGTATACAATTAAAAGGATAAGATGTCCTTAATACATAGTGTTTTTGTGTCGTATTGCTCTTATCGGTTATTTGAAACATTATAGTTAAATTGCATTGACATTATAGTCGCACCATTGTTATCTACTTTGATTATCAAAACAACTGATATTATTGTAAGTGTTATCAGAAAACACGGTGACGTTTTGGCAAATGAATGTTTATCAATTTATTTATTAATTTCCTATTTTGGCAACCAGACACACGCCTGATTTGACACAGTCTAATAGGTATATCTTTTTTTTTAATTTATCAGGTTTTTAAATCATCCGTGTGTGTAATTTTGTGTGTATTTGTTTTTTTTTAATTGATTATTCCATTTTGAACAAAAACTATTTAATTATTGGTGCAAGTACCTATTGTAGAAGTTCTGTCGTCATTAGTTTTTTGTTTGTTTTTACTGAGACTCTTTTTGATAATAAATTAATTATACTGTAAAGTCATGTACATTTCAAAAGATGTTATAGTTGTATAGTCAGTCCACGACGCCCTGTAAGGGTACACAATAATACTTAGAACTAAATTAAACATTTCATTGTATCGTATTTATATTAAAATCATGCATTTACTATTTACATTACATTTAAATTATATTCATTATGATTATGTTATTTCAATTTTCAATTTAAGCAGGTAGGTACCTATTTATACATGTGATGCCCTGTAAGGACAAAGCAATATCAGAGGGCCAAATTGAGTATTTTGTTTACAATTATATTAGACACATTAATTCTATTTAAACACAATTATTCATTGTTATAATTATTATATTTTAATTATTTATTACTCAATTGTCAATGTTCATTCAAATAATTATATTAAACTAATTTATTAATATTAAATTACAGTTTGGTCATTCAAGAACTCGTCAACAGAATAATAACACTTTTTGATTAGGAATGTCTTAAAAATATTTTTGAAAATATTATATCGGGTTTCTTGTCTAATGTATTCTGGTATTTTATTAGTTATTTGTACACATTTATAGTGAGTTATCCACCTTAAATACCGATTTCGCAGAAACAAATTATCACCGCGATTGATTGATTGATTGATTGATAGACACTACTTAATCCCTCCGACTGATCAACGTTGCTGGTCTTAGGTCGGTACAGAAAGCCAGTGATCGTGCATTTCGACGTTTTTTTCCCGATTGTGTATTCACAACAGATTTTTTATTATAAACTTTAAAATATAACCTCCCATATTCGTTCTTAATAGGTATTAAAGTAAGATGTGAGTTGCCCGCTTCGATACTATTTTGAACTGCTTGTTCGTTTCCGAGTGAGCTGAAAGTCCGATATCAAAACATTTACCTGGTAATACGTATCAATAGGTTTAATAGTGTAATTACGGTGGTCCGGCCGGCGGCCAGTATCGTTTCCGCGACTCTTTAACCTTTACAATGCTCTCACTCATACGCCATGACGTCGGATTTTCAAACGCGAAGTTGAACCCTACAGAAATGCATGAAGGTAGATATCGCTCTGCACGCCGTGACTGATATATCAGTCGTCGGCGTAGAACCTAGGTACGGTTCTGATATATGGCGACTTGAATCTTAATACGGATATGTAATTTGGATGTTATATTAGGATGTATGTTTTACAATCAACAAAAAAAGCTTGTGTTAAAATGTTTTTTCTCAAAGATGCAATGAAATGTCAACCTTACGTTCCAATTAATAGGCCGGGACGTATCATGTTGCGGGCGCGGTTAGACGAGTGCTATGTACCTAATGGATTTTCATACAGAATTGCAGGCCGGGAAAGCGATCGTCTATTGTTTCATGTGACACAGCATCATGACGTTTACTAGGTCTATGGCATCATGGCATTCAGCCCTAAAAAAAAACATAAGCAATAATAGTTGCATTCTTTGCAATTTTAATTTCTTGAAGTTTTATATTTATTTTATTTCATTGCATGTTTGAGAAAAACATTAATATACAAACCTCGGCCGGAACAGGGGTTCAACTCCTTACTTCCCGGCCTCTGTAGTAATGTACTATTAGCAAATACTTATTTCGTTCTCTCATGACGTCTCCTCTTCGTTCCGCAGGCGCGGGCAAACTTGCTGGACGTGATGCTAGCGTCGAGCGACTCCTCGCCTTCGTCGTGCGGCTCGCCCGCGGAGCCCCAACCGCCTTATTCGCGCCTTCACCGCCTGCACCGTTCCCGGAGGCAGAAAACTGGTAACTACACCCTCACTCTAAGAAGACTGTAATGGGTAATGGGTGTGTGTACGAAGGTACACAAGGCTACCCAAATCTTCGATTACCGGCGATTGTGGTCTCTAAGCGACTACCGCGATACAAATTCATAGAGGCTTCGCTGACACGGGTATACGAATGTTTATAAAATTTTATATGTTTATGAATTTGTGTATGTGGTATCGATGATTTGCGTAGTCTTGTGTACGAATACTCCCCCACTTGTCGGGTATCGGTACCTTCACCATAAATTTTTACCGCTTTCTGGCACAGTTTTACAACAGAAATGGTGATTTCAATAGGGATATTGACACCATTAAAAAAAATTTGAAGAGACGACTCCGGTAAAAAAGCGCTTAATTTCAGCCCTGAAAGCCAGATTAATTTTCGATTAAATGCAAAATTAGATTTTTTGTTGCTTTAAAACAAATAAATAGTTAGTTGATTGAGTATGCGAACAATGACGTCATATGTCGCTATTGTCATTCAAACTCTATGGGAGATTGTGTTTTGACAGCTCATAAAAAGAACGTCAGTTGATTGGTGGTGTCAACATCCCTATTGTGATCGTGTGCGCGTTAGGCAAAAAAGTCGGAGCCACACTGAGTCGCCTATTTAGCAGCCATTTTTGGTCCAATTCTGAGTTGTGGCAAAGGAAATACCTCATACAGCCTTACGAGCTCGCTCAGTGTGGACCCAACTTAAGCGCAATACACACCAAACTCGTGGACCCGCCGACTTAGTCGGCAACATTTTGTTGGCGGACTAGTCGGCGACTTCGGTCATAATAAGTCGAGAAACTTCGAATGTCGACAGGCAACTAAGCGCTTGGGTAGATACGCAAGTTGCCGAAAGGCCAATACGCGCTAGCGTATGTTTCTTTTCATATACACCGTGAAATTTTAGTGGTTGTTTTCCCGAAACGAGGTGATTTAGTAACGATTGTACAATCGATTTATAATTACTATTTTGACTAGAGTCAAAAATTCAATTGTGAAAAACGAAAGTCGAAAATAACCGCAAACCAATAGTAACGCTTCGTTGGTACCTAACCTAACGTACGATCGTACGCTACTTGTACCAACGAAGCGTTACTATTGGTTTGCGGTCATTTTCGACTTTCGTTTTTCACAATTGAATTTTTGACTCTAGTCAAAATAGTAATTATAAATCGATTGTACAATCGATACTAAATCACCTCGTTTCGGGAAAACAACCACTAAAATTTCACGGTGTATAGGCCGCCATGTTGCATCGGCGGGTCGACAATATTTTGGTGTGTATTGCGCTTTAAGTCTATAAGTGTCTGTTAAAGAGGACTGCTAACAGGCGCACATTTTTGCTCGCTGGTCGCTCAAGTACGGTTTTATTCTGGGTCATGATACACTGATCGACAAAGCGACAAAAACGACGCCTTTAATCGTTTACGCTAGAAGACGCAAACCAAATTCTATTATACTCTCACGCCTAACGCTTGCGTATAAAAATGGTCTAGAATTTCGCTTGCGGCTTATTGCATTTTACCTTGTGCATAAATAGGAAGGTAATACAGTCAACGTCAAATATAAATTGCATTATTAGCACATTTGTAAACCGTCTATGACGATACAGGTACTGACTAACAATTTTTGATATTGACTAAATAAACCGTACGATAATTCATAGATACATTTTTCACTTACTGGTTTTGGGCATCAAGTCATTTTCATGATATCAACGCCCTCTGTTAGTTGTATTCGGTATTAGCGGGTTACATTCTCTGGTTTAATGTGGTTTTGCAAATCTTCCAGTTTATTTTTTTTAATACTGGAACTCTTCTCACTGTGAACAAAGGCGAGGTACGCGCGGATCATGTGTTTTTTAACCTACCAATTTTTTTTATAAAGCCCTTCGACATCCAACCGTCACAAACATAAAATACTACAGAACTAATAATTAGACAAATATAAATGTTATCGTGTGTATTCCATTCCACAGTCGATGTCACCAATTTTACGTCTCTCTCGCTGACATTGAGCTCACGTTTTTTCATATTTTTATAGAGTTTAGTAGATTATGGTACTTACCAATGAAATATAATCCTAATGAAATCTCTGTAATATATTTTTTGACAAAATAGCTTCGTTTTATTATGGACTGATCTGGAAAAAAAATATTTTTAGCCAAATGCTTGTGCGACATTTATATTCCTCTTAAGTTCGGTGGCATACCTATACAATACGACAAAATATAGTCAGTATCGTATTTCTCTCCATCAACAGCAGCAGTGAGCAGAGTCTCAATTTTAAGTTCATTATTTTATTTGCTTTATTGATCTTCAATTTGTCATCGTGATTTTTAAAAATATTTTTTGCAAATCGCTCCTGTAATTAATAAAATGATAATAAATTTAATAAAAGCAGTTTTCTAAAAATCACGAATTGGTGTCATATGTTTTATGTGTCATGTCATGTGTTTTCATGTTCTGTAACGACACGCGACGTCCTGACAAATTCATGACGTCTGATATCGTTTCTGCGACGTAGTACCAAGTAGTGACCGTCTTATGACGTGTTTTGCGACTTCACATTGATATAGTGACGTTGCACGACGTGTTGTGCGACGTCACGATCTTGTAGTGACGTTGTATGACGTGTTCTGACGTCGCGTATCGTTACGTGTTGTCATGTCCTGTCTCACGCCCAGCCACGTCACGTTTCCGCTCACTCACTCGCACCTCACTCTGTCGCCTCATCTCGAATAATTAGATGTCATCTACGACATACCGTTGTGCAACTTATATCGATGACAATATTTTTTAAGTCAAGCTCTTCTAGTAAGAAGTTATATAAGTATTACATATTCGACAACCAGGCCTAACGAGGTTCAAACTTCGTATCGTACCGTCTTGTTCAGACTAATATTATTTCACAGGAGAATAAGAGGGTGGAGGGACGGTATGATACGAACTTCGAATTTCAAAGTAGGTAGCCTCCCAGCTAGATTAACTATGTTTCTTTAATTGCCGATTTAAGGTCAGTAAGCTAACACTATTGTACAGTTTAAATAAAGAGTTAAATATCTGTTTCTCAGTTACATCAAAAACTATTTAAATTTTTGTTAGAAGTACTGACTATTAAAATCTAAACTAATAATGACCTGTGTATTACCTTAGTTAGTGACGAAGAAAAGTTTATTGTAGATAAAAAGAATGTGCATAACGGTATGTCAACAGCGGTATCAATAGAGATTGAATAGGATTCAATCTACATGAGAGCAACTTTGATATAGGTTTTCGTTAATATTAACTAATGCAAGATACAATAATAAAGGGAAACATTAGGTCAGGCAAGGCTACTGGAAACCGATTTTTCTCACAGAAAATATGGCAATAGGTACCTAATACGAAGTTACTATAACTTCTTTGAAAAAGACATTGCTGTACCTTGGGATTATTAAACCCAGCGTTTAGATTTGTGTAGATACTTCTATATGAGTTAATTTTGCTCTTGATGCTCAGAAGGCCATATAATAAATAACTTCATCAACATATAGTGCCTTGTTGTATCTGAGAAGACAAGGTTATTTATAAAAGCTTAGACGCCGGCTTCAGAGATAGAATTAGTCTAAACTTGAAAGAATTAAAGGTCCACAAGAGACATTAACTTTAATTTTACCATATTTTTCTATGAAAATTGTTGTACCTACACATTGTTCAAATTCGTCGCTGTCTTTGTATACGGCTATTAATGTGCAACGAAATTAAAATTTGAGCCTTGTAAAGAGGAAAGATTCCAGTAGCCCATTCAGTATAAGTGTGTGAGAGGCGGTAGCGAGACGAGGCTTAGCTGGGGGCCTGCGGGGCTTGCCTCACGCGTTGTCTCGTCTCGTCAGAGGGCATGCGCCCGTAGTGACGTGTTCGCTTGCAGCCGCCGCGCTGCGCAGCCGCGGGCTGGCCGTGCTGCGCTTCCCGCGCACGCGCCGCCCCTCCATCATCGGCAGAGACGGCTTCTTCGTCCGCTACGGCGACCGGGAACGAGCCGCCGTCGCAACCTTCGATTTCCTAGACGACATCTCCCCCACGGAGACCAAAGACTGTTAATCTTAGCAATAACCCCCAAATTATATTTTTCTATGTGATAAACTGTGCAGTGTTCGATGTCCGCTTCCGCGTAGCATGTAAATTATGGGTAAGCCAAATAGTTTTTTTTTTAGTGTAGCGTTGTCTTGCTGCTAAGGCTGCAGCTTGGAGGAGCTAGCGATGGTTTTACTAAATATTTGTAACTCCTATTCTGATTTTGCCTGTCGTTGATGACGATGAATTTTGTTGATTAAGTGATCTTTTTTTCGGGCAAAATCAGGGTTGAGATAATCTACCTACTTTAGGTGTAGTCATTTCACTCTTAACGTTAACTTGAAACTATGACGAAGCACCTAGTCTTTAAAATCTTCCTCATTTTGTATTACGTAGGTGTAGGAAGAAGTGGTCTGAGCCATGTTTGAGGATGGTTTCATGTACAAATTGGTAAAACTCTTTTAATTCGGTTGTGTGACAAAATTTGCATTTGAATGAAATTCACGATCCTGTTTTGCAAAGTTTAATTTGATTGTTTTATCTGCGTTTATGCGCTTGCACACGGCTTGTACAAGCGACAACAGCTTCTATTACAATAGTTACGAACGGTTGATTACTCTCAGCGATGTCTTGCTTACGCTTCGAACGACTTAGGTAACAAGACGAACTAATTACTAAGATAATGAAAGCTGCGGCCTCGAAGTAATGTGATATTTTTGTATATACTGTAAGTCCCACTTATTTTCATATACATTTAAATGGTTTCATTTGTAACCGAACGAAGCGTTTTCAGCTGTTGGTTCTAGGGTGAAAAATAATGTGTTTTTTCGGTAATTGAGTAGCGCGTGACGACCATAGCGCGTTGCTAGTAACGAGATCTGATTGAAGATGGCGCTATTATCTATACCAATTAATGATCACTTGATCCCATTATGAATTCTAGTGTTACAACTGAAGCGATTTTATACGGACACTAGCAACCTCCAACTTTCAACTGTGGGATATGTAGCTGTCATCTCGAAGCAAATCTCTGACTCTTAGCAACGCCCTACCGCCGCCACGCGGATTAACTATTAGGTATTATGTAAATATTGACGATGATTTATTCAAGTAACGAGCTAGTAACTACACCTATTAATTATAAAGAATAGTCATCTATATTATAGTATAACAATCGATTAACCATACAAAAATCCATTAAAATCGAAGGGTACTAAACTATGTTAAGTGTATATAATATTATTGTCATTGATGCTATTTATTGACTTGTATCATTTGCGGGTTTTCGATCGTTTGTGGTATACTTAGGTCTACTTAGGTACATATCATGGAGTTCTTATTTATTTATACTTACATCTAATTTATAATAGACATTATAAAATTGCTTGACTTTAAAACTAGTGAATAACACGATTTGGATAGGTATTTACTGTATTATCACTAACTATCTACCTCTGTGAAATGAATCTCATAAAAAAAAATATTTTAAATGTACAAGAATGCCAAGCGACAAGCAGTGCCATCGGTTGAAAAGTTATTAGAACTTCTAGTGCAAAATACCTACGCCCGCGAGTGCCGCTGCTACATTATTTATTACTGCTGGCGGATGCTGAAATATATTGAAGTGTCGCACTTAAAACAACCAAGTACCTATCAGTTAATATCTAACAACGAATATTCATTTATTAGTGTCGATATTTAGAAACGAAATTTTTATGTGGAACAATAATTTTTTTAACATTGGTGACTCTGATGGTGGCAGTAAAAGAAAGATTTAAACGTGATCATTCTCTTATCCAAATCGTTACTAACTAGAATGATTAGACGAGTCAATTAAATATACAGACAAATTTAGGTATTCACACATGCGAGTCTGTCAAAAAGAACACATCCAATATCCTTGTTCAGTTGGCATTAGTCTTAAAGTCAAGCAAAACAGTGTCAAGCAAAACTGCTTCTGTGTACTTTGATTGGATACGGTTATAAACCTTGGAGACCTCTTTAAATCTTTTTATTGCGTAGTTATCACTTATAATTCCTATTCGTAACTCAGTGCGAGCCATTCAGATGAACCACATAGATTACGATCTTTAGAAAACTATAAAGTCAAATCCAGATAGGTAGGTATTCTAAAATTGTAAACGCGAGTAGTATCAGAGGCGTATGAGCGTTTGTTGTCCATTTAGATGCTATTCTTATACATATTATTATGTATCTTGCTCGGCTGACAGAACAACTTTTTAATACACGTTGTACAATCACTTAACTGACCTAAAACAACTGTCTATTTCTACTGGTAGATTTGAGTCGTTTGAAAAAAAATGTACACAAGGGATTTAATTAAAACAAAACTTCGTAACTGACATTGGCCCAAGCCTTAAGGCCGCCATTAAAAGAAATAATAATAATAAAACATAACTCAATTGATTCCTTCTTGTAACGAAATATAGATAGTTTATATATAGGTAGTTTGTATCACTAACTTTCGTTACACAAATGAAGAGATCGTGATTTTGCTTTAATTACGCCTTTCGGCTCTTTCGGCGGTATCCTGCGAACCGGATGCTCGTGTGAATGTTACCACAGCAGCACGTATACTACTAAACGGGATCCTGCAAAGAACCGAACCCGCAAAAAACGGGACGTTGCCGTGTGAAAGTACCGTGTAATGTAAACCCGTGTACATTTTTTAAAACGATTCGTTTGCCAACGTACTAAGATAGGGCTGCCATACGTCCCGGTACGCCGGGACATGTCCCGGTTTGAAGCATGGTGTCCCGGCGTCCCGGCCGATAAGCAAATTGTCCCGGTTTAAAAATCTTAGTAATTTAATAGAGGGCTGGACTTGGTAAACAGTAATATACCTAGCGGCAGCGCATGCTACACGCTAAGCTCGTAGCCGATATTGTGCATTTTCACCAATATAGCGAATAGCGCCAACAAACAGAAAACCCTAAAAAAAAAGTAAAAAACTCGCTGGCATTGAATGGCTGTGTTAAAAGTTGTTTTGTGTTTAGGCAAGGACTAAACCTTTAAAGTTACCTATTGCTGTAATACTAGTTTCTTTTTTTCTACCTTTACTAGTTTTTCTTTAAATGTCCCGGTCTGAGTCCCCACACTTATGGCAACCCTATACTAAGATGACGATTTTTGAAATCACATCCGTCAAAGTATCATTCAGTAGGAGTGGAAATTATCTAGGACTACAAACTGAAAAATAAATTCTCATCTAAGTACCTACTTAGTTGACGAAATGAACTAGAGCGGTAATGTTCCACTTTTTCTCCGACTTCGTATTGTTTCTTCACAGATGTGGTTTAAAATCGGTCCTCAAATATCTAAAACAATGTATTGCAACTGCGCTTAATGTCACCGTTAGTAAAAACAAATGAATATTACTACTCATAGGCGGCTGGACGTTGGCTCAAATTTCGGCCATCTGTACCTCTACCATGAGTTTACACTAGTTTAAATGACCGTACTCGCTAGCGACGGCGTAAATGATTTGTATGGAGAATTGTACGGTCACTGTAAACTAGTGTAAACTCATGGTAGAGGTACTGGTCCTATCTAGCGACAAAATTGTTTTAAAAGCTGTTCGGTCAGTTGATCATTCTATGTTTTCATTTAAAGCTCAACCAAAGCTATTTTACACGAAGCTCGCTCGCTCAAACGTCGATAAATAGGTTTCAAGCAACAACCATGTTTAGCAATAAGGTGTAGGTATATTATTACCCGTATATTAGCGGGCGGCAGCGCCACCACCAATAGACGGCAGCCGTCGATGCGTTGGCAACAACCGTGGACGCGTTAGCGGCAGCCGTCGATGCGTTAGCAACACCTGTCGATGCGTTGGCAACACCGTGGACGCGTTAGCGGCAGTTGTCGACGTGTTGGCAACACCCGTCGATGCGTTGGCAACAGTTGTCGACGTGTTGGCAACACCGTGGACGCGTTAGCGGCAGTTGTCGACGTGTTGGCAACACCGTGGACGCGTTAGCGGCAGTTGTCGATGCGTTGGCAACACCCGTCGATGTGTTGGCAACAGTCGTCGACGCGTTAGCGGCAGCTGTCCATGCTGTGGTAAAAGCCGTGGAAGCGTTGTAACGTACCGCGTGCGCCAGTTTGTTATAATGTAGTAGTACACATTGCATGTTATAACTGCAAGAGTCGATATTACCCGACAGCCGTTCTACAAGTAGCCTTTCTGCCATTGCTCTTTGGGTACGAAATGCAAAAAAAACGTACTTAGGTTCTTTTTCTTACCTACTTTCCTCTCTTTACTATTAATTCATTATATACAAACCAGAAATAATCATTGTAATACCATTTTATCCTACGGGGTTTAATTAGTGGTAGCTCAAACGCAATGTGGTTGTTGCTCTGACCTACCTACATATGAAATAATGTTTCACGCTGACACTTGTTAGGGTAACACAGTTCCGGTTTATTTCCGTTTTACCCCAGCTTTGTTTAATGGTAAATATTGAAGACAATAAAGGAAGATTTATACCTATTATTAATTATTGATAAATATAAACGAAGCGAAACGATCGATATCTAAAATATTTAACTTATTAGTATAGATTACCTACGTAATGATACGGTGTATTTGGTACTTGTGTTATGTATAAAACGGGGATTGAATCGCTTTTATATACTTTTGGTTTACAATTACAACTTAATTCTTCACAAAAACAAAAGTTCTGATGATTGTCTGACTCGTAATGCCCAGTCCAAAAGCTTCTGTTCTGCAGTGGTACTAAAAATGCGGGCGGAAGTTGACATTAGGTATTACAAATACAAAACAAATTAATCCCATTTAAAATATAACATCATATAGTAAGTAGATCAACTAAAAGTATATAAAAGTGGTTGAATGCCTCGAAATTTAACTTCCGGCATTGTTTTGTTTTATTTTAGACCTTGACTGAAGCGAACCTGTACGAGTATTGTATTGTATTGTATACTTAGTTATCGCAATTCTATTGTTCACCATTAGTAATGTCATACCTATTTTCATTCCTCTTCTATCACTATCAAATGATATTATGATTAATAAACAAATTGGCATATTTATTTCATCATAAAACGTATGCTATGTATCCATTGTATTCGTAAATATTCGTAGGATCCAGGAAGTACTGTGATTGGTAACTACCAATTAATTTTGGAGCACAATTCGAATAAATCAAATAAAATTATATGAGAAAACCTATTCCTTGATAATCGGTGCATTTGTTAGTACATTCTAACCTAAGAAATAGAATACTTGAGATAGGTAGGTACTTTGAACAGTACAAAATGTGTAGAGTAACTGTATGATTTAACTGTAACAGATGGGTTCAATAAACGATTCCGTTCCCAAGTGACCTTTTGTTTGATTTACCTTAAACCATAACACAAAACGAAAGTTAACATCACATAGGTACCTACTTTGGAGTTGAAACACTTTAGGTCTGGATCTGTAAATCTTGGAATACTCATCCATCTCTTTCCCATTGAATTTTTTAAGGCTTGTTTATACCTAGTAAATAGTGTAATCTATGCTAATTGCAGACGGATGTGTTCCTATCACTAGCCCTTCACGGAAATCACAGATCAGATCATTCATCATCACCATTGGGGGATTAATATTTTAGCCGCTCGTTCCCTAAATATCTGAATTGAAAAATACTAGATTGCCGACTTACCCTATTTCTAAAACACCAAATTCCCAGAATACCAGACTTTCCTGTCGCCGTGTTTTTAACCGACTTCAAAAAAAGGAGGAGGTTCTCAATTTGGTTGTATGTTCTTTTTTTTTAACGTGTGTTACCTCAGAACCCCGTCATTTATGAACCGATTTGGAAAATTTTTTCGTTGTTTGAAAGCGCATGCTTCAAGGTTGGTCCCGTTGTTACCAGAATCCAGTTCTGATGATGGGATCCATGAGGAATTGACAAAACTCAAAAATTCAAGAGAAATGCATAGCGATTTTAGTATTTTCGGTGACAAGTCGAACATTTGCATTCAAAAAGTATCATAGAACTCTGTAATAAAACGACACAACCCCGTCGAGCATTAAAAATAGATTTTTCAACATAAACTTATTTCGAAGTCAAACTGATGATTTTATCCTACGTATCTATTTTATACAGAAACAACTAAAAAGCAAAAAATTAAAATTTTAAGTAAAAAAATAAAACCTTCAAAAAACATCCAAAAAACTATGAAATAATAATTGAACCGAACCGACCACAATAAGTATGAACATATCTTTCTTCTAATCTGTTTGAAGTTGGTGCCTCAGCACGAGCCAGCAGGAGTGTAGAAGCCCTTTACACCGTGAAATTTTAGTTGTTGTTTTCCCGAAACGAGGTGATTCAGTTTCGATTGTACAATCGATTTATAATTACTATTTTGACTAGAGTCAAAAATCCAATTGTGAAAAACGAACGTCGAAAATGACCGCAAACCAATAGTAACGCTTCGTTGGTACAAGTAGAGTACGATCGTACGATAGGTTAGGTACCAACGAAGCGTTACTATTGGTTTGCGGTCATTTTCGACTTTCGTTTTTCACAATTGGATTTTTGACTCTAGTCAAAATAGTAATTATAAATCGATTGTACAATCGATACTAAATCACCTTGTTTCGGGAAAACAACCACTAAAATTTCACGGTGTAGATAGTAAGTATGTAGGTAAGTTAGATTACTAGGTCCACTCCTGCTGGCTCGAGCTGAGGCACCAACTTCAAACAGATTAGAAGAAAGATATGTTCATGCTTATTGTGGTCGGTTCGGTTCAATTATTATTTCATAGTTTTTTGGAAGTTTTTTGAAGGAGGTTATATTTTTTTACTTAAATTTTTTTCTCTATATCGGATTGCCAAAAAAGCTTGTTTTCAATACATCGTGTTCCATTCAAAACCGGATGCCCATCATACCAGATAGTGAAATCACCAGGCTCGTCAGGCAGGTCGTGGTCGTCGTGGGGAGGCCAGGGGGTCGTGTTTTACGAGCCTGGTGATTTCACTATCTGGTATTATGGGAATCCGGTTTTGAATGGGACATGGTATATTGAAAACAAGCTTTTTTGGCAATCCGATATAGAGAAAAACACTGTGACAGGAAAGTATGGTATTCTGGGAATTTGGTAGGTATTTTAGAAATAGGGTACAAGTCGGCAATCTAGTATTTTGCAATTCTGATATTTAGGGAACCAGCGATTTTAGCGAGAAACGAGTTTATGATCTTCCGATTTTAACCCTTTTTAAGCCATCAGCCCCTGGTAGCCAAAGTTCATAACAAAAAAATTTTTGGGTATTGAGGAAATTATTAATCGTGTCTAAACTACTGTAGTTTCACGCGTTCGCGCGCTATCTAAATTGCCGCCAACCTTGTGTTAGTGTTATCTTTAATTTTCCATGGTGCGATAATAGTCCCATAGTTTTTTATCAACTGAAAGGCAAATAATTGGGCTTGCAGTGTGAAGGAAACGGCCTGGAATTTCCATGAATCGACCTCGTCCGATTTGTCCAAATTTGATGCACCTGTCTGGCTGGATTTTACCAAACTTTTATTCCGAGAATAACGCTTAATAATAGCCGCCGAGAGTAATGTCAAACCGCCATAGTGATTTGACATTACTATCTGAGAGTAAGGGTTATTCTCGGAATAAAAGTTTGGTAAAATCCAGCCTTTGTGTTTCAAATTGTATTTTGAAAAATAAATCTGAAATACTTAAAAAGAATACAAGACTAGGTGTTGCCCGCGACTTCGACGGAGAATTCGTCTGAAGAATATAAATAAGTTGTAGCAAATATCCAAAGAAATATCTAGACTTTTTTACAATATTAGTCAGATGCAGTAGTTCCAGAAATTACAATACGTACAAACACACTATCATCGTAAGTAACAGAAACGATCACAATTACCATGAACACATGTTACACGTAATATTCAGTTGGTTGTAGACATAGTAAAAATCAACAGAGTTGTCACAAGTGTTTTAATATTTCCACTTCATATTGTCATATTAAAACACCATGAAACTCAAATATTTTGATTGATGCAGATTTATGTTCCTGTTACTGGGGAGTCAAGTCTAGTTTAAAACAGACAGCCAGAGGACACCTTCCTTAGTTGAAGCACGGTCGTGATTACGTAATACTTATCTTATGGATAGCTCATCATCATCATTTCAGCCGAAAGACGTCCACTGCTGAACATAGGTCTCCCCGAGGCTCGCCAAACAGATCGGTCCCGTGCCATCCGCATCCAACGCAATACTTAACCTAACCTTGTTAAATTTCAGCTTTCTAGTCAGTTGGTGGCAGTTTCTAGTAATTCTCGGGACTGAGCCGTCGACAGACAAACACCTTGGCGAAACTATACCTAGGGCTTCGTTTTTTGGTATTTTGACTATGGAATCCCTAAAATGTGTTGGTGTTAACTACTAAAACGGACTTGCACGGATCAGTTATACCTACCTAGGTATAACTTTAATGCTTGTAGTAATTAATTCTAAATTGAAAATTTTTGCTGATACGTTTTGAATCCCTTTAATTAATTAAACTCATTATATGACGAGATTGGGCTGAGTTTATCACGTCGGTCGGCGTCCTTACTCGGTATGGGTACTGGCAGAATACTAGCGCTGCGGCTTGCTGCAGCATTATGCTGAGCCAGCGCCTATTCTTCAGTGCGTCACATGGCTTCTCATCTATATTGTGTCTGATCTGTTGAATTGTTATTTTATGTTTCTTTTTACCTTGTTTCGGGCATAATGTTAAGTGCTGAATTGTTAGTTTTATTATTCTTTAGTTACTAAGCCATGTCTTTTTTTTGAAGAATATACATTACTGTAGCGGCCGCGAAATAGGGGATTGCCGGCCGAGTAGTTATAGATGGCCGAGTGTTAACGAGGCCATCTAGGGATACGAGGCCGGCAATCCCTGTTCGTGGCCAAGGCTTGTATAGAGTTTTTCTCAAACATGCATCATCATCATCATCATCATCATCACCATCATCATCGTCGTCGTCGTCGTCGTCATCGTCATCATCACCATCATCATCATCATCACCATCATCACCATCATTATCATCATCATCTACACCATCACCACCACCATTACCATCCTCATCACCACCATCATCATCATCATCGTCATCATCGTCGTCATCGTCGTTGTCGTCGGCATCGTCGTCATCGTCGTCGTCGTCGTCGTCGTCGTCAACGTTGTCGTCGTCGTCATCATCATCGTCGTCGTTGTCGTCGTCGTCGTCATCATCACCATCATCATCATCACCATCATCACCATCATTATCATCATCATCTACACCATCACCACCACCATTACCATCCTCATCATCACCATCATCATCATCATCGTCGTTGTCGTCGTCATCGTCGTTGTCGTCGGCATCGTCGTCATCGTCGTCGTGGTCGTCGTCGTCGTCAACGTTGTCGTCTTCGTCGTCATCATCATCGTCGTCGTTGTTGTCGTTGTCGTCAACGTTGTCGTCGTCGTCGCCATCGTCGTCGTAGACGTCATCGTCGTCGTCGTCGTCGTCGTCATCATCGTCGTCGTCGTCGTCGTCATCATCACCATCACCATCATCATCATCATCATCATCACCATCACCTACCATCACCATCATCATCATCATCACCATCATCATCATCATCATCATCATCATCACATCATCATCACCATCATCATCATCATCATCACCATCATCATCACCACCATCGTCATCACACCATCATCACCTGGTGGTGGTGATGGTGGTCCATCACCATCATCATCATCATCTTACCTTACCTTAAATAAGCGTAGTGGCAGAATGTCATAATGAACCAAAACGCAAATATTGCTTAAAGTTTTTCTTTAATGGCTAAATGCTATGATGCCATAGACCTACAAACGTCATGGTATGAAACAATAGACGATCACTTTGCTGGCCTTGGCTAGCAATGTTGTATGAAATTCCATTATTGACCTCTCGTCTAGCCGCACCTGCATTGTGACACTTCGTGGCGTATTATAAGGAACATAACGTCAATATTACATAGCATGTTTGAGAAAAGATTAAGTATAACTATCTATCTATCTATCCATCTAACTCCCGAGTTAATTTCAGCTATACTGCACGCTATACTCCGAGTTTAGTTAGCCCTAAGGGCCGTTTGCACAGTTTAGGGTTCAAAAAATTCGTTAACTCTTGGTTATGAATGAGAGTTCCATACATTTTGATACTACTTAACCTCTTCGTCGCCAAGCCTAGCCAAAACGTGAAACCTAACGTAAACTCAATTATTTATTTAAAACTTCAGCCCCATCTATCCTATCGATGGGGTGTATCGATACCGCTAATGTCGAGGTTGACAAACACATTATCGGTTGGTCGTTGTTCGGCAGCTTCAGTGTGCAATGAACCTTAATGTCATAGCGTGAATATCACTTTAACGTTGTTGTGCTTTGTATTTCGAAAAAAAAACTTTCAAATTCCGACGAGTAATTATTTGGATATTACCTATTTGGAAAATAATTAGTGGCCTCCACTCCTTTTACGCCCCGAGGCCACCAAATCTCTAAATCCGGCCCGGGATACAGTAATTTCTCGTGTGACCAACAGTTCCGTTATCCTCAGACACATCAGACAGCCGCTGCGGGCCCGCCGCCGACGCGACCCGCTCTGCGTGTGAATACAACGAACTGCGCGGCTCACGCCCGACCCGACCCGACCCGCACTCGTCCCCTATGTATGTTGCGGTTTAGAGCGCGCGCAGACAGAGAGCGGTCTGGAGTTCCGAGTTCGGCGTTCAGAGTTCTATGTTTTGACCGCTCGAGAGTTCCAGTCGCCTGCTGTGTGCGTTATCGTAAGAGACTCAGTACATTCAAAAGAACGCAGAACTCTGAACGCGGAACTCAGAACTCCAGACCGCGCTCTGTCTGCGCGCGCTCTTGAGGCGCAAGCGCAAGCCACACAGAAGAGACGTGGGACGAGGGCGCGTCGCAGTCGCACCTCCCCTTGGTTTTCGTACTAATTAAATGTAAGCCTCGCGATCCAAAGCAGACAGAAGGTCGGGGCGGAGACGTATCACCACACGTGCCATTGATAAAGGTGCAAGGCATGCAGTGAAGACACACCTTTATCGAGGCCCACGTAATGGTAACGAGCATGCGAGGTTGTGTATCCGGTCTTAAGCAACGTGTCCGTCCGATTAAATTTGGTGCAAGCCAATACCGGAAGTTAACGCATGCACCTTTTTTTTAATAGCTTTGTGCTCTTGGCGCTTTAACCTCATCTGCACTTTTCATCGGGTGTGATAAGGATCAATCACGGTTCTACGTGCGTCAGGCGTACTATGTAAAAAAAGCGTTTTCGCATTTGCCGCCGTCATTACTTTGTAACCATTTCAACGCATGTGCGTTCACGACAACTGTACCTCTACCATGAGTTTACACTAGTTCACAGTGACCGTACTCGCTAGCGACGGCGTAAATGATTTGTATGGAGAATTGTACTTCCGTAAGTGACCGCTAGAGGCGCTGTACAATTCTCCATACAAATAATTTACGCCGTCGCTAGCGAGTACGGTCACGTAAACTAGTGTAAACTCATGGTAGAGGTACTGAATAACTCTCCGGTTTGATAGCTGGCAGCCAATGCGTTAACTTCGTACAGCTTAATACTTATAACATAAAGAGAATAAAACGGATACCGTAAGGTCGGGTACTTTGACCCTAAAGGGTTTGGCCATCAAGGATTAACTCGGTCCACGATTTCTTATTGCATTGAAATTATGGCATATACGTTTGGTTTTAGCTATAGGTGAAAAGCTTAAGTAAATGAACTATTGTATGTAGTAATGCAAAGAATTCATTTTTCAAATTTAGAACGCCAACTTGTGTATACGGACATGTTACTACTACATAGACATACTTAACAGGTCATTTACTTAAGTTTTTCACCTATAGATAAGATAGGTACTTCTACGTGTGGTTTTCATATTGGCGAAAGTTACCTTCCATTGTTTCAAAGTACTTACTTACTTTCGCTGGCTCAGCGACCCGAAGTGGATCTTGGCCTCCGATATCAAAGTACCCCGACCCCGATGTTATTATAATAAATGGAGGATTTTTTTTACAAAGATATTTAAAATATGTATATTAAGTAGGTACGTCAAAAGTATGATATATAGGTAACGCCACGAGAGTTTAGGCGAATGATTTCACACACAGTTACATAAAGTACTCATTGCAAAAAAGGTATTGAATGAATGAAATGAGCGAGTGAATGAAAATGTGAGTTATATGATCTTATGATGAAATACACAATACTATGCATATTATAATTTTTCTGTTTCCATATAAATAACCTATTTTTGAAATAAAACAATTTGAAACTGACAAGAAATTTCCGCAACAAAAAATCGGTATTTTATAAATAGCGAAAAATAATTATGCTCATCTGATTTAAATATAATAAATCAAAATATTTTATTTTCCGTTTTGTTTGAAATAGGTGTATTTTCCTAAATTATTCTTAACGAAATAGGTTGAAGAAACTTTTAGGCAATCTTGTAATTCTATATCGAGTCTGTTGAACTTGCTATCGGTACGAATAAAGCAAAATCCCGTTGTCATTGTATGTGACGTGTTGTTGTGTGGTGTGCGTGGCCTCAACTCTGGTGGCGTTACTTACGTACTTTACCAAGATTGTAGGATTTGTCGTACCTACATTCAGACTGGCCATTACCTATACCATTTTTCATAATCATAAAAATATGTGGAAAAGTCGTGCCTGAAATGATGCGAAGTATTTACAACATGACTCAAATACGATCGAAAAAAATGCTACGTTTTAGATAATGCCAAACTATTAAAAATCCCTTCAGACTCACCGTACCCCTGGCGATACCCCTGGTGGTATGGTGGGTCTTTTAAAGTTAAACGGTAGGTACCACTGACTACTAGTGATGTGATGTCGACATCTATAGCTGAAAGTAATAAAAACACTTAAGGTTGCAGGTAGCTACTATATTTTTTGTTCTAAATTTGTTGAACATATATCTTTGCGTAATTAATAATAATACACCGTGAAATTTTTGTGGTTGTTTTCCCGAAACGAGGTGATTTAGTTTCGATTGTACAATCGATTTATAATTACTATTTTGACTAGAGTCAAAAATCCAATTGTGAAAAACGAAAGTCGAAAATGACCGCAAACCAATAGTAACGCTTCGTTGGTACAAGTAGCATACGATCGTACGATAGGTTAGGTACCAACGAAGCGTTACTATTGGTTTGCGGTCATTTTCGACTTTCGTTTTTCACAATTGGATTTTTGACTCTAGTCAAAATAGTAATTATAAATCGATTGTACAATCGATACTAAATCACCTCGTTTCGGGAAAACAACCACTAAAATTTCACGGTGTATAAGCATATATATCGAACGGCACAACTGCTCATTAGATTTAGGTTAGGTTAGTTTCGCATCGGCCCGAAGGGCCAAAAGTACGCATGAATAGTCACATTACCGATGACGATGACTATTTTAGGCTGAGTCACACCAATGTGACAGAGTCGAAGGAGCTCCGCTACGCGGAGCTCCTATTCCTGCGTGCTTTTGACCCTTGGGGCCGATGCAAAACTAACCTAACCTAAACCTAATGAGATATGTAGGTCACACCACTAGTGACCTACACTCGGTGGTACCGCTTAACTCTAAAAACCCACCATACCACCAGGGGTATGGCCAGGGGTACGGTGAGTCTGAACGGTTAGAAATTATTATTTAGGTAAAGTCTCTCTTGACACACTCATGTAGCTATTATATCAAAAGAAATGCTTAAATCCCAATTCAAGAATTAAAAAATATATATATATTTACAAACACGTGCGTTCACCATGTTCGCCTCACGTGACTTGATAGATTAATTAATTGTTAATAACGGTTGGAATGTTAGAAATAACCCAGTAATTAAATTAAATCTTTATAAAGTCATTAAAAACAATATATGTAATATAAAAATGTTTGTGCTTCATACTAGACCCGTGGTGCATGACAGAAAAGTGGGTTGCTCTTGATGTGATCTGTAATGAGTAAAACTGTCATAAATAATTGAATTTTAGAAGCAAGAAACCACTATTGACACAAGTTAGTTATGATTAGTTACCGATCTACGGAAAATACTTCACAAAACACATTGATTAGTATGTTTATATCACTATAGCATAGCACGCTTTAGAGTTAGTTTAGTTACCGCGGCATATATAAAAGAATCTGTCCTCTTTTAGTTTGTTAGTAGCAATAGGAACAAATATCTTGTCTATGCGGGTGCAAAAGGTGGAAATAACGCCACCAAAATGACACTTACAAATAATTTAGTTACGTTTGCATATAAGTACAGCATGTCTCAAAACTCAACCTGGTGCTGAGAGGAAAAGTTATGACAGTCGGAGAAAAAATAAGAAAGAAAAATGACAATTACTTAGGAAGCGTCCATTACGTGAGGTATTCAGGGCGGGGAGGGGGTAAAGCCAAATCTCACCAAGTTTTACTTGAGGGAGAGGGGTTCTCAGCAAATATCACGTATTTTTTTCTGGCAAAGAATAGTGCCAAAATGCGAGAAAATTAGGTTAAAGTTAAAAGTTCACATCTCTTTTAATCTCAAATACTAGTCTTTAGTAATATTAATAAAAGCAATAAAACAATTTTTATTTTAAATAAATCAACGCATTTATACTAAATATAAAACTTTTGAAAAATCTCACGTAAGATTAGGGGGGAGGGGGTCGAGTCGAATCTCACCAAAGGGGGAGGGGGGTAAAAATCCTCAAAAACACCTCACGTAATTAATGGACGCTCCCTAAGCGATTTTCGAGAATATCTAATACATAGCACCTATCTATGACTATTATCGGCTATCGCATAAGTGACAGTTTTTTTTTCTAGAAATGGTATAACTTGGCGTCTCGCCTGGTACCAGGTTATCGTTGAGTTTTGGGGCATCCTGTATACATTAACGACATTAATCAACGAGACCCTCGTTGTAGTGTATTCTGGAACAGGTGGAAGAAATAGGATTAGGAATAGCGAGCGGGATATCATCTCTTTCTGACGCCATCTTGTACGATCAAGGACTTTAATTCATGAGCCACCATGGAACCATTTCACAGTAAACGTCATAGTGACATCGCATTAATTAACAAGGAAAATCATAATAGCTTTTCCTTTGAAAAGGTTCCATGGTGGCTCATGAATTGAAGTCCTTGACTGTACCTTTTGATAGAAAGAAACGATGCTCAACATGCTCACTGGCCAGGATAAATAACTATGACAAAGTGAATTAAAAAACATTTATTAATATAAATATGAAATAAATAATTTTGTCATGATCGCAGTAGACCTTAAAAATCACAGGTAAACATTTTAGATTGATAATATTGATTGATTATGACAACATACGAGCCATGTCAAACATGAGGCTCACTGAGCCATTTCCCGCAACCCGAATAAATTTTGAAAAAAAAAACTTCAACAACAGAGATGTCACATAATTTTACTTACTGTCAAATGAAGTTAATGTTTGTATTTCTTCTAATGTGCTTTTTATTACAAATTTAATTTTACTCGTCTTAGAGCGATTTCGCACTACGTCCGATTCGAATCCGTGACAATACATTCCGAAACAATTTGTATGGTAGCTTACGCACTAAATCCGATTTCCTCATCCGATTTTACCGTATAAATGGTTCCACAACTGTTCCGATCCGTCTTTTCACGGATTCGGATCGTTGTAGTGCGAAACCGCTCTCATAATACGAGATAATTTTTTTGCTAAGATTAGGTTTTACATGGATCTATTCTACGGTTTGCATCCTTTTGGCCAACTAGTGACTTTGAGTTTGACATGGCTGCGATAAATCAATGCTCAAGTTTATGTTAAAATGTAAAATTAATTAATCGGACATAAAAACGTCAATAAATACATTTGAAAGTACCTATTTAATTACAGTGTTTTCTGTTTTCCTGATAAATACCCATTAAAAAGCCATTACCGCGAGGAAGAAGTGTGAAATCTGTCATTTGCCCATTAATAGGAAAACTTGGGGGCTACTACGAAATTCGAAGTTCGTATCATGCCTTCCCTTTCACTCTTCTGTTCAATACTATAAGCATGAACGGAACGGCACCACACGAAGTTCGAAAAACGAATTTCGTAATTTAAAGCCAACAATCAGATATGTGGCTTTGTGTTTGTGTGGTTTGTGGTGTACCTAATTGACAAATAGCATGACAAAATGTCGAATGGCTTTTGTTGATTACTCGAGTTAACAGTTTAGCACTGAAAATAATAAATAACTCAGAACTTTTTAGTAGTAGGTACAAATGCTCATAGATAAAACCAAAATATGGTTACCGTTTTGGCATAACAAGAGCAATGTTTATTAGAAAACATGAAAATCATAGTATTCATAGTACATTAATAAAAATATAGTAACATTGAAACATTTAAAGAAGAAAATTAAATTAACTAACAACAATTAAGGAATTTAATGCATTGAAGCATTTAAAACTTAGGAAGATTAAAGGCCACCACAAACCTCAGCGGGGGCGTCGACGGAGCGGGCCCAGCGCGCTGTATAACACTGAAACATATACGCTGACACTCCCCGCGCTGCGGTCTGTGGTGGCCTTTAGTGAACATATTTGTACAAACAAGCAAAGTAAAATATTCACAATTTATCACTGTTTAAAATGCTATTATGTACTTATATTGTAATAATATTAAATTATTCTAATTAATACTTATTATTCCGGCTGAGTATAATTTTGTGACAAATAAAGTTGAGCAAGTAAAATAGGAAAATAGTGCTACGGCATGTTAAGAAAGTTCTCATTCGCCACTGGAGTCTAGATAGAGTAACATTTACCAAAAAAGTAATTGTGTACCAATTTCAGCCTCTTTTCCTAGCCTTGATTATGTTTTGTTTTAATTAAATACAAAAATATATCTAGTGGCGAGCCACCGGTGCCCAAGATCACAAATAAATGTAATTTTCAATTTTAAAACACGTATATAAGATCTAATTGAGTTTGGCAAACTGTAGGTAAAAAACTGTTGGCAAGCATTGGAGTAATTGTAATAAAATTATTATTATTTTGAGCTCAAGCCAAATTACCGATGGAATCAAGATCAAGATCAAGGTTGAGAACAATAGTTTTAACTCTTAAAAGAAACCTAGTTAAATCCATAGAATTAAATAAATAACTAAAACACAACACTGCGGTTTGGGCTCGTTGTTCAACTGTCAAATTACATGATTAGAGGTGTACAGACCTACGACAAAATCCGACATCTTTTAGCATTTCAGACAAATCATTGAAGTAGATAGGTATCTACATAGTTACACGTATTTTAACAATTTGTAACAAGGTACGTTTTAAAAATAAACCAATGTTATTACATTGTCGTGTTATTTTAGAAGGTATGAACTTTATTGGTGAAACTTACCTTAAGGAAATATGTAACGTACCGTAACTCACATATAGCTAAGTACATATTTCTCATCGTGTACGTGTAGGTACTGCCTTTTTGGCGAATTATTTTTCGCAAACTGATTCATTTGGCAAATGTTTCTTTTCCCAAATGTTATTTTTTTCTGAAACTGTAAACTATTCAGGATATATTTCAGGACTATCCTGTAGGTTAGGCTAGGTTAGGTTAGGTTTGTTTTATAACAATGCTGAAAAGTTTACAGTTTCAGAAAAAATAAACATTTGGGAAATTAAACATTTGCCAAATGAATCATTTTGCGAATAGTTTTTCGCCGAAACATTAATAAACCATTTCTCATATTTCCTCAAGGGGAATTTGCATGCGGTTAAATCGCGACCTATACTTATCGACCCGGAATGAACGACAATAATGCACGACATGATTATTAAAACCCTTGTGACATTAACTTGACGGTTTGAATTATCAGGATGTACGGTCGGCCTCAGATGCCGCTGAACACTCATTTATTTTAAGATTTGAATTAACGGTCAAACATATCACACACCATCTGCAGGAATTCGAAGGTAAAAGCAGAAAATACTAGCGTAATATCACTAATTACTGTTATTTATTATGTTTTCGCTGAAGTGGCAATGGGCTGGTCACGTTTGCCGTACAACTGACGATCGTTGGAACAGACGTGTCCTGGAGTGGAGACCACGTTTAGGAAAGCGTAGTGTGGGACGCCCTGCAACACGTTGGACTGATGACCTTAGGAGGACAGCGGGCAGTGGATGGATGAGGGAAGCCCAGGATCGCGAATGTTGGCGCAATATGAGGGAGGCCTACGTCCAGCAGTGGACGGACAATGGCTGTAGATAGATTATGTTTTAAATGCAAAAGTAAACACAATATGCAGCGATGTCTTCGCTTTACTTAATAACCCTCCTTCGACAGTCGGGTGAAAATGTGTGCGAGTTGGGCCGTTGAATTACAAATCTTAAAATGAACGAAGTACTTTGTCACTTTCACTAACATGACATATTTTCAAACTTCACAGTATAACTGGTCTTTGCGACAAAGTACTTAAGTGTTCAGCTACTTCTGAAGCTGACTGTACATTTTTGGCATTCATTGCGGCTCAACAAATATGGTGTAAGTATTTTAAGCTCACTCAGTACCTAAGTTCTGCCATTTTTTGTTTTTTAACTGAAGATTTTTGAAGAATTACAGATGGATATTTGTCTAAAACAATTCGTGCTTTTGTCACTCAAAAAACAACGGCCCCATAAAATATATTTGTTAAAAAATCTGGGCGGTATTCTATTGCACTTCAGATTTCAATTATTTCATTGTGACTAGACATTGTCTATTCTGCAAAAAAAATAGTATTACAGCAGGCATTTCACAATTTAGAATAAACTGCTTGGTTGACTTGACATGTAAAAAATGGGATTCCATTTTTTATAAAACATTATGCGCATGAGTTATCCTACTATCAATGAGGGTCCTCTGACATATCGCTAGGTGGCGGTAGTATTGCAAGGTCTGTTTAACAATAATCTTGCTTCCGATTGGTTCAAAATTATAAACTATGTAATTCCAAACATGAAATTAAACCTTCCATACACCGAAGAGCAAGGCGGGCACGTGACGCCGTCGGAGCGTGCGCAGCGCGTTGTGTAACACTGGATTATATACGCTGTGTCGCGTTCCGGTGTGTGCCATTGTAAATAAGATTCAGTGTTATACAACGCGCTGCGCACCCTGTCGGCGTCGCACGCATGCTCCGCGTTGCGGTATGTAGGAGGCTTTAATGTCAAAGTTGTCAAACGGACCTCACGACACTAACGCTATCTAGCCTGTCAGAGAAACCCTCATTTGAAGTCATTAGTCAACTAAAAATATTTTTGATACAAATTAATTTAGTTCTATACTTTCTTACAACTAAGTCCTTAAATACGACATTCGGCATGAGGTAAAGCTGAATATAGGCACTGTAAATTTGTAATTAAGTATTAGAAAGAAGTTATAAATTACTAGCTCTTGCCCGCGATGTCCTTCCCAGGGCGTCAAACTATGTCCATACCAAATTTCATCTAAATCGGTTCAGCGGTTTAAGCGTGAAGAGGTAACAGATAGACAGACACACTTTCAGATTTATAATATTATATGTATCTACAGTAATGCGTCTTTATTTTAAACCTTTTGAGCAGTTAGAAACTAATGACGTGCATTTCATAGTCACGAAACAATAGGCGCAATTAATTCATTGTTATTCTAACTAAAGTATAACCATCTGATTATGCCATTCAGACCATGAAAATAATTTCCCGAAAGGACGGTACTTAGGAAGGTGGAACCTCTTTAACATTTTTTTCTGAACTTATGATAGTTGCAATAAATGGCATCACACGCCATTACTGGTTTATGCAAGCTATAAAGAAATCGGGACGGTTGGTCGGAAGCGCCGTGGTACAGTTGGTAGCACACTTATAATAGGTATGGCTAGGGCGCAAGCCACACAGAAGAGACGTGGGACGGGGGCGCGTCGCAGTAGCGGCGCCCCTTGAGTCAGATGCATAGAAGCGTCGCGATCCAAAGCAGACAGAAGAGACGGGGCGAGACGCGGCCTGCGAACAAACGACGTCGACTGCGACGCGCCCCCGTCCCACATCACTTCTTTGTGGCTGGCGCTTAGGACATGCGGCTTCGAATTCCGTCCAGTCCAGAGCACTGAGTTTCTCGTTTTTGGTAAATCTTCAACATCCTTGTTAAGAAACGTTTAGATCAAATTACCAGTAGTTGAAAGTTTATCACGACAGGGTTTTGCATTACCTATATTCAGCTTCACTCTGCTTTATAAATAAGCTCAAAGCTCGTCACTGGACATTAATAAATTAGCCTTGTGATGATCTGGTCAATATTGGCGTAAATAGAAAATCAATGCAATGCGTCGTCTGGGCAATCAAGTCACTAAAATAAATTTAAGTTGGCATGAATGTGAGCATTTCTCATATATAATGTGCAGAATGTGCGAAATGTGGTAAGTGGCGATTATTATCACTTAAAACAAATAAAGCTAGTTTAACTGCATGTTTAAATGTCACTCTGAAATACATCAGTGATACCATTAAGTATATTAGTGATGTAACGAATACAAATTTTCGTATTCGCCGAATATCATGATAGCGTTCGCAAAGAAAACTGTTTTTGTCATCATATTGTAATTCGCCCTTTTAGATTTTGGCCTGAAGATTTAGATTTTTCCTCGATACAAGTAATTTCTATCCACGGCAGGTTTTTATCAACCTGATAAAACCCTAACAGAAAAAAGGAATCGCCTGAACCGCAACAGTCAGAGTATAGCAAAGGGTGGCCGTATGATTTTTTTTTAAATCGTCAAATTTACTGTAGTTGTAAAACTTAACTGTTTGGACTTAGAAAATTCAAGGCTGCTTTTGTATGGAGCTGGTACATAGAAAAAATTCATTTTTTTCAAATCTATAAAGTTCAGTTTTCTGGTTTTTTTAATAATTTTTGTATCCTATAAATTATAGTTTTCTGATTTTTTTAAGGGGTAAGGCGGAGGGAGGGGGAGGCGGCTCAGACGGGCTCTGAGGCAGTGTCGGGCTCTGTAGCAGAATCGGCTTTCACACTGTTCTCCTTTTTTAATTATTTTTTGTTTCACGTAAGAAAGGTAAGGGAAGGCGAGGCGGTTACGCCCGAAGGCCCGCTCCATCGGCGCCTCGGCCGCGTGCACACGTATCCCTCACAGGCTCGGGTCTGTGTGCACCGACTTAGGGACTTCCTCCGCGAGCCTTCGACCTCAGCAGTCGGGCTCTGTCGCAGAGTCGGGCTCTGTGGTCTCCGATTTTGGGCGGTTTGCCCTTCGGGCAGAAGTAACTCCCTAACTAATCTAACCTACCTATTTTCGGGACTGAATTATAGCTGGTGAATTAACTCTAGAACCTAAAAATGAACTGACGAAAATGGAACCTTAACCAGGGTAGGGCAGACAAGACCACGTGGAGGTGGGGGGCGGGGGGTACTCTGACCCTTAATGTTGAATGTTTATTCCCCGAGGACAGCCAGGACGACACCGGCAATTTTCGCCCTTAGTCCCCCGCCGTCCGTAGCCGGGATACACCCTGTGGACGTCGGCGAGCAACCTCCTGAACTTCACTGCGTCACTTGGGCACCGCCGGAGGATATTTTGGCGGTACATATACTCTCCCATGTACCACTTCAATCTCCGCTCCGCTCTAATTCGAGTCATTGCCGTTCGATAGTGTTTCTGTGCACCTTGACGCGGCGTTTACGTTCTTCGGGGATCGCTTCTCCCGAGCTATCGTCGACCCCCAGGTCGACGGTCCCAGCCACGAACTCCACGCTGTGGTTCACCACCGCATGCCCAGTCGCAATGGACCCTAGTGTAGGAGCGGTGCATGTCCGACATTATGTAATAATCCTGTTGCAGCGCTGCCTCAATGATGGGTCCAAAGTTGCCCACGACTTATCATTGATAAGTTCGGCATGTATTTATTTAGTTAGGCGGCTCACACAGCCGAACGAACATCCAAGTTTGGTGTTGGAGAAGCCGCCCCCGGTGATATTTGCGGGTATAGAGGTGACTTTCGTCGACCTCTACGATATCACCCGGGCCCCCCAATCATGCCTCTGTCAAGGGCCTCCGCCGCTTCGCAGACTTCCCGCAAAAAATGATATATTTGTATTTCGGTCATCTTGGTGACGCCCACATCCTCTGCCGCCTGGGTCACTTTATTCTAATGAAATGTAACACCAGGCGGAGAGTCTGCAGAACGCAGACTTTGGTCCTCTCGAATAAGGTATTTTTTTGTGGGCGATATTATAGTGCGGCACGTACCTATTCCTATAACACTGCCAACGGTATCCTAACATGTAAGAAGGCCTAGCCTAAAATCGACTATGTGTTTTACATTTTGCGCAATTTTGACAAAAAAATCTCAAAATTTTTTATGTCCCAGCTCCATACAAAATCGACCGCGAATTTTTTAATTCCGGCCACCCCAAACCTTCGTACTCTTAAAAGCAATATTCATTGCATCACTATACTATTATATAATTCCAAACGTAGATTCTCGGTTCAGTGAAATTAAATTGCGGAAAATATATAATTTACAATTTGCATCGCAACAAATGCAACTGATGGATTTTCAATACCGCTACCGATAATCAGTGAAATATGTTGGTTAGATAAGAGTTAATATTATACTCTAGAACAGTGACGTCAGTAATGCAACGCCAGATAACACACCGAGATCAAATATCACTAATAATTTAATTTCCTATTTACGCCAATATTTAAATAAATTCATTATCTACATACATTCTACGAATTGACACGATTTAACTCCATATTTGCGGCTTGGCTCCGCTTGAAGAGCAATGTTCTTTCACCTTGTGTTTGTCATTTGAATTCTCTTGAACGCTGCCAAAGATATTTTGCTTCGGCGTCTCTTTATGCGAACTGCGTTGAAAATTGAACAAAAAAAAACATATTTAAAATGTTTCCAAAACAATGCGTTCCTATTCAACGGCAATTTTGCATTATCACGGATATTTATAAAGACTCGCTTAATACCTCTAAACTTATCTTTAAATACATTGATAAAATTGGCAATGTTTTTCCCGTTGTTACGTCATACGCGACGCGGTATTGTTTGGTGTTTGGGCCACGTCAGAAATGTTCTGCGAGATCAACAAAGGCCTGACTCACTGACACCTACGTGACCTAACCAGCGTTTTGCGTGTCATCAAGTCATCATAGACCTTTGCACAGGCCCTAGCAACACGCCCCTATAAACATTACAATCTAAAATTCCCCTGTAAAAGAATTAAGTCAAATTGTTTATTTCTGGTATGGGCACTGACGAAATATTATGAAACATAACTTTCATTGCCAAAATATTTTACTAAATATAGCGGTTTGCTGACAAATTCTGTTTTAAGAAAACACCTGTTCCTGTATTGATGAAAGTGCAATGACTCAAATGTGCTACGTGATTTGTGCAACGTAGGAATCCGAGTCAAACTGTGATATGAATGAGTACTTATTAGGTATTTGTGGCATCGTAACAGAGAGGTTTTCAGTTCGTTGCCCGTATGTGGTGAATTGCACTTTGAGTTTTTCGAAATTTATGTGCGAAATTACATTTGAAATATACCGTACCATGAGCTTCAAGGTGAAGGAAAACATTGTGAGGAACATTGTATACAATACATCTGCGAAAAAATTCAATGGTGTTTGAGAAGGTCCCAATCCACACTGGGTCCGTATCGGAACTATGGCCCAAGTCCTCTCATATTGAGAGGAGCCCTGTGCCCTGTACAGTACGACGAGACACAACATTCTAACGACGAGACATAACATTTCTAATGGAAAAAAAGTATAGTTTCGTCTAATTCGGAACCCTTCTAAGAAGCTACATGGTACAGTCGACCACAAAAAGATCGATACGGCCAAAGTTACAAAGATATGTATACACACCTTTATTGACTTAACATTAAGGTCGTGTATACATATTTTTGTAACTTTGGCCGTATCGATTTTTTTGTAGTCGACTGTACATACCTACAGATTCACTATTCAACTGTGAGAATATGCCGCCGTCTCTTTTCTTTTACTTCTCGATCGCGTTTACGTAAAAAAATCAATTACTAGGGAAACATGGAGAGCGTCTCCGCGCGCGCGCTTACATGTTTCCATAGAATTGAAATTTTTACGTAAACGCGATCGAGAAGTATTGAAGTGAAGGAAAACTTATACTAAGCATACAGGTAAACTTGAAGTACAGTCGCGGAATGAAAAGGTTCGTCGCTTTTCGACTCTATGTCAACGAGTTAAGATCGAAAAGTGACAAACCTTTTCATTCCATGAGTATACAACCCTTTTCAGGTCACCTGATGATAAGTAATCACCGCAACCCATGGACACCTATAGCACCCTTGGGACTGCCATTATAATGCCGACCTTGCAAAAAACTGTACACTCTCATTTAAAAGGCACCTATTGGCTGGCGCCCACTGACGGCATGGCACGGCGTGGTATTTTATTACTATCAAGTTATTTTTAATCTTATTTCAATGATTTTAGAATTCATGTTACTTTATTTCGATACCACGATGCCGCGACGTCCTGGGGGCCGATGCCACGCGTAACCAATAAAGTAACATGAATTCTAAACTCATTGAAATAAGATTCAAAATAACTTGATAGTAATAAAATGCCACGCTGTGCCATGCCGTCAGTGGGCGCCGGCCCTATGTCGTAACATGATGGAAGAATCCCAGCTCATATGGAGAACCTAATTCATAATAGAATAGGTTTACCAACCACCAATGTAACATCCTCCACCAGCTAGCTACATACATATGTGGCAAAAAACTTTAAAGCATTATATTGAACACACATACACTCAAGATAGCACTATGTTAAAACAACTCAGGTAAATGCAATGCTAAAAACCATGCAATCAGTAACATAATAGACAGAACTATGTCAATGTAACTTTCTAGTTGACCAATCTATTGCACAGGATTTCCTTACACATTCTTGTATGATAATTGATAATGTTTTGAGGGTTTCTATTGTTTGACAGTGTTGTTGACTTGGATCAACAAATACATAAGCAAGTTCATGAGATGCATGCACAATGCATTGAAACTAAATAAACTATGAAGATTGTCTCTGCTTTTAAAAGATGTCAATTTTTCTTTCTAAAAGTTACTTTTCTACCTTGTTTCTTTTCTATCATACTTGATGTTTAAATCAAAGATAGTGGTAAAAATGTTAAAAGTGAACTAAAATTTTTTAGATGAGAGGCCATAGGTCAAAAGACTAGGCCACCACGGTTTCACTAGGCAACTGCTTCACGCGGCTTTTTGTCATAATACAGGTGTAATCAAAATGGTGATCCAAAAGTAGTGTTCCTTACTCAGTTAGACGACCAGATGGCCTAGTGGTTGGAGAACCTGACTATGAAGCTTGAGGTCCCGGGTTCGATTCCCGTGTCGGGGCAGATGTTTGTATGAAAAATACGAATGTTTGTTCTCGGGTCTTGGGTGTTTAATATGTATTTAAGTGTGTATCTATCTATACACTGTGAAATTTTAGTTTTTGTTTTCCCGAAATGAGGTGACTTAGTATCGATTGTACAATCGACTAATAATTACTATTTTGACTAGAGTCAAAAATCCAATTGTGAAAAACGAAAGTCGAAAATGACCGCAAAACAATAGTAACGCATCGTTGGTACCTAACCTATCGTACGATCGTACGCTACTTGTACCAACGAAGCGTTACTATTGGTTTGCGGTCATTTTCGACTTTCGTTTTTCATTATTGGATTTTTGACTCTAGTCAAAATAGTAATTATAAATCGATTGTACAATTGATACTAAATCACCTTGTTTCGGGAAAACAACCACTAAAATTTCACGGTGTATAATAATGTATTGAATTGTATCTTACCTGAGCATATTTCGGAAGTTTTCCAGCTCTCTTATACTATTTGAAAGTCTGGCAAAAGCATTGAATAGAGCAACAATTTCTGTTCTCTGTAATCTTTCATGGGCATTATGTCTCAACGGCAATCTGCCTTGTTCAGGGTCATCCTCAGGTCCGTCCCATTTGCCGGAGAACAATATCTTTAGAGCTGTCCCGAGACCCTGTGTCTGCAGCTTACCCCATAACTTACATTTGTCACATCCCACACAATCCATGATCCTAGAAATGTTACGGAAGTGTTCACGGAACTCTACTTTTAATTTATCCGCTTGGCTACCTCCGTTGAACATGGAGGACTCATTAAAATGGTCCGGGAAAGAGTAGATAATGCCCAGCATGTTACGTATTGCCTCTCGAGTTTCCTCATCCTCTGTGGGGTTCCCAGTATAATATTCTTCTCTTTCTAGATACCGTCCTGCTTTAGCTAAAGCTCTCATTTCTAATAAGTAGACAAAGTACAAGTTTTTCAGCCAGTTTGGACTTTCGCCCAAAGTCTGTGAGGGGTCGAAGCGGCGCTGGAATTCTTCCAGGTTTGGCCCCCATTCGCCCTCAGGGGGAGCTGCAAAACCAGCAGTTTTTTCAGAAAGAAGATACTTTGAGCAAAGATGTATGTTAATACTGCTGTGCATTCCAGACACAGCTCTATAAAACACCCTTTTTTCCAAGCACATGTTACTCAAGTCTGAGCTCAAAACATATGGAAAAGATTCATATGGATTGATTTTAGGGCGGAAGCAATTCTCTTGATAAATGCTACGCCAAATCCTATGTGCAGATGGACCCTTATATCCTGTGTACCGTTCAGGGTTAAGTGACAGGTCTACATATTCTGCTTCCGCATCTCTGTCGTCGCATTCACAGAAATTCTCAAGAGCATCATCATGAGCTTTCCATTTGGCAATTTCATATTGACTGGCTGCACTGATGGTCATGTTTAGATAACCCAGGTCAGGGTCATGATCTGTATCAGAATTGCAATTGGATTGTGCTTCTTTAATGTACTTGGTTGCTGGTAATTCATCTATGTGGTTTTCATAGCCGTTTTCATACCCAGGAACACTCTCCTTAGAACATGTCTTAATATGACAATATTTCATGGCACAACGGCTGTCATCCACCCAGAACGGACATTCCTTCTTCAAATTGACCTTGTAGAAGCGAAAGTAGTCTTTGGTTACCAGGCTTTGTATACGAGGAAATATCTTGACGTTGTTAAAATAATCTATCGTGTCTACGTTACACGAACAGTCGCCCAGAGCCCCATGGAGAGCCTCGAAGCATACATTGCTGTCGCAAGGTGTAGTTTGATACAGTTCCGTGTCGTCACTGACTGCCTGAACTATCGCTAAAGCGAAAATTATAAACACTACACAACAATTTTTGTAAGCCATCTCCGAAATGTTTTTAATTTGCTATTATAACATTAGTGCCTCTGAAGAATTATGATAGTTCGGTGAGACTTTTCACAACACATTAATGATGGTTTTGTGGCGTCGCGTAACACAAATAAGTGAAAGTTGATTTTTAGCACCGAATAATAAATACGAAAGTAGTAAGTAGTTCATTTAGTTCACGAAAGTACGGACGACGTGCGAGCGATCACTCATCCCGCAACGCAAGTTTGATTGGATTGACAGTTGTGACAGTAGGGAAATGTTGCCAGCTTTTATCGAATAGTAATATAGTTAATCCATAAGCTATAGATTTTTTGTTTTATTTTTCTTATGTTGGTGCGCGACAATTATCTGAATATTGAATTGAAAGCAATACTTTTATAAATACGTATGACAATAAAAGGCCTTCTACACGGTCGGGACCAACCGCCAACCATCGTGTCCTTGGTCGGGTTGATTTAAAAATGGACAGTGTAGAAATCGGTTGACCCGACCAATATCTGGTTGATGTCAACGGCCTTGGTCGCGAGCGCATTGTCCGTGGTCGGCCCCAACCGTATGGAACGCTGTCGGCCGACGCGAGCGACACGACGGTCGGCGGTTGGACCCGACCGTGTAGAAGGGGTTTAAAATGAGGGTTTGGATTATTTTATTATCTATCATTCATTCATTTTGGGTCGAAGTTACAGGTCGTGTTTCAACCGCACCCTACGAAATTCGATTTTCGAACTTCGTATCGTGCCATTCCGTTTACGCTATAATACTTAGGTGAAAAACTTAAGTAAAGGAACTGAGGGCGTATTGTCTATCGCGCGGACACTTGCCTTCGCTTTCACCTCTTCCTGTCACCATCTTATACCGTTTGATAGCCTACGACCTAGACCTAGGTTAGCTAGCGTACTGAATCGGCAACTAAAATAATCTAACTGAAGTTTGGGGTTGATTTATCAATTACTAACTAAGCCGTAATCGTCGTTTAGTATCTTGATTACAATTTTAGATGTAAGCTTACAGCTTAATGCTTTGTAAAATTTACTTTTCTACTTAGTCAGAGACGTAGAAGTGGGGCCATGTATCTCTAAACAAAACTTCGGTAAAAAGAGTCTAAATGCGATTGTAATTTTACCAACAAGTTGAAAATAAAACATCATCTCTGGGTGCGTCTAATCATGATACTATAAGTAAGGAAAGTAAGTAATATTTACATAATTATATTCACAGCTGTGATTGCACGGAGATCACAAAACAAGTCATTTACTTAAGTACCTAGGACTTGTTAATAAAATTGGATGATGGCGATTATCCGCATCCATGCAATCATCGTAATCTTGATTACTAATAAATAATATGTAACTATCTATAGACAGACGAAGTAAACATAAAAATAACAGGACGCCGCTTTCACTTTATTGAAGGAAAACGTTAATTTGCAGGTAGATAGGTATTTGATGTACTAATATGGTACAGTGAAATAACACGGACTACTCACGTCTCAAAACGAGTTTAACTCGACATGTTTCGGGCTAATCCGTAGTCCTTCCTATCGGAGGAACACGCTACGGCTGCTTCCAAACGTGCACTACGCGCGTTTTGAGACGTGAGTAATCCGTGTAATTTCACTATGAGTGATTCTCACGGTAGTTTCATGTTTAAATATGGTATAGATTCAAAGATTTAATTTTGTATCAGGTTTAAGGAATAATTAAATTAATGTAAAACCAATAATTAATAGTAGAAAATTTATTTTTTCCGTACAAGACAGTATCATTCACAAAAGCTATTTCTTCAGAAATGCACGAGAGATTCAAAAAACACTTTAAAAACATTTGTTCCCGGTACAATAAAATAATAATGTTCATACATAATAGTAAGGAAACATTGAATAAATCACATTATAATAGAAATGCATATAAATTTTAACACTTTAATATAAGTATTGTAAATTGGACGTACAACATTGAATAGTATGAAAATACTTTTTATAATAATCCTTATGGTAAAGTAAAATTAAAAACAATCGCTTAACTAAACTCAACAATCGTTTTTAATCGCAACAAAAGTGAACAAAATCAATCATTTTTTTCATAATCTACTTGATTTGGGAGCATGGACCTGCCCAATTTTTATTCAAGTGAGCATCATACCAAAGAAATTGTTATTTCTATGGTACGAAACATAAACTTAAATTACTGTTTTCCTATAGGATTTAACATGGTGTAACTTCAGTCAATCACAAAAACTAAATATCGTTATTTCTAAAAAGTAGGCGCTAGTCAATTTATAACTCGTATTCATTCACATATTGATCTTACATAATAAAGTAAGAGTAAGTATGCAAGTAATATCATAATTTACTTCCACCGTTTCCACGATTCAATTTGTGCTCTGATACACCACATTTATAAATCATTTTGGCATATCGTATTGCCTCTCCGTCGCCTTGCAATTACATTAACTATGTCATGATCTGAAAAGACATGCAGATACGACGATGCACCAAAATGATAAAAGTGTGGCTGGTTTAAAGAAATAACATTTCTCAAAATCAATACGAGTGATAAAGTAAATGGATCTTCTTCTAGCTTTTTACAGTTACCTAACTTAATTAACTTGTACATAAACATAAGTGGTGAGTTTCTTTCGTAAATATCTTTTACTGTTCGCTTCTCAAATGTATCGTGGTATGTTCGATTTAGGCGTACCTGTAAGTAGAAAAAACAATTAATACAGAGTGAAGTTAAACTTTTATACAAACAAAAGCAAGTACAGACGATTTACTGGTACCATAGAGAGAAACCACAACCAAAAAGTGCCACCAAATAACAGACAACACCCAAAAAATAGTACACAACCATAAAAGAACAACAAATAAAAATAAAAACTTTAGTTATTTAACCCTCGTAACAAAGTCATATCATAAGCAGTACAAACAAAATAATGCTTGGACAAATATTTTTGCCAAAACAGTAAATATGTGACATTCAATGTGAATAAGTTCTAAAATTACCTTCAAATAAAATTAATTGACCCTCTAAAACACATGCATGTTAGTAAGTAGTTTTACAATTATTTATAGCCAACTTACCTAGTGTCATAAGTGATTGTGCAACATTAAATACAATATAGGTGTAAATTAAAATACAATTTGTCACACATATAGTTTATTGAATTTATAAACTTCTTATAGGCAACACAGCAAGGCACACTTAAAAATTTTACAGATCGAAATTTGTTAGTTACTGAAACATTGCCAGCAAAGCGTTGTATTGTATAAAATAATCCGATCATACAGTTCAACTTCGAGTCCTAAATAAATGGACAATTTCCTTCTATCTAAAACTGCATTTTTTGTAGACAATGCGACGCAGATCTGTATGTGGTAGCGGCTCATGCATACATTTTGAGTGGAAAGTGGATACATTGTATTGTATTTTCGATTCTGTCCAAAGCTCATTGAATATGCAGCCAGAACAACAACTTAGCAGCGTGCTTGCCCACCACGCCATAGTGTAAACTTTTTCACTATGATCATATTGTTGGAATAAATATTAGGTATGTAGTTTTCCGTTCGGTTGCTGATCGCAAATTTGTGGTAAATTTTGTTCTATGAAATGCTCTAATAAATGCAAATTGTGTCAAATTTCAAAGTATTGTGCCTCACTTTTGTTATACGAAAATATCTTACGGACGATTATTTTAACATCAAGAATATTTTTCATTAAAGATCTACATAAATTCCATTAGGAAATATCACAATTATGTTACAGACTTGCAATAAGCACAATTTCATATTAAATGGCACATTTAATTGCTTTTAATACTAATCCAAACGAGAACTTAAAAAGAGATTCTTTCAGTGGAGTTTTTCAATAAAAAGTGATAGTTGAGAAAGTAACTATAAATAAGAATACACCTTAATGTATAATTTAATTGAAAGATTACACAAGTAAACGTATCAAAAACATGTGAATGCCTTAATGATTATTAAACATAAAAAGCTCTTGCAAAATATACAAATCGTGGTAGTAAAAATTGGGAGTAGGTATTAAAATCTGGCAACACTATCACTAAAAAGTTAGATCGGCTGAAAAAACGCGATTCTAAGCCGTAACAAAAAAAATATCCCTTGTACAATTTGCATTCGAGCCCATGCCAACCGTGCAGAACAAATACAGGGGTTAGGTTAAAGACATAGCTCATCCGCCGTAGTTTTTAATGTTGGTACACAAAAGCAAAACTTACCAGCTCAACTCTCGAGCTACCCTATGCCACGTCAACTATTTTTTACTCTTCGTTTGTCTTTTTTTTAGCCGTCTAATTGATATAATCACGCGACTTTAAATTAAGAGATCATTTAATTGTTTAATGTATTTTAGTTATTTCCCCTTTGGCGATTAGGGTAAGTATATATGTATAATACTAAAAAATGGCTTAATGTTAATTGCGCTGTTAGTAATTTGTAACAATTGTACCTGTGTCATATTTTTATCAACTTAATTTCAAAAAGTAAATAACAAGTTAGAACCCTTTATTAATACGGAATGTTGAACCCTGTTTTTTAATATAAAAAATATCTTCACTTCCTTGGCTGGCAAATTAGTATTTTACTAAGATTAAATATGGCCACATATCAAGTAAATTGTTAAGTTACACTAAAGCTCCACCCGCACAGACAGCGGAGGCGTGGCGGTGCGGTGGCGGTTGTAATATTCTAACTTGTATGACCAATAGCGCGGTACCGTACCGCGAACTCGTTCATACAAGTTAGAATATTACAACCGTCACCGCCATCGCACCACCACACCTCCGCTGCACTGTCTGTGCGTTTGGAGCTTAAATATGGCCACATATCAAGCAAATTGTTAAGTTATACCAATACGAAACAGGGTACAAATTCAAACGCACCGTCGATTTAGCCATGCAGTTACACAGCCCGCTTAAAGTAAGTTAAGTAGTCAAAACAAAAAATAATTGTGATAAATAGGTACCAGTTTTAATGTACAAAATATTAGTAGCGTGACCTTCTGTCCATGTTTCTTATGGAATTGGCGAGACACAGCGCGAACAACGCTCCAACCACCTGAAATATGAAAATTCGAGATTAGAAATGCCTCTACTTTGTTTTCAGTAAGTATAGGTAATCTTTAATATATAAAATTATTAAAAATCTCTTGTCACGGTGTTTGTTATCGAACTTCTCCGAAACGGCTTGACCGATCTTTATGAAACTTTTTTCTCTGTATTCGGCAGGTCTGAGAATAGGTCGTAGGCTATTTTTTTATACCCCTAGGATATATGGCAAAACAACGTTTGCGGGGTCAGCTAGTCTAATAACCCTAAAAAAGATGGAAACCACTTGTTTAGAGAATCACAGTGCAAGGAGGCTACTACGAACTTCCAAGTTCGTATCATGTCGCAGTGGCGGACTAAGCCCGACAGAGGCCCGGGGCGACAAAGGTAAATTTGGCCCCCGGGATAAAAAAATATACAGTAGGGTATCCCAGAATCCTCATTTAATGCGCCAATTTTTATTCTAATTTGGAACGTCAATTTGTTTATACGGACACGTTACTAGTACACACAACAGCAGGCTTATTATTGTCTAACGCGCTGACGCTTGCTGTCGAATTCACTATTTCTTTCTGTCAAACGGTATAAGATGGTGACAGGAAGAGATGGCGAAAGCGAAGGCAATACGCCCTCAGTTTCGTTACTTAAGTTTTTCACCTAAGTATGGCGTAAACGGAATGGCATGATATGAAGTTCGAAAATCGAATTTCGTAGTACTTGTAAGGCCAGGGTCCCTATTATCTAACGCGAGGACGCTTGCTCTTGCATTCACTATTTCTTTCTGTAAAACGGCACAAGATAGTGACAGAAAGAGATTGTGTTAGCGATGCCAAGTGCCCGCGTGTTGGACAATAAGAGTACGGGACTTACCTCAACGCAGGCGACTCCGATAGCGACGCCGCCGATAACCTTGTGCGACTTGTCGTAGTAATCGAGCAACATGTCGGTGCACCCGGTCTGGTAGGAGTTAGCCACAGTGCACACGGGTGAACCGATGTTGCAGCATTCCGCAGGCAGAGTCGCAGCATCCAAGAGTCCGTAGTTACCAGGCCCGGTCTTACCGCAGCATGAGAACTGGAAATGGTTAATCGTTGTTTGAGATTACAGTATGATCATGGTATGGATCATGGAGCACGGAAATAACATTATAGTCATTAGTCACCTTAGTAACTTGTTGAGTTAAGCGGTTTGAGAATTACATCATAAATAATTACTATATGGTAACCATTTCTTTCAAAGTGAAAACATTGACCTATACAGGGTTATTTTTAATTCACTGACATCCTCTTAACCCTGAATTCCTATCACTCAAACAAACGTTTTTTGTTTTACGACTTTTTAAAATGAAGCACTTTTTTTCCCATACAAATACACAGAGTATCGTAAAAATAAGAGGTAATCTCAAATTTTCAAAACGTTATTACACCAAAAATATTAAGTTATGACAAAAGCCGTAGAACAAAAAAACATTTGGTTAAGTGGTTGTAGTCTAGGGTTAAAAGGATGCTAGTGAATTGCAAATAACCCTGTATATTTATTTTTTTCAATAAAAAGTTTTGGAATTTTCCGCGTGATAGAGATTGGCCATAAATTTTATTTATGCGTGGACGAAGTTGCGGGCAGAAGCTAGATTAAACTATAAAAAAACTAGCGACCCGCCCCGGCTTCGCACGGATGCAATTATGCATGTATTATACCTACAGTATATCGTCGGGTGACAGCCAAAACACCAAAACTCATTAAGTACCAAATTGACACAACCGAGATAAACGGTTTTAATTATTATTTGATTTAATAAATATACGAGGGGCGTTCAATATAAAGTGAGAATGAGATGCAAACTCTTTTAATATTACGAAATTAAATACTGGCCAGTAAAGCTAATCTATCTAGCTGATTGCTATGAAAAAAACAAAACTAACTGTCTTTTGTTTAAAAAAATATACGGTAATTTCTTTGCAATGCTATTGAGTACGTTAGCGAAAATGGAGAAAATTGAACTGTGCGCCGTTATCAAATACTTGTATTTGAAAAATTTTTCTACGGACCAAGTCAATTTGGATTTGCGGGACACTTTAGGGTCTAATGCTCCTCCGTATTCGACAGTCGCACGTTGGTGCGCCGAATTTAGACGTGGAAGAACATCGACAATGGACGACCCCCGCTCCGGACGCCCTACTACAGCAGTAACTGAAGAAATTGTGAAAAAAGTCGAAAACTCAGTTTTGTCACAGTTCGTTTTATTGCTGAAAATGTAAAGATTTCAACGGGGAGCGTGCATAATATTTTACATGAACGCTTGGGTATGAAAAAGGTATCTGCGCGTTGGGTATCAAGAATGCTTACTGACACGCAAAAACAAACTAGACTAGAGATTTGTCAAGAAGCTTTGAACCTGATGCAGCAAGACCGGGAACTTTTTTTGGCGCGATTTATAACAATGGACGAAACATGGCTCCATCATTACGACCCTGAAACGAAACTGCAGTCTATGACATGGAAAAGGCCATCATCTCCAACTCCGAAGAAATTCAAGGTGAGCCTATCTGCCGGTAAGGTCATGGGCTCTGTTTTTTGGGATGGTAAAGGGGTATTAATGATTGAGTATCTCGAGCATGGAGCCACTATTACGGGCACTTTATACGCCAAACAAATAGCAACATTGCGCAATGAGATCCGCGAAAAACGGCGAGGTAAACTCTCGAAAGTTGTGCTGTTCCACCAGGACAATGCCCCGGCACACAAGTCCGCCGTTGCAAAGGCTGCAATTCGTGATGCTGGGTTCGATATCCTTAAGCATCCTCCGTATTCACCAGATCTCGCTCCCAGTGATTTCTACCTATTTCCGAGATTGAAACAATACCTGAGAGGCCAGAAATTTGAAGACGACGACGCGGTAGTCGCTGCAGTACAAGATTTTTTAAGTACTCAAGATGAGACCTTTTTTAAAAATGGAATTTTAAGTTTAGAAAAAAGATATACTAAGTGTATTATGCTAAAAGGTGACTATGTCGAAAAATAAAATGACATTTAGTAAAAGTTGTTTATAACATACTCATTCTCACTTTTTATTGAACGCCCCTAGTAAACCTTCCTCTTTAATCACTCTATCTATTAAAAAAAATCCGTATCAAAATCCGTTGCGTAGTTTTAAAGATCTAAGCATACATAGGGACAGACAGCGGAAAGCTACTTTGTGTTTTATACTATGAAGTGATTGTAAACTGCAATGAATCAGTCTGACTTAGAAGGAAGGGGGCGGGGGCCGCCGTGTATCGAGATGCAATTATGTAGTGGGTTTAGTCTTTGGGTAGATGATACCATAATTAATATGCATTCCAAGACGCGACTCTAGTAAATACTTAATATACACAACACAGCGTAAGAAACAAAAGTGTCTCTTATGTGGACATAAAATTAGCGGCTCCGAGTCGGCAAACTCATGATTTATTTAAATGGGCAGGAAGTTGGCCAGGCGTCCCACACGCCGATTTAGACTCGAATAAAAAATATTGGCTGAAGATCATTAGCTTTTGCCATATTCACAGAAGAGACGATAAAAAAGTGTCTTACTCTTATTTTAAGCCCTGAAAACAGGTTTAATTTTGTCAATCTCACTACGATCCGGTTGACTGTGGTCCGTTAATGGAATGGCTTAAAGGCATTGGCATTAATCGTAATGTAAGTCTAGATAAGCAAATCGTTAATGTGAAGCAATCAGTTTGAACTCGTTTCATAAGATGGTCCAGTTTGAGTCATTTCGATTTTGAAACTTGACGTAGCCGTGGACCTTAAGCGTAAATTTTCGATAACGACAAGAGTAAACCACACGTAGGACGGCAGAGGAACGGGCGCGGGCCGGGTCGGGAGTGCGACGGGCCTATTTACATGGCTGTATGTGAACAGCATCAAACCGCTCCGCACCCGCCGTCGGTGTGATGTTTGTTGTCCATATTGCAACACGGCAAACCTCTGTGGTTTGCAACTGGCCGCTTACAGAAAAACAAAATTCTAAATTTCTGAACTATTGATTTTCTTCTGTTTTTTTCCTGTCTGGTATGGCTGGGTATAGTGTACCTCTACCATGAGTTTACACTAGTTCACAGTGACCGTACTCGCTAGCGATGGCGTAAATGATTTGTATGGAGAATTGTAATTCCGCAAGTGACCGCTAGAGGCGCTGCACAATTCTCCATACAAATAATTTACGCCGTCGCTAGCGAGTACGGTCACGTAAACTAGTGTAAACTCATGGTAGTGGTACTGGTTTACGCTTAATCCGCGGGTCAAGACTGGTTAAAAACGACCGTTATTTAAACAAAAAAACTATCCCTGTAGAAGATACTTCCTACGATGTTACAAAATGCTTTAATGACATCCGTAGACTGGAAACGAATTACGAGTATTTCGACTCCTAAATAAGTCCTATATTGAAGACTCTACGGGAAAACAATGAATACCACTTTTTTTGTGAAATTTACTTTTTAATGCCATCTCATCTATCAGCTTATTGGTGTATTATTGGTGGCATTAAAAGGTCAGTTTCACAAAAAAATTAAATACATCGTTTTTCCCGTGGATTCTTCAATTGTTGTCGTTATGTAGGTATCACAAGTGAAATGACGGGTGGGCGTTTCTCCGACCATTGATATTTAACTAATAATTAAAAAGGTTACCTGGCGCTCGATCTCGTGGAAGGGATTAGGGTTGAGGGTGCGGCTGGTGTCGAAGGTCTTATTGAGGGACTCCTTGAGGCCCAGCTTGATGCTGTCGGCGTACACGAACAGGCAGACGGCCAGAGCTACCTCCACGATGATGATCACGATCAGGAAGATCGCATACTGAAATAAGACAGATTTAACGGTCACAAGAGTTAGAATAAGGTAGGTTTATTAGTGTGACGTAATTTATGGTGGGCCCAAGACACTAAACCTAGTTCGATAAGACTACCAGATGATATCTAAATAAATAGTCACGTCATTAATGGGGGAATCGAACCTGGGACCTCAAGCTTCGTAGTCAGGATCTCTAACCACCACGCTATCCGGTCGCGTATTTCGTATTATAAGGCCTGAGTGTCACATTCCCTCTGACTTATTCATATTATATCGTCAACGTACCGTGACCACCATGCAGTGGCTTTCGCGAATGGCGCCGCAGCACCCGAAGAAGGATATGACGAACACCACGCTGCCGATGACTATGAACAGCCACGGCGCTATGTTCATGCCCGCTGTGAACTCGCTCAAGTTCTTCCATTTGAGGACCACCGCCACGCCGATGGCCACCATGGCGATACCGACGAGCTGTAAAGGAAAAGATTAATATAGTTTATTGATTGTAGTTTAGCAGTAGCTGACCTCTTCTTGCCTATCGCACTGAGTATCTCAATCGCTTCGCTTTCACCACTTCTGCCACATGGTATTGATGAGGGAGGATAGGTAGAGACTTAGTTAGATATTACGGCATCTGGTTCGCAAGGTGACCATTGACTTTGATAACGTCGAAGACAGTCTCAACATAGCTCAACTGACATATACGAAAATTATATTTAGAAAAAGATCATTCAATTATTTTTATATTGTATAAGTTTTTTTATGTGTATTTGTATCCCGGGAGTCGCGGCGCTACGTGTGCGCACTTCCATACTAACCCATAGACTTTATAAAATAGTCGCGGAGACAAAAGTTGCTCGTGCGCGCATACCCTAATCGTTCAGATGAGTTTCGTGATATAACTTCTCGAGCTAGTGCAAAAGCCTCGGGTGAAAAGCCTTTTGATGGATAACCCTCTGTATTCTTTAAGTGAGTTTTTGGACATAATTTTTTCTTTTTTTTAACGTTAGGATTCATTTATTTTATTAAACACATACAAATATTAAGAAACAATAACAATAATAAATTAATACTATAACTATAAATAAAATAAAACTAACTTAAACTAAAACTAAATAAAATTAACAAAAGGTTCCCCCCGCGGCATGGACCCAAAGACACTGGCAGCATTACCTCGCTGTATAGCAATGCTGATACGTTGTGCGAGGTAGCTGCCAGCTCTTTGGTCTCCTGTAGTGTCACATTTTTTCTTGACATAATTTTAATATTGGTAATTATGTTTTTTAATTAAATTTATTTTGTTATGACGATCCCTATTGGAAATACCATTTATTTGTAGTTATTTTTGTACTTTTATTGACATAATTAATTATTTGTTTTTGACAACTCCCACTTGGGGACGAATTTATTTTGACATTTGCATTTTATTGATTGTTTTTTCATCTTTGGTTATTTTTATTATTATATTGTTATTTTGTTTTTTATAAATTTTTGACGATCTCAGCATAAATTCTTATATACTGACTTTAATGTATTATATAATGTAATTATTATGTCTGGGTGAATAAATAAACTAAACTAAACAAAACCAGTTATGTCCTCAATCATCCGGTGACCTAGATTGGGCAGTTAGTCTAGTCTATATTAACGCAAACTTTACGTATATTCAGATGGCGTCTTAGATAGACACACATACACAAAATATGCTCGACATCATAGCATGTCAGTTCGATACAAAAATACACTCATAGGGGTTACTGAACTGAATATAATTAAAAACTAACGTTCTAAACGATACAGCTATTGTATATCAGAATTGCTGTTTTATGAATATGATCTCAATTTATTCATATCGGCATCGGCATAACTATCAAATCAACAAACCGCCGGGTAGAATTATCGAATAACAAACTTCTCTCAAATGGCATCGCCCGCATTACGTAGCTCTAATCTTAAAATGTATGCGTAAGCGCATTCGAAGCCACAGATGTGTGGTGTGGTAGGTACTTGGTACATTTCTCGCGTATGGTGTGGGAGTGAGACAGCGTCTACGTATAAGGGCAGTTTGTTGCCAGTATTGCATAACAGATGGCTGGATATCGAGGTCAGTTATTGAATCATCAGTGTTCTGCACTTATTTATTTAAAAAACAGTTAGTCTTTGAAGTTTTAGGTCATACAGATACACAAGAATCTTATCTCTGGGGTTCAATTGCCAGCATAAATAAATGGTAAGCAGAGTGCATCGTGATACGAGGTCAAATTCCAATTAGCGAGACGGAAAAACTTTTTCAATTCAAATTTTTTTTTTGGTAACGGGACGGCTTTTAGGGTTCCGTACCCGAAGGGTAAAAACGGGACCCTATTACTGAGGCTCCGCCGTCCGTCCGTCTGTCCGTCCGTCCTTCCGTCTGTCACCAGGCTGTATCTCGGGAACCGTGATAGCTAGAGAGTTGAAATTTTCACAGATGATGTATTTCGGTTGCCGCTATAACAACAAATACTAAAAAATGGAATAAAATGAATATTTAAGGGGCTCCCATACAACAAACGTGATTTTTTTGCTCGTTTTTGCTCGATATTGATAACGGATCGTTTTCAAAAAAAATGTACATAGTTATTAGTTAACGGCTTAATCAAAACAAAAATCACGATCGCTATTTTTGTGTAACGAAAGTTAGTCATACAAGTATATAGGTAACTCCGTTACACAAAAATAATTAATTAAATTTTGTTTTTAATTAATCCCTTAATTGTGTACAAATTTTTTGAAAACTACTCAACGACAACAGGTAAAAGCTTGAAATATTCGCAGAATATTTAATTATGTATTGACTTTAAGAGGGTTTATACCTGCTGAGCTGGCAACGTTGCATTTTTGTTAGTTTTTCTCGATTATTCCATAAAAATTGAATGAAAATTAAAAATGTTTTGTATACAAATTGTTCTAATATATAAGTTAATGTGTCTACTGCAATAATAATTCGTGATAGACTTTTATTTTCTTTAAAACGAACAAATTATTACCTAACGGTTTTTAAAGAAAATAAAAGTCATATCACGAATTATTATTGCAGTAGACACATTAACTTATATATTAGAACAATTTTTATACAAAACATTTTTAATTTTCATTCAATTTTTATGGAATAATCGAGAAAAACTAACAAAAATGCAACGTTGCCAGCTCAGCAGGTATAAACCCTCTTAAAAATAAATCATTAAATTAAAATATGTTTTTATTAACATACTTTGTTTTGTTGCAACCATATTGCAGATTTTAATTTAAGTTGGGGCCGATGCGTCTCTAATACCAGAGGCCATATTGCCTAATGCTAGGTTTACACGGAGCTTAGTAGTAGCTAATGCTTAGTACTTGTCACTTACACTTGTCAGAAGTGTGTAAACATATTGTACAAGTGCTTAGTATTATACAATACACGCATCTGACAAGTGTAAGTGACAAGTACTAAGCATTAGCTACTAAGCTCGTGTAAACCTAGCATCACAATAACTAACTGCAAAGTTTAGCCTACGAAAATGTTTAATCCACGCCGCGCTAGAGCAAAATTTTTTCGCAATTAGCGTTCAGTATTAATTCAAAACTAGTTTTAGGCCTCATTGCCGATTCAATATTATGAAGGCAGCTAACAACTTTGCGCAAGACTAACTTACCTTGCTCAAATTATGATCGATGTCTAAGAAACTTTCATACTTTACACCGCGTTATCTTTAACTAGCTGGTGCCCGCGACTTCGTCCGCGTTAATCATTGATGCTCCGCTCCTATTGGTCGTAGGGTGTTATATGTAACCTAAAGCGTTCCTCAATAAATGGGCTATCTAACAAAGAAAGAATTTTACAAATCGGACCAGTAGTTCCTGAGATTAGCGCGTTCAAGCAAACAAACAAACTCTTCAGCTTTATAATATTAGTAATTTAGTAGGTATAGATAGATATAGTTTACTTACTTCGAAATTGGCTTAGTACATCGATATAAACTACTAAATAAATATTCAATTCACAGTCATTGTAAAAGTTCCTTTAGAGCCCCAGCGCCACACATAGCACAAATGTTTCAAAACATATTTGAACACATATTTGATCACATGTCAAGCACCGGTATTTGCTTATTTGTTCAATAGAACAACCATACAATCAACCATAAATCAAAAATCATAATCTAAGTTATTTATGGACTTAGGTAATTATATTTTTTTAGGAATATTGCCTCAACTTTAGCATACTTCAATCCATACCGTCCAGCAATTAAGAGGCAGCTAATGTATTTTACTGAATTTCATACAAAAAAAGCTAACGGCATACGTGCAAACTGCAAATAAGAAGCGCTAAATAATGGTCGTCACGATTCCTTAAACTATCTAGGCCATTTTTCCATAACGGTGCAAGATCAATATTTGCAATTTCACAAATTTGCACTTCGACCATGATGTTTTTCCAATTCTGTTATTATCGCTATTATCGGTACGAGTTCATTTTTAAATGGAATAGGTTTTCCAATTCGAATTGACTACATAACTAAATAAAATGTGACAGACTTAATACTGCGGAACACGGTCTCTCCATTTACCTTGACACGGAGCGCAGAAAAAACAACCTAGCTATAACTTATAGATAAGTACTGCTTTTTTGTTGGTTGGATTGTGATTCTACAATAATAAGACGAAGGGCGTACTTCAGGAGAAATCGAGAGCGACTACTTATGACCAAAAATAAAAAATAATATACTTCTGATTAACGTGTGTAAAGTGAAGTGGCGTGTTGTCTTAGTAGACTAAACCATGCGTATTCAGTACGCTTAGTATATGTTTTCCTTCACTTCAATACTCTCGATCGCGTTTACTTAAAAATTTCAATTCTATGGAAACATGTAAGCGCGCGCGCGGAGACGCTGTTCATGTTTCCCTAGTAATTGATTTTTTTACGTAAACGCGATCGAGAAGTATTGAAGTGAAGGAAAACTTATACTAAGCGTTAAGTACCTCTACCACGAGTCCACACTAGTTCACAGTGACCGTACTCGCTAGCGACGGCGTAAATGATTTGTATGGAGAATTGTACTTCAATAAGTGACCGCTAGAGGCGCTGTACAATTCTCCATACAAATAACCCACGCCGTCGCTAGCGAGTACGGTCACGGAAACCAGTGCAAACTCATGGTAGAGGCACTGGAAACAAACGACACACGAGAATGTGAAAGTACAAAGTGCAAAACGAAAAGGTGTTGTCTGCCAAATACTTCGGCTAAGCTCTTAATTTAACGACTTAAATGTACCTACCTACCTACTATTTCACAGGACCAGTTAGTAACATTTAAAAGCCAAGAATCACTCAACTGCCAGTTTATTAGGCCAATCAAACGAAAGTATCGGTTCCCAACGATTATGTTTCGCGTGGATTGGGCTATTTTTATCCCGCGCGCGGCTGTTAACCTTTCAGAGGTTCGACCTGAGAGCAAGAAGCACGGGTTAAACATTCATATGTATTAATCGGAGCCACGTTTAGGTGAAAGTTGGTTTTTTCGTGTTCTATATCTAAACAAGGGTCTAGGCTCTGAATACGACTTTGATCCATTCGGTGACGAAACCCTTGGTCCGCGGGGTCCTAGCGCTATGAGGCTATTGAAGGAAATAGTAAAAAGGTTAGTCGACGTCACTGGAGGCCGAAGAGCTGGCAGCTACCTCGGACAAAGAATTAGTTTAGCTATTCAAAGGAGGTACGCTGCCAGTATCTTCGGGACCTGGCCTAAAGGGACTCCTTTTTTATAATAATAAGTTTTAGTTATTATTATTTTTCTTTAAGGTTTTCTAGTTTTTGGATAATTCTATTTGTATAAAATGTAAATAATGGTGCTATTGCTTAACTTTAGAGTTATAATGTGATAAGCTTGTGGAGAAGTCATCACTGGAATACGTAAAGGAATTTTAAAAAATGTTTCACTAGTACAATTTAATACTACACTATTCCTCATTAAAATATGCTGCATAAAATTTTATGACACATATATTGCTGTGCGCTGTGCGCTTACAGGGTAAATGTAGAAGCTGTACATACTTTGTAAAGATCATCATCACGACATTTAATGCAATAAAAAGTTTAAGTTTGAGTCTGCTGGAATTTGCAAAATGCCCGCAGGGTATAGAAGTTGCGAGGAAAAAGCTATTTAGATATAAGTATTGGGCGTAGACTTGACAATCAAAAGGCAATGAAGACTTTTCAGAATTTTGGGAGTAAGAATGCTTAGTAAGGAATGCAGTAGGGAAAACCCAATTCATTCGAGACTATGAATGATAAATCTAAACAACAAGTGAACTAAGTCTTTGAGAATCTGCCAAGGTTGTCTTTACAAATTCATAGTAGGTAGGACCGTAGGCAAGTCACTTTACAAGTGTAATTAACCTTCTTTGTACTGGTGATTAAGGAAGGAAGTCGTGTTTGCCGTCTGATGTCTTATTAATTATGTTGAAGTTGAATGACGTTGGCATGATAGCGAAGCGGCGAACTAAGCCTATGGAAACAAAAATAACAAAGAGGAAACTTCGTCTTTGTCTAGCTCAAAAAACCAGCTCAGTATAGGTACAGTAAAACACATTATGTTTAAGAGCTCAATAGAAGACAATAAAACGCGTCTAAGCGTTATTTAAACGTAATCGAAAATATTCCGTTGCTATGGAATTGCACCGTGTTACAGATGAAATAATTGTATCAAGAAGTTACTTTATATTAAGGATAACTATCCATCATTTGATCTTAGACGAAAATAAAATGGATACCTAATACCTTTATAATATTCGGCCAGACGTCTAGACGCAAGGACTAGAAACGGGGAGGTCGGACAAGGGAACGAACATCTTATTCTATATATAAGTATAAAACAAGATCCTTTATTGTCTGGGTTTTGTCTCAAACAAAACAAGATGTATTTTATATTAGGATAGGGTCCAAACCTACTGCAACAGAGACGGAGGACTGAATTAATTCAGTTCGCCTCATTTTCAATTTCTCAGCAACACGACATATGCTTTGTGAATTGGAAACGGGCGAGGTTAAGACATTCAATCAGCAAAAACGAACTGAATAGTATTGTCAATGGCGAATTGAAAACATCCCTGCTTTCGCCAGTTAAATTAGGGGGGGGGGGAGAATGGTTTTTGCTAGAGAATTTGTTTTGAGATAGCTAGGCTATAAATTTGGGTCAATCAACTTTTTTTTGTAAACGATTTTCTGCTACTTTCTATGAAAACCGAAATAATTAAAAAACTGATTATTTTTCCTTATTTAAAGTATACTTTTCAAAACCCTAGATTTTTGTAGTCAATAATGGTGTAATTGCCATATTTATTTTATTTTGTTTAGCTTCTATTTCGTGGGTGACCCAGGGGACAATGTTGTCCCCGAAATTTGTATGAAAATAGTCGTATTTCCCCTGGGTAACCGGTTTTTTTCATAGAAATACTTATTTTTTTTGGTTTTCACATACGCACTATGATAAACAGTTTATCTAATTACTGCAAAATCATGGTTTCACTAACCAGCGATTACAGAGTTAATTGTAAAGGAGTAAATAGAAATTTACAAAAAACAGTTGATTGACCCATTTACAAGAAAAATTTACCTACAATGAAAAGAAAAAGCAGACAAAGCATGGTCTTAGATTACATTTTCCAAAACGTGTTTTGCTCATGTCATGAGACTCATGAGGGACAATCCATAAATTACTTCACATATTTAGGGGAGAAGGAGTCCAGAGATTTGGAAAGAGATTTAAACAATTGTGGGGTTTAAAACGATCGCGGACCATTGCAAATTGGTGCTTGTGCTTTGTTTACCTGTCTAATATACAAAGTAACGGTAGGTAGATAAATATTAATGAAATGGAAAAAAGCGCTCAGTTAAATATTAATGCTAACTGCAGTGTAGAGTCGCGCGACTTTTGTTTTCAACGTTAGCAGAACACACTAGCATGTGTCTTGATAACACCCATGAAGTAAGTACCAAACATGTACAGGAAATAGGACAAGTAAACTGAAACCAACACGATTGAGAACTTTACGATTAAGCAAACAGGGTACCTAGCCTTATCGCTAAACAGTTAGCTAGCTCTAATTAAAACTTAAGGCATACGAAACAAAGAGTGGTCAAATATATGTAAGTATTCTTCTGTTCTTTCCTCAGTCTATTTGTTTTTCTATGACTTATTTCCACGATGTTGCTAGTTGTAACCAATGTGGAATACTATTACAGCATTTACGAAAATATCTCCCGTTTTTCTTTACATGTGGTACCCCTATTGTAATTTGAGTGCAGTGGCCGTCGTTCAAATGCATGACCTGCATTGAACCTTATTTGTTAATTTACACAATTACACCAATTGAGAGGTCATATAGGTACCTGTGGATTAACGTGATGTTAGAATTCCTTTATTTACTCAAGCAAGTCAACGTGGTCATATGTAAGGTATGTGATCTGCAAACAACTCGACTGGCAAAATTCGAGAATGACCTCACAGTCACAGGAAAAGATTACGAACGCTTTCGACTTCAATTTTTTTTAATAAATGGCGTCTGTCTAATGGTAAGGTAAACGTACCAATGACGACGATGATGTGGGAGCCAGAACTTGTAATTTTTATGATTTTAAATGTTTTGTTTATGTACCTACTGTTGGCATGTCTAAATAAATAAATGCTCGACACCTCAACGCCCAGTAGATGACACCCATCCGTCACCTCTCGTACTATGACATAAGATTTAAGGTGCCATGTATTGGGTCAGTTCAGTGTCGAGCATAGGGACGTATACCTTAAGTCTTTATTCGCAAAAAAATGGTGTAAACTGATATCAAATAATAGAGTATGGCTCACGTGCGAGTCATAATGACATGCAAATTAACGAAAAGACAATTGAAAGCAAAAAAAGCGTGTAAAAACAGGAAGGAAGGCACATTAGCATAAAAAACCAATATAGAGATAGCCGTCAGCCCTTTGGTCTCCAGTTGTGTCGACCAGACGCTTTTGCACCTGGACTCCATGGAACCAGGGTCTCAAAACCGATAGCAACGAAATTGTATGCTGAACTGAGAGACTGATATTTTATTATTTTCCTGCTTTCGGCCGCTTCTGCCGCTGCATCAGCTTTTCTTCTGGTACTGGAGGTCAGAAGGGGCTAGGGTAAAGCAGATCGCGCCTCAAACTAAGACCCGACCCTTCCAGGGAATCCTCTAGGGAGTGACATAGATAGTGTACATATCGTCTGGCATACTGCAATACCGCGTAACTTGCAGTATCACCTATGATATTAGGTAAATTAAAATCAATTTACTTAAGTAAGTACATCTCAATTACTAATATTACTATGGGCAAATTACCCTCCTTAAATATCTGGGGTGGCAGATTCAATAAGAATATCTGAATTTACAGCCCGTGTTTCAAATTTGTAGTAGTATAATTGCAGCTGGTTACGTAGAGAAATTCATATGTAAGATTGCTTAAGGCATCTAGGTATTAAAATACATATTTAAAAATCATTACAACTGAAAAAAAATGTTTTAAGTAACTATATTGTTTTTAGTGAAGTTACAAAAGATCTAGCGAACTGACGAAATGTCAGGCGTGTAAGACCAGACCTCACACTGACACCACACTATTAAAAGAGCTCAGATATTTAAACGACCTCACTCGCACCTGTAGAAAGTTCTATGAAATTCATCTGAAGCAGTGAACGTGTTAACGTCATTTAACGTAGTACATTATAAGTAGCCATTGTCATTGGAAAAGCGTCATCTTACCACAATGCAACCTACTTCCCATAGAACAATGAGTGAAAACCCTAGTCCTACCTATGTGACCTTAACTACTGTGACACAACAACCGACAATAGGTGAGGATCGTTGGTAAAATACCTTATTTTCCGCACAAAAGGTTGTGTTTGACTTAGTAACTTAGTACTGGCAATGCTCAAATGGTTCCGCGTATGCTAATAGGTATTCAGATAATGTAAAATAATGCAAAAATGCGGCATGCATAATGAGGGTTTACTGACAGGTGGAATATCGCTAGATGGCGTTAATATCGTGAGGTCCATTGACGTTATCTTGCTTGCGATTGGTTCATTTAGTTATAATAAAAACCTAAACGTGACACACGTCAAGGTAGTAAAACGGACCTCACGATAGGTACACTACCCCAACTAGACTGAAAAAGAAACGCTCATTTTTAAAAATAATAAAAATAAAAACATTCTATGGCGTAGTAAAACCTAGGGTCTAGTTTTAAGGACATGTCATGTCGCGAGCACCAATCATCAGCATCATCATCTCCAGCCCGCTGTAATGTTAGGCACTGGCCTTCTCTCGGAATAAGAGGATTTGAGGTGCAGGTTCCTCGCGAGCCGGGTACGCAGGTGTGAAAATTTATTTGAAAGCTCACCGTAAATATCGAAGCTAGTTTTGCAATTAAATTACGAAAAGCTTAGGAGTGCGATCTCGAGTTTGTAGCCAAGATCTTCTGTTTGAGAGGTTTTACGCAGTATGAAGGGATACAACAATACCGCAGAATCTAAAAGCCTACCCACCCAGTAAATTGACTTTTGATTATTCAGACAATGTCATCGTCATCGCAGACATTAGTCACTCTAAAAACCCAACGGAAACAATCATCAATCTTGTTTTAAAAGCTGTAAAAACCTAATCACTTCGCGGACTCGATTCACCAAAAACTAGGGTAAACGCACCAACGCCTGACCATTCATTTAAAACTTCTTCAAAATGTATGTGCTCGGTCAGACGGGCTGGGTTTGCATAACGAGTAATTATACGATGCAGATAACGCAGCTGTGAGGCCTGTGAGTAATCTTCCACACTCGAGGTTAAGCAACACATGACATCAGTGTAAAAAATAGGTAGTATCTTAAGACGAATGAGAATAACTTAAACCTCTAGTTTACGCATTACTTTTATTTTGTTTTGTTTAATGATTAAATCATATCATAACTTAACACCTACCTAATAAAACAACACAATAGTGATTTATTGAGTGTCCAAAAAATATTCCATTACTTACGAATTTCGTTGGAAGTAGCTGCGATAAAAAGATGATATCGCTCCATATTGATCGTTTGACCTGACATGGCTTTTCGGTTCAGACTGTTTATTTAAAACGGAACTGAACATGATAATAAACTTAAGTTAGTTACGGATGCGTCCTAATATTACCTGGAATTACAATATGTATGTATTAATTAACATATCTTGATAGTCCGTTATAATATAACCGGAACTCGAAAACATATTAACATTCAATCAATGAAGCTAGAGCCAAGCAACATTTTATGGATCCGTGTGCGTTGTTTCTCATAACTCTTCAACAGTGAAATTGAAGCGTAAGGTGTTGTTTTACAGTTCTACAGAACAGTGCTCCAAAAACCCTTTGTTACTGCACTTTTATGAGCCTCGACGCATGTTGCTGCGAAATCACAGGTTACTAGTAAACAGTTTACAACCGACGCAGGCCGCACGGAAGAGAAATAACATTTAATCAGACTAGTCTTCTTTAAAACCATGCAGTAGAGCTTTTTACAATGCACGGGCTTGCTTTACTAGCCTGTCTTTGTCCTAACGCGCGGTCAGCAACCCATCATGATTTCCACTGTTGACCTAATTTCTGACGCACGGTACCAAATTAAATTAAAGGGAATATCATTCTGAATCTGGCTCGATGAAATAGCTGATTGACTGAACAGAGCTGAGAATCGAATACGTCATAGATACTACATGTGTAGTTTCGTTCTAAAATAAACTAGTACAATGTTTCTGTAATCAAGATGCCTGAAGCAATCATTTAAGTATAGTCTCATCTCAATTGATCAATGTTAATGGACCTTTCTCTTAGCTCATAATAAAAGGGTGTCAAGCTATAAATAATTTTACATGGCATTAATTTCACGCCAATCAATTCGCCATAAGATTTAAAATAGTGGACCAGGTTACGCAACTCCAGGTGTCCCATCGTTGCATAAGGCGGGTCGACGACCGCCAACAATGGCTGCCACGTGAACTGAACGAGGGGGAGGCTCGGAGCACACCTATAGACAAGAGCCTAGGAGTCACGGACGCGGTAATCTCTAAGCCCTTTCATGGTCACAAGCTCACGACTGGTGCGTAAGTGGATAGAGTAATGTTTCTAGGAGTGTTTTGATTTTGATTTAATCACATTTTCGACTAAAACGCCCTTTTCTATAGCTTATAACGTAGAAAAATCTTGATACAATCATTAAAAACGATCTGTTTGGAATTCCCGGAGTTACCTATATAGTCCTAAATTCCACAATGCGCGTCACATGGTTACACGGAAAGGTCACAAATATTTGATAAACAGGTCCTTTCTTATAATAATTAAGATAAGATGGCGTTGCTGCGTATACATGTGTGAAGAAATAAGAATAGGTAAAGAACATTTGGAATTTTTGTCTTGCATTCATTCTATTGTGATCGAGATCCTTGTTCAGTAATAACGTTAAATTAATTTTGATGTTTATGTCTGCCTGTGTTCGGGTAATCGACTTTTCGTGGGATGTTTTTGTGTAAGTTTATTAAAACATTCCACTTTTACGCTATAAAGATTAACTGACCATCGAGTAAAAATGGCATTTGGTGGATAAGTATAGAATTAATCTAGGATATATCTAAGGATAAAGGCCGGCGCCCACTGACGGCATGGCACGGCGTGGTATTTTATTATTATCAAGTTATTTTGAATCTTATTTCAATGAGTTTAGAATTCATGTTACTTTATTTCGATACCACGATGCCGCGACGTCCTGAGGGCCGATGCCACGCATAACCAATAAAGTAACATGAATTCTAAACTCATTGAAATAAGATTCAAAATAACTTGATAGTAATAAAATGCCACGCCGTGCCATGCCGTCAGTGGGCGCCGGCCCTAATTTATGCTACTGCAGAATAAATAAAACTTTACTATCAAAACTGTGCAAAATGGTTAAGCATATTGTTTTTAAATTAATAATGATCGAACGTTTACGTATTCTTACAATGTCACACCTATACTATTCATTTCAATGACACTTACATCATTGTCATACCATACTACAACTGTATTACTCAATGAAACAGCGTTACTTAAAAGCTGAATAAACACAAAATGTTAGCAGGTTGTCTAAAATATTCCTTAGGGTGTCGTGGGTCGCCAAGGATCCGCGCCTTTGTGGCGGACTTAACTGCCGATGACATCATTCAGTGCTTACAAATACAATAAGAAACATGCCATTAATCTTTACGACCAATATCGCTTTTCATGAGCGCATGTACCAATCAAAACATTCTAGATTCTCCTTGGGAAATGACTAGCTATCGCTTAATTTGTTTCGTCATTCCTTAAATTTACGATAATCTAAAGGAACCTCCAATTGCAGACACAGTTAAACAGGTTTTATACTACACAGTGAAGTGAAGCATGAAACTGCTGAAGTAACAAGGTCACCGTGTAACATCCGCGATAATTGAAAAGCCTAAATATTACCTTACGTAATGCGTGTGAACGTGCTACATAAGTAAATAAAATTCTTAAACACATAATGATGTCATAATGAGTGGCTGGAGAAAAAGGTCAAGATAAAAAGAACCGTAGAACAAAAAAGTTGGGTAAATTTAACGAAAGATCGAAGAGATAAATGATGAATAGTTAAACTGTTAACTTCCATATTATATTCGTAGATTTTTTACAAATATAATCTAAGGTATTACTACGAATATTGTAATTATGAGCGTTATCAATATAAATTCTCTAACAGATGTTATACCTAAATAAAAAAACAATGTAACTTTCCAGATCCAAAGATCAATAAAATTGTCCTTTATCTACAACTTTCATAACAAAATGAAAGTTCAACCAAACTACTGAAAAGCCGTCTCTGATAAATGAAAAACGAATCGCATCCCAAGAAACGCTAAGTGACCAACAACTTTCTTTACTTCGAGTGGTGGTTTTTAGCATACCTCGACATTCGCCATTATAAAAAACATAAAAGTTTAATGTTAGGTATCTAAGTATGTATCTGTAGGGTAAACTACCAGTAGCTAGAGCCAAATCGTCGGCGCCAGTGGGGCGTCTGAGAGTGCTCGTTTGTACGATGATGTCACGTCCTCAGTCCTCCGGTCACGTGTCAGAAGTAAGTTATTTGCATTGCTAAAGATTTTCGTTACCGACGTGCTTTTCGGCCATTGAGTTGGGACAATAACTAAACGTATGACTAAACTTAGGATATAAAAGGTGAGCAACACCTTTTTACATTCCTACTCGTTTCGTACATACCTATTTTTTCATGTTCGTAAAGGATATAATGGGGAACTGATAAGCTCACTAGAAAGACCAAAAACATAGTTGTATTTCTTTTGAAATAGGATTGGGCGACAAGTAATGAAGAGGTCGTCAAAACCGCACAAGGTATTCTGTTCCCCGAAGCGTAGGTGACAAGGATAATGGTGCGGAAAATCACAACACAACCTTGAAACTGAGTCACGTCTTAGCCTCGGATTCTATCGATCCAAAGGATATTTCCTTGACCCACTTCGTCTCCAAAGAGTTTCTACAAGGATTTCCGATAAAATGAAAGCTACAGCCTTCATCACAGTGAGAAATAACCTTGCAGTGCGAAATGTTTATGATATGAAGCAGTTATGTTAAATTTGTTTTGCTTTAAGTTATGGAATACATATTATTAAGTATTTTTCCTTGTTTACGGTAGTTTTTTTAACATAATTTGAGCTGAAACCATTATTATCCGAGAGAGGGCTAAATTGAGAAAGATTACAATCTACCTCACATTAGTAAACACGAAGTCTTTAAAGATAAATCGATCAGTATTTACTATTACCATTGGACTGGGTTAGACAAGACATTTGGATGTCGTGCATGTCACACATTACCACAGCGTCAATAACGACGGCAAATACGTGAATCATCGCGATTGACTGTCACTGTAAACATCAAACAGAATCATAGTAATTGTGCACCTATTGAGCAATAATTCCTGCTTAGAAGAAATCATCAGGGAACTACCGGAAAATTACGATGCATTAATTATTCATTGAATACCAACTACACCTGTTGATTGCAGGGCGTGAAGGCAAAGGGAGCTTGGTCACGCAAGCGACGCCCCAGTTAGGGGGTCGTTAGGAAAGCGTGCAATGCAAGTGAAATATTTTTTACAAAACAACAAGTGTTTCTGGCTTTTAAGCTAGCATAAAACCAACTGCAATCTAACAGAAAAGAGGTATTAAAGTATGTTTGTGGTTACATTAGTAATTAACTGATAAAACTGGTAATTGAAATTGGTATGGTCACATTGTAGTTAGGTACCAGTTGTTGTGATCATAATCGTTGTCGCGGCATAAACTAGCAGTTTTACGTTTCTTATAATTTAAAACTAACCGCAACTGGCAATTGTTTATTTTAATGAACAATAGCCAGTTGCATATTAGTATTAGTGCACATCGCGAAGAGGATTTAAATAACATTAACAGACTTCGTGTTTTAAATAGCTTTAAAACATGACAACTGTATTGTAATGTTGGACTTAGAAGAGTAGTGGTATTATAGGAATGAAAGCTAGCGGTTATCGTTCTAAGAAAATGAATCGGTAAACATCATCACACGACAAAGGTTTGTATGCGTTTACGAGAAACTGTCCAACAAAATTGTGCAGAAATCGTGTGAAAATTTGAGGGAGGGTAGGAACTTTGGAAAGAAAAGGGCATTTTTACTTTGTTTCTCCCCATTTCTCTCATCGTTGCTTTGTCTAAACATTGGCAAGTCTTTTCCGTATACGATATCCAGCAAAGGAATGTTTCTCAGCGTGTTGCTTTCTGCTGTTATTGAGCTTGAGTGTGAGAGCACACACATGGCATTTTTTCTCAAGTGTGGCAGGTGATGATGTATTGGCGGTCCCCCTCTTGAATTCTTTGTACGTGGATCGCACGGCTTATTTATTTTATCCTTATCGTAATATATGAGGAAATTTGGATATTTGGATGTTTGTTAGTCAAACACGCAATAATGGCTGAACGGATGAAACTTGGCGTGCAGATGAAAAAAGATCTGGATACTTAATATCCCGGTAATTAGTTCCCGTGGGTTAATATTTTTATTTTAATCAAGAATCCTCTGATCCTGTAAGTGTAGAAGAACGTTGAAGTACTTCTGCTTTTAAGAAGACGTGTTAACTTCGTCTGCAATCCATAGATGGCGTTGTGCTTTAAAAGTGTCATCGAAATCTTTGTTCCCGGATTTCTAGTACGGGCGAATCCGTGGAAAAAGCTAGTTATGCAATAAATAAATTTACTTATTTTTAACAAGGTATACAGGATGTTACAAAATAACCCCTAAAGCCTGAAACCCCATGAACAGTAAATAAAACTGTAATTTTGCGCGCTGTTTTTTTTTGTAAAAAAAATGTTTAGCCTATTTTTGTGTCCCACTGCTGGGCAAAGGCCTCTCCTCTCTTGCTCCACTCCTGCCTATCAAAGGCGAGCTCCCGCCATCCCAAAAAAAATATATACTAATTTAATTCTTTACTGGAGTACTTCCATACCCTTCAGTTATTACAGGTAATTTTGTAACACCCTGTAGGGTAGGAAGGCGTTTAAAGATTGTTGTTTATTTTGTGTATTTATTTATATGTTATATGTTCCTTTCTTCTAGTACATAAATTACTGTTCGCCTATTTTTCAAGTTTTTCCTTTCATACTAGGTTAGCTTGAAAAGTTCGCCTGTACTCTTTTTGTTTTGTTGTTTTGTATTACTTTTTGTGTTTTATGTACAATAAAGTATTTACATAAATACATAAGAACACGAAATATAGTGGCATAAATATAATTATGAATAGTAAAATGAATTTGAATGTATCCCTTGAGGTGAAAATGACTCGACTGTACTCATAACGACCCTCCCCAAAGTAAGTGAATATTATTGTCAGCAATGTCACTAATTTAATTTGAATAGTTATATTAGGTGTGTTAGCTTATTATTAGCTTGACAGGTTATTAATTAAGCTCGCTAATTTATAATGACATTAGGTTTTTAATAGTTTATAATTTATATTTTAACATGAGTTCACATCATTACATGTTATACCTATTATGCTGTAAAATAAAAATACTATGCTACCTAAATATTTAGAGTTCATTTTTAAGTCTTATTTTTTCAGCCAACGACCAAGCCACGGGCAAATGTGGTCGCTTTTTAAAGCTTGCAACATTTAATTATTAACTAAAAAAGTACCTACCTATACAATAAATATAACATACTTAGGTTGCCGTCGTTGCTAACCCCAGGTACTAGCAGCATCGAACCCAAGGTCAGACGCATTGTGTTCAGAAAAAGAGCACCAGGTGCAAAAAACAGCGAATTATTATACAAGCAAAGCAACGTTGGAATTGATTTTCGTGGTTCATACGACAATTCAACGCTGTCTAGTAACAAAAGTAGAAAAACAAATAATTATACTGTTTTAAACTTTCGTGATTTTCACTCATAATTACTTGACACCCTACACTTCAGTTAACTCGTGACCACGGCTGCTGCAATGTGACCGAAACGTCGAGGTAAATATTTGCGTGATAAGTCCCGTTTAGTATGTACCTACTTATAAACAAATAATTTTTGGGGGTCCCAGTATCGATACGTTTACCCTACATCGAAAATTTACTAATCTGATCATTTGTACAAAATCTTTTTTTTTTACATTTTTTATCCCTGTCGCGTTTACATTGCGACAGGAAAAATAAATTCGTAGAAAAAAAAACTATTTTAGACAAATGATCTAACTAATCTAACCAATCATTTAATTATCTGCCTCAAATTGCCGATGCAATTTAAGAAAACATTAGGTGACTAGTGTGACTACTTAATTTAGATTTTAATTGCTTTCCTTGATTGATTTTGAAATAAGAAATGATTCACTCATTCACTTATGTACCTACCCTACCTACCAGAGCATACAGATGGCTGAATAACACACCGTTTCAATGGGCGTTTCCAGTCCCTATTGGTTCAATCTGGTATGTGTATGACTGACCCCAGAAAATAATTGTTCTCCCTACCCACGTATTACAAACTCCTTCATAACAAATTTACCTAACTTGACGACAAAGACGTGCTACTCGAGTTCGCGTAACGTCGCGAGCGTTACGTTTAAATTCGTACCTACAACGGACGCAAACCTTGCTCATTCCCATACTCTTTGAACCTTAACTCAGGTAAAACTGGCCACGTCACAGGGCCCATGGCCCGTGGACCAGTCACTGTCGGTTGACCACGCACCGGAACAAAACGAAACCGGTTCCCTCGCCCTTACACTCACCGCAAACAACAGGTTGAAGAAGAACAGCACATATTTCACAAAACTCGTTCCACAACCCATGTTGAAGACACTATTTCGTTTCTGAGTCACAAAACTTCACAGATGCACTCGCGGATTTGTTTACTTGACAGAGCAAGTTAACGTGGCCTACTCGGTTCGGCGTGTCTGGCGACTGTGATGAACGGAACGCGCGCGATCGCGATGGCGGCGACGCCTGCCCCGCCCCCCGCGCTCGTGACCCCTCGGAACCCCCGGTAAAACGTCTCGCTCACGCGGACAAAATCGCGGGGAATTGAATGTTTCCCAACGTCTGTTTTGAAGACGTAAGTGTAGATGAGTAGGTAGCAGACGGAGTCATCTATTGAGTCACGTATAAACAAATGAAATGTTAATTGGTGCGTAGTGTTTTAATGGCTGAAAAGTTTATCTTGGCGGCGATCTCGTGCAAAATGATGTTTTTGTCAGCCAGCATCCAAATTTCGACACTTATTCATAGTTTTATTGTCCTAGTAGGTAGAACTGTGCTTATGTCATTCAGTACAGAGGCGGCACTGAGCGTAGGCCTCGCGGTCTGAGAGTTCTCGCGCCTCGAAAGATTCTCGTTTTTTTTAACAAATCAAACCAACCACATGATAAATGCGCCATATTTTCAATGCAATAAAAAGACCGACCGAGTTAATTCCAATGGTCAAACTTACCAGGGCCCAACTAACCCGACCGATATCGCGTTTTATTTAACCTCATAATACTTACCTAGGCATAAATCCGTAAAAAATTTAAAGTTATCTTTTTCTGTTTTTATTTTTGTGTTTACGCTCTTTTGCTTTATTATGCAACTGGACATCGAACTCGACACTATCTCGGTACAGTAGTTACCTATATATCAAGCATGTCTCCCTTTCTACGTACTCATGAATTCCCCCTTGGTTATTAAGATGTACTTACCTACTGCTGCACAAATAAGTATCCAGTATAAATCAAAGTCCCCCGTCTCTCTTTCTCCCTCTGGTTTGAACTAATCTCTACAACGACATTCCATAAACTACAAATAGGAAGCTCAACTAAGCAAAACTAAGTTAGGGCTTAACGAGACTGGAATAATCGTATTTAGAATAAAGTTCCGGATAAGTTTTATATAGGTACGTACAATCGCCCCAAGCGCCAGATAACCACCTTAAAGGCCCAGTTTGCGTGCAGTGGCTAGACATCTGTCCATAACAATCCATAGCAATAAACATCAACGGCTGCAAGCAAATTTGTTTTGAAAATGGGTATCTGGTGTCTGGGGCGATGGTACCAATGCTCGACACCTCACTCAAAGTCCAGTAGATGACACCCAATACACCCATCTGTCATCGCTCTTACTATGACATAAGATTGAAGGTTCCATGTATTGGGCCAGTGTCGAGCACAGGAACGTTTACCTTAGTTCCCCTGAGATAATGATGGACAAATTCTTCGTAGACGGAGTCGAGGGCAACAGCTAGTAACGAATATAAAACAATAACTACCGCTGTAGGCTTCACAAGTTAACGAGCAATACTTATAGTTTATCAAAGTTTAATATTGGATATTTAGTACGGACCCTTTTCTGCGCATCGCATGACCAGACACGCTCTTGGCCGGTTTTTCGCTTTCGATTGGCAAAAAGCGGTCGCACCATACTCGCCATAATCGCCGTACGCCGGGAAACCGACCAGAGAAAGTTAAACACCGCATCTAGGTACCATGCCCATGCCGTACCGTACCATAAGCCTACGTATACCTACGTCATACATAGGTAGGTACGAGGGGCGTTCAATATAAAGTGAGAATGAGATGCAAACTATTTTAATATTACGAAATTAAATACTGGCCGGTGAAGCTAATCTATCTAGCTGATTGCTATGAAAAATAAAACTAACTGTCTTTTGTTTAAAAATATATACGGTAATTTCTTTGCAATGCTATTGAGTACGTTAGCGAAAATGGAGAAAATTGAACTGCGCGCCGTTATCAAATACTTGTATTTGAAAAATTTTTCTACGGACCAAGTCAATTTGGATTTGCGGGACACTTTAGGGTCTAATGCTCCTCCGTATTCGACAGTCGCACGTTGGTGCGACGAATTTAGACGTGGAAGAACATCGACAGTGGACGACCCCCGCTCCGGACGCCCTACTACAGCAGTAACTGAAGAAATTGTGAAAAAAGTCGAAAACTCAGTTTTGGCGGATCGTCGTGTCACAGTTCGTTTTATTGCTGAAAATGTAAAGATTTCAACGGGGAGCGTGCATAATATTTTACATGAACGCTTGGGTATGAAAAAGGTTGCGCGTTGGGTACCAAGAATGCTTACTGACACGCAAAAACAAACTAGACTAGAGATTTGTCAAGAAGCTTTGAACCTGATGCAGCAAGACCGGGAACTATTTTTGGCGCGATTTATAACAATGGACGAAACATGGCTCCATCATTACGACCCTGAAACGAAACTGCAGTCTATGACATGGAAAAGGCCATCATCTCCAACTCCGAAGAAATTCAAGGTGAGCCCATCTATCTGCTGGTAAGGTCATGGGCTCTGTTTTTTGGGTTGTTAAGGGGGTAATGATTGAGTATCTCGAGCATGAAGCCACTATTACGGGCACATTATACGCCAAACAAATAGCAACATTGCGCAATGAGATCCGCGAAAAACGGCGAGGTAAACTCTCGAAAGTTGTGCTGTTCCACCAGGACAATGCCCCGGCACACAAGTCCGCCGTTGCAATGGCTGCAATTCGTGATGCTGGGTTCGATATCCTTAAGCATCCTCCGTTTTCACCAGATCTCGCTCCCAGTGATTTCTACCTATTTCCGAGATTGAAACAATACCTGAGAGGCCAGAAATTTGAAGACGACGACGCGGTAGTCGCTGCAGTACAAGATTTTTTAAGTACTCAAGATGAGAACTTTTTTAAAAATGGAATTTTAAGTTTAGAAAAAAGATATACTAAGTGTATTATGCTAAAAGGTGACTATGTCGAAAAATAAAATGACATTTAGTAAAAGTTGTTTATAACATACTCATTCTCACTTTTTATTGAACGCCCTATACGCCTGGCATTATATCACGGAGTCCGTACTTTAGAATTTATAATAGAATACAAGGTACTAACTGGGCCATTCTACTTTTAAGTAACCATTAATCGTTCGTGAAATATAAGGCATACCTGGTGATTTTTTTCAAGTGTAAATAACTTATATGAAAACTGAAATAACTAAATTTAATATTTTAAAGCAAAAAAACTTTAAATTCAAAGAAATTTTGTGGAAAAAATTGGTAACTCAGCGGAAAATACACCAATTTCCATACAAATGGCGGGGACACGCATGTCCACTGCGTTACCTACTTTATAGATAATAATGATTACTTTTTATGCGTAGTGATAATTTTAAATATAAGCTTAATTATGTGCCTATTTAATGATAAAACCGAGCACTTTACCGTTTTTGTAAAAAAAATATTTGAAGAGCACATTACTAAAAATGACTGGTCAACGAAAAGTAGAATGGCCCAACTAACATAATGGTGTTTATTACACTAAACGGGACTTATCACGTAATCAATATTTACCGTGGCCACGAGTCGGCCACTGCAATGTTGCTGAAACGTCGAGGTAAATACTGTTTGCGTGATAAGTCCCGCTTAGTGTAATAATTATGAGTGAAAATTACTAACGAGCCTTTCTTTAGTTACCTACCTACTCTTAGTTTCGCTCGCGTGAATAATGAATTCCGGACTTCTATTAAATTTCCAAAAACTACATAGGTAGTGATTTTTGTACATATCCGTGCAAAATTTCACGTCTCTTCATGTTTGCTTCGGGCCCCATGAATGCCTTTCAAATGACTGAGTCCCCATGGCCCCGTGATCGGAAATCGATAATACTTAATACTTAATAGAAACTAAACCAGTTAATCCCAATCCAATGGTCAAAGTTACCCTTGTGGCCAAAGTAACCCAATTTCAAGGTACACGTTAATAATCATTTTACGCAACTTACCCGCCGAAAAAGGGAGTGTAAACCTATCGAGAAAGTGGTGGGCAAACAAGTAGTAAACCCGATGTGGTAACCAACGACTTTCCAATCGCCGCCGCTGGCAAATCGAATGCTAAAGCCCATGGTAAATATTTACACTGCATAGCGTAGGTGTGAGGCGGTAGGCAATGGCTCTTGATGATTTGCGTGGAAAAATTAACGAATTCTATCACATAAACGAACAGAAACATTTTTAGAATCGCTGCTTTACATCCTTAAAATTTTAAGAGGACCTTTGTTTAAGTATCTTTTTATTTGTCCCGTAACTGTTCCATTTCTAGATTTTATGAACAGAAAAGATTTGTAGGTATGCAAGTACAATAGACATTAAAGAAAAGGGTAGCTGCATACCTAGATAAAATTGCAAGATCATCTTTCTTTAAGTATGTGAACTGGTAAGAGATGGAATTCGCTCCTATCGATCAATACGTTTTTTCCTGGGACGAGACTGACCCAATAGGAATTATTCTCATTTCAAAATTAAACCTGTTGTTCTTTTAGCATTAAGTTCAATTTTGAAACGAGAATAATTCCTATTGGGTTAGTCTCGTCCTGAAGGTGCGATCTGTATTTCTAGATAAAGTAGGTACAACCTAGACACACAGAGCTCTTCAAGGCTAGAATGAATAGATAGGTGTTACTGAACCGGTGAGTATACATTTTTTTTTGGCCTCATCTGCACTTTCCATGGGGTGAGATAGAGGTCAATCATGGGTCAGTTTTATAAAAAAAGGCATTATAACTTGAGAGCAATAAACATAAAAACCATGGGACAATTTTAACACCTAACCTATTGCCGAACTAAGCAAAGCTATACTATAGGTAATAATCAACAAATTAACATAGGTACTTACATACAGACTTAAATAGCGATTTAAATCCATGATTTGATTTGAGAACAAACATTCGTATTTTTTTTACGTTACGTGTATCTGCCAGACCGGGATCGATCTCGGGACCCCAAGCTTCATAGTCAGCTTCGCTGACCACTAGGCAATCCAATCCAGTTAATCTAAAGTCTTAATCAGGAAATTTTTCTCAGATACCAAACCTTTACAAAAGAGGAAGGGAATAAATAAAAGGCTGTCTCTACCTGACCTTTTGAGAAGGTCGAAATATGAGAGTCATAAATGGCGCTATTTCGGGAAATCCCAACTTACTGAAATCGTACCATGTGTTACCGGACTTAGTAAGACTTCTTCAAACCACTAGGCTACCAAAGCTTAAGTATACCTAGTAGCAGAATGAAAAGGTTCGTCACTTTTCGACTCTATGTCAACGAGTTAAGGTCGAAAGTGACGAACCTTTTCATTCCGCGACTGTATTCCTAGTTTCCAAGCTACAAAAGAGTCTTAACCAATGTTGCAACTTTCAATTAAGAAACAAAAGTCTTAGAATTAAGAAACAAAAGTTGTCTCTCCTGTGGACATAAAGTTAGTCAGGAAACTTAAGATTTAAGTACCTACTTAAATGGGCCAAAAGTTAACCAGGCGTCCCACACGCCGATGTAGATTTGACTAAAAAACATTGCAAAGCATTAAAAACATTGGCTATAAATCCTTAACTTTTGTCATGTTTTTTTTATACAATATAGGCTAGCGTTTGACCACAATCACGCCTGATGGAAAGCGAAGATGAGGCCTACGATGGAGCACGCTTGCCTAGTAAATGCTCATTCACCCTAGACTTGAAAGTGGCCAATTTATAGTGTTCAGGGAACACAGTCGCAGGCAGGGAATTCCACTCCTTAGCTGTGTGGTTGACTTCTGGTCGACCTGTGGAAGAAAGGAGAAGTACCACTACCATGAGTTACAGTGACCGTACTCGATAGCGACTACGTTAATGATTTGTAGGGAGACTCCATACAAATCATTTACGCAGTCGCTATCGAGTACCGTCACTGTAAACTCATGGTAGTGGTACAGGTGGACTAAGGTCGTGCAGTTCCGAGCCACATTCACCGAAATGTAGCCTGTAGAATGTCCACAGGAGAGATGCAAACAAAAAAAACCGGCCAAGAGCGTGTCGGACACGCACAAGGTAGGGTTCCGTAGCCATTACAAAAAAAATCAAGTAATATTTTTCTAAGGATTTCGTATGTGTACGGAATCATCCAAGTTTAGGTATGTTTTAGGCTACTATTTACTCTTAAACTACAAATAATTTCCAAGCAATCTTAGCCGCTATAATTTTCCTAGTAAATTTGACATATTTACTACCATTCTGAATTTTTTCGAATTTTTCCACCTAACAGTTTAGATTTTAGAGGGGGGGGGGGGACGCTCGATTTTAATGAAAATGTTCACTTTAAAGTTGAATATTTCGCAAACAGATCACTGAATAGAAAAATCATGTTAGCAACCCCGCAATGGTTTTAAAAGACCTATCCAACGATACCCCACACTATAGGATTAGTCGAGAAAAAAAAAATCACCACCCCTTTACGTCTATGGGAGGTACCCTAAAAAAAATTACTTTTTTACTTTTTATTATACCACTTTGTTGGCGTGACTGATATGTATATTCATGCCAAATTACAGCTTTCTAGTACTAACGATCTCTGAGCTTAGCTGCGGACAGACAGACAGACAGACGGACAGACATGGCGAAACTATAAGGGTTCCTAGTTGACTACGGAACCCTTAAAACCGGCCAAGTGCGATTCGGACTCACGCACGAAGGGTTCCGTACCATTACCTATATCTATAAAAACGGCAAAAAAAATCACGTTTGTTGCATGGGAGCTCCCTTAAATATTTGTTTTGTTAAAAAAATTAAAACTAAATACTTATTCTGTGAATATTTCAAGCGTCTGCCTGTTGCCGTTATCAATATCGAGCAAAAACGAGCAAAAAAATCACGTTTGTTGTATGGGAGCCCCCTTAAATATTTATTTTATTGTTTTTTAGTATTTGTTGTTATAGCGGCAACCAAAATACATCATCTGTGAAAATTTCAACTGTCTAGCTATCACGGTTCAGGAGATACAGCAGGGGTTCCCAACCTTTTCTTGGTCAGGGACCATTTTTATATTATTCTTGTTAGCAGGGACCACTATGTAGGTGTATACTTAATAAAAATAATAAACTGTAATAATCAAACTGAAATTTTAATAAAAAACTCAATGGGAAATTAAAATTTAAAATCATTCGCGGACCATATTTTGGCTTCTGCGGACCACTGGTGGTCCGCGGACCACTGGTTGGGAACCACTGAGATACAGCCTGGTGACAAACGGACAGACGGACGGTTTGCGAAGTCTCAGTAATGGTCCCGTTTTTAACCTTTGGGTACGGAACCCTAAAAATGTGTGTAACCCAAAAACAATACACAACTCTCTGTCGCCATACTTAAATAACAGTACCATTATATCATTGCGCCGTGTCCTTTTCGGGAGCCGCGTGGGCCGCGAATCGCTTTGCACGTGACATCCATTTTGATTTATTAGCCAAAGTTATTTTTATGTTAGTTAGAAGTATTGGCTTGTCGAAAACTTTAAACGCGTTATACCTATTTGAGAACCAAACCTGACCTAACCTAATTGAGAATCAGATGATACTGGTTCTCAATTAGGTATAACGCGTTTAAACCATGTTTAAACTCAATTATAACGCCTTAAGGCCGCGAAATGAACGCCAGCGTTCATTGTTCACTGTTCATCTTTTATATAAAACTGGGGCTAAATTAAGGAATGGGCCTTCACGGGTTTGGTAGCGGTAATTCAATCGTTTGGGTTGGGTTTGGTTTGAACTGCTATTCACTTCTGCCAAAAATCACTGGTTTGCGAGAGGTTTGGGCTGAATTTGGGATGAGCCTTATTTATTTGTTTATTTACTTATTTATTTATTTATTTACAAAGCGAATTAACAGGAAAATAAGGCTCATCCCAAGCTCAACCCATTCCTATCCTCTCCCAAACGATTGAATTACCGCTCGCAAACCGTGTTGGGCCGTTCCTGAATTTAGCCCCTTAAAGATGTTTGATTGGAAATTTAGTAGGTTACATGGGTAAGTGAATATCATTTTCAAGTTACTTGAATCCAGTTTAAATTTTCATGTAATTTTTAAAATACGGTGCTTAGGGCTCCCACACAATAACATATCGTTAGTTCCTGCGATGCGGCGTCGGTTATGTGTGGGAGGGGAGCCCTTATTTAATGCAATGTAGCGTCGGTCGAAGAAACTGAATCGCGTAGGTGGAACCGTTTCGCATCAATTTGGAAGGTTCACGTACGAAAAACCTTTTTGTATAGTCGACCGAGACATTCATATACCACCTTAAATAAGGTTCAATGTCAGTTGCATGGCGTGTTTTGCAAATAGTTAATTAATGAAAACAGAATGTTGGGAAAATTATTAATGTAAGTTGCCATTACTCTTAGAAATTGATGATGATGTTTATAATAATTATTATTACTGTTATTAATTGTATGAATATAAATTTAAATCAATTAATTTTTACAATAAGTGCATTATCTAATTAAAATATTGCATGCCTAGTATAGGTAGAACATCCTATTCACTGGGCCATTCTACTTTTAAGTAACCATTAATCTTTTGTTAAATATAAGGTATCCCTGGTATTTTTTTGAAGTCTAAATAACTTATATAAAAACTGAAATAACTAAATTTAATCTTTAAAAGCAAAAAAACTTTAAATTTTAAGAAATTTTGTGGAAAAAATTGGTAACTCAGTGGAAAATACACCAATTTCCATACAAATGGCGGGGACATGCATGTCCACTGCGTTACCTACTTTATAGATAATAATGATTACTTTTTATACATAATGATAATTTTAAATGTAAGCTTATTTATGTGGCTATTTCAATTTTTAATGATAAAACCGAGCACTTAACAGTTTTTGTAAAAAAATATTTGAAGAGCACATTACAACAAAATAACTGGTCAACGAAAAGTAGAATGACCCCACTACTCGTAAGATCTTTGTTATTTACACTATGTTCTGACAATAAATAACTTTGACTTTGACTTTTGACTTTGAAAGGCTATTTTCCCTCACAAGATAATTAGCAATCGGCTTTATTGTTTTATCCTGCTGTAGGAGCTGTCCTAAAAATGGTAAAGGTTACTTGGTCGACTATACAGGGTTATTTGTAATTCACTGACATCCTCTTAACCCTGAATTCCTATCACTCAAACAAATGTTTCTTGTTTTACGACTTTTTAAAATGAAGCACTTTTTTTCCCATACAAATACACAGAGTATCGTAAAAATAAGAGGTAATCTCAAATTTTCAAAACGTTATTACACCAAAAATATTAAGTTATGACAAAAACCCTAAAACAAAAAATATTTGTTTAAGTGGTAGGAGTTTAGGGTTAAAAGGATGCTAGTGAATTACAAATAACCCTGTATTATTATGCAGGTATTTAGTGATTCATTGTTAATTCTTAAACATGTGTAGGTAATGCGTGTTGCAGAACATACAGACCTCGGCGCGCGGACAAGGCCCGTTGGCCAATGTTTGCGAATTCTGCACAAACTGCAACATCGGATGTGTTGCATTGCCGTGCCGGGATTTCAAAATAGAAGAAAAGAAGCCAGTAAAAAATCGGTGCTAACTCGTGCAAGGATGATTTCTACGCGGTCGAATAACAGTTGCGATTCGGGATAAATAAGTAAACACCATCATCGCAGCCTATACACGTCCCACTGCATTGTACAGGCCTCCTCTCATAATGAAAGGGCTTGGGCCGTAGTTCCCATGCGGGCCCAGTGCGGATTGAGAACTTCACACGCACCATTGAATTTCTTTCCACGACCCTCTGCTTGAGAGGCATGGTCAAACCTAGGCCACCACGGCTGGTAATTAAATATAATAAGTAAATACGCAAATATTTTTTATCATTTTTATTGTTACTAAATTTTAATATCTAAGCAGTACAAAAGTCACTTAATGTCATAACATTATTAAATTAAAATATGAAATTAACACAAAATAATAACAATCACACAACTTTAAATACTTAATTTAGATTCTTATATGTACAGTACATAAATGTCTTTCAAAAGACTAGTTAAATCGTCCAAAAGTCAAAACATAACATATGATTCACATAAATATTTAAAAATAGAATTAACCGTTTCTAGCTGAGTTTTTCTCAACTTCCTTCACAGCAAAGATTGCCAAAAGCTAATAATATTATTTACCTAACAAAATGAAAAACAAATCTTTATTTATAGCAATTATGCATAACAATTGAGACATACATTTGTGACATTTTGCAGCTTGTGGGGGGCTACTCCGAAATTCGAAAATCGAAGTTCGCATCGTACCGTCTCGCTCGCTCTCGTATTAAATGCTATTAGCGTGAGCGGGACGGCGCGATACGAAGTTCGAATTTTGCACTTCGTAGTATAAGGCCTGTTGGTTAAAATCACAGCTTAAAATCATGCTTATTTATGTATTTCTTTAACGATATTTAATAGCCTATGCTTGTACCCCACTGCAGTGGTTGGAAAAGGCTTCTCATATAGCGGTACTTCCAATAATGATAAAATAAGACACTAAAATGAATTATTTGAAAAAGACCTAAGGTTTAGGAATGATCTTGTTAAAATTTTACAATGATCAAAATTTCGGCATATGTTAAGCGAGGCTAAGACTTGCAAGAAAAAGCGTGCAAGTTGCATTACATCGCGAGCCCGTAAAGCGAACGAGTTTGAAGTGGTCAATCGAGCGCCGCCATGTAATGCAACTTGCACAATTTTTCTTGCAAGTCTAACTAAACCTCGCTTAATGCAACTTGCGCGTTTTTTCTTGCAGATCTAAACTCGGCTTTATACTTAACTGTTAATAGTAGTAGGTGTCTGATCAAAAACAATGGTTCAAAACAAAATATCTAAGAAATATAAAAGTCTTTTTGTCACAGCTACCTCCGACATTTCGGAACAGATTATAGGAAGTTTTCAGACTACACTATTAATCATTTATGCAAATATTGTGCACTGTTTAAAACGTTTAACGGCGAGTTAACTTTATGATTACGAAGATTGATAGCCATTTGTAAGTACCTATTGCAAGTAAAGGACTTAATAAATAAGTCAGTTGAAGTTCAAGTAGGTACCTATTATATTTAAAGTATCTCGCCGACGAAACGCTGTCTTTACATTTAAATACCTACTAACATTAAAACATTAAAACACAAATACTATTCAATTAAACTTAATTTGTGACACCTTTTGTTTGTTATGTAAACTAGATTTGGTTTTTAATATCAGACCGCCATTAAGCCGAGTTTACACCTGCAAGAAAAAACGTGCAAGTTGCATTACAATGTGAGGATGCCGTAAAACGAACGAGATTGAAGTGATCAAACCAGTGCTGCAATATAATGCAACTGGCACGTTTTCTCTTGCAGGTCTAAACTGGGCCTACGAATGGAACTGAGTTATTTTAACTAGGTAGGTCAAAAATGTTTATGAAACATCGATAGTTTAATCCTATTCACATCGCGACCTTTTAATAATGTAGGGATCTGTTACTCGTATACTTATTAATTAATTATTATGTACGAGTTAAAAATACAAATTATTTCACAGTTATACGTATTTTTCTACAACAAACCCACTTCTATCAGCATTTAGTTAGAACACAGAGGATAACTTTGAATTAGTACGCTAATCGTAACAATATCGGACCCTGATAATATGATGATAAAGGTAAGGTACTCTTAAATATAAGAAAAAAACCGTCCAAAAGTATGGGCTACGTAAATTTTAACCACGATGCTAGGTAGACTTTAAGTATGCAATCGTATACTATGTTTTAATAACTAAGTAAAAAAGATATATGGTGAAGGTGCCGCAGTTGTACCGTAATAACGTCATTTCATTATAATCTTTGGCGAGTTATTAATCAGCAACTTTACTATACGATGCCTGACATGCACATATATATTAAATGAATTTATCACAATTAAGGCTACGGACAGAGCTTCATCGTACATAGGTATAGTACGTACTACCTACTTTATGGATGAACTTTGATCACGTTAAATCGTAGTTAACCATACAAAACGACTGATTGGAAAAAGTTCCATACTAATTTTAAATACCTCGTCAAGGTGACCAACTTTTTGAACTCTACCCGTATATGATCGAACCTGACCTAGATATTTTATGCAGATTATCAATGCTTTATTCACGTTAGATTTAAACATGACATCCGTATTCCTAAACTTGAAGATCAAGATGAATTTATGTAAATGTTATTAATTGCGAATACGGTAACTTGTAAAGAATTGCCATACTCGTATCAAGACTGGTTGATTTACTGTTGAAAGAGTTACCACTGTGGCCACACTCAGCCACAATCAAGCCCATCGTTCCCAGCGGGAATAATTATATCCTGCCGCGGAATTCCCGCACATCTCACTCTGCACTTAGGAGATTACTGTTAACGAGCGTCGGGAACGCGAACTCGAGCGCAGACTCAAGTCTAGGGCATACATGCTGCCGCTTAATTTGATTTGAATCCTGGAAAGGCGATGGAAATGTAATGGACCGTTTTTTCTTTTTAAACGGCAACAGTACTTGAATCGTTCTACTTTTATAGATTAATTGGTATTTATTGACATCTCTACGAACGACCGGGGCCCGTTAGCGTGTTAAAATACACTAGGTACAGTGCAACAAATGTTAAAAAGTGTTAGAGTTCGCTTCCATCGTCTGTATTCCAGATAGATACGACCTAAGGCTCCTTAGGATTAGACTACCTAGGCTTTTATCGAACCGCTGAGGCAAGAGATACATCTTTGGGTTTAAGTGAACTTTCCATCGAGTGAGTTAAGGGTCAATCACGAATACGTTTTATGTAAAAAAGCTGATATAAAACTTATGCCATTACTGTAATTTTAGACAGTAACCTTGTTTATTCGGCCACGTCACTACTGCATGCAAAAGGGGATCTAAACACCGAGTGTGTATAAAGAAGTTGACGTTCTGAATTAGACGAATGACATAAGCACCATGTCAGTTCTGTATACTACATGCAAGCATGGTCTTATGATCTACGATTTTCAATTCCGTGGAATTCTGATATTTCTTAGTGTTACTTACTATTCAAAAAATATTTCCCGAAAATTTAAACGAGATAATACAAAAACTAGGAAATACAGAGCACAAATTTCTTACTATACACATTACACATTCAAATTGGACATAATGTAATAAATAAATCATTAATTAACACATAGTTAGAATAATTTTTGATCTAACTGTTCAGACGTAATAAATTATTTAACCCTTTTATGAGTAAAAAATAGTTTGTCTGGGGTATCATTTCGATGATTGACATATTATATCGCAAACTTTCGGACTTAAATTATAATTAATAGTTATTGCCTATTATATTATATTTCTGAAATATTAAATAGATTTAAAATAAAAAAGGTTTGTTGTCTCTGAAATGTCAAAATCTGTCATTTGTCAGAATTCCACGATATTAAAAATCGTACCTAGTTTAGTAAAGTTAAAACAAAATGACCTTGTTCTTTCCACGAACTCGTAGCACAAGAGCACGAATCACTAATGCGGTCATTCGCGCGTAAATACTCATCTAATTATGAAAACTGACATACCGTATGACGTAGTTGCATTCTGAAAACTCGGGCATCTCTCAATAACAGAACAATGGCTTTGAAATTACAAAATATCGGATGATAAATTGCTTACGTGAATTATCAATGCATGTTTGTGATCGCCAGAGACAGATACTTAGTGACGCATTCTAGTGGCTTATTTTACGATTTTTTTGGGTTCCTTATAGGATCACTTTGTTGTCCGCCCGTCCGTCCGTCCGTCCGTCCGTCTGTCAAGACCCTTTTTCTCAAGAACGCATGGAGGTATCAAGCTGAAATTTATATCAAATACTCAGGTCTACTGTCCCTTGGAGCTGTGAAAAAATCAAACTTCTAAGCCAACGGAATCAAAAGATACAGCCGTTTATGCTGCAAATTTCCGCAAATTTTCGAAACTCGCAAGGGAATCAAAACCTACAGGGTACTTCCCGTGAACTCAGAATCATGAAATTGGGTACGAAGCAAGGTCTTATAGCACAAATAAAGGAAAAATTGCGAAAATCATAAATTTTTTTGTTTGTCTGTCTATATCAGTAACCAATCTACAATGATCCCACACTGCGCACATTTTGCTTAGGAGCAGGGGTCTGATAATAAGATATAGATACATATAAATTTGTACGGAACCCTTCGGTGCGCGAGTCCGACTCGCACTTGGCCGGTTTTTTATTTGGCGACCGGATAGCTTAGAGGTTAGGAAACCTGATTACGAAGCATAAATATAGATATTTGTATGGAAAATACGAATTTTTGTGCTCGAGAGAAATGTATTATATGTAGAGATGTTATACCTAGTATGTTATGTATTATTTATTTATTTATTTATATCCTTTCTCAGTACCCGCAAGTTTTGCTTAGTTTGGGAGCTCAATTGGTGTAAATAAAAGAAAGAAAGAAAATACATAAAAAAAATATATATGTATATTAGGGGACAATCTAACACAAATCGACCTAGTCCCAAACTAAGCAAAGCTTGTACTATGGGTACTAGACGACGATAAACATACTTATATAGATAAATAAATACTTAAATACATAGAAAACATCCATAACTCAGGAACAATAAATATTCGTGCTCATCACACAAATAAATGCCCTTACCGGGATTCGAACCCAGGACCTCTTGCTTCGTAGGCAGGGTCACTACCAACTAGGCTAAAGCGGTCGTTAAACCGGCGGTCGTCGTTACATTTATTTACAACAACACAAGACACATCATCAATATTTATTTTTATAAAACAAAAGACAGCACGGAAGCTAAATAATGATTAATGATATATAAGAATAATATATAAATAAATAAATAAATAAATAAATATCACGGGACAATTCACACCAATTGACCTAGTCCCAAAGTAAGCTAAGCATAGCTTGTGTTATGGGTACAAGGCAATGGATAAACATACTTATATTATAGATAGATACATACTTAAATACATATTAAACACCCAAGACCCGAGAACAAATATTCGTATTATTCATACAAATATCTGCCCCGACGCGGGAATCGAACCCGGGACCTCAAGCTTCGTAGTCAGGTTCTCTACCTACTAGGCCATATGGTCGTCTAAGAATATATAAGAATTATAGAATGTGTCATTGCGGTTGCAAATCGGACACTGGCTCAGCATAATGCTGAGGCGTTTAAAGCACCCCAGCGCTGATTTTCAGCCAGTATCATTCCATGATTTATTTATTTATTTATTAAATTATTATGTTTGGTTCGGAAATTGATTTATTAAATAGTATCATTTGAAAAACATTCGAAAGTAATGAATTGTGCTCAATTAAAATTACGAGTAATAATGTAGATATATAACAGCTGTCAAATTAATTCGAGCAGTAAGTTGCAATAGACTACACCGATTTAATATCTCTTTTCAATGATATATTAATGTTCATCTGAACTTTAAAAGTTTTCATAACCTTATAATAACTACATGCTGATGTGATGAGCAATAACGTGTCAATCCACAAAGATTCGAAAATTGAAGTTGGTAGGCATTCGAAATTTTACCTTTGTATGTGACTTAACACCTAAAAACGGCAAAAATAGTTGACATAAATGCATTAATTCGTCCATAATATAGTAGATTGTTCAACAAGCCATAATGACACGAGATATTTATTTGGCTATAATTCGCGTGTCATTATGGTAGTTTAGTCTCGCGTAAACAATCTACTTTTCACTTTGAATGCGAGGAAAAAAACGATGTTATACAAAACGTTTGATGTTTTCGTTGCAAATATGTTGGCATATATGCCGAAGAAATTATCTTCAAATTGATTGTGAAAAGGTTCTACTCTGGTACGTAATTCAATTGCCCTGATTGTAAGATCGATGCGAATATACTATACCTATATGTTAGCGTTAAAATCAACTATAAGGATGTAAGACGCTACAAAAGCATATTAGCTATATAGCTCACGGGATGATTAATTTATTTTTGCGCAATATAGCGGTAAAATGGCCGAACTTTCACGTCATACGGACATGCATAATGCGTATAGATGACGCTTGGCGACAATCAAATAACTGTTAATTTATTGAATCAGGCGTTACTTTGCGGAGGTCAATATTAATGAACTGAAACAATTACTTTGCTCACCCATACAATTTGAACAATACAATTGACGAGATTTCATTTTTTTGACACCTGAAAATTACTACAGGAATCGAAAGAGTTTTGCCTCCTGAACACGGAAAAATATTTATTATAATTTATTTCTCCATATTTAAAAAATACAAGAAATTAAAAAAATATCTGAATTTACCACAGAAATAATAATAAAGAGGATTAGAGGATAGAAGTGCCTTAGACGCGTGACCTTGGCGCCGCGCTTGTGACTCGTAGGTCACAAGCGCGCGACTTGTGGCTCAGTGCTATTTGAAACGTGGGTATGACAACAAGTGCTTTAAAATGGTATTTTGCAGCATTAGCAATTGCGGAAACTCGTCCACACTGTGTAATTACACTAATAAGGGGATGACATTTCATTGGTTTGTATTAATTTAATGTAATAATGCGGTTTATATCAAAATACAACTTGAGAAAAGATTTCATTATGAAATATTGGTTTACACGTTATTAACACGAAACTTCATATACCATTGCTACTCATGCCCATAAAAACGCAGATCGTTTGGAATTATACGCAGCAATGTAAAGTAATTTTTGATAACCCTTCCGTCTTGCACAAAAGTTCGTGGCACGGACAAAAAAACAGGTTACGACTAGTACAGACATAATGCCGACGCGGCCAATAAATGGCGCCGTTGTGTAAATGTGGGTATGACTTACGTTGAGTGTTATTCAACGCTATCTCTAAGGTGTAAGGTTCATAATTGTTTGTAAGCAAAAATATTAGTAATTGTGTGCGTGATTGCGTAGTACGGTTCCGGTCTTTTGCATGTGTGCATTAACACAGTAAGTAGAGGGGATGAAGCAGCGACACGAGTTCCGGAAGAAAATAGGAACTAAGGCATTTCTATCCTCTTTATTATTATTTCTGTGGAATTTACCAATACTATTATACTTACCACAGAATAGATTGCCTTTTTCACCTGAAAAAAGAGCTGTCATAATTTTAAATTTGACGTTAACATTGAGACTTGACAGGTACATAAATGATCTATTTTTATTAATGTTAATGCACGAACGACGTGTTATTGATTTAAATAAAATTTTAAAGGAGCCCGTAGTTGTGATCGAATAGCAAGAAAAAACCAAACCGCCTAAGCAAACCACACTCAATGTCAACGTCAGATTTACGTAATCACTTTTTTTTAAATAGAGACTAGACTAAAGTATTGGATCTATTGTGTGGTAGTTTTGGAGTTATGCCCTTTTAGAATAAGCACATCTTAAAAAAATTGTAATAAATAAATTAATAATAATAATATTAGTGAAAATTTTAAACTATCGGCGTCTTTCTCTTTCCAAAGAGAATACAGAGAACGAATCAAATTATAGTCTTAGAAATATGAAATCTTGTCAATTACGCAAACATACTATAACAATAACATTTGAGCATTTGAGCACTTCGTTTCATGCCGTTCCGCTCACACTAATGGTATTTATTAAGAGAGTGAGAGGGACCGCACGATCCGAACTTCGAACTTCGAACTTCGAATTTCGTAGTAACCCCCCTGGAGTCTAAGATTTGGTAGCATAGCGTAGGTACGGTTGTGGTACCGTCAGCCAAAAATATGGTCTACCACCCTACGGTTGAAGTTCATTTGCACGTCATAATATACAACGAGGTCGATTTTCGCTTGAAATAATTGGGTGACAGTGACTAAAGACTTCACTCAGTTTGAAAATGAACTAAAACAATTACTTTGCTCACCCGCGACCTTACAATAGTTACGTTTATGCAAGAAATGTGCGTTCATGCAGTTCCTCCACCTCCACACTGTACGAACACACACAAATCACATAAACCCAACCATCACCACCACCAAGCTACACTGACGCGTTTCGAACTCAACCAGAGCTCATCTTCAGAGTTACCACAACCGTATGCTATGCTACCAAATGTTAAACTAACAAACCAAAACAAATGTTTTAACTTGTCACTGTAACTTCTCAAGTACCCACTTTATTTTTCTTATTCTCAAACTACCCCACAAAAATTAACTTTTATTGACATATTTAAAACTACCTTGAATTTTTTGTTTATTTATTTATAAGGCATATTTAATTAATACTAACTGTTCAAATTCGACCCAAGCCGCAGTAAAGGAGAAGATACTAAATTTACCTGTTCATTAATAATAGACCCCATAGTGTTGTACCTAATTATTTCCATGCATTCCAGAGCATCCAGACGCAACCCCTTGCCGCAATAATGTAACACTTCATAAGAATCTGAATCTAACAATGAATGATTTGATTCCAACAAATGTTTTGCAAAATTCGATCTATCTGGATGCTCATTCCTATATATTTTTTTTTTTGGTTTGTTAGTTTAACATTTGGTAGCATAGCATACGGTTGTGGTAACTCTGAAGATGAGCTCTGGTTGAGTTCGAAACGCGTCAGTGTAGCTTGGTGGTGGTGGTGGTGATGGTTGGGTTTATGTGATTTGTGTGTGTTCGTACAGTGTGGAGGTGGAGGAACTGCATGAACGCACATTTCTTGCATAAACGTAACTATTGTAAGGTCGCGGGTGAGCAAAGTAATTGTTTTAGTTCATTAATATGGACCTCCGCAAAGTAACGCCTGATTCAATAAATCAGTTTGAAAAGTCAACCTTAACGATATTTAGATGTCACAGAAACTTTTGTCAAAACTGATAGACCGCTTTCTTGGCCGACCGTAGCTATTCTGAAGATGAGCTCTGGTTATGTTCGAAACGTGTCAGTGTAGTTTGGTGGTGATGATGGTTGGGTTTGTGTGATTTGTGTGTTCGTATTCGTACAGTGTGGAGGTGGAGAAACTGCATAAACACGCATTTCTTACATAAATGTAACTTAACTATCGTAAGGTCGCGGGTGTCTAAAGTAATTGTTTCAGTTCATTAAATAAGTATTATGCAAAATTTCGCCTTATAAGTCAATGCTCAGCTTGGTGGTAAAGCGCGCATCACAAAACGACGTGGGGCTGGATTCAATTCCCAGCACAGCGATACGTTTCTGATGTTTTCAGTAAGTATAAATATTCTAGTTACGGTACCTATCATGTAGGTAGGGAAAAAAACATTCATGATTCGCCTTGTTGAATTGCGCAAACATGTTGGTTCAACGTTCGCCTGAAAACCACTAAAACAAGTTCAAATATAAAACGCTTGAGTCTTTCAATAAGTCTCAGTCTAACTTTAAAGTTGTCACTTAATACTAAGCAGACTTGAGTTTGTTTTGTATTGTCAAACGTGTGGAGGCTCGTGATTCACCACCACATTCACCACCTATTTCTATACTCCTCTTAAACCGTTTCAGTGAAATAAGTGGTAAAAGCGATCGTGATTCCGAGGAGTAGGTCCCACTTGTCCTATATAATAGAACTGTGAAATCATGAAGCAACAGAGTTAAAAATCGTATCAAATATTTCAGTTCTATTAGAACAAATGGGAACTTTCCGACAATACGGCCACAGGGTCTCAAGTCCTAATACTTTGGCAAGGTAGGGGCTGGAGCGCTTGGAGAAAGCAAGGAGTCGTCAGGAGCCGCCGCCTCTCGAAGCGAAGAGGAGTTCCTTAGGGAAGCCCGGCGTCGCATCCGGATCGCATGCGCCAAGAAGAACGTGCAGAAGACTCCGGTGCTCTGAAGAAGAAAAGGTAATATTAATCTTGACTTACATTACCTCTATTATGGGTTCTCCTATTGCAGCCCGAAAAACTTTAATCCTATTTTCACTACTTGCACTAGCCCTAAAATCAGAATTTAGAATGAAACTGACTCAATCCGAATTATTATATCATTTTAAAACTAAATCTGTTTTTTTTTTATACACAGTTTATTTTTAATTGAAAGGGGTTCTAATTCAGCCAGTTTCATTTTAAACGTGTGACCATACTCATACATAGGGTGACCGTTTTTCTGTGACTTAAAAACTGAACAAAAAACATTTTTTTTTTAGTAGTAGAGCCACGTTGTAGCTAGCCGCTGCATCACGAATGGGCCGGCTCGTCTGGGGCAGTACCACCCTCTCACAGAACACCGGCGTGAAGCAGCAGTACCTACTCCTGCTGCGTTTCGTACGGTCAGTGAGAGCGCCGGGGGCCCCAATACCTACCTACCTCTTTAATTCGTTTGTCTGGCCTCACTAACATAAAAAAAATACAAATAAAATGAATGGTATGCTGCACGAGGGATTACGCGGTTAGGTATGTAATGTATGTATGTAAATACGTTGTAAACATTTACGTAATTTAATTGTATTATAAGTATAATCTAATTTAATAATTTATAAGCTATGTTTATATAAAGCGAGCTACCTGCAGTCAAACTGCGTAAGCAGTTTTGCGGGGCATGGTTTAAATGAAAGTGTAACTTTTTATGAATAAATATATTTCATACATACATACATACATGTATAATAACCTGCCTGCCTGTTGAAGTTAAAAAGTGCAAAGTTAAGGGTTTGTTTAGAGGGATACTTAAATATTGATTGATGATTGAGATAGGTAGTGTAAAGATAAATTCAATATTAGGATTAGCTATTGTGTAATAGGTTAGACCCTAGTGAGCACTGGTTTTTCAGCACTCTCCATCTTCTAATCTAATATATAAAAATCTCGTGTCACGGTGTTTGTTACCGAACTCCTCCGAAAGGGCTTGGCCGATTTTTATGAAACTTTTTGTCTGCATTCGGTAGGTCTGAGAATAGGTCGTAGGCTATTTTTTATACCCCTAGGTGATATAAGGCATAACAACGTTTGCAGGGTCAGCTAGTACTTATATAAAAATATCGTGTCACGGTGTTTGTTATCGAACTCCTCCGAAACGACTGGACCGATTTTTGTGAATTTTTTTCTCCACATTCGGTAGGTCTGAGAATAGGTCGTAGGCTATTTTTTATACCCCTGTTCTTCGCAGACGGAGTCGCGGGCAACAGCTAGTAATATAATAATAGTAACCTGCTGTGTAAACTAAGTATATCTTCTATATTCATACCACAATCAAGAGGTAAACTTCAATTGTTTGTTTGTATTCGTATGTAGAGAGCGATTTATGTAACAAACTGAACCGTTTTAAAATTATTTTACACATATAAAGCTTTGCATTATATCAAATTAACATAGACCCACCCCCACGGGACGCAAATGAAGTTGCGGCCAACATCTATTATTTTTATATGTACCTATAATGAAAAGAAAAAGTCTACTAAGTATCTAGTATCCAAGTTCTTAACTAATGATAATAATCATTAAATTTATAAAAAGCCCTTATACTTTTTATCAGCCAGTTATCGCCCGCTTATCCACGTCTCCGTCAAGCACGTTATATCATGATCATGGCCGACAAAGGTTTCTTGTTTTAAAATTGGAACAAAGCGCCACTGAGCGGTTGGTATTTTGTTGACAATCTCGAAATTTGTAACTGGCTGTTAACGCACTCCGATTTGTAACAAAGAGGTATGTAATGCGAAACCGGTGGCTGGCCGCTGCGTTTCAAGTTTTGCGTTCTCATTTTGAAATAATTTATGGTTTTAGAAAAACGGCCGCTCATACTTGCAATAATAAATTACTGTGTTGGCTAAATGCAACAGCGCGAGGTCAATAAAAAATATAATATGTATGTACCATTATGTACCTACATACTAATAAAGGTACATAATCTTAAGCCTTTGTTGTACAAAAATAAAGAATAAGAAAAACACCACAGACAACGGGATACCATACCAGTCAACCTTAGTGGATAAGTGGAGCATTGAGTTAAGGACCGAAAAAAAGTAAGTTAAAAAGCCAGAAATACTTAGTGAAAGTTACAATACAGTTCTTTAATAAATACTCTATCTAACTCGAACTCATACTGAAAAACCTATACCCTAGACTAGAAGCTATACAGCCCCCAGCCAGACAAGGAATATAAATGAGTCAGCTGGCCCTTGAGACTGCTCCATGGATTGTCAAGGTTGAAGTTGCAATTAATATATTATTGTCTATGACGCGATACTATTGTTTTGACGATTATAATTCTGTTACGGCATGTATATTGATGGTCGATTTACGTATAGCTTTATGCGTTTGTTTACTTAATTAAGCAATCAATTGGCATCCATACACGAGCGACTTGCTGCAAATAGCTCCGAAGTTTGTATAGTGTCATCACTCTTTTGTTTAATACCATAAAGCAACGGAGCGTGCCCAGCGCGCGTTGTAGAACACTGAATCATATACGCTGCGCCGCGCTGCCAGTGTGTTACCGTATATGTGATTCAGTGTTATAGACCGCGCTGGGCACGCTCGCGCGCACGTCCCGCGCTGCGATTTGTGGTGGCCTCTAGCGTGAACGGAATGACATGATATGAAGTTCGAAAAGTCGAATTTCGTAGATCCTTATACTACGTCTTGGTATTTTCATCTAATGATGAGTATGATCCGATCCGGCCGGTTTCGACCATAGCAACAGCTTCAACTCCGTTAATGTCGATCATGCGCTTTTCATCATTTTTCGTCTAATATTAATATTAGGAAAATCTAATGTAAAACAGAAATATGAAAAGCGCTGCTTTGCTGCTTATAAAGGCCACAAATCTAAATCAGGAGGTACATAAAGAGCTATAGCTATAGTTACCTCAAGGCCTCAAAGTTAAAAGAAACAAATGGTAGAAATAGAAAATTAAAATACGCATCGAAGGATATTAATTATTATAACACAAAAACATTAAAAGTAGGAGAGCCAAAAAAAAAATAGAAATTGGGCTAAATCTTTTTACCTAATTAATTACTGAGATAGGTAAGTATTTAAAGTCAGATTTCACGGAAATACTCATGTTGAATTTTCGATGGTAAAACCCAAGGGCAAAATGAAGTGTTTTAGTGTATTTTTATGTAAACTGGAATAACCATGGCGGTCTCTATAACCTTTGTCGGGCATTCCTGTTGCATAGAATGGATAGGTCCCCATTATGGATGGCAGCTGCATTTTGAACACATTGCTTTATGTGATACATTGTTATCTAGCAAGATGTTGCCAATACCTAAATACTTTACAAATACGAATGTTTTTGTGCGTGTGTGGTCGTATGTGTGTGTGATAAAATACAAAAAAAATGCATGATCATACTACTACGAAATTTACTGTTATTAGTTAAAATCAGTAAGTAACTAAAAATATCTTTCGATATATTTCGATGCCAAGACAGAAATGAAATCCTCTATCACAATTAAAGCCTCTCACACTTCGGTGAACTACTTTATACAGAAGACATTATTTATTATTATTATAATCTGTATCAACAAAAAACAAACTGCTATATTATTGAGATTGTTACAAAGTCGCACTCATGAATGACCGACACTATTCTGCGAACGCAGGTTTAGCGTCTTGATTCTTTGAATGTCACTTATGATGAGGTGTCAAAGCTGTCGGTCAAGTTACATCTCTTAAAATGGCTTAACTGCCATTTGTCATCCGATACTTCTCAAGGCACTTCGCCTTTAACGTAAATGATGACGTGTCCTGTCCACTGACCATCCGTACCTCTACCATGAGTTTACACTAGTTTAAGTGACCGTACTCGCTGGCGACGGCGTAAATGATTTGTATGGAGAATTGTACTTCCGTAAGTGACCGCTAGAGGCGCTGTACAATTCTCCATACAAATAATTTACGCCGTCGCTAGCGAGTACGGTCACGTAAACTAGTGTAAACTCATGGTAGAGGTACAGACCTGACTACGATTCTATGCGATTGATTACGTGGTTGCGATTTCTCTGTTCATTGCTCCGTCAATATGGTAACTGCGCAAGTAGGGCTTGCAATCCGGATAACCGGATAACCATATTATCCGGATATCCGGACATTTTCAAATCCGGATAGGAGGCACTTCATTATCCGGATAATTTGGATAATTCGAATATCAGTTAAAAATGCACACGTGTGGTGTGGAGCATGCATATTCAAACGTTTTTTATCTGTATTAGGTGGGTTTACATACAACAATACTAAAGTTCATTCTTACTATACTGTTTGATTTAGTGGTGGTGATGAATTTTTGGTAAATGTGTTAAATTTAGAGCCAATGATTGCATTGCATGTAAGGAAAATCTCATAACTGTGAAGAACAAGGTTTATACCTAATAGCTTTTAAGTACCTAACGTATTTTTATTGTTTTCGATTCATACATTTGTTGTCGATTATTTGATTTGTATGTAAACTAATAAGGATCTCATTCTGGTTAATATTTTAAAAAACTATACAAATTTACATTGAAAAGCCCCTGGAGAAGACGATTTACGACTGAGCTCCTGAAATCTGCTGGTAAACCTATAATGAAGGAGCTCCAGAACATTTTTAATACTGTTCTTTTTATGGGAGAGCTCCAGAGACGTGGAGTAAGAGTGTTGTCGTGTTGTTTTTTCTAAAAGGGTGATAAAACTTTTTTGAAGAACTACCGACCGATTTCACTCTTAAGCCACGTCTATAAGCTGTTTTCGAAATTCATGACGAACCGTCTTGCGCGAAGGCTCGACGAGTTCCAGCCGCGAACAGGCAGGGTTTCGATCGGGATACGGCACTATAGACCACATCCATACCGCGCGGCAGATTATACAGAAGACTGAAGAGTATGGAGTATGGCTTAGCGTTTGTGGACTATGAAAAGGCTTTTGACTCGATCGAAATCTGGTCTGTTCTGGAATCTTTGCCGCGATGCCAAGTTGATTGGCGATACATCCAAGTGTTGAGAGGGCTTTACAACGCCGCTACTATGGCCATCCAAGTCCAGAACCGGCAGTCTGAACCTATCCCCTTGCATCGTGGTGTGAGACAAGGGGACGTTATATCCCCCAAATTGTTCACAAATGCATTGGAGGATATATTCAAGACGCTGGACTGGAAGGGGCGCGGCATTAACATAAATGGCGAGTACCTCTCACACTTGCGATTTGCAGATGATAATATCGTCATCGTGACGGAAACGCTGCAAGATTTGCAACATATGTTGAATGGCCTAGCTGATTCTTCTCAACGCGTAGGTCTTCGGATGAACCTGGATAAAACCAAGGTTATGTTCAATCAACATGCACATCCACCAGAACCAATTTCAGTTCATATATTCTCGAGGTGGTTAAGAAGTATGTTTACCTCGGGCAAACTATGCAGTTAGGTAAAAACAACTCCGAGAAAGAGGCCAACAGAAGAATACAGCTAGGATGGGCAGCGTATGGGAAAATGCGTCAAGTCTTCACATCGCCAATTCCACAGTCTAAAGACGAAAGTCTTCAATCAGTGCGTCCTACCCGTCATGATATACGGTGCCAAAACATGGACACTCACTTTAGGGCTGGTCCACAAATTTAAAGTTGCTCAACGTGCTATGGTGCTCTGAAAGATCGAATTCGTTACGAAGTGATCCGACAGAGAACCAAAGTTGTCGACATAGCCAACCGCATTACCACGCTGAAGTGGCAATGGGCTGGCCATATAACCCGAAGAACTGATATGATAACCGTTGGGGTAGACGAGTTCTTCAGTGGAGACCACGGATCGGCCAACGTAGTCCTCAGACTCGGTGGAGCGATGATCTTCGTAAGGCGGCTGGCAAGAGCTGGATGAGAGTGGCCGAGGATCGTGCTCAGTGGCGTGCCGTGGGAGAGGCCTATGTCCAGCAATGGACGAACATAGGCGGATAATGATGCTGATGATGATCATTGTGGGTATGTATTACAATACCGAAGTACGAAAGACCGAATGTATTAAAACATCGAATGGGTCAAAAGACCGACACGATTTTTTTCTGAAACCGTTAACTTTTTAAGATTGTTATAAAACAAACCTAACCTAACCTAATGGGTTCTGTATGATGCCGTTTTAATAAATTCTGAAAAGTTTACGGTTTCAGAAAAAAATCGTGTCGGTCTTTTGACCCATTCGATGTTTTAATACATTCGGTCTTTCGTACTTCGGTATTGTAATACATACCCATCATTGTTTACATATTTTTTAAATTAACTTTACTCATTAAAGTGACAAATAATTATTTTTAAGTCCTTATCAGACAATTTTGGTTAAATTGATTAAACACACTCATGTTAAGTTGATTGAACAATTTATAAATTATTATTAGCGTTTTTTTTTTAATATTTGGAAAATTATTCAACTTATCCGAAAAAACCGGATATCCGGATACAGAGATTTTACGTATCCGAAATATCCGGATAGTCAAAAGTTACCGGATAGTGCAAGCCCTATGCGCAAGGTTTAAGTCAAAAAACTACGCAATGTAATGGTAAATTGCTTTCCGTGTCGCTTGTTCACGGTCGTGGCTAAGCCATAGGAGCCAAAGTGTTGCTGACGTCAGCCAAGCCAGTGTTAGCGTGCTAGGTATGCCTACCGTAACGTTATTAGTTTATATTCATAATGCGTCATGCTTGGAATGTGGCGCAATGTATACCTACACGATAATTTTTAATCGGTGATCAGGAACCAATTTTTCTAGAGCAGTATTCGGTTACGACTAAGTATGTTTAAGCCACAGATACATGAAACAAAATATCTATTTTTTTAAACAATGATTCTTTGAAAAATCGCTTCTTAATTAAATAAAATCATTGTCACCCCACACAGGATGATCTAAAACCTCTTCGACAAGTCAGTTTCTTAGACAAACTTTGACGTTTTGATTGATAGGTATCAATTCTCGCCAAAGAAACACTTGACGAAACTACTAAAACATCAACAAGGATGACAATGCATTCAGTGGATGGAGGAAGTTTCAGCGATAACTTTTTTTTTATTAAACAGAGGCGTAATTGCTTGAGACCTCATCTATTATACCTCACCTCATTTACCCCCTGTTTCACCAACCATTGATAAAATTATTTTAAGACGGAGACGGCATCACATTTATCCTTCAGTTAAAATAAACAATGGGTGGTGAAACAGCCCCTTATTCATACTTAATCGTTTTATAGATATACCTACTTAATTAGGGTTTTCTAACAGATAAAATATCGCTAGATGTCGTTAGTGTCGTGAGGTCCGTTTGACGTAACAGTCTTGCTTGCCATTGGCCAGGGGGGGCACACTTACATATATCACACTTTTCATGCGACTACAGCGATCTCTGGTTGTTTGGTGGAGAACTAAATTAGCGGCCATCTTGGTTGACTTGTCAAACTTGTCAGTTGTCATTCATCGGCCATGGCCATGGCGTACCAAATTGTACGGTCAAGGACTTTAATTGATAGGCCACTTGCCAATGTTCGTATTTTAGCCGTATAGTGCAAATCGGGTTTAGCCGCTTATACTTCGTATATGCTGATTTGAATTAGACGGCTAAAATACGAATAGTGGCAATTAGCCTATCAATTAAAATTACGCGCAATTATAGCTGTACATCACTACCAACATATACATATAGATAGGTATACATCTATAGATACGTCACATTAGTTCTTCACCAGGGCGTAGGGCAGCAGCACCTTCCATACATGCATATTTGACCATAGAGTTGCCACTCTTGTTCATATAATATTACAATACTCTTTGCCATTGGCTCAATTTGGCTCATTTAGTTACAAACCAATCTCAAGCTCTAGTACTACTAGTTATTCTGTGCTCAAGCGTGACAGCAAATTATGAAAACAAAACTTTCATATAATACATAAATTATAGAGCGAACCGAAAAATAAAAATAAAAACATTAGCGACCAATTTCTAAAAATTATATTCGTGTGGGTTGACGAGCATTCATTTATGAACCAAGATTAATTCACAGGTTTGTCCCGAAGCAATGTCCAGCATTCTTTGGACACGTACCGATAGTAATAATGACATTAAACTCTCATAAAGTCATGAGGCACATGTGCCTCATGGTACCGGGAACATGTTAATTAGGCCCCTTGGATTTAAAAAAAAATTGCGGATGTTGGAAACAATGACGTCAAAATTTATACCATTGGCGGGTTGCTAATGCATTTGAGTGAGTTGCCAAACATTTTAAGCTACTGTTAAATGTAAACGTGCAAGTTTCAAATTTAGTCCGTCTAGTATATTTTCGGGGATAGTGCAAATTCGCCTAACTGGCATTGGATAATTCTGCGCATCTGACAAATTAAGTCAATTTACAATTTTCAGTCCAAATTAGTTAAAATAAAACAAATATTTAAAAAGGAAAAACGCTCTAAATTAACGGCCCTTTGGTGTCGTGAGGTGACGCGGGCGCAGGGGCCGTGGGTAAACACGCAGCCGACATACTGAGTCATACTTAGTTTGTATAGCTCACCCATGGGCACTGACACGATGTTTATTTCTGTTGACATTTTATGCTAGCGTCAGAGCTATTTTAGTCAGAGGTGATTCCCGGCAGATGCATCTTTTGTATACACATCGTGTATAATATACATATGTTATCAACAAAGGTCGGAGACGCGCGGGCGCTTGTGATCGCATTCACACAATAAGGCCTCTAGGCTACTTTCGTGTTGCAGAAACTTTTTGCAATATTACAAGATGCTCCAATTAAATCTGTGACGAATTTTTCAACAAATTTTTCGATTTTTTCAACTTATAAATACTTAGGACCTAAAATTGTTGTCGTTATGGACGTTATGCACTCATACGTCTATTCTAACCGACTTATTCAAAGCTCATTTTGATTAGGCGCATTATAGTCAATTAATTACTTAGTTCAATTCTTGACGACCTGGTAGCCTGGTGATTGGAGAAGGTTCTGTTCAGGCGACTACGAAACACGAGGTCCCCAGTCTTCAGTTGCAGCAGATATTTGTAAAATGCGACTGTTTGTGCCAGTCTTGTATGTTCATCGTGTATTTATCTACACAAGTATGTTTAGTTTATCCGTTGTCCAGTACCCATAGTAGGGTAAGCGTACCAGTGAATGAACAGTACCCAGTGAATGAACAAAACGATAATTTTTTGAAATATTAAGAATTTGGTACGTTTCTACCACGCCTCATATTTTTTTTTCGACTACTTTCTTTACTTGTCAGGTTCTGGTAAATTTGCTTCGACTCCTTACCAACAGTTTTGAAATGGCGACGATGTAAAGTGGACGTACGTCTGTTGTACATTTTTTCTATGGTGCAGTATTAAGGAAGAACGAAAGCTACTATACTTCTGATGTGTTACTGCATTTGTCCCCGTCACCTATCATTCATTGGGTATGGTTTTTTTAAGCTTTAAAGACCTGTTAGTGCTATTCATATATAGTTTAATGTAATTAATTTACAAACAATACCTTTTAATCCAGTGTTTTTATACTGGAACCCAAAATCGCCTAAATCCAGTGAATGAACGGGGGTGTTCATTCACTGGGACTGCAGGATTTTCTATTTGTGCAATATCTTTCCTTCTAGTAGTCATATTAAGATTTCGTTTTCAGTGACATTGATCCAAATATATTATCTACCGAATGGCCAGTATTGGAACAAACGTAAAATATAGGTTCATTAACTGGTTCAAGTTTTCCAGTGAATGAACTATGTCACTTATAGCTAGTTCATTTACTAGTTTCCAAGATCTAGTGAATGAACAATACTCTTATTTTTGTATTTTAATTGTTTTAGAACATGGAATCGACCAAATAAGTATATTGAATGTCTTTGTATTAATATAACTTCGCTTTTGTATATTTATAGTATAACAAAACATCATATTCAAAGTTGTTCATTCACTGGTTTAATTTGTTCATTCACTAGAATTTTGCGTTCATTCACTGGTGATTTTCCATTTTTTCACTTAAATAGTGATATATCTTCAAACTGTGCAGTAATACTGTTGAATAATGATGATTTTAGCCAACTAGAGTAGTTGGTTGTGCTATACAAACAGTAATATTTTAAGTAAACTGTGCCCAACTGCCTAAAATTAATTTTCAAAGTCGAAAATTTCCTTAAGTGTTCATTCACTGGTACACTTACCCTACAAGCTTTGCTTAGTTTGGGACTAGGCCAAATTGGTGTCAATCGTCCCATAATTTATTTGTTTATTGACAATATTGTCATGCATTAATTTATCAATAAATTTAAAATACAGGCGCATAATCAATGACTAATATTGAATTATTATATTAGGGCACTTAATGTGTAGTCTTTATTTGGAATGAAAAACAATGCTGCAATGGCTACAAATTGCCAAAACACGATGATAATGGAATGAATTATTGAAACTAAACTATTTAATGAGTATAATTACAATTCAGATTGTAGGTACGAGGAACTTTGAGCGTAGATTGAATCTTGAGCTCCATTGTTCCCTCTGAGTCACCACAAAATTACTTCCTCGTGCGCCGACGCTACATTTAATAAGATTTATCGCGTCACAATGGAGCAAGGGGCTACAACGAAATTCGAAGTTCGTATCCTGCCGTACCTTTCACTCTTGTGTTTCATACAGTTAGCAAGAACGGAACGTCACGATTCAAAGTTCGAAAATCAAATTTCGTAGTATAAGGCCAGTACGTTTCACTAAGCAAGGGAATGATGGTTTTTTCAGGTGAAATATCACTAGATAGCGCTAGTATTGTGAGGTCCGTTTGACATCATAAGTGTCATGTTTGTGATTGGTTAATTATATGATAACAAGCGAGACTGTAACGTCGACACACACACGATACTGGCGCCATCTACCGTAATTCCAACTGTCAAAAAACCCTTATTTATTGATTCTATGTGATTTCTTACTTTGTGGAGATTCACATTAATGAACACATACATATAGCCTTTTATGGACTAGCAAGCGCAGTGTGGGACGTCCACCAACGAGATGGACGGATGATCTGTGAAAGGCCGCAGGTTCCCGGTGGAACCAATCTTAATGATTGGCTATCAATAATGGAGGCCTATGTCCAGCAATGGACGTTCTATGTCTGAAATGATGATGATGATGATAATGAAACTTTTACCTCTTTTCTCCGCTACCAAGCATGCAGAGGAGCACACAACTTAAAAGGTTTGATTTTGGCTACACTAATAATTCTCTGAATTTAAGTACCTACAAATTAGATCGATTTCCTAGACAGGTTGTCATGGAGATGCCCTTCTATCACCGATTTTTTTTGTCCTAATGTACTTAATATTTGGTCGAATGATGGTTGGTATAATTTTCTCCAGTTGATACTGAAAATCTTTCGGGATACTTTTACCTACATGGGCTAATTAAAATAGATTACGTTCGGTGAAGTTTATTTTATATCTTTCCAGAAAAGTCGACGGTTTCATTGGTGATGACTAAGAGAATTTGATTCCCAGTCTCAGCTGTAATTTCTGAATTTTAATGCGTTCTATTTTCGGTATAATTATAGGAAAGCATTTCTGTTACAAATCGTTTTATAAAAACGGGTATGTACTTAGGTACACTCATGTTATTGATTATGTTTCCGTGAAGTAAAAGCCATCAATGCATATCAAATATTGTTCATTGTTTACTTATTTAAATTCAATGGAGAAGGTGACGATAATGACTTCCACGGTAGTGAATGCGCAAATAAGATAATATTTTATTCTTTTTGTATCAGTATATTTAATATCAAATGTAAATAACACTCCTGACAGTAAGTACCTATCATATTATTTTCACACATTAGCATGACAAATACAGCGAGAGTGGTTAAATCGATCTATACCGTGTTCAAATTAACCAGTTACTATAGCGTTGTCTCTTTTGCATTTTGACATTCAAATGAAAGAGATAAGAAAAGACCAGTGGTTTTGTTCTCATTGCCGGACTCTGCTTACACGCCGTTACTTTAAAAAAACCGGCCAAGAGCGTGTCGGACACGCCCAAGGTAGGGTTCCGTAGCCATTACAAAAAAATCAAGTAATATTTTTCTAAGGATTTCGTATGTGTACGGAATCATCCAAGTTTAGGTATGTTTTATACCTTAGGCTACTATTTACTCTTAAGCTACAAATAATTTCCAAGCAATCTTAGCCGCTATAATTTTCCTAGTAAATTTGATATATTTACTACCATTCTGAATTTTTTCAAAATTTTCCAGCTAACAGTTTAGATTTTAGAGGGGGGGGGACGCTCGATTTTAATGAAAATTTTCACTTTAAAGTTGAATATTTCGCAAACAGATCACTGAATAGAAAAATCATGTTGGCAACCCCGCAATGGTTTTAAAAGACCTATCCAACGATACCCCACACTATAGGATTAGTCGAGAAAAAAAAATCACCCACCCTTTACGTCTATGGGAGGTACCCTAAAAAAAAATATTTTTTTATTTTTTATCTTATTACTTTTTTGGCGTGACTGATATGTATATTCATGCCAAATTACAGCTTTCTAATACTAACGATCTCTGAGCTTAGCCGCGGACAGACAGACAGACGGACAGACATGGCGAAACTATAAGGGTTCCTAGTTGACTACGGAACCCTAAAAATGTAACTATTTACTTCACCGTTTTCAATGTCTTACTGAGACAGCGAGTTTAATTTAAAAAAATTATTGATAAAATTTATCTCAATCATACAACTTACGCGACATGAGAATAAACGCTAGTCAACAATAAAGTCCATAATTCCATCCATTTATCTCTTAATGGACAATCACCGTTGAAAGCCAAAGTTAAGCCCTAAATTTCCACCCACAAATGCGTTTCGCATAACATCGCGTAAACGGTAATTCTGCCCACTGTTATTGTATGACGCCCACTTTCATTTGCTAGCATTAGATTTACATAGTTTACTAACCTACTGTTTTGTGGTTTTACTGCAGCGTTTATCTGTACAATTTCCTAGCAGATTAGGATCAAATTTTTTGTTGCTACGTTGAATTTGCGACCGGCACCTTGGGGGCCATCCATAAATTACGTCACACATTTAGGGGGAGGGGGGGGGGTCAAGCGATCTGTGACACTAGAACAAAATAATGGCGATTTTCATAGTAATAAGTGTGACAACAAGGGGGGGTGTCCAAATTGATCGAAATTGGTGTGACGTAATTTATGGATGGCCCCTTGATGGATTATGACAGTTAAAGATTATGTATTAACAGGTTCCCTATCCCGAAGTAATGTGCAACGTTCTTTCAACACGTCCCCATAGTCGTAATTACATTAAACGCTCATAGATTAATGAGGCACATGTGCCTCATGAACGTACCGGTAAAGTCAACCATGAGTCACACACTATTTTTGTTATTTATTTATTTATTTATTTATTGTTTCAGTTTCATTAATTTTGTTGCTATTATTTTTTTTTTTAATGTATTGTCAATACTGTTAATTTTGCACCTGGCAGGAATGTAGGAGTATAAAGTGAGTGTGTCGGCTGAAAACCAGCGCTGCTGAGCGTCGCCCCTCGGGAACGGCGCCATCAACTTATGCTGACGTCGGCACCTATTGTCACAAACTTCTACGACGTGTCTACGACTATATTTTATGTTTAATATGTAGGATTTAATTGTTTAATTTGTTTTTGTGGCATTAAATTGTTTTTTCTTTCTTTCTTTCTTACATGTGCATCATGGGACGCGAAACCTTTTAAGAGCCTTTTTACCACACTCGGTATTAGTAATAATGACAGTCCTCGGGTTTAGAATCGGCTAGTCGCGCGCGAACAAAACAAGTTTAATATGTACCTATGACTCATAGAATAAAAATTTAACTGGAATATTTTTATCCTTAATGAGAATAGGTATTAATTATGGTTATTTTTTATACGCATGCTATCAGTTGAACCTGAGTAGGTATATTAGAGGCTCCTTCAAAATTGCTCTCATTGCCGAGATGGTCGAGAGCCGTATGAGATGCTTTGGACATGTGATGAGGCGTGACGAAGATTACGCTGTTAGGGCCTACGCTAGCTGACGCGGACGCCCGCCGCGTGCGCCCGCTCGCGGGACTAAATTTTACCGAAAATCCGTCGCACGCGCCCGCGCCACTTAGCGCTGTTCATACAAATTCTTATTAGACGCGCGCTCGACGGGCGTCCGTTCCGGGTAATCCGCGTCAGCTAGCGTAGGCCCTTAGAAAAGCCTTGGCCATTCCGGAGAATGCTTGGATGTTTGGACGTTTGTAAGTATATCTGTATCACGCAATAGCGGTTGAAGACTTAGATGAATCTTGGCATACAGATAGACTAAGATCTTACTATACTTAATATCCCGGTAATGCGTCAGTTTGAGGAGAAATTCAATGGTGTGAGCATCGATTTGTGTGAGTAAAGTTCCCAATCTGCACTGGGCCCGCGTGGGAACTACGGCCCAACCCCTCTCATTCTGAGAGGAGGCATGTGCAGTGGGATGTATACACCGTGAAATTTTAGTGGTTGTTTTCCCGAAACGAGGTGATTTAGTTTCGATTGTACAATCGATTTATAATTACTATTTTGACTAGAGTCAAAAATCCAATTGTGAAAAACGAAAGTTGAAAATGACCGCAAACCAATAGTAACGCTTCGTTGGTACCTAACCTATCGTATGTACGAGCGTACGCTACTTGTACTTGTACTTGTACTTGTATTTACGACTTTCGTTTTTCACAATTGGATTTTTAATGCCAACCAATAGTAACGCTTCGTTGGTACAAGTAGCGTACGATCGTACATACGATAGGTTAGGTACCAACGAAGCGTTACTATTGGTTTGCGGTCATTTTCGACTTTCGTTTTTCACAATTGGATTTTTGACTCTAGTCAAAATAGTAATTATAAATCGATTGTACAATCGATACTAAATCACCTCGTTTCGGGAAAACAACCACTAAAATTTCACGGTGTATGTATAGGCAGGGATGATGATGAATGCCTTCCCGTAGGACAATATTTTAACTTTAAACAAGAATAGAGGGCGCTGTCCAAGAACGTTGAATTACGCCGGCCTGGTGACGTGACCTATCAACTTCATCTGTAACCAATAAAATATGTAGATGGCTTTTTCCGAGCGAACGTTGTACTTTGAAAATGTTTCCGTAACCTTTTTTGAAGCGAAACTCTCCGATTGTAAATAACTATTGTGAGGGTACTTCTAACGTGGCCGCGAGCCGAAGCCGCAGGTTAAAACTAGTACTACTAGGGGCGTTCAATAAAAAGTGAGAATGAGTATGTTATAAACAACTTTTACTAAATGTCATTTTATTTTTCGACATAGTCACCTTTTAGCATAATACACTTAGTATATCTTTTTTCTAAACTTAAATTCCATTTTTAAAAAAGGTCTCATCTTGAGTACTTAAAAAATCTTGTACTGCAGCGACTACCGCGTCGTCGTCTTCAAATTTCTGGCCTCTCAGGTATTGTTTCAATCTCGGAAATAGGTAGAAATCACTGGGAGCGAGATCTGGTGAATACGGAGGATGCTTAAGGATATCGAACCCAGCATTACAAATTGCAGCCATTGCAACGGCGGACTTGTGTGCCGGGGCATTGTCCTGGTGGAACAGCACAACTTTCGAGAGTTTACCTCGCCGTTTTTCGCGGATCTCATTGCGCAATGTTGCTATTTGTTTGGCGTATAAAGTGCCCGTAATAGTGGCTCCATGCTCGAGATACTCAATCATTAATACCCCTTTACCATCCCAAAAAACAGAGCCCATGACCTTACCGGCAGATGGGCTCACCTTGAATTTCTTCGGAGCTGGAGATGATGGCCTTTTCCATGTCATAGACTGCAGTTTCGTTTCAGGGTCGTAATGATGGAACCATGTTTCGTCCATTGTTATAAATCGCGCCAAAAAAAGTTCCCGGTCTTGCTGCATCAGGTTCAAAGCTTCTTGACAAATCTCTAGTCTAGATTGTTTTTGCGTGTCAGTAAGCATTCTTGGTACCCAACGCGCAGATACCTTTTTCATACCCAAGCGTTCATGTAAAATATTATGCACGCTCCCCGTTGAAATCTTTACATTTTCAGCAATAAAACGAACTGCGACACGACGATCCGCCAAAACTGAGTTTTCGACTTTTTTCACAATTTCTTCAGTTACTGCTGTAGTAGGGCGTCCGGAGCGGGGGTCGTCCATTGTCGATGTTCTTCCACGTCTAAATTCGGCGCACCAACGTGCGACTGTCGAATACGGAGGAGCATTAGACCCTAAAGTGCCCCGCAAATCCAAATTGACTTGGTCCGTAGAAAAATTTTTCAAATACAAGTATTTGATAACGGCGCGCAGTTCAATTTTCTCCATTTTCGCTAACGTACTCAATAGCATTGCAAAGAAATTACCGTATATTTTTTTAAACAAAAGACAGTTAGTTTTTTTTTTCATAGCAATCAGCTAGATAGATTAGCTTTACCGGCCAGTGTTTAATTTCGTAATATTAAAAGAGTTTGCATCTCATTCTCACTTTATATTGAACGCCCCTCGTATATTAGGATTCTACGTAAAATATAATTACGTAGATAGCTATACACTATAAACAATAAACTAAATCCCAAACAATCTACGGAGGCGTCACGCGGCATGAATCACTCGCTCATGAAGATGAAGACTGTCATAAGACTGTTGACTAATTAAAATTAAATTGCCGCAATAAGCGCTGGTTCAACGGCTGATTTGTAAGATGTAGACATCAAGGTAAATATCAGTTTAAGAACACAAGACAGCCTTTGTAGGCCTAATGTTAGATTTTTGCAAAGGAAATCGCTTTGGACACTATTCAAGGTAAGAGGTTTTTTAGACTTTATTTGCGAATCACAGTCCTAGCTAAAGATACGGGGAGGTTGTGATTCCATGAACATTGATTAAGTATGAAACTGTAATTACGGAACTTAGATCTATACTATACTGATAATTATGAGATGATTTTGAAATACTAGCACCTCTAAGTACCTACAAATCCTACAATGTCACATGCCGTTAAACTTTTTATGACTATTGATGATTATGATTATGCTAAGTAGATTTTTTTGGAACGAACTGATCGATAATTCCTTTGAAATGTAGGTAGGTAGGGCAGTAATATCTATACAACTTATGAACGCCCAATTGTCAGCCTGTATAGTCTGTGTTAGAAACTTCTTTCTATTTCCCAGTTATCATTACGAATGTGGTAGAAAACAGTTTGTAGGTAGGAAAATAAAAGGAGCAAGGTTATTAACCAAATTAGATGAGATTACACGGCGCGTCGGGACTAAAATACACAACTCTATAATGAGGTGCATGTTAGTGTTCCTCTGGTAGCTAATGAACGACGGACATCCTAAAAATAGTGACCAAACTTTCATTGCCCTTTTTGTCGCTTTTTAAAACGTTAAACTGTCATGCACATCACGCCTGTATAACCAAAGGGGGCAGACATTTACGTTTCGGGGCTACTTTTATCAATTTTAGGTTTTAAGTTATCATCATCATCATCCCAGCCTATATACCTACGTCCCACTGCAGGGCACAGGCCTCCTCTCAGAATGACAGAGCTTGGGCCGTAGTTCCCACGCGGGCCCAGTGCGGATTGGGAACTTCACACACACCATTGAATTTCTTCGCAGGTGTGTGCAAGTTTCCTAAAGGTAAAGCTCATGGTAAATTTCAAATGTAATTTCGCACATGAATTCCGAAAACTCAGAGGTGCGTGCAGGGATTTGAAACCACGACCCTCTGCTTGAGAGGCTTTAGGTCAAACTTCTGGGCCACCACGTGTTAGTTTTAAACTGTTATATATGAGAATGATTTGGTACAACTCGCGCGATAAGAGTTTGGCTTTGACCGTTATTGCGCATTGGGTATCAACGGGGGTGCGGGGTATGCGCAGTAATCCCCTCCACCCGAAGGTCAAAGCCAAACTCTTATCGCGCGAGCTGTACAGGGGTTTAATTGTTAGGCCACTTGCACTTGTATTTTAGCCGTGTAATGCAAATCGGGTGAAGCCGCTTATACTCGTATATCCTGATTTGCATTAGGTACACGGCTAAAATACGAACAGTGGCAAACAAGTGGCCTAACAATTAAAATCCTTGACCTGTACCAATATACGCCGCTAAAAGCGTTACCAATAGGGCTGATGATACCATCCCACTAATATCATAAACGTGAAAGTTAGTGGATGGACGGATGTGCGGATGTTTGTAACTCTTTCACGCTCAAACGGTTTGACGGATTCTAATGAAATTTGGCACACAGATAATTTATAACCTAGATTAACATATAGGGATACCTTAATCTCGAAAAATTGCATAGTTCCCGCGGGATAGCGGTGAACGGATTATTTCCAGACGGAGTCGCGGGCAACAGCTAGTAAAACAATAATGCAAAGACGCGACTCGAAAGCACATTATTTTAGCCCTGAAAACCAGATTAATTTTCAATTAAGTAACTGCAAAATTAGATTTTTAGCTGCCTTAAAACAAATACACAGTCGATTGAGCTGGCATAGAAGTGACGTCATACAAGGTTCGGATTTTTCATCGCACGGTAAGATGAAAGAAAACTATGGAGTCGATATTAAAGTTCAAATTTAACTCATATTCATACTCATACTCATTCATGTAATTAATACCGAGTGTAAATTTTAAATGCAACAAACGATTTGAATTCAATTAAATGATATTTAAAATATAAAAACGAACTGCCGCACAATAAAAAATTAACATTTATAAAGCTTCTATTTCGTAACATCCATAGGGCATGTAGGTACAGGAATGGGCGTCAAAATCTTGATAAGGCAGGTATGGCGTGTGTATTGTCCATTTCAAAATTACAATCGTAAAATGAGTATAATATCATGGCGACGTTTTTCATATTTTCTAGAATAAAAGAGGAACATTGATTGAATTGAGGAGGAATATTGGTTGGTAGTATATTCTAGACTTCCCGCATGAGTACTCCATAGTTTTCTTTCATCTTACCGTGCGATGAAAAATCCGAACCTTGGCATAACTAGCAATTGTCATACAAAATCTACAGGAAAATCGTGTTTTGACAGCTCATATTAAGTACGTCATTTGATTGTTGGTATCTATCCTTATTAGTGAACAAAAATGATTAAAAGTCCGTAAAAGGCATTTATTCGAGCGTTTCAACTGCCTCGTTTTATCTGGTCACAGTTTTTAAGAAATGGCAGAAGATTCTGATACAGTTCCCAGTTATATGGTAGACGTACAGAACCTCTAATATATAACCGAAAGCCCCATCAAAATCTTCACCCATTTCTTAAGAAATGTGACCAGATAAATGAGGCGGTTGAATAAATGCCCTAAAATTCTTATTAGCCCGAAGTACAATTGAGACATTGTAATTCCTCAAATACTTTCTGAAAAAACTCATTAGTAGGAGCCCATAATCTTCTGCTTGAAAGCCACCAAACCACATTTTTTAAGGATTATTCTTGTTTTATGTCTTTCATTTATTGTTCTCTGTGTAATGAATTTCACTTATATTAACTTTTTCTTTCTTTCTTAATAAATAACCAACAATATGATACCGAACTGCCTATATGATATCACCTTTCCAAGTGTGGGATCAGACTAGATTGCATTTAACGAACCGTATTAGGTGACATCCTACTCGCGCGCAATCTTCATATTACGGGCCGTGTTTCAATGTCGCGCAGATCCGGGGGTGGGGTTTATAGCTTACTAGCTAATTCCCGCGGCTTCGTCCCCGCTGAAGTAGATTAAAACGTGTTTTCCCGTGGGACTGAGATAGTTCCCCGTGGTAAAAAGTAGCCTATGTCACTCTTCTGCCCTTCAACTATGTCCATACAAAAAATCACGGCAATCTGTCACTCAGTTTCGACGTGGAAGAAAGACAAACAAAAAAACACAACTTCACATTTATAATATTAAGAGGGTACGATGCGCACCATTTCTCCATACAAACGTAATCCCCTGTTTCCTCCCTGGATAATGGCTTTAGAGCCAAATTTTGTTTACTGTGTGATCTGTATCTACCATAGCTATGCCCCTATGTTTCGTTTTCTTCCATATTTCAATTAACATAAGAAACATGAGCTATCAAAAACTGAAAAAATTGCCCAATTTCAACATCATTTTCAGACACTCATCAGAAAAGAATCCCTCATATAAACAAAAAAAGGAAAACATAGGGGCATAGCTAAATCTGTCCTTTAATTATTTATGAAAAAAATGATTTTATTGGTCCAGTTTTCGAGAAGAAAAAAGGGGATTACGAAATGCTGTTTTGATAAATTTTACGCGCCTATTAACGGTCTGAGCTGCAGTTGTCCCGCTCTCGCTGTACTGACACGGAGGGGTTCGGGCGAGACAGCGACATTTCATTAAAATACCTATTTCTCAAAAGTCTCTCAGCCATCGTACCCTCTTAAATAATGCTGCGCGGCTTTTATCCGGCTCGAAGGACCAAGCGGTGTCTATTGTTAACCGTTGGGTTTTCTGACAAGTGGAATATCTCTAGATGGCATTAGTATCTTAGGGGGATCCTGCCTTTTCGTCGAAAATATTGTTCCCAATCCCAACAGATTAATTTCCCAACTTCCCAACATTATGCGATACAACAGGCACCCAACAACCAAACGATCACAATACTTATAATAATACATACTCAAAATACGTTAAATACCACTCGTAAACCGTAAAAACAATTGTTAAAAAGGTATACTTTATACATTATATCTTCCCGCACATATCCGGCATGAATGTCATTTGTTTATGTTGAGATAACGGGGAGTTAAAGAAAGTTGATTCAGCGACAAGTTTGTTTTGACGTGGAAAAATACGAGGCAATCGAATGAAAACGTGGCAATTGCACCCCAGAACTGTAATTTGGGCGGCCGTGGCCGTGAAAGTTCGAAGTACTAGCTGGAATATATATATAGTACACTGAAGAATTCCTTTACCACCCTAAAGCGTTACATAGACGGAACGAGAAATCATGCGAGTTGCAGTACATTGCCGTCGATGGATGATTAGTTATAAAGATATAACCGCACGGCTCCTCAATGGAACGAAAATAGCACAATGAAAACTGTAAATTAGGCTTAAAGTACAATGTCAATTGTAGGGCTAAAACATTGAAAGGCAAATAAAACTTACAAGTTGACTGTCTTTAACAGTTTGGTAATATTGTTTAAAACCTTCGCGATTTTAATAAAGTCCGAGTAGTTCGTAAAACTCATGACCACGGCCGCTGAATTTTCGTCTTAGCTCGTCTCCTTCGTTTTTCGTTCAATTCTTCATTCGTCTCATTCTGTATTTGTCACTCGTTCTTTATTCGTCTTATTCGCTATCCGTCATTGTATTTTTGGTATCTTTCTTATTAAGTCTTATTCGGTATTCATCACGGTCTGCTTTGGTCTTTTTCGTTGTTCGTCTCTCTCGTTTTTAGTTTCAATCGCTATTCGTCACATTATTTTTTGTCACGCGAATGTGACGAACATAGTTACCGTGTCAAAAAATTATGTGACGAATAGCGAATGAGACTAAAAACGAGAGAACATGGGTTAGGATATTGTGCGGGCTATGGAGTGAGATAACAAACACCTACCATTATTTGTTATTTTTATTATTACTTAACGTCAGTAATATGACAATTTCATTTCTACTCTTTGCTGTACTTTATCGTACTTGTATCACTCCGAGTGTGACAGGTAGTGGACAAGATTACGACACGCGATTTGAAAACATGGACACGCTATGATGTTTTACCATGAAACGTTTCACCTAACTACACAAAGGAGGGTTATGATATTGAAGGAAAGGAAACAAACATTAATCCTGACTGTTTGTAAAAGATTTAAAAAATAAGTTTTTGCCAATAACTCAATTTGAATACAAGCTTTGCTGACTTTACTTTTACTGCCTATACTTCAACCTACATAATAATAACAAATTTTAATACAAACCCATCCATCACTAACTAATTGTGGGTGAAATTTGACATACAAGATTCCCGAACAAAATAGATCAATAGGTAGGTACATTTAAAAAAAAACATAGTGGAAATTGTGCTTAAATTACCAAACTCAGCATAATGGACCCTGTCAGGTTCTCAAGTTTGCATAAATGCCACGTTCTCGTTTTAAACCATAGCTGAAAAGCTCATTTCCAAACACAGTAATACTTAATAAAAAAAAAGTTTGTTTTGACTAAGGAGACCATGCATGCAGCCGTGGATAAACATGCAAACATTTAACACGACGGTGACTCACCCATGTAAATTTAGTTATGAACTGGTTACTAATATATATACACGGTTGTATATTGTATACCTAAGCCATAAACGGTAAATCCACGAACTAGTTTGAATCAAAACATGATTAGAACTCGTTCGGTCGCTGTCTGTATTTTATACGAGCCGTACCTGCGTATAATGTGTTTTAGTATTGATTTATTCAATTCAATACAGGGTTATTTGTAATTCACTAGCATCCTTTTAACCCTAAACTCCTACCACTTAAACAAATGTTTTTTGTTTTACGGCTTTTGTCATAACTTAATATTTATGGTGTAATAACGTTTTGAAAATTTGAGATTACCTCTTATTTTTACGATACTCTATGTATTTGTATGGGACAAAAGTGCTTCATTTTAAAAAGTCGTAGAACAAAAAACATTTGTTTGAGTGATAGGAATTCAGGGTTAAGAGGATGTCAGTGAATTAAAAATAACCCTGTATAAAGTCAGGCTTACAGTTTGCACCAAAACGCCTAACTCGTTAATTGATTGATAAACAAGGGTCGTAACGTAAGTGAACAATTACACTAGAGTTAAACACTACTTTTCATCACAAATGCGAGGAAATAAAGAAAAACCGTTATGTTAAAAATGTATACGCAATTTGTAACAGCGGAAGAAAATTCATCGCGCCAAACCGTCTTTTTTTTTAATGGCCTGGCAGCCTGGCTTTAGCACATTCAGCCAGCACTGGCCAGCAGCATTATGCCAGCATGAAGGTTTGGAGGTAAGTATTACCTACGCATTACAATCTCCTTGTTTACCAGTTCGTGAATACCTACAAAGGATCACCATTATTCGATTTTTAAATTTACTTAAGTACATCCCTAAAGATGTAAATCGAATTTACAACACGGATTTTAAGTTAAATGCAACCTACTTTCAGAGCATAAGTGATGAAAAAGCATTTTAAATCGACATCGATTAAGCTAGGTAAGAGTAAGACCAAAGATAAATCATTTAGACTATTTTCGAAGCTCTTAGCTGCCTTTATTAAGCCGAATAGTTAATGAACGTTTTCATTAACTCAACTGACATAAAGAGAGTGTTTATTAGCCAGAAAAAATGCATCAGAGCTATTTGCAGTGAAGGACCCTTGGACTCCTGTAGACCTTTATTTGAGAAACTTAAATTGCTTACCCTGACTAGTATGTATATTTTGGAAATGGGGATGTTTGTAAAGACAAACCCAAATCTATTTACAAAACTTGTCGTCAATCCAAAACTTCGCTGTAGAGATCCTTACAAGTTAATAAGACCAAAATGTAACAGTGCACTCTTTAAAAATAACTGTTATATAATGTCAATTAAATTTTTTAATCATTTACCGATTTATATTAAGGATATCTGTGACATACAAAGATTTAGGCGGACATTGTATTCATGGCTTATAGATAACAATTTTTACAATATCAAGGAGTATTTTGACTATGACTGTTGTAAGTAACGTGCTATTTTGTATTATTATTATTAATTTAATTAATTATATATGTTTTTATGATTTTTATGACATGACTGAATAGAGCTAATAATTATACAACAATTTTAATAATTATGTTTGAATGTTAGTTTACTTCTTGAAATAGATTTAGATTAAGATGTATTTTTTGCATGCTATGTGACAGCTAAATGTGTGATCATTATAAATGTATTTAAAGATCTATTGTTAACCACATTTAAAGCAAATAAAAAAACTTACTTACTTACTTACTTACTTACATTATTAAGGGCCTATCAGGGCCTATCTAATGATATTCTCTAAAAATATTTCTCACTGTGTTATTTTGTGTTCCCAAATTTTAACCACTAATATTAGTTACATGATTTCATATGAAACATTGGAAAATAATATCGTCATCACCTATACAGGGTTTCCCAACACTCAAGGATACCCTGATACCGGGGGAAAAGTCAAGTTGTATCAATTCCGGGAAAAATAAAAAAATCCATCTCAACTTAATAAAACGATAATAGAGCCACATAACATAATTATTATTATTATCACTTAGTATGAGATATTTTTGAAAAAATATGTCTATTATCACTTAACCTCACGTGTGCTTAAGACGCGGATCCGTGTCCAATTTAAGGTATTTTTTTTGTATTTTTTTTTAAATCTGTATCATTGGTTTCATTATCAAACAGTTGAGACTAGAATGCACGATTTTTGCATTTCCAGTAACATGTTTTTTTTCTTATTAGGGTTCCGTAGTCAACTAGGAACCCTTATAGTTTCGCCATGTCTGTCCGTCTGTCTGTCTGTCTGTCTGTCTGTCCGCGGCTAAGCTCAGAGACTGTTAGTACTAGAAAGCTGTAATTTGGCATCAATATATATATCAGTCACGCCGACAAAGTGATTGAATAAAAAAAAGTAAAAAAATTTTTTTAGGGTTCCTCCCATAGACGAAATGTGGGGGTGATTTTTTTTTCTCGGCTAACCCTATAGTGTGGGGTATCGTTGGATAGGTCTTTTAAAATCATTGTGGGGTTGCTAACATGATTTTTCTATTCAGTGATCTGTTTGCGAAATATTCAACTTTAAAGTGAAAATTTTCATTAAAATCGGCCGTCCCCCCCCCTCTAAAATCTAAACTGTTGGGTGGAAAAATTTGAAAAAATTCAGTAGGGTAGTAAATATATCAAATTTACTAGGAAAATTATAGCGGCTAAGATTGCTTGGAAATTATTTGTAGTTTAAGAGTAAATAGTAGCCTAAGGTATAAAACATACCTAAACTTGGATGATTCCGTACACATACGAAATCCTTAGAAAAATATTACTTGATTTTTTCGTAATGGCTACGGAACCCTACCTTGGGCGTGTCCGACACGCTCTTGGCCGGTTTTTTTTACATAAATGCGCTATAGCTTGGCCTCTCGCACGGTACCATTATCGTCGAGGTTTGGGACACCCTATAAACCATCTGTACCTCTACCATGAGTTTACACTAGTTCACAGTGACCGTACTCGCTAGCGACGGCGTGAACGATTTGTATGGAGAATAGGGATGTTTCCTAGGTAAAAAAATAATAATTCTTATTAGTCCGTATTTTACATTATCAAAAAATATTAGACACGTAATTTTTCTTTTGACAACTAAACAAAAAATGACGAAGATATGGCGCGTTGAAGTTCCGCGTGACGAGGCGTGACGTCACTCGTTCCTAAAACGCTCATACAAAGTGTAGGAACAAGTGACGTCACGCGAAACATCAACGCGCCATATCTTCGTAATTTTTCGTTTGATTGACAAAATAAAAAATACATGTCCAATATTTTTTGATAATCTAAAAGACTGACTAGTTAGGAAAGTAGCCTATTGTACTTCCGTAAGTGACCGCTAGAGGCGCTGTACAATTCTCCATACAAATAATTTACGCCGTCGCTAGCGAGTACGGTCACGTAAACTAGTGTAAACTCATGGTAGAGGTACAGCTGAGCATAGAGTTGGGCCGTAGTTCCCACGCGGCCCCAGTGCGGATTGGAAGCTTCACATGCATAATTGAATTGCTTCGCAGGTTAGTGCAGGTTTCCTCACGAAAGTGTTCCACTCCGATATGCGATTCAGTCGGTCGGTCAGTTCGGTAGTGCGAATTCAATGGTGTGTGTCAAGTTCCCAATCCGCACCGGGCCCGCGTGGGAACTACGGCGCAACCCCTCTCATTCTGAGAGGAGGCCTGTGTCCTGCAGTGGGACGTATATAGGCTGGGATGATGATGATGATGTGATTCAGTTCTTTCACTGTACAAACGCCGAGTTATGACTACTTATGACAACGCAGACCACGCCCTGTGACGATATGCGCGCGCGCAAGTGACCTCAATTCAGACCGAGGCTGTCTTCTACTTAAGCGTCATAAACAGTATATTCTGCCGTACTCAGGGTCATTTAACGAACTCTTAATTTTGCAGGTGACCGGCTAGAGTAGCGGCTAGTGGTCCTAACTATGAAGCTGGTCCCGGGTTCGAGTCCCTAGTCTTCTATCTTCTTGATAAATAAAAATCTCGTGTCACAGTATTTGTTATCGAACTTCTCTGAAACGGCTTGACTGATTTTTTATACCCCTAATCTTCGCAGACGAAGTCGCAGGCAACGGCTAGTAAATTAATAAATAAATATAGTTTTCATATTCCTTCAAATTCATGTTCGTCACATTAATAAATGGTACTTTTACAAGATGGCAGGCACATGACACCCTGTTAGGGTATATAATTAATTATTTATAATACAGTATACCCGTTCTCTAGTATCTATAGTAAAAAAATTGTTAAGTTTAGAAAATAAAACAAACGATATCTATTATTTATTAATTATTTTATTATTTAGGATTCCAATCCGTACTCGCGTGGAAACTACGCCTAAGCCCTCTCATTCTGAGAAAAGACCTGTGCCCTGCAGCGCGACGTATATAGACTGGAATAATGACGATGGTGATTTATTATACTCCAACAAAAACAATACCTAAGCCTAAGCTGGCGCACTTAGTTCAGATGGTGAACCAGTTAGAACAAAAATTAAAAGAGGAAAAAACAATGCGTCAGACGTAGACGTTATCCGATTACTACTTATAGCCACCAGAATGAGAATGGTATTTTAATAACTATAAATGGAAATGCCCAAATAGCCGTTTGTATTTAATTGGAGTTTTTAGATAAGCAAAGTACCTAACTGCTCAGTAAAGGTTGATAATTTACAATTATCAAACATATTCTGATGTTTCATTACTCATGCTTTACTATCACTACACATATTTACATACATATTTATTTATTTGATTATCTTTAACGAGCCCTCGATATTTCGACGCATAATCAGCGTCATAATCATGGGTAGACATTAAACATAAACATTATAGGGCTACATCCTGTATACTGTAAAAAAAAACATAACAACATGTTTTACGTAAACATTATCGATTAAATCCAGCTGTCTGGGTAATGGTGGGGGGCCTCTCACCCTCATGGAGACAGCTTGTAGTACTGAGATTTGTTATTTTTATTATTTATTATTTTATTTATTTGGGAAACAAACAGCAAATATAACAAACACAGTTGAATATAAAGATACATTAACATATACATAAGCCAACGCAGTTTCCACTTATATACAAAAACATTTTTGTTGCTCGATCTTTACGAGTAATAACATAAATAAAAAACAATTCTCATGCAAATTAACATAGTAGGGTCAACGTCATAAATTAGTGATCATTTCTGTACCTTGTCACTTTAGTGTTATGTTTGAAAAGCAATACGAAATTATGTAACGACTGAAAGTGACAAGGTACAAAAGTGATCACTTATTTATGACGTTGACTGTACCTTGTTAACAAAGTAAGATTTTTTATTTACAATTATTTAATTAACCAGTTTTTCAGTTTTCTTAATTTATAGGTAGGTTGATTATTATTATTGCAAGTAAACACAAAAACTTTATATTACAAAGCACCAATTTGTACTTTGACTTTTAATTTAACCAAAAAAATATTTGTGAGTATGGTTTTCCCAAGGTTTTCCCCATTTGGTGTTTAATTTTGATGCTGTTCTTTTCCTGTATACTGTACCTATAGTTTTCTTATCAAGACTATGTCGGTAATTTATAATTTTAAAATATTAATTCTGGAAAATGGGTAAAAAAAAATAACAATTAAAACACAGTCTAAGTAACCATTAATTGATAGGCTTGGACAAGATTCATAAGAATATGAAATTATATTATGACGTAAATTCTTTTATTTAAACACTAGGACAATGCTACCTTACGGGTAAAGAAACACCGGTCCCGCAACTCAATCGTACACACTCGTCTGCTGCCCCGGCGCTCCCCGGGCCGTACCTCATCAGCCTTCTCCATCCGTGGCTGCCTTCGCCGACGCCGTCAGGGGAGTACCCATCTACGGAGGCTAGACCAGACGGCATAGAACCCCATATTGTTTTAAAATAAATTATTTAATTTTTGTTGTTGACTTCGGTTGTTTTTTATCATCTCACAAAACCACATCCTGGGATCGAACGTCACACTGGCTCCCTTAGAGTATCTTTTAATTAATACCAGTGTTACAACCCACAGTACACTACTTCCCGGAGGGGGGGGGGGGGGGGGGGGGGGCAGATCAATTGAAGCCATTTTATTTTAAACGCGATCCTCAGCATCCATCCATACTTATCCTATTTAGTAATTTTTATAATTTTTAGCTACAACAGCTAAGTTTACTTTCTGGTAAATAAAGCTACTTACCTACTAGAAACAACATTTTGGATACCATGTTAGTATAGTTAAGTTAACTTACTATCTGGAAATTGCTTTATTTATGATAAAATAGCTATTTCAACTAAAAAAAGTGCATTTTGAGGTTATAAACTTGTTTACTTAATAAGACAATTATGAATGAATGTAATATAAGTACTATAAGTACAGGTCGATTCACGAGAGTTGGCACAAATTGATTGAATGAGTGAATGAAAGTATCTATGTGTTACCTATTTGAATACACTTCACACAAATATGAAAATGTCATGCATCAGTCATATTCCTACAAAAATGTCAAAGTGACATTGCTTTCGTTCATTCCATTCGTGCCAACTCTTGTGAATCGATCTGTAAGTATTATAGTGAATTTTTTGGTCGTAATAAATGATAAAAGTGATGTTTTCGCAGTAAAAACAAATGACGTTTAATAAGCTTCAAACTCAGTAAAAACAAATGAGATCTACGATCTTCAGACAGGAAAGACGTTACCAGAAATAGCTGGCGAGAATTAAGTGGGTAATCGTTACATAACAGCCGCAGTGACCTCACCACAGCATCCTAACCTCGGGCCCCGTGTACTCGTAGGGTGACCATACTGACCATCACGCTCGAAATTAATGGACATTTAGATAATACCCGCTGTTGCCCGCTGCTTAGTCTCAATTAGTTTGCATCCCGCGAGAACTAAGCACTTTTACGGGATTTAAAAGAGCCTATATTAATCAGGGGTAGTGGGACTTTCTACAAATTAAAGAATTTTTAGAATCTGTTCAAGTTCTAGAGACTTTAGAAGTAACCTTTTCATTATTTTAGTAAAGACTAGCTTATGCCCATTGCTTGCTCCCTGTGAAAAAATAATACGTAAACCAATTGCTCTACCGCGTCGGAATTTAAGTCTACCGAATTTCTAGTTTCTATCTTGACTAGCTTAGGCTGTGCGTTGTCTGTCAGTCACCCAGCTACAGCACTGTTATAGAAGTATATCGTAAAGATAACTTGAGGATATTATCACAATCTCATAGTCCCTTTCTATCACTATTAAATAGCGTTTGATAAAAAAGTGGTCAATGTGATTGCTGTCATGTCATGCCTGTATGGTTTTTACAGGAGATTCACTCCTACTTATGTAGGTAACTCATAACCACAATAATTACTTATCCATGACAAGTGATCTATCTTGCTTGCTTGCGTTTAACATTTCCAGTAACATCTAATATACAAAAAATCCCGTGTCACGGTGTTTGAACTCCTCCGAAACGGCTCGACCGATTATTATAAAACTTTTCTCTCTATCCCCGGTAGGTCTGAGAATAGGTCGTAGGCTATTTTGAATACCCCTTTTCTCCGCGGACGGAGTTGCGGGCAACAGCTAGTTATGCTATAAATATACCAGCGATTGAACTTTATCTCACCTAATAGATAGTGCAGATCAAGCCGAAATTTTGACTTAAAACCGAAACAAATTGAAAGTGTACTTCTGTGTCGGTGGATTCAGGCGTTAATTTTAGTAATTAATAATGTATTAAGTAAGGCACATTCTACATGTAGAAATGTTAAATTCTCAATAAAAGAGGAAGACAGTTTGATAGCCACTTTTAACATAAGACAAGGAAGGTAATGAGCGAGTGGGTTGCCTGATAGAAGTGACTACCGATTCCTCATAGATATTCACAATACCATAAATATTGCACCTGTGTTGCCAATGGACGAACCGCCGTAATATGAACCCGATGCGCATCGGGAGTGATTTTGCAAGAGGTACAGGTATAGTCGAGGAAACGGAATTGCGTACCAGGGTGGGATCTTTTTGTAGCAAATTTTATGTTGACGTTCCCTACTCTGCCAAAGAGATCATTGGAAAATTGATTCTGAAGAGGTTCCACCCTGTTACGCAATTCAGTTTCCTCGACTGTACACCCGCAAATTGTTTTGTCCTAAGAATTTATAACAACGTGGTCACCCTACTCGAAGCATGCGGATCCTAATGCGCGATTAGCCATGCCGAAAACGCAAGGTTTGCGTTTTGTTCTGTGCACACAAATTGAACCTTATTCTCAAATAGCTTTTGCCCGCGACTCCGTCCGCGTAGAATTAGTAATTTGGGCAGCTTATTTTTTTATCCAAGTTGCTTTTTCATCAATTACGGCTCTCCTTAGTTCCTCGATATAAAAAAATTACCTCCCCCCGCACCCCCCTCCCAACCCGACCCCCCCGCCCCCGCACACCCGCGTTCATATTCGCCACCGCACTCCCAAGTCAAGCGTGCCTATAGAAGTTTTACTTCAAAAACCCCCGATTTTGAAACATTCTTCCGCTCCGCTCCGCTGCTATTGGTGTTAGCGTGATGATTATATAGCCTATAGCCTTTCTCGATAAATGTGCTATCTAACACTGAAAGAATTTTTCAGATCGGAGGAGTAGTTCCTGAGATTAGCGTGTTCAAACAAAAAAACCTGTTCGATAAATTCTTAAAATAGACGTATCATTCTTATTTGTGAACCGATTCAAATGAAACAAAGACTAAATGTTAATCCAAGAAAATACCAACATTTACAAGTTAAGTATGAAGTATCTTTTTCTATTTATTTTTTTATATTGTATTGTATTTAGTTTGAAATATATGGTTTCACGGGATGACCGTAAAAGTAATAAAAAATGAAGCTGAAGAAAATAAAAAAATAAATAGAAAAAGATACTTCATACTTAACTTGTAAAAGTTGGCCTAGTAGCGCCATCTCTTGGTCCAGGTGAGCGGGTAGCTCCGAAGGAGTGTTGAAGTCTCTCGGTAGAGGGCATTAACATAGATGCGCTTTATCACTGCCTAATGTGATTATAACAGACTGAAGTGTACGATGTATGGGAAAGATTCGTCGCTAACTTCTAGACCAGTGATGGTGTAGGGGTAAGCACGCAGCACGGAACGCTGAGGACCTGGGTTCGATTCCCAGCATTGGTCTTTTTTCTGGGGTTTTTTCTGTGCATCTATATTTCAGTTTGTATTTAGTTTGAAATATATGGTTTCACGGGATGACCGTAAAAGTAATAAAAAATGAAGTTGAAGAAAATAAAAAAATAAATAGAAAAAGATACTTCATACTTAACTTGTAAAAGTTGGCCTAGTAGCGCCATCTCTTGGTCCAGGTGAGCGGGTAGCTCCGAAGGAGTGTTGAAGTCTCTCGGTAGAGGGCATTAACATAGATGCGCTTTATCACTGCCTAATGTGATTATAACAGACTGAAGTGTACGATGTATGGGAAAGATTCGTCGCTAACTTCTAGACCAGTGATGGTGTAGGGGTAAGCACGCAGCACGGAACGCTGAGGACCTGGGTTCGATTCCCAGCATTGGTCTTTTTTCTGGGGTTTTTTCTGTGCATCTATATTTCAGTTTGTATTTAGTTTGAAATACCAACATATCAGTGAAAACCGCATCCTTCTAGGTTAAGCCGTTTCTGAGATTAACGCGCACAAACGCATAGACAAACAGACAAACAGACAATAATTCTAAAAATCATTGTTTTGGGTTCTATTGCGCTAATAAATAGCCCTAGTGACAGTTTTTCTCAAATATCTTCAATGTACAGACACCGACTTGTTACAGATTTATTATATGTATAGATAGATACTAGGGGCGTTCAATAAAAAGTGAGAATGAGTATGTTATAAACAACTTTTACTAAATGTCATTTTATTTTTCGACAAAGTCACCTTTTAGCATAATACACTTAGTACATCTTTTTTCTAAACTTAAAATTCCATTTTTAAAAAAGGTCTCATCTTGAGTACTTAAAAAATCTTGTACTGCAGCGACTACCGCGTCGTCGTCTTCAAATTTCTGGCCTCTCAGGTATTGTTTCAATCTCGGAAATAGGTAGAAATCACTGGGAGCGAGATCTGGTAAATACGGAGGATGCTTAAGGATGTCGAACCCAGCATCACGAATTGCAGCCATTGCAACGGCGGACTTGTGTGCCAGGGCATTGTCCTGGTGGAACAGCACAACTTTCGAGTGTTTACCTCGCCGTTTTTCGCGGATCTCATTGCGCAATGTTGCTATTTGTTTGGCGTATAAAGTGCCCGTAATAGTGGCTCCATGCTCGAGATACTCAATCATTAATACCCCTTTACCATCCCAAAAAACAGAGTCCATGACCTTACCGGCAGATGGGCTCACCTTGAATTTCTTCGGAGTTGGAGATGATGGCCTTTTCCATGTCATAGACTGCAGTTTCGTTTCAGGGTCGTAATGATGGAGCCATGTTTCGTCCATTGTTATAAATCGCGCCAAAAAAAGTTCCCGGTCTTGCTGCATCAGGTTCAAAGCTTCTTGACAAATCTCTAGTCTAGTTTGTTTTTGCGTGTCAGTAAGCATTCTTGGTACCCAACGCGCAGATACCTTTTTCATACCCAAGCGTTCATGTAAAATATTATGCACGCTCCCCGTTGAAATCTTTACATTTTCAGCAATAAAACGAACTGTGACACGACGATCCGCCAAAACTGAGTTTTCGACTTTTTTCACAATTTCTTAAGTTACTGCTGTAGTAGGGCGTCCGGAGCGGGGGTCGTCCATTGTCGATGTTCTTCCACGTCTAAATTCGGCGCACCAACGTGCGACTGTCGAATACGGAGGAGCATTAGACCCTAAAGTGTCCCGCAAATCCAAATTGACTTGGTCCGTAGAAAAATTTTTCAAATACAAGTATTTGATAACGGCGCGCAGTTCAATTTTCTCCATTTTCGCTAACGTACTCAATAGCATTGCAAAGAAATAACCGTATATTTTTTTAAACAAAAGACAGTTAGTTTTTTTTTTCATAGCAATCAGCTAGATAGATTAGCTTTACCGGCCAGTATTTAATTTCGTAATATTAAAAGAGTTTGCATCTCATTCTCACTTTATATTGAACGCCCCTCGTAGATAAATGTGGTAGAGTTTTGAAAACGCTAACCACTGCCACAGATAGAACCTTGTGATAGTTGTAATATTGTGGCAGTGATTTCTTTCCTCTTTAGGTATCTAATGAAGGATAATCGTGTGATGTATAAGTTTTGAGTAAGAAATAATAATAATAATAATAATATTTTGAGTAAGCACATTTCATTCATTCATTAATTTCATTTCATTTGCATATTTCGTGATCAAATCCGTGGTAGTAAATAGTAATTACGCGTGTCATATGACTTGGAGTTGGTAGGAATGTAACTTAAATATGTTTTTTAGTTTTTGTGACGCCTTCATAAATATGAGTCAAGATTTGTGCCGCCATTTAGAGCTTTGTTTTTCCTCGTCGAGTGCCATCATTATTATTTTAAACAAATACCTACATAACTTCACCACTTTGAGAAAAGCTCGTAGGTAAGGTATCCCAAATCAAAATGTAAACGAAATTGAACTTTGATGCACACTTAGTAACGTTCACTTGGCCAGATTATCAATTTTGAAATTCACGTTTTTTCAAAGTAGTGACGATATGTAACTAGGCTTTAATAATGACTCTCCCACACTACTGCAAATCCATTGTTTTTCTGATATCCCTGCTCATAGTAGCAAGTAAGTATACCTAAGTGGACTGATAAATGCAAACTTAGCGTCGGTGTGGAAGACCCTTTAGCTCAGGGGTTCCCAACCTTTTCTTGCTCAGGGACCACTTTTATATTATTCTTGTCAGCAGGGACCACTATGTAGGTGTATACTTAACAAAAATAATAAACTGCAATCTGCAGTCACTGCACGTCGCGCGGCGATCAACGGCTCACCGCCCGCTATAAATTTAAAATCATTCGCGGACCATATTTTGGCTTCTGCGGACCAGGGGGGGCACACTTACATATATCACACTTTTCATGCGACTACAGCGATCTCTGGTGTTTTATTAAAGAACTAAATTAGCGGCCATCTTGGTTGACTTGTCAAACTTGTCAGTTGTCATTCATCGGCCATGGCCATGGCGTACCAAATTGGCTACTTTCCTAACTTGTCATTCTTTTAGATTATCAAAAAATATTGGACACGTATTTTTTATTTTGTCAATTAAACAAAAAATTACGAAGATATGGCGCGTTGAAGTTTCGCGTGACGTCACTTGTTCCTACACTTTGTATGAGCGTTTTAGGAACAAGTGACGTCACGCCTCGTCACGCGGAACTTCAACGCGCCATATCTTCGTCATTTTTCGTTTAATTGTCAAAAGAAAAATTACGTGTCTAATATTGTTTGATAATGTAAAATACGGACTAATAAGAATTAATATTTTTTTACCTAGGAAACATCCCTATTGTACGGTCAAGGACTTTAAATGATAGGCCACTTGCCAATGTACGTATTTCAGCCGTATAGTGCAAATCGGGTTTAGCCGCTTATACTTCGTATATGCTGATTTGAATTAGACGGCTAAAATACGAATAGTGGCAATTAGCCTATCAATTAAAATTACGCGTAATTATAGCTGTACATCACTACCAACATATACATATAGATAGGTATACATCTATAGATACGTCACATTAGTTCTTCACCAGGGCGTAAGGCAGCAGCACCTTCCATACATGCATATTTGACCATAGAGTTGCCACTCTTGTTCATATAATATTATAATACTCTTTGCTGCGGACCACTGGTTGGGAACCACTGCTTAGCTAGACAAAAAAACTCTTAACAACTACTGTAAAAACGTTTGAAACTATACTAAACTAAGTCCGTAGTTTCCTTGATTGTTTCGTTGTTTAATTACCATTAAGTAATTGTTTCTTTAGGATTTACTCTGTTTTTCGAACTCTACCTTTACGTTGAAATCCTTCTTTCAACTTACTCTCCTATAGTGATGTTTCTATCAACATTTTAGTATATTTTTCATAAGTACAGCAGAATTTTTATGTTTTAACTGCACATAATCACTTTGGTATGTGCTCTACATTTACTTCTCTCACTTTACTACTAGCTAATACTCACTTTATATCATCTATCTTAAGTACTATTTTTCACTGGATTGTTCTTCCTTAGATTATTTTTAAGTAAATACTTAAATACCAATCTATTCCATTCTTATTGGTTGTAAAGTAACGATTAATTTAATAAATTAATACTAATCTATAGGTATTTTCCTTTACCTTTGCGTGCCATACTGTGGTTCATTCAAATACTGGCATATTCTACAGATACATCCATGGGAGTTTTAAAACGATTCTACGTTATAAAAAAAAATATCATCTTTTGCGTAATTATACTGGCCTAAAACAAAAACCTGCCTGGTTTGGTTTAAAACATTAAGCCAAAGCCTCTTCCAAAATTGAAATATTTGTCTTTTTTTAAACCAGCTTTTTTTTCAGTGTTCTACATTCGAAATTCGAATGTTAATCTAATCTTCCAGCCAGTTAGTGTTTTTTTCCTCGTACCTCCAGCTTAACTTGCATACGTATATGACAGTAATCTCAAGGGATTTATGCTTCAGTTTCGGGGCCGAGCACACAACAGGACGTGTTTGCTCGCGAGTAGGTACTTCACAGTTTTTAGGTCGAGCTCGTAAAATATCCCCCGGTGAAATGTAACTACAAATAGGGAGAGGAAATGCGAGTATCGATAATCAGGTGCTTTTTAGGTGAAGTTTCGAGAATTTTTAGATTATGACATGCATTTTTTTTGTAAGCCTCTGTGCTCATTTCAGTTCAAGGGAATCATTGTTTGGAGCCAGTCATTAATTACCGGAAAGATTTTGGAATTAAAATTAATTAGGTATTTAAATACATTGACGTTTCCTATACTGCATACGCGTGATATTGTGAATTTGTGACCGCAACCGCTATAATTATATTCAAAAGGTATTTAAACAATTTTGCTCTTTTTACCTATGCCTCATTATCATCATCATCATTTCAGCTGAAAGACGTACATTGCTGAACATAAGCATCCCCCAAGGTTCGCCAAACAGACCGTTCCTGCGCTATACACATCCAACGCGTTCCCGCAAGCTGATCGTCGCTCCGTCTTGTTAGAGGCCTATCTACACCTATCTTCAAAGTCAAAGTCAAAATTCTTTATTCAATTTAGGCATCAATCTAGCTTAATATGCATATTTTCTCTAAATCAAACTAAAATTTCCGTAATATCCATATAATACATCGGAGCGGGGAAGGTGCTTAAAAATATGCAAACGTGTAAATACACTGTATTATTTTTTTTAAACAATTGAACGCTTAACCGTTTTTAATCGACAAATGACCCTAACATCTAAACAACTTGTACTTACTTATTGTGATCGGAATAGTGGCCTAGGAATCAAATTGGTTGACTGTACCTTAAGGTGGTTGCACACTAACATAAACACGGCAACCCACCACTACCAAGTTTCAACGGGTTCGACCAAATGACTATCACGCTAAAATTAATTGGGGTGGTCGCAGGCGCGGCGGATCGATTTACTGCCCGTAATTTAATTCTGAGGTAACTAATCGCTGGGCGCGACGTTAGGCGCGGAATCATATCAATTTGAAATTTTTCCTTAAATGACAACGAGAAAGTAAATAGGTTTGACGATCACATTCCTAAAATAAACACTGACTATAACTGCTTGTATTTTTTAAAATAGAATATTTCAGCAAATAGTTGGATGTGGTTAACAATTTTTTCCATGAGTACATTGGTTGATGTTCAATTGTTCAGTGTTCAAAGGCGCTGCAGCAACTTCTAGCGCCATCTAGTTGTCAATTAAAGAAACCGCTACATTCTACATCGCACTATCAAAGTTTCTCAACTCAGCTGCGTAAATACAATTTCCAAGTCTCGTCCTTCGGACTTCGGTCTCCAGGCTTAACATCTGGCCTTAAACTACGAAGATCATAATTCGAACTTCGTAGCCCCGCTAGTTAGAAAGAGATCTCTTATTGTGGCTGTGGCCTCCCGCCATAACGCAACTACATTTTGAGGCCAAATTCAGATACAAAATTTTTGCTGATTTATTCATTGTTTTTAAAACATCTTGTACGTTTAAAACTAAAAATTAGCTAGAACATATTTCGTCGATTACGCTTGAATAGGAATAGAATTCAATTTCAATGCTGACTTCATTCACATTCAAGTTATTATTTCTGAAATATTTTCTATTCAGCATCCGGCATTTGCATTATTGCTGTTGATTCATCGCACATTCTATTCTTTGCTTTCTTAACTGATATATTCTCTACAACAATAAGTAATAAAAGTTTTCTCAATTGTTTGCCGATACGATCCATCGATAGCCAGCGGAACAATCGAGTGGCGTGACAACACTAGCTTATCGGCGGTAGTGGCAACTATTGTTTTAAATCTGATACGCGTATACCAGGAATGTTTTCATTTTAATTATGTTTTCAACCTACTCGCTGAGGTCGTCGGGAGACTGATATTAACAAAAATAATAATAAGTACATATACTAGCTATCAAGAATAATTACTAATGACCTTCTCAATTACTGCAGTTTTTATCGACCTGGTTAGTGATGATAATAGCTCGTTTTTGTTATAATAATTTACTGGTCTTTGCCGTCAATTTCACTCGCATATTAGATTAAATTCCCATGGGAATTTCCAAAAATTACACCGTTCACTTTATTCACTTTGTACGAACATCGGTGCAAAATTTGAAGTCTATAGCTTGATTAGCTTGACTCAACGGTTGAATTTTTTGAATTTTATTTTACATACGGAAATCCTGATTTTTGTGGTTAATTTTGCGGTTTTCCCGTTAAAAATTATTTTACTTTCAATAATACAGTAACTAGAGCACATTGAAATAACCATAAAATAAATTTGGGGCCGGGGATAGAACCCCAGTTCGTTCTTCGTCAATCCGTCACGCTGTGCTAAACCACTACACATGATTAAAAGTAAAATCATTGCAAGTCACTGGAATATAATACCACAATTTAGTTCTTAATTGCTAATGGGCTTAAAACTTGCGTATTCGGTATCGGAGGTACGGAACCCTTCATGTACTAAGACCGACTCGCACTTGACCGGTTTTTATTTACTAGCTGTCAAACACTTTGTCAAATACGATTCCCCATAGATTTTGTATGAAAATAGACTTTACAGGAGTGTTCAGTCAAACCAGCCCATCTGCAAAAATACTCCGGATTAATTTTAAACACCTTGTAATAAAAATTAACTACATAGCATAGCGTACGGTTGTGGTACACACTCTAAAGATGAGCTCTGGTTGAGGTCGAAACGCGTCAGTGCAGTTTAGTGGTGGCGATAGTTGGGTTTGTGTGATTTATGAGTGTTCGTACAGTGTGGAGGTGGAGGAACTGCATGAACACGCATTTCTTGCATAAACGTAACTATCGTAAGGTCGCGGGTGAGCAAAGTAATTGTTTCAGTTCATTAATATGGACCTCCGCAAAGTGACGCCTGATTCAATAAATTATAAAAATTAACTTATAGTCATGTTCTAGTTACATGGCGTAATTTCAAGGCTTGACCTTTACTGGTGACCTGCCCTTGGCTTAAACCTTTAAGTAACCAGGTCGCTTGTAAAACACCTTTAGTTGTGGAATAAGTACCTATAAAGTAAGCTCTTACTTTCGCATTTGAATCTGCGAGTGAGGGTTGGGCTTTTTTATGAAACAGCCAAGGACCTGAGGGCCTCATTAGGCTTTGAAAGCTTTTAAGTCTCGTACGGCACGCTTGTAACAGTACGGTAACACACTTGGTAACTCATTATCAATAGATATCTATGTAGAAGCGATTGTATTCTAAAATTAAAGTCAATACACTTTGGGACTTGGTCAATTGGTGTGAATTGTCCCGTGATATTTATTTATTTACTAGCTGTTGCCTGCGACTCCGTTCGCAAAGAATAGGGGTATAAAAAATAGCCTTTGACCTATTATTCTCAGACCTACCAGATATAGAGGAAAAAATTAGATATAAATCGTTCAAGCCGATTCGGAGGAGTTCGATAACAAACACCGTGACACGAGATTTTTATACAGCGTGTATTTTTGATACAACCACAAACTTTACAAGTTCTTAGTATAGGCCCTAATGATTATGTTTTTCTATAAAATTATTAAAAATTCAAGATTTTTTTCCTTACAAAATAGTTCAGCGCGCAATTTATCTCATTTTTATTCGCACGTCACAACTGTCACAAGTGATAACTTTAATCTAACACACGTTAGCCAAGTGTCAAATAAGGGTACGCAATACATTGCTGCTCGAAATTTTTTTTTAAATTAATTACGCTCTGGTAGTTAACACTAAATTAACAATTTGTCTTAATATCGGTTCATAGCACTAAAATCTACTTCTGGTTACAGTTTGTGGTTGTATCAAAAATACACGCTGTATATTAGATTTATATATTTATTATTGAGCCCTCAGTGCGCGAGTCGGACTCGCACTTAGCCGGTTTTCCCGTTAAATGTCTATTCTCGTCTCTTTAATACATACACATACATACATAGGTACAATCACGCCTCCTTCCCAGCAAAGGGATAGGCAGAGACTATTTGTTTCCACCTGCTACGATCCCGACATAAGTAATAATAATAATAATAAAAATGTTTATTGTACTCAAAAACAAGTGTTACAAGTAACATAGGCTTAAGTTTGTACAAACAATATATTAAATAAGCGGTCGAGCTTTCGACCCCTAAACTAGGTTTGGACCCGTGCCTTAGGGGCGAATATCTTTCGCTTCCACAACGCTCATTAGTCTTTGCATACATGCTCGCCGGTTTCGGATACTCTCGACCACTTTTATAAACTTGATAAAGGCATAACTTACCTATGTAAAACACATATAACACACGCCATATACGATTCGTTTCTCAACCAGCCGCTATTTCCTCGTCAAACGGCGATGACTGTATTTTAAATATAGATGTTACGATGCGTTGAAGGAGTTTTTAGTATTCTATGGCGAATTTTACGTTCGCGTGCTAAGAGAAGCGCTTGCATGCTAATTGGGTGTGCTATATGCTTAATGCTATGTGTTATTGTGCTACCTTAAGGTTGATACGTTTAATTATACATTTAGGCCGCTGAACTAGATAAAGTATGAAGAAAACAGTACGAGCTACCGTTTTAGGCAGCCTATTATACACCGTGAAATTTTAGTGGTTGTTTTCCCGAAACGAGGTGATTTAGTTTCGATTGTACAATCGATTTATAATTACTATTTTGACTAGAGTCAAAAATCCAATTGTGAAAAACGAAAGTCGAAAATGACCGCAAACCAATAGTAACGCTTCGTTGGTACAAGTAGAGTACGATCGTGCGATAGGTTATGTACTACCAACGAAGCGTTACTATTGGTTTGCGGTCATTTTCGACTTTCGTTTTTCACAATTGGATTTTTGACTCTAGTCAAAATAGTAATTATAAATCGATTGTACAATCGAAACTAAATCACCTCGTTTCGGGAAAACAACCACTAAAATTTCACGGTGTACATAATATGCATAATTATTATATTTCAAAGGAGGATGGGAATATTTGTATGGACTCTAGTCTAGGGAACAATAACGAAACGAAAAGCCATATATCATTTGGAAAGATTTTTCATATTCTACAACTTTATGTATGGCGGGAAATCTCGAATCGCTGTGTAAATAAAAGGTCACCATCATAATCATCCCAGCCTATACACCGTGAAATTTTAGTGGTTGTTTTCCCGAAACGAGGTGATTTAGTATCGATTGTACAATCGATTTATAATTACTATTTTGACTAGAGTCAAAAATCCAATTGTGAAAAACGAAAGTCGAAAATGACCGCAAACCAATAGTAACGCTTCGTTGGTAGTACATAACCTATCGCACGATCGTACTCTACTTGTACCAACGAAGCGTTACTATTGGTTTGCGGTCATTTTCGACTTTCGTTTTTCACAATTGGATTTTTGACTCTAGTCAAAATAGTAATTATAAATCGATTGTACAATCGAAACTAAATCACCTCGTTTCGGGAAAACAACCACTAAAATTTCACGGTGTATAGTCCCACTGCAGGGCCTTTTTAAATAAAAGGTATGGCAAGATAAAAAAACATATGAAAACGCATAAAAAACAAAATCAATTCATGATACAAAATCATCGCCAGTTACAAAACCTACATAGTTAATCTTAATCAGTACCTCTACCATGAGTTTACACTAGTTTACGTGACTGTACTCGCTAGCGACGGCGTAAATTATTTGTATGGAGAATTGTACAGCGTCTCTAGCGGTCACTTACGGAAGTACAATTCTCCATACAAATCATTTACGCCGTCGCTAGCGAGTACGGTCACTGTGAACTAGTGTAAACTCATGGTAGAGGTACTGTGTACAGCGGTACAGGAACATAGTATCAAAAAACCTACATAATTGTTTCAACTCAAACTTTTACTCAGCGATAACTGTTTTCACACAAAGATTTGGGACTGCCTGCCATAGTACAAAAATACAAATACAAATACAAAAATATTTATTTGCTTATTAAATTCACAAGTGTACAGAGTAAATATTCCTGACGTACCCCAAACTAGGCTGAGCCTGTATCTTGGGACCCTGGAGTGCAAGATGTGAAACAGTAGGAATAATTTAAAAAAATAATACAAAAAATAAAATAAAATTAAACAGAGTAAAAACAAATTTTAGTCCAGAGAAATATAAATTACGCAAAAGAAAGCTAAGGCAAGCGCATGCGCCAGGTGGTTTGAGTGTGTGTGAGTGTGTGTGTGTGTGTGTATAGTAAAAGTTTTAGAATTTAGAATAAGCTATATCCAGTGACATATCGCTTTGTTTTTATTGGTCATATAGGCCAATTTGCCCACCCTCCTTTGTCATGATGAACTTTTCAGTAAAGGAAAATATCGTAAGGGAGCAGTGCAATAATATGTGGTGATTGTCTCTGTTCACACCGGGTCCACGTGGGGATTCCAGCTCCCTCGTTTTCCCTCGTATATGCAGGGTATCCCAAAACTCAATGTGACTTATTTATTAAATACCTGGCGAGAGGTAAATTTATACCAGTTCTATAAAAAAGAAGAAAAAACCATGTCACATAGCGTATATTTCTACATGTATCCAATTGATGTATCCAACATTCGCTGTTTTGAACAATAAGACCGTCTATTGTCTGCCTGAATTTTTATTTTGTGTACTATTTTTGGTGTTCAATTTAGAATAACTAGCTGACCCTGTAAACGTTGTTTTACCATATTAGGGGCATAAAAAATAGCTTACGACCTATTCTCAGACCTACCGAGTATAGAGAAAAAAGTTTCATAGAAATCGGTCAAGCCGTTTCGGAGGAGTTCGATAACAAACATCGTGACACGTTTCAAAACGTTCACTTTTCACGTTTTTCCAAAATATCTAATACTACAAGTGATATGTCATGTGACTATTATCGCTACTATGGTATGTACATAGATTTTTTTTTCTTATTTTTCCTAAACCGGTATAAGAATTTGCCACACTGGATGCGTTCTGCGGTCGCGGTCAGGTCAAATTGAACGCAGCCCGCATTATGTATGAACAACAATCACCAATCAACAATCTGACCGCGCGGTCCGCACGGTCAGATCGCATATCTATACAAAATATATAGAGACCGACAATGTTGTTCATACATAATGCGGGCTGCGTTCAGTTTGACCTGACCGCGACCGCAGAACCCATCCAGTGTGGAAAATCCTTTAAGGCCTCCCGCCCGGTACCAGGGCCCAATTGCATAACAAAGTACAACTTATATTACAAGCGGAACTCCCTTACTAGTTAATATAACTGAAGCGAGAGCTCCGCTTGTAATATTAGTTGTACGTTGAGTTTTGGAACATCCTGTATACTATGACACATGAACGACTTTCTCATTTTTTTATATGATAGGGCAAACGAGCAGGTGAACCACCTGATGGAAAGCAATAATCGGCGCCCATTGACACCCACGTCACATCACAACATAAGTTGAGTTACGGATGCGTTGCCAGCCCTTTGAGAAAAGAGTAAGCTCGATTCTTGAAGACCTTGGTCACATATACAGGCTAGTCGCTGTGGCGGAATAGACGCTAAACGCGACGAGCTGAAGGCCAGACCACCTGTAGCCATAAAATATAACGTCGGAGGGGTGCTGACCTGTGGCGAGTGTAGCAGAACATTCGTTGCAAAAATCGGCTACGTCAGCCGCCTGAGAGCGCATCAGCGACGCTCTGAATTATAGAAAACTATCGCTGAGGCCAAATACGGCTAGGAGATGATGATGTACCACCTACCCAACTTCTAAACTATGTACAGTCAGCATCAAAAGTAGCTGGTCACTTTTGTACCTTGTCGCGGTACAGTTAGGTGCAAAACGTCATACTTGATTGACTATTGTGTTATTACGTCAAAGTACAAAAGTGACCGCTACTTTTGATGCTGACCGTACCAACCAAACTGGATACTCACCTGCAAAATCGAAGCCGCCAGCGCAGTCATAGCGACCAGCATGACATTCTGTCTCGCGTACTCGTGCAATGGTTTCCCACACCCCCTTTGGTAGAGGGCGCTGCAGTCGGAAGCATACGGCTTGTGCGAGGCGTCTAGCGGACCTTGGCCGCAGCAGGAGATCGGCATTTGTCCCGTAGACATGAAGTCTCCTGGGCCACTCACGCCGCAACATTCGAACTGGAAATGGAGATTGATTATAGAGACATCTAGTGGAAGAAAATGTAATACCCAACCAACATTTAGGCGTCAATTAGAGCTTGTTTTAGATCTTAACGAGATATAAAGGCTCTACAGCCGCAACACTTACAACTTTTGGCGACAAAAGAGCGTAGATAGCAAAATATATCACTTAGAGCTATACTACAGATTTATAGGGCGATTTATAAGGGTGAGTTTAAAGGTCAAAGACGTAGAGCAGCAATTTTCAACACTACAATACGAGCAAAGCATCTTGTGTTATAGCTTTAAGTGAATTTTACAACTATAAGATCTAAATAAGAAGTAAGCATTGACTACAACCTCCCAAAGAGCTATGCAAGCGATAATAATTCTGACCAAGAGCTAAAAGTTGCACAATAGTATTAATTACCGCTACCAGCTCTACAATGGTTCTCATAAAATCTTTTATAGACCCAAATGCTTAAAGAGATACAAAACTCTCTTATGGTACTTAAAGTCAAATACATTTTCGCTACCATAGAACTTCTAGTGTTTAATGTGACTTCTGTATAACTTTAGGTAGAGTAATAGAGCTGAATACCACTTCTGTACCTCTTATTCCCTAAATTCATTTGTCCACCATGTTTAGCTTACGAATTGATTTGACTAAGGATAGAAAAACAAAAGAAAACCCGGTTTAGTTGAAGTATTTTGCTTTATTGTGTTCTAATACTACGAACACGATACATAACAACTAGAATAGGCAACGTTTTATTCGATTATTACAAAAGTTTTATGTTACCCCATATCTAATAAATTTTTCTTTTCAGTAAATAGACAACAGACATCGGGCGCTTGAATAATTTGTTAAAAATACATATACTTATTCACAGTGTACTTTCTTTTGCAGTAAAAAGTAAACTTCTGTATTCACTAACTTTGAACTAAATTATTTTATTTCCACCTTTAGCTTCCATTGCACTTAATCCGCCATTCATTTGGATCCGACAATATAACCACATTCAATAATGACAGTAAATGTTGATGAAATAAATAAAAAATCCTTAGATGTTAAAAATGTTTAGCACCTGAGGCCGTTTGTATAGCCTTTGTGGATCTATACTAGAGCTCAAAGCTTTAAAAATCACCCATTTGCCACCCTCATATCACTTAAAGATAATAGTGAGCGACATTGTAGTTCTACTGCCGCTTAAAGAGTTAGGCATTCACCAATTTGCATCCCTCTTGGCAGTCAAAAAGTTAATAAGCGATATTTTACTCTATTGTACCACTGAAGGAGTTAATTTTCACCTATTTACCACATTTTTATCCCTTGTAGTTTTAGTTGTCGCTATTATAGCTCTCTTATTGCTTTATTATACCTCAGTAACTCCTCTTTACTGCCATTAAACAATCTAAAGTAATAAAAAAAGTGTGCCCAATTCGGGGGTATGGTAGAGTTACAGCGCGCTCTAACTCTTAATTCGAAACACTCATTTATAACTTTAGGATCTGGTTAGCACTCTTATAGATTTTCTTTAACTCTTGTCTTTAGCGCCTAATGTTAGTTGGGTACTCATTATGCTCCTTCGCAAAATAGTGAGGCCATGTCATGGAAAATAGCTAAATTTACGTTGAAACTATGCTTTTTCATGCGATTACAAACCTCATTAGCCGCCAAGCCTAAGCCTAAACCTCAGCCTAGGCTCTCAGAGCTCGTTACCTTATTAAAAGGCTAATATTTAAAGGCTTAAAAGTCCATGTTAAAATATGAAAACTCGAAAATATTTTAGCCTTCAAGCTTCATTAGGCTCGAAGGCTAAAATATTTTTGATGTGGTGTTTGTTTGGTTATTAAGACTTATTATAACTAATAAATATTGCTTCTTTGTCTGTTTTTATCGGATACATTTTGGCGAGTGTGGGCAGGAATTACATAATTTAATTCCTCCATTTTACCAACGCACATCCAGGCGGGGGGGGCATCTTCATCCTTATGTGGTTAGTATTCCAGTGGCCCGTACGAAGCGCTTCGCGTCATCCTTCCTAATGCGAACTGCTAAGGAATGGAATTCGCTCCCGTCGTCTGTATTTCCAGATAAATACAACCTAGAACCTAAGGTCTTCAGGTGAGATAGTGGTCAATCAAGGGTCAGTTTTGTAGCGACTACTAGCGCCATCTAGTCATCACATAAGAAACTAATTACTACAACCCTGCATCGCACTATCGAAGTTTCTCAACTTAGCTGCATAAATACAACATCTAACTTTCATCCATCGGACTTCGGGCCCGGGCATAACATCTGCCTGGTGAGAGATCTCTCTAATTGCGACTACCCCCAAAGTTTTCAAAACAGTGTTGTGTTACCCTCACCGTAGTATGCAGCTTGTCCCAACGCAGCGACTCAATCGAGTTGGTGTCCTTGTTGTCAACTGTGTACTGGAAGTATGACGTCATGGTGGACTTGATGTCCAGTTCCACGTTGTCCCAGACCACCATAGCCCAGACGAAGCAGGAGAACTCTATCACCACTACGATGATTACTAGGATGCCGGTCTGAAATAATAAACAATTTTTTGTCAGAAATATACCAGTATGGACAAGACTAATTATGGTCATTTTTTCCTCAAACCAAGTTTTAAGTAACGGACACTAAATTTTTAAACTATCAAAGTATCAACACTATGCTTATTGAAAAAAAACGGATCACTCACGTCTAAAAACAAGTTTAACTCGACATGCGCGTTTGGCAGCCGCCGTGACGTGTGGCTCCGGGAAGAAGGGCTATGGATTAGCCCGAAACAGTCGAGTGAAACTCGTTTTAAGACGTGAGTGATCCGTTTACTTTCACTACAAGTGATCTCACGGTAGTTTAATGTTTAAAGTATCAACACTATGCTAAGATAACTGATGGTCATAACTGGTAAAATTTATGAATGGAGGCTACAAGGCATTGCACTTTGCTGTCCATTACTGGGTACTAATTACTAATATGTTCGTCCATGATTGGTGCCATCACCATATGAGAACTAACAGACGGACTTGAAATTTGGCAGACATGTATCTTGAATGTCATTGCGATATACTTTCTTCTTCTTTGTCGTTTCACTCTTGGCAGAGTATACACAAATCGTGCTTTAACCGCGCCTAATCAAGACTTGGGCATAGCAACAATCCTTGTCGCGGTAATAAATCGTCTACGTGGTAAATCGGTAAAGATTTCTAATTTTTCACGAACATGCTATCAACGCAAATTTTTAGAGAAATGCGCATAGCAATGACAAGTATATCTACATCTAGGTTATTTGCATATAATGTCAAGGTAATATTTCAAGTGGTCGCAAGTGATAGCAAAAAAACCGAGTGATCACACCACTCACTTTCACATTATCGCCGTTTTATCATATCATACATAATCAAAAGTGTAAAGTTACAAACTTTAGTTAAAGAATCCTCCATTAGGTACTTAAATGAGTCATATGGGTAGTTGGGCGCAAACAATGCAAAAACCGGCCAATTGCGAGTCGGACTCGCGCACCGAGGGTACCATACTTTGTAGGTATGAAAATCCAGTATTAGCCGAACCCTGCGTTTAAGCAAAATGTACGCATTTTATTCTGTTTTTTAGTAAGTATTCGTTGTTATAGCGGCAACCGAAATACATCATCTGTGAAAATTTCAACTGTCTATGAGATATAAGCCTGGTGACAGACGGACGGACGGACGGAGGGACGGACGGACAGCGAAGTCTCAGTAATAGGTTCCCGTTTTTACCCTTTGGGTACGGAACCCTAAAAATGACATTGTGGCAGGTGATCTAAATTAATGCTTAAGACTGTTAAGTGCACACTATGACGTTATGAATATTGCAGCAATGTATCTCGTGTCATTTGCATTGCACTTCCGATCTCTCCCGCCCGATGAAGGTCGAGATTGTCGAGTGCTAAAGTGGAAGTAGGTAATCGTATTGTACCTCCACGCGTTTCTGAGAAAAACGATATTGATAGACGACATACGAATAGAATATAAGCACAACAAAGTGATTCTACAAAGGACCCGTATTTTTTTCATTTTAAGGTAGACTTAAAAAAAGATTAAAACCAGCTTACAATAGTAACGTGAATCTGATGCATTGAGGTAGCAGTTCTCCAGCCAATCCAGGCTATGGAGCAAGTTATGATAGCCATCATCAGAAGCAAGATAGCTGGATATTCGACGCTAACGCCGATGAAGTGCCGGTATATGAACAGTCTGTATAACAGCCATCCGCTGACTCCAAACAGCACTACCGCTGACATCTGTGGGCAGAGCGCGACATCACAAAGCTTCTTGCAAGTATAACCCAACTAAATTAAAAAGTATTACAATACGAAGCAAATGTATAGCACATCTCTATCTTTCCAAGGTAATTGCTATGACTACTAGCGCCACTGATAGTTTAATGTGTATTACTGTAAATTTTAATTGGTTTAATTAATTTAAAGGAAGACGTTTAGCGAGCTAATTCTTACAAGTAATGACTGAAGAAAGTGTGTCACTGCAATTGATCTCAAGATTAAACAATTGACCTTTACATAGTTTACGATATTACACAGAACAAGTTAAAAATTAATGATGAAAGAAGGGTTTTCCTATTGCCAAACTTTCGTTGGTATGACAACGATGCACTTAACTTGGAAGCGAAAAGTTTACTTCGTTTTCTATTACAACTTATGAATATTACTCACTGCGAATAACACATTGAAGATTAGCACAAGGTATTTCCAACAATTCGCTGAGACGGCCATTGTAAACAAAACTCGCTTTCACATGTCAAATATTGTTTGAAACTCGACTCATAACAAAGAGCCCGGTCGTTCCACCTCACGGATTTGTTTGTGAGTGTCGTTGTGTGCGTAAACCACGGAACGAGCGATGCAACGGAGCCGCACTACAGAATTAACCATTCGACATTTATCAAGAGTAATCAAGACAAATACCACAATCGTCATAAAGCAATGAAGTACCTAGGTACAAAAATCAAAAGACGTGCTCCATTGACGAATTTGGTCGAAAAACGTTCTCAGAAAGTAGTTTAATCATCGTAACTCTTATCGGCCGTCAAAATGATAAGGCTACATAAATACAGGTGTATAGTTAATCTAACCCAATTTCTGGTAAAGATAACCTACGGTTTACTATGAAAATGTTGAGTGGAAGAGCGATATTAATAGCGCTACGACATTTTCTATTTCCGTAGCACAGTTAGCCATCGTACTTTCGATACGTCACTCGAAATAGGAACCTAGCAAATTACATAATAAACCAGTTCAAGTTTGAACATTGCTCTGTACTTTCGATTAAGCACAATAACCAAATATACCTATCTCAGCTATTTACCTACTTATACTCGAAAACAAAATCATTCTCGTTAGTTATAATTAGTTTACTTCGAAAAATAATCAAAGATAATTAATAGTAATCACAGAGACACAAGTCTTTAACTAAAGCGTCGGGCAAAGCGTGCATTTTGATAGTCTCTATTATTTCTTCCATCTCCTGCCTAATATCCGAGCTGACAGGGCCGACCTGGTTCGCTGTACGGATCATGGTTCTAGCTTTATCCACGTCTCTCTCGTGCATCGCTAGAATAGCCAGAACCACCCAACCATCAGCCAGCAGAGGTTCAGACTTGACTGCAACCGCGGCCCAGCGTTCCGCCCAAGTATGCTCGCTTAGTAACGCGTAAATTCGCCCAATGAGGAGAGCTGAATAGGGTCCTGGAGCTATTTTGTGGCAACGTGCCGCTCTTTGCAAAGCCAGCTTGGGATGAACTTTGAAACTCGACAGAGCAGCTTGGTAAAGTAAGGCAGGACATTGCAATGCTCCAGCCCTTTCGGACTCCAGAAACGAAGCCTCGCAGACTCCATCCCAGCCGTTGATACAAGCTAAGCAGCTGGTCTGCATCTGAGATATCATCGCACTTGGACCAAATATTTTGACGCCTTGTTTAGTAACGTCCAACGCTTTTTCATATTGCCGCCTAAGTAAGTGAGATGCGGCACGAAGGTAATGAACATCAGGGCCGATTTTGGTTTTTGAAATTATACGCGCTCCTTTCGTTGCGCAGTCTGATTCAACGCATTTGAACAGCCTCTCGGCGAAATTATAGCACCTCAAGCAAAGGAAAAAAGCTGCGGCAATCAGTATTGGATTAAATGTCGCTATAACAGTTGGTATCCAGAAAGTTTCTTCTTCTCCGCTTGTCATGATCCACAGTTGGTAAAACTTTTTCCACTCTCTTGGTAGCTCATAAGACTTTCTCATTTTCTTTGCAGCTACAAACGCTGAGCATTCTTTGCCATTGAAATGATAGAATGCGTGTAACGCTGCCCAGCCTATTGCATTAGATGTTCCATCAGAATAGTCACCTTTTACAGCAATTCGTAAAGCAGCATCCGCAGCATCGCTTGCATCTGGACCTTTGTCAAATTCTTGGGCGCCAAATATCCACAGTAAGAATCTATTTCTTGGCTGAGCATTTAATGCTTCCAAAAGGTAACTTCTAGCTTCGCTATCATTTCTCGCTTCCAGACATGCTAAAGCCTTCGACAGAAGTGACCTGGGATGTCCAGTATTAGCCTCTAAATGGGTTTTGATGTGGTGGTCTGCTATTCTCGTGTCACCGGCTATCTTACAGCGAGACGCAGCGACGAGGGCGGGTGGTCGAGGTGGAGGAGGCTGTGGTGCAAATGACGCCGTCACAGCACGTCTAGTTGCAGCATGTTGGCCCGTTACCGTATCCTGCCATTCAACGTAGGAACAATCACCCGGTGGGAACTGCCTGAGCATCGTCCGTACGCGCATCAAAAGACGGTTTGCCGCTGTGCGCTTGATAGTCTGCCCCATGGGCACCGCACTTCGACACGCCATCGAACCGAGTTCTTTGTGTACAGCCAATGCCCCTCCATCCTTACGTATTTTCCTAACGTCCACAGCAGGATCTTCAGGAGGTGGGTCTACGTACAGTACATTACAAGGCGCTGTAGGCCCTTCAGGAAGCGGGAGCCGCATAGTTTCAAATAACCACGCTATTTTACATTTTGGCACAAGTGGTTCTACTAGATCAAATCTAATTACAACATAGGCGCAGTGTCCATGTTCATCTTTAATCAAATCCGTATCACGTGCACTGATTTTTGCGCTTACAGGTGGCAATTCCAGCAAGGGTTTTGTATTTTCTGGTAAATCGGCTTCATTGTAAAACAATAGCTTCGTGGATGTGCTCACACCAAACTGGCCGGGCTCTAATAAGACGCCGACGTCAAGAAATCCCATATAACGCCCACGCACATCGATTTTTCCTAATCTTGGAACTCCAGCTACTTCTATCAAGAGAGGAGTAGACAATCTATCACGAAGGAGTACAGGATCCACTAAAATTCTTTTCATGCAGTTCCAGTACACAGATGTACAGTTTGAGGTGGTTTGTGGCTGCAAATCTTCGGGTACAAATATATCCTCGCTTGGAACATTGAGTGCTGTATTCGCAGCATACCCACCAGTATTCGCAGTAGCCCAAACAACTTTAGTAGCAGTTTGCGTGCTTAAAGACATGCCAAAATTTATTGCTTGGGGTTCGTATACACCATCGAGTCCAACAGCGGCCATATAAACAGTTCCATCCCTAGCTTGAGGTAGGCAATGTCCAGATACCATTGTCATAAGAAGAGGGGCTTTGTACAGTGGCGTAACGCCACTTGAGCGCGCGGTGACCTCAACAGTGCAGCCTATGTTTATACCGGTTGTGATGGAAACTAATGGTACTGTAATATGTACTTCTTCTTCCCCAAGTACTAAAGGAAACAAGTCCACCGATGCTCCAGCGCGATTATCCGCATGTAGCAATGGGTCTGGATCTTTGGATCCCTTGCCAGCAATAGCACGGAGCAAAAAAATTAATGGATTATCCGCAACTATTAATTGAGAAGAAAGGTCGTGAAGATTTAATGCTAAGGCTTCACTTTCGAGTGTATACCCTTTCTGCCATTTACCGTCCAGAACAATTTGGCTGTTAAAAACTGCTAAAAAGAGACAATCAGTGTAACCTGGACTTTCAGCTTCGCCTTCCAGTACAAGAGTCAAGCTTACTAAACGAGGCGTGCATATGGTTTCGTCAGATGTTCCGTAAGTGCTTGACTTCGTGCTTGCCACATTGGATGGTGCTTTCGGCATTCTAAATTATACTTGGTTTGTTTTGTTTTCCTTTAAATCGCTATAGTTATTATTATTATTTCCCCTTAATGGCGGCCTTAAGAATCGCTACAGTTACGATCAATCATTCATTGACTCTGTTGTTACTGTCATTTTAAAGTTTCGAGGTTTCAAATTGAGTGAAATTTTGCTGTTGGAGATGGAGATGGAGCCACGGTGGGGCATATTTTACAAGCTTTTATTTATTTCATGTAGAAATGTGTCTACTTTGCATAGAACCAGTGATGGGCAATGGCATTTTTGTGTAGGTAGTTTATCTTAAACAGTAAAATACATTATTCATTTGGCGTTAACATATTAATGCGTTTATTACATGATCTTAAACAGTAAAAAAAATCTTTCTTCCAACTCTCTGAAAATGACAAGGACAGGTATTCCATACAACCACATTTTTTTTTATTTTTTTTGTAATCGCATAGGTAATTATTGTAAAAGGAATTCAAAAGAAATAATTGTTTTTGTGTTAGAAGTAAATGTTATTTCAATATCAGTGAAACAAGTCTTTAATAGAAGACTATTGTAAGCATGCTATGGGTACTGTATATTATAAGTAAGCTGTGAGCTTATCTCTAAGTAGTCTGTGACTGAGACTAATAAAATAAATACTTTCCCTTATCCCCATTTTAAGACAATTGCCCTAATATATCTTAAAAAAAGCTATTATTATTATAGGAGTCTCATAGACAACTTTACACTAGAACTTGCTGTGAACAATGAACGCAGCCATTAACATCCGACCCATAGATAGATCCGACCCGACGTGACGTCACTCACAAACGTCAATCAAAATGACGTTTACCTGATCATCCAATGTTTACACGTACATTTTATTTATTTAAAAAGTCTTTAAGTTGCGAAGGAACAAGTTTCTAAAACATGCAACAAAATGTATACCTTATTACATGGTTTTTATAAATATCTAGTTCAGAAAGACGAATACTGCGTGTTAATTTTAGGACTCGACAATGCAGGGAAAACGGTACTTTGTAGAGGATACATTATAAAATTCATGTTATTCATACAGTTAACATTCTAATAATTTTATGACAACTTTACTTAGATCAAGCTATCTTTTTCAGACCTACCTGGAGGCTACGAAAACAAAGTTTACGAAAAAGTACAAAGCTATGAACCCTAATAGGATTACTACAACAGTTGGACTGAATATAGGTAAAATTGACGTGGATGGAGTCAGATTGAGCTTTTGGGACTTGGGCGGCCAGGTGGAACTTCAGTCGCTGTGGGACAAAGTAAGCACAGTACCATTTCAACAATAGCTATCAGCAATCTTCATATGCATCAGCTGATGGATGACCTTTGCTTTTGAAAAAAAAAAAATAATACAACTTATTTCTGCTGATTGTATTTGAATTTTCATTCAGCCGACGTAATATTATGTATACAAAATTTCAAGTGGATGTGGTTTTTTTTTAATTATTTATTTACTCAAATAAAAACAAAAGAAGTACAGAAATACTTATCTCTATATACTTCTGCCAAACTGCATAGCAGTTAGTTAGCAGGAAGTGTAGAAAATAAAAAGTTAAAATTGAACTTTCCAATTTGACCCAAACTAACAGGCCAGTTCAATAAGCTTGTGAAATTCAATATATTATGATAGCCATAAAACAAATAGATAATTTAAAATGTTCCAGAGTTGTTATTATTTTGATCTGCATGCAAACAAAAATAAATAAATATGTAAATGGCAGTCTTGTATCAACTTTTTATAATTACATACTGGAGGAAACAAGAGAAATCCATTGCAACATTTTTTTTCTTTCAGTACTTTGCTGAATGTCATGCAGTGATCTATATTGTAGATTCATCAGACAGAGAAAGAATATCAGAATCCAAGGAAACCTTTGGTCAGTATCAATCATTAACTGGTTTATTTAAATATTAGGAATTTGCAGTAATCCAGCCCTAAAATCTAGACCTATGCATCCACTAGGTCAATGGATCTTAACCGGTAGTCCGCGGACCACTGGTGGTCCCTGGAAGCATCCCAAGCGGTCCGCGAAGCCATCCCAATAAATAAATGATGTCTCTTTATTTATTTACACTTAGATAATGTATATTACCTCAAAACCAATAAACCAACTAGGTGGTCCGGGGGCCATCCATAAATTACGTCACATCAATTTCGATCAATTTGGACCCCTCCCTCCCCTTGTCACACTTATTACTATGAAAATCGCCATTATTTTGTTCTAGTGTCACAGAGCGCTTGACCCCCCCCCTCTCCCTAAATGTGTGACATAATTTATAGATGGCCCCCGCAACAAGACAGAAATTTTGACAAATGGTCCCTCATGTCTTAAAGGTTAAGAACCACTGCACTAGATAGTGAACACATAGGTCTTCACTAAAGATTTGATTTCCACACCTCAAATAGACTAACATAGCCTTTGATGATACATAACATTTTGTCCTTTTTTTTATATAATTTATTGAATCAGGCGTTACTTTGCGGAGGTCCATATTAATGAACTAAAACAATTACTTTGCTCACCCGCGACCTTACAATAGTTACGTTTATGCAAGAAATGTGCGTTCATGCAGTTCCTCCACCTCCACACTGTACGAACACACACAAATCACATAAACCCAACCATCACCACCACCAAGCTACACTGACGCGTTTCGAACTCAACCAGAGCTCATCTTCAGAGTTACCACAACCGTATGCTATGCTACCAAATGTTAAACTGTACAGTGTGGAGGTGGAGGAACTGCATGAACGCACATTTCTTGCATAAACGTAACTATTGTAAGGTCGCGGGTGAGCAAAGTAATTGTTTTAGTTCTTTTTTTATATTACAATACTAGCTGTTGCCCCTGATTCCATCTGTAAAGAATTTACTGGAATTATGCAATTTTCTACAATAAAAACTATCCTTTACCCTTTTTAGGGTCTCAAACAAACTCCATATCAAATTTCATTTAAATTAGTTCAGTGTTTATTGATTTCCTATCCAAACTTCCACCCCCATTTCACCCTCTTGAAAGTCCTTTCCCAGGACTTTATCTCTACACCAAACTTCAGCTAAATCGGTTCTGCGGTTTAGGCGTGAAGAGGTAACAGACAGACAGATACACTTTGCATTTATTTATAACTTAGGTTTTGCCCGCAACTCCGATTGCAAAGAATTAGGTTTTCGCTATCCTGCGGGAACTATGTAGCTTTCCGGGATGAAAGCTATCCCATGTCCTTTCCCGGGACTGAAACTATCTTTAGACCAAATCACATCTAAATTGGTTCAGCGGTTATTGATTTCCCCTACAAATTTTCACCCCTCTTTTAACCCCCTTAAAGGATGATTTCTGGGATAAACAGTATGCTATGTCCTTTCCCGGGATTCAAACTAACATTGTACCAAATTTCATCTAAATCTGCTCAATGGCTTAAGCGTGGAGAGGTAACAGGCAGACACACTTTTGCATTTATAATATTAGTTTCATCAAAACAGTTCAGCAGCTTAAACGTTATGAATATGTACATATAACTGTTAAACAGTCACTCTGTGGTCTATTTATATCACAGCACAGCAAACAATACATTAAATTCAATTCTATTTATATTGCAGACCGGATGATAGCATCGGAGCAGTTGTCAGGAGTACCCCTACTCGTGCTGGCAAACAAACAAGACATTCCAGATTGTATGGGGGTGCACACAGTGAAGCCGATATTCAACCAGAACGCACACCTGATCGGGGCGAGGGACATCATGCTCATGGCCACTTCTGCGTTGACTGGGTATTTAATAATAAAGCACGTTATTCTGAAATTAGTTTGGAGCGCGCGCAGACAGAGAGCGGTCTTGAAGTTCCGAGTTCCGCGTTCAGAGTTCTGTGTTTTGACCGCTCGAGAGGTCCAGTCGCCTGCTGTGTGCGTTATCGTAAGAGACTCAGTACATTCGAAAGAACGCAGAACTCTGAACTCGGAACTCCAGACCGCTCTCTGTCTGCGCGCGCTCTTAACCTTTTCACTGCTTTGTGCTTCTCCAATTTTAACCCAGTCATCTTGAATTCATCTTACTTTCTGATTTTTTTTATATATGAAAGGGGGAAAACGAGCGTGCGGGTCACCTGATGGGACGCAATCACCGCCGCCCATGGACACCCGCAACATTAAGGGTGTCACAGGTGCGTTGCCGGCCCTTTGAGAGATAGATAGTGCCGTTTTTTAAAGACCTCCAAGCTGTATAGCTCCGGGAATGCTGTCCTAGGAAGCTGGTTCCATTACTTTGTTGTGCGTGGGAAAAAGTACCGTTTCTCCATTTTCTTTTCCCATATCTAGGGTACTATTCGGTTTTTGCCTTAGTCTATTTCCCTTTCGTATCTCACCACTTTAGCTAAGTACTATATTTCTTTTTTTTTAGCAATAGAAAGAAGGTATGCGATCTTGTTGTGTCTTTTTAATCTTTTTATTGAAAGTCACTTTTGGAAATAAGTCACAGCAAATACGTAACAATTAGCAAGGACATAATCGCCATTTACATTGTTTTAGTTTCATAAGTAATATACATAGACTCGTAGTTACTATTTTTTGAAAGCGTTTTTCAATAAAAAAGACTTGTCAGGATTGTTTACCCTTTTTCAAATGCTAAAAAAAACGAAGTCTAGGTATGGTCAGCTGCAGAGAAAATACCCCCTGGTGTGGTTACCGCCGCTTCAGGGTACCTTTTCGCTGCAGCTAACTGTACCTATAGTTAACAGCTGCTGTAAAGTAAATCCTGACAGCACAACTATTGAGTTTCTGAATATTGATGATGTAACCACAGGAAAATAAATGCTATCAAGGATGATATAGACTGGATTGGCAGTCGCCATAGTACGGATCGGCCGCAGTTTTTGTAGTTCGATTATTAAATCTAGATGGCGCTGAAATATAGCCAGAGGCTTTGAAGGCAAAACAATAAGACTACAGATGTTTCATATTACTACAAATGTATTTTTTTTTTTTTATTTTTTTTTTTTTTTTATGATATAGGGGGCAAACGAGCAGACGGATTATGTATTATTATGCATTGAAAAATAATACATTTGTAGTAATATGAAACATCTGTAGTCTTATTGTTTTGCCTTCAAAGCCTCTGGCTATATTTCAGCGCCATCTAGATTTAATAATCGAACTACAAAAACCGCGGCCGATCCGTACTATGGCGACTGCCAATCCAGTCTATATCATCCTTGATGATATTCATACTTGTTGCATTTGACAGAAAAGTAAGTATAGCATTTTTTTCCTATGGTCACATTGTCAATATTCAAAAACTTCATGGTTGTGCAATGTGTAAATTGGCTTCATAACAACCAATAAATAATATTAAAAATTTACAAGTATGTCTCCATCAAAAGTATCAATGATTTTTGCATTCACTATCAGTTTTTATGTTGCCCTTGTTTATTATGAAGATTAGGTTTCCCCCTCCAGTCAGAAGTAATCTAATGGCTAATTAATTTATAAATAATTGACTCATACATAGAATAAAAGTTTTCCTGCCTTTCGACCTTAATTAGTCATCAAACAAGGAAAAGTTGGCACCATAAAATGCATATAAAAGTTAATTGATTGATTTAAATGTTGCTTTGCAGAGGCCTATATAATTATATCTATGAAGCTTTTACCTAGTACTCAGCGCATGTAAGACACCTATGTCTGTGCAACACATACATAAGTGTTTTCAAACCTACCCTTTACTACCATATAAATCAGCATTACAGCATATAGACACAATTATTTCGATCGCAACAAAGACAACGCATTTCAAACTCCGAGTTTATTCTCAAAGCGCGTTAGCTTCTTTTATGTGGTTTTGGTGATATTTGTTGATTTATGTGGAAGTGCAGTAGGTAGGGTTCTACATGAAAACGCATACGTGTCGCGCAGGCGCAGCTGTCTTACACATGTGGTTACGAAGTAACAAGGTAAAATTTTGCATAAAAAAATAACATTATCTGCACTCATTTATTTCGATGCATATACCAAACTTAGAGCCCCCGCGCATTAGGCGGCCAGGTCGCGCGGCCAGGTCGCTGCGGCCAACTAATTCTTCCGTGACATATGCAAGCGCGCGCACCAGGCGACCAGCGGCCAGCGGAAACATCGCGACTCGACACGCGACCAGTTGGCCCCGCGACCAACGAGATCCACCAATTTCGTTCAATTTGATCGGTGTGCGCGCACTGGTCGCAGCGGCCACACGCGTTTTGTGCATACAGAATGATGGCGTTCGATACGAAGCGATTCATTATCGAAATTCAAAACAGAGAAGCTCTATAGAATCAGTCGTCGGATGATTATTCGAATAAAAATTGAAAAAGGCGATTCTGGTTGGAGCTGACTGATATATTTGATAACTTGATGCACTCCCGAAATGGGCTGAATCCAGTAATATGTGGTTTTAGTATATTCAAGATCTCGTAAAAAGTTTTTTAGACATTCTCATAATTATATAGTTAGTTAAAAAATTTATCTTCATATTGCAATACGTCTGGAAAGTATGTACCTATGATATATTCCTTTTGTAAGCCTATTCCCTAACAATGGGTGAATCCAAAATATGTTTTTTTCTATTTTTCTTTCGCTTTTGTAATAATAAAATCAGCGCAACAATAATTCCTTCTTCGACGTCCATTTTGGAACACGATGTGAACTCAATTGACAAAATGTGGTCGCTATGTTGGTCGCAGGTGAATCGCAACTACCGCGGTCAGTCGCGCGACCTGGTCGCCCAATGCGCGGGAGGCCTTACGTAGCATACGAGGGGCGTTCAATATAAAGTGAGAATGAGATGCAAACTCTTTTAATATTACGAAATTAAATACTGGCCGGTAAAGCTAATCTATCTAGCTGATTGCTATGAAAAAAAAAACTAACTGTCTTTTGTTTAAAAAAATATACGGTAATTTCTTTGCAATGCTATTGAGTACGTTAGCGAAAATGGAGAAAATTGAACTGCGCGCCGTTATCAAATACTTGTATTTGAAAAATTTTTCTACGGACCAAGTCAATTTGGATTTGCGGGACACTTTAGGGTCTAATGCTCCTCCGGATTCGACAGTCGCACGTTGGTGCGCCGAATTTAGACGTGGAAGAACAACGACAATGGACGGCCCCCGCTCCGGACGCCCTACTACAGCAGTAACTGAAGAAATTGTGAAAAAAGTCGAAAACTCAGTTTTGGCGGATCGTCGTGTCACAGTTCGTTTTATTGCTGAAAATGTAAAGATTTCAACGGGGAGCGTGCATAATATTTTACATGAACGCTTGGGTATGAAAAAGGTATCTGCGCGTTGGGTACCAAGAATGCTTACTGACACGCAAAAACAAACTAGACTAGAGATTTGTCAAGAAGCTATGAGCCTGATGCAGCAAGACCGGGAACTTTTTTTGGCGCGACTTATAACAATGGACGAAACATGGCTCCATCATTACGACCCTGAAACGAAACTGCAGTCTATGACATGGAAAAGGCCATCATCTCCAACTCCGAAGAAATTCAAGGTGAGCCCATCTGCCGGTAAGGTCATGGGCTCTGTTTTTTGGGATGGTAAAGGGGTATTAATGATTGAGTATCTCGAGCATGGAACCACTATTACGGGCACTTTATACGCCAAACAAATAGCAACATTGCGCAATGAGATCCGCGAAAAACGGCGAGGTAAACTCTCGAAAGTTGTGCTGTTCCACCAGGACAATACCCCGGCACACAAGTCCGCCGTTGCAATGGCTGCAATTCGTGATGCTGGGTTCGATATCCTTAAGCATCCTCCGTATTCACCAGATCTCGCTCCCAATGATTTCTACCTATTTCCGAGATTGAAACAATACCTAAGAGGCCAGAAATTTGAAGACGACGACGCGGTAGTCGCTGCAGTACAAGATTTTTTAAGTACTCAAGATGAGACCTTTTTTAAAAATGGAATTTTAAGTTTAGAAAAAAGATATACTAAGTGTATTATGCTAAAAGGTGACTATGTCGAAAAATAAAATGACATTTAGTAAAAGTTGTTTATAACATACTCATTCTCACTTTTTATTGAACGCCCCTAGTATGTAAATTAGATTCCTCCAATTATTGAGAACACAAGGTTTCGACGCTTTCGAGCAAATATTTGCTATGTAAACAGTTCACAGGTAAAATGGAGCTAAAGATAATGGTAATGTGCGGTTGTTGCAGTGACGGCGTCGACGAGGGCATTCGGTGGCTTGTGGACTGCATCAAGAGGAACAGCACCGAGCGGCTGCCTCGCAACCACGACGAAAACTTATGAAACCAATGCGACACCTCCGCCATAAAATATCACGGCTGATATACAATGAATAATAATGAGTTTTCCTATTAAGATAACGATGCGACGCGATCCATTGTTTTGTACATACATATTGACATTGTAAGAATAAAAGTTTAACTGAACGGTGACTGTATTGCTATTGCTGTCCTTTTTTAGTGATAAGTGTACCTTTGATAAGAGATAATGTAATTACTAGATATTTGTGGGGTATCTACTACCTGCACCTGATAAAACACTTTGATAACAGTACAGTTTGCACTGTTGTGGAATTGTGTAGTGTTTGTGAAATGTTAGGTTTTTAGTGTGTATTTGTGTCCGAAATTCCAAATAAATATGGCATACCCTATGTATGAAGTTGATTGGAGTGTGCTGCCGCCAGAACAGAACAGAAGGTAGGTACTTATTTGCATGACCTTACTAGTAAAAGAATAGGCGACGTAAAAAGTCGGGCATAAGTACGATAATCCTTTGTCTAATGACATGAAAAACTATAGCGAAAAAAGTAATATCGGAAAATATCTTTTATTTCCTGAAAACTTTTCCCTTTCCACGTTGCGCTACTTTTCACAGTAGTCAAATCAAGATTTAATAAAACAAATTTAGTTTTTCTAACGACTTGCATTACATTTTATCTTAAATTTTTAATTTAAATTATATTCACTAGCAAATAATAAAAATATATATAAATAAAAAATACAAGGGACTTAATATGACCACAATTTGAGGAACGTCATGCGACGAGTCACGGCAGCCATGTTGAATTTTGTACAACGCACAGGGAAATGTCAGCTGGCGATAGCCGTAATATTCTGACTTATTTCTGAAACTGTGATAAACAATTCAGCGGAAAAAATACGACAAATATTATCTCCTGTGTACTAAACATATGACCTATGTAGTTATAATGGCTTCGTTTTAATTAAAGGTGAAATTATGACAGAAGTGAATCAAAGGTGGCATGCGATTTCTCTCTTACATTTTTATGGTTTGTGACGGATAAAATGCTTATAAACTTGATTTTATACTTGTAAATTATTCCTTAGTTTCCTTGGTTTCGATGTAAGAGTGTTCAAGTGATAACTTCGGGTTCAAGTGTGTTTATTATCTATCCCCAAAATAAGTTGCATCCGTCAGTGCATCTTTTCTCCATATTTTGTGATCTCCGAGAAAAATCCGAGTGATATCGTCATCTATAGTAAAGCCTACAACATGAACGGCGCGGAATCCGGGTAATTATTTTACAATTTATGTCCAACTTGTTGTTTGAATTTAAGTCCAATTGGTTACTTACCATAATTCTACTGATTCTCTGTTCTCCTTTTACTATGTATAGTTTTATGATGTTTTTCGGAACCTAAAAAAAAGTGAAGGCACACGTGAAGAACTAAAGATACTGAAAAAATAAATAAACAAATCTATACACAAATTCTAAGGTTACTGAAAAAGACCTAAAAATACTTTGTTATTCTTCATAATAAGTTGCTCTTCTTATTAGAAAATATCTTCATTCTTTTTACCATTTCATAACATTGTCCTGAAAAATTAATAGAAAGAGTTAATCAATTCTTCATGAGTATAACTGGCCACATATGGACCCTTTTCAGTTAATGCTTTCACCTTTTTTTTTATTATTGTGTCTGACTGCTCAAAACAATAATGTGATAATTCAAGGCCATGGCGCCAACTTTACAGAATAGTCAATACTATAAACAAGCATAACAAAAACAGCTAAATGATCTTTCTTCTCTGTAGCACACTCTTTCATTCATTAAATCAAGAGGGTGTAAAAAGAGTTAAAGATAATTGAATACAAGCTTTTTTTGTTGATTATAGGTACATGTATTGTCATCCAAATCACTTCTATGATACAATAAATTTCAAGTTAATCCAACCACTGGTGGTGGAATTCAACCTGCTTGATTTGACCTAAACATACAAAAAAGTTGAGGAAAAAGGGCACGGCCTTACCATCCTTTTCTCAAAACCTCAGGCTATTTGCAACCTCCTTTAATTTTGTGCTGGCTACAGCTAGAACGCTGAATTTTCAGTTACATGTAGGGCATAATGAGATTTAGACATATTCTCAATAACATTCAATTTTAACTGCTAGTTTCAGAACTATTGGACGTCAAATATTACAATTTAATTTAAATCTTGCTAATAATAATATGGGCCCTATATTGGGCTCTGAGTATCAAAATATACTAGCTGGTACTTGCAACATTGTCCGTGGTAGTCATTGATGCTCCGCTCCTATTGGTTGTAGCGTGATGTTATATAGCTTATAGCCTTCCTCGATAAATGGACTATTCAACTCAAAAAGAATTTTTCTATTTGAATCAGTAGAACCAACCAAACAAACAAAACTCTTTGGCTTTACAATATTAGTATAGATGGTAATACTGATGCTAATTGTAATTAGTGTGATCATCACACACTAATTAATGTTTTATGTCCTTTGCTTCATGTTAAACTTCATGAAATTAGGATATATCATTTGTGCACAAACATACACAATATTTAATAATAAAGAAATTTTATTTTAAATTCATATAGCAGTTTATCTGCCTGGGACACTTGAATTAACAGGTAATGGACCATAAACTTATATCAATTTAAAATGTCCAAGTGCCTGCAGTTAGTCTAATATAGGTGTTATTGATCCCAATTGTCCACAGTGTCATCCATTAGTAACCAATTCCAACCTAAAGGTCAGAATATCAGTGGTGTCACCCTCATCTATGCTATGATAGTGTTACCTATATTTTCCATAGATATCTGATAAGTGGAAGCTGGAATTCTCGTGGCACTTTTGAGGCTGTCATAGGGACTTCTCATTAATCAACTTCTGATACATTATATTGATACACCACAATATATTAAAGAAGATTAAAAGTAGATGTGGTCTCGCCGGAAGACCAGCGCTGGCTCCACCTCAGGAGTCCGCATTTATGCTGAGGCGGGACCTTTTTCACACATAATTTAATGTTTTATTTTTATTTTATTATATTTTGCAATTTTATGTGTATTGTGTGTGGAATAAACTTTTTTCATTTCATTTCATGTAAACAACAGGCGTTTCTAAAACTAAAGAGAGATCTCTTTCAGATAACTTTTGAGCGTTATAAGGAATGATACAATATTATTATGTATATTCAGCTCAAGAATTCCTCAGTCTAAATCTAACATAGTATTCATGCATATTAAATGCAATTTGAATGTAATTCTGGAATAGGTGTGAACAGAGGCCAACCCAACAACCAATTGCCAATACTTGTTTTTTTTTAATTTAATTGCTTATACATGTGTCAACTCATTGATACAATTCTAGATACTATTAAACTTGCATAATATAAATGGGCCTTTAGGGTTTAAATTATCAGATTTTATTGTCATTCATTCTGAATCGACAAATTTAGTGTTGTACTGTAAGCACACCCCATAAAACCATAGTAAATGAAAAAAGATATAAGTACTTACTCCTGTGTTAAAAAAAGTTGAAAGCTTTATCTTTTAACAAATAGATTCTTAAACCGAGTAAAATACGCCTTGCTAAGCCAGCAAGGGTGAAAGCCAAAGAAAAAAAATAGAAATTGAATAAATTTACTTTTTAACTTAACTACTTTTTTCTTCACAGGTTCAACCCGGCGTTTAATATTGCCACTATAAAGCAAGTGGTTAATGAGGCAATAGAAAGAGGTGAGTTTACCACTAATATTTTCTTTTTAAATTATGTAGTTAACTTTGATATTATTCACTAGTTTCACTAAATAATAAATAATTCAATAAATAGGAATAATAACAAAAAAAAATTTTTAAACTTTATTTCAAATAATATCAAAAGAAAACTTCAAATCTTAATTTAGTCAAAACCTTCATAATGAAAATGAAAGCTTTCATATTATTTGCACCTATGTAACAGACAGTTGCTATACATATACATATCTAGATTATAAATTTAACTTAACTAAGATTTTTATATCTATGCCAGAGGTGGAACTGTGAAAAGTAGTTTTATAATATACTGAGAGACAAATGAACTACCAACACCAAATTGTGTACTTTCATAAAGCTTGAAAGTTGAAGTTTTTAAAACTATCCCTGAGCGCATTTTGTCAAATTTTACACATGCTAGCACAAGGGGTTGAAACTAGTTTTGTCCCAAGCTATGTTGCCGTAGAATAATGGCGCATCGAGTGACTATCTGAGTCGGAGCCTCTTTTATTATATTAACCTGGCGTGATATCCACAATGTTTACAAAAATAACCAAAAATATGGTTAATCATAGTAGGCTGTCATGACACTCAGAGTGAATGGACATAGACTGTTTTTTAAGAGTAGTCATACAACATCATCATAGAGTCGCACTTTATTGATTTTTTTTTTGATAAATCATAGTACATTTTTCATTTGTCAATGAACTTTAGGAGAGACCATTTTTAAGCCCCTTTCCGCTTTTAGGGGTATTTTTATAACACACTGTATTTGAGATTTTTTTTGTGCAAGGCAGTACCTAACATAGTTTTGTGTCAATATGTTCACCTAATATGTATGCTTCCACTAATGGAATTGGACGAATAAGTAGTTGTGGTAATTTGCACTGAATGAGTTTGGTAGTGTTAGTACACGTAAATAGAACTAACCTTACAATATGGCTTGTGTATAACTGATCAAGAACTCATATAACACCCAGGACTTAATCGCGACTATTTATATTGCTAAATTTATCGCCGCGGTTCGACCACAACGCAGTGGCCGTGGTAACAAAACGAAATTTAATTGAAAACAACATATAAGTTACTATATTTAAATTTAAATTACTGTGAGATACACACATATTATCGAAAAAATGTTCACGGATCACGGATCGTATTATGGTCGAAGTAATCCCGACACGTTTCGACCCTTCCGTGGTTCCTTATCAAGGTGATCTCGTACGAAAAGCCAAGCCAACCATTGGTGTTTTAACGCAAGTGACCCGTGTACCTTATTTGGATAATACTATATTTGCACTATATGAATTCATAGGTAGCTAAGTACACTAGAGTACAAACCAACCATAGCTTTTAAATTATTCACCAGTCAAGCGAAAATTGATCGTAACACATTAGATTAAAGTCCACTATCTAGGTATGAAATTTGTATAAAAGACGTCAACCATGTCCTATAAACCCACTAGGGCATGTTAAACAATAGACCAAGGCCGTCACTAAAATAAAGACGGAACATTATCAAAAGCTGGGGATCACTATGAAACAAACTTAACAATACCGTTAGCGAAAATCAGTTATACCCACACGGCCTCCTACGGAACTAACGATACAGCAACATCCCTAACTGTAGCAATTAAGTTTGTGACACCGTCACAGTATGAACTAGTAGGTAATCACCAAATTACCCGTCTAATTTGGCCTCCTACAAATGCGCTACCCATACGCATTTCCATCCCTATGCGGCGCGCTTGGGGGTGCGCAAATTAGGCGCTTTGTTTGTAGATTAGTTACTGGATTACACTATGGTATAGTATAGTTAAGCACGTATAGATGTTTCAATCTGGCCTGACCTCCCACGCTTGCCCTTTCTGCTTGGAACCTTTGGGAATACGGTCTAGCGTCAGTGAGTAAGGTAGTGGCATTAAAAATAAAAGTCCACTTGATTTTTGTCTGTGGTGTTGGAAAACCAAAGCAATCTAATCTAAATGAATAACACGCGTGCCAGTTAAAGGAATGCGTTTTCCCACTGTGAAAGACTGGGCTAGATAGTAGATAGTAAGTCGTGGCTTGTTATGCTATGCCAATCATCTAGTGTGCTAGAATTCATGTCCAGGACATCTAGGTTCTCCTGCCTTCACCCTTATGTGGTTAATATTCCATTGGTTCGCCTCATCTTTCCTAATACGAACTGCTAAGGAATGGAATACGCTCTCATCGTCTGTATTTCCATTTGGATACAACCTAGGGCTCTAGTGGCTCTAGTCTTTAAGGCTAGAGTGAATAGGCTGTTACAGAACCGGTGAGATACACCCTTAGCCTCATCTGCAGCTTCCATTGGGTGAGATAGATGAGGTTAATCACGGGTCATTTGCATGTAAAAAAGAAAAAGAGAGATATAAAATCTGCCGCGGCGTGAAGCGTCTATCCTAAGGAGTCTAGCGCCAATGTTCCACTCGCAAGATAGGCCGCAACTCTCTTTGCATATCAGTGGACAAGTACTGGGGGGCTACTGCGAAATTCGAAGTTCTTATCATTCCATCCCTTTCACTCTTCTGTTTGCTCAGTAACGAATCGTCTATAAAGCAAAATAACCACGATTCAGATGGTCTAATAAGCACATTTCCAATTATGTAAATTGTCCATTGTGTGAACATGCCTTAATCGTAAAATACCCAATTAGCATAAAGTGTATGTAGGGATACGACCAGATAGCAACACACCCTTAAAGCTGAACGCCAAAATCGCAGAACGTCCAAAAAATATAATGTCGCGTATTTCACGATGTTATGAGTTTTAATTGAATAGGTAGATTCTAAATTGATAATATGCCCGGCTACTTGAAACCCGAACACACTTTTTGGTTATTCTGCTACTCCAGCTAACTGCTTTCAATAAGATTTGACGATTTGCTTTTTTGGGTGATAGCGTTTTTGACAATATGTAGTTTGGACGTTATGCTACACGGAGTAATTGCTATTTTGATGTTCTGCGTTATGGATGTTATGCTAATGAGACAAAAGGCTAATAGGACGTCTGACATTTAGTTTCTTGGTCAATTTTCGTTACTGGACATTTTGCTACATAGACGATTCGGTACTGAGCGCTTCTGTTCAATTTTAATACTATTAGCGTGAACTGTACGGCACGCAAGAAGTTGAAAAATCGAATTTCGTAGTACCTATAGGGCCTGAGCGGCAAGCGAGGATATATAGCATGCGTTCTAGCCGTTTTGGTAATATTTTCGTTGCGCTGTATTAAGGCGGCACTTTATTCAACTTTATTTATTGAATATACGTGACACGTGACTACGTGATACTTTACGTGATACGTGAATATCGCTCACGGGAATCATTCCACAAATTTTAAGATACTTACGTAAATTTCTATGTTCATCCTTCACATGAGAGAATGACAAAAAATTCAAATAATAAATAAATAAATAAATAATGTATCGATAGTGCCGTATTGAATCATAGTAGCGCTAGAATGTAGAAATACTAACGCACATGTCACTCGTATTATGATAATAATGACCTATTGTGATTGACATATTGTAACAGGCTTTGTTACATCACTGACACGGTTTTAATGGTGGCAACGGCTCTTCATTTTGTACTTATTTTTACCAGCACAAAATGTTACATATAAATTTACATCTTGGTTGTTTTCGTGTACAACGAAAAAGACGTGACACGAATATTAGCCAAATGTCGCGAAATGAAGTGAAACCTTTTCACAGAAACTGTCACCGTGACTTCACACTGTTTCACAAGGAAAATCCTTATGACGCTTACTGTGAAAACGTTCTACGATTGGTCAGAAACCAAATGGTTCGACTGCACATAGTTATTTGTCGAAATTCGAAATGTTATGTTTCTACGGTAGTTGCTTCTCTTGTTCTTTCAGCAAACTGCAATTTAATCTTGCTAAACACTATCATGAAGTGAAACTCTTGCAATGCATTAAAACGTTGTCTTGTCCTACCTTATTGGCCTGTGTAAAAATGTGAAAGCCTTCTTGAGTCTCGCTTCTAAGGGTGTGTTTCCGTTTAGGCAGAGCAGAGTGGAGGCGTGCAGAAGCCGACTAATCACATTTAGTTGAACTCTCCCCTTACACCTTGAAATGTGTATTTGACGTGAATTTCAACTAAGAACCTAATGTGATAAGTCAATTTCACGTTTCATCTCCGCTTTAAGGGAAGTTCACCCTTAATAATCTTTATCTTTAAACTAAACTAACAATGCAACGAAACTTGCGTTAAATTGCGGTGATTGTGACGATAGGAACTTTTTATTGGTCGTCACAAAAAATCTCCGCAATTTCACGCAACTTCTTTGCATTGTGAATCTTCTATGCTATCCGCCTAGCTTTAAGCTCACACTACAATGCACTGATCAACGCTTCTCTGTGTGTGTGCCGTCCGTAACAGTCGCGCCGGTTTCAGTGCGTATGCCCACGCCGACCCGGCTCCGCGACCTGATCCGGCAGATACGGGCGGCGAGGACGGCGGCGGAAGAACGGAGCGTCGTCAACAAGGAGTGCGCTTACATTAGGTCTACGTTCAGGGAGGAAGATAGCGTTTGGAGGTAAGGATTGTTGGGAGAAATACAACCTTTTTACATTGCTACTCCGCTACTAAAAAGCGCAGCCCAGGACCTTTGCAAAATTCCGTCTGAATCAATCGATCTGCGTCTTTCGATTGCAACAACACCTATATACAGACTCGCAGCTAAAAGACCCGCAATCTCCCTAGAAGCGAGAATGTGATAAGTTTCTTGTCCTCCCGCTCTCGCGCTTGAGTGTATTTTGATAGGTGTTGGTTTTTTGCTTTCTTAAAAGAGAGACTAAGAGATATTACGGGCGAGTTCGGCAAGTCTCTGCGAAACTTCTCGCGGAGACGTCACCGTGAGTCTGTAGGGACTATTACAATGGTTTATATAAAGTTCATGCACATGTTTTAGTTTTTAGAGGTCCATAAGAATGTGAATAAACTTTAACAAATTATTTTGCTTCTTTGCGAATCTAGTGTTTAGAATCGCAAGACCAACATTCCTTAGGCCAAGCCTCTATAATATAGAGTCTATATCATAAATGCGACAGTGACAACGGTGGCTTGAACCTATTACCAGGGTTCTTGTGGACTACGAAATGTTAACTAAATTGTCATGTCACCTGTTGCCTGTCGCGTTGATGATATATATATAGGTCCGATTGGGTTAGAAACTGCGACAACTGTCACTAAGTTCGAATACGATTAAATAACTAATTGAATTATGTATATACAGGTATAGCTTTCTGTTATAAATAATGACGCAAAAACTGAAAGCGTAACTTGAATTTGAGCTATAAAACAATATGCAAAGTAGCGTTCAACTCCCAACCGTAAATTTGCTCTAATCTTGTTACCATGCCACACCCACTGAAAAACTTTTGTATATTTTTACAACAAATTAACATAATCTGCGTTAGCAAAATGTAAACTTCAAATGGCCATCAAGGGTGTTGTAAGTTACCGCATAAAATCCTTGAACGTCCTTTATTGCCAAGCGAGAAGCATAATGGAACCGCAACCTTCGCCTAACAGGCTAGACGTTGAATTTCAAACAGACTAAGTACAGGCTCATTTTTAATTCCCGTCCGGCCAACGTTTAATCCTTTATAATAGATTTTTGATGCCAGAAATTCATTTCTAGTTTGTGAACCGCTTCACCATTGTCTTGTCTTCATTAAGAAATGATCCCAATCTATGCTTGTGACATCTCACCGTGAATTTAAAATATTTGAAAGAAAGAAAGAAAGAAAAGAAAGAAAAACATTTATTTATGACAACAATAACACGTACACAGGCAAAAATAAGAATACAATAGACATAGACAGATAGATAGATACACACTAATGCACACATTAATGATGTCACAAAAGGGACCCGACTCAGCATGTCGCTAGTTTAAACCAGCGCTGGTCTTCCGCCGGGCCACAGTGCAGTAAACTCACGGAAGGCCACACACAAAACAACATAATACTAAAAACTAAACATGTTTGTACATTCAGGGCTTCCACAGACCGAAGCGCAGGGCGCGCGCGCGACGGCAACGGAAACGCTTCTATTTAGGACAGAATGCAAAACTTAGTATTCTCTCGCCAATTTACAAACCACATTATAGCTTCATCGCCATCATCATAGGGCTATAAGCGAACTATTCATTCGCTCAAATATTTTGCATGGCAAGGGTGGCCGCCTCAAGCATACAGTTGTCTCGTTGGTTGGTTAGATCAATCTACCAGAATCGTCATTTCATAGTAGCAAAGTTTCCATTCGCATTTTTTCCCAATATTAATCGACACAGAAACATAGCTTGCATCGGCCCGAAGGGCCAAAAGCACTCAGAAGTAGAGGCGTGGGTGTTTGTTTCTGTGTCCATTCAAATTATAAAAAAGTCTACCGTGAAAATAAGCTTCAGCAAAAAACCATAGTGAGAAAAAATTATTAGGGAAAAATGCGAATGGAAATTTTGCTACTATATACTTACTCCATTTATTTTAACATTTGAAACTTAACGGCAAAATTTACACACGTTTTTAAATGAAACAGCGAAACTATTTAAAATTGTGTTAACTTCTATAATGAAAACACAATAAATACCGCTAAAAAATGTACATGTAGGTATTTGCAGTTCATTTGTGTTCGAAATACCGAGAAGCGTGTGTTACAATTTGACCGTTAATTCAAACCTTAAATTAAACGAAGTATAGGAAATAACGATTCTTTTATATTGAACTAAACAGTCCCTTTTGGATTTTCAGTCACCAGACGCGATCTTATTCGTTGAAATGAGTATCACGCCAATGGCCCATTTTTATTCTCCGCTCTCTTCCCCAGATGTCGCAACATCGCGAAGCTCCTCTACATCCACATGCTGGGCTACCCGGCGCACTTCGGCCAGCTGGAATGCCTCAAGCTGATCGCCAGCCCCCGTTTTACGGACAAAAGGGTCGGCTACCTCGGCGCCATGTTGCTACTTGACGAACGGCAAGACGTGCATCTGCTGATCACCAATTGTTTGAAGAAGTAAGTGGACGTGCTTTTCCCGGCTTTTACGTTGCGAAGTTTCTCTAATACATAGGTATGCTGGGTTACACGACGCACTTTGGCCATTTTTTCTGGAATGCATCAAGCTGGCCACCAGTCCCCGGTTTGTTAGTTGTTAGTGCTCGAACGATAATACGTGATCTGCTCATTTTAAACTGTCTAAAAAAGTAAGTCGACATTTTTGATAGGGAGATTAGGTTTTTGTTGTGTAAATTGGCTGATTTACAAGAACTTGTTCGGCCTGTAAAAATAAACCGCTTCAAATAGGACTACGCATACCTACTTACAACGCAGACAGAACATTTGTGAATATTTTCAATTTCCTCACTTTTCTTCAGACGATTTTTAGATAAAACGATTGATGCTAAAAATCACTGCCACGAATGCTTCTATTTTGTAAAGACCCTCATAATGTAAATTGGTTAAGAATAAAGCAAGCAAAGGAAATTTACTAAATATTCTATTAGATCTTTAATAAGCAGCCCTCGGCTTGCCAATAAAAGCAATGTTTGTTTGCCTACCTTTAAGTTTGCTCGGTCCCCGAACGATAGCCCTATTAAGTCGCCGGCCGTCCTGGCCGTCTGCTCTGCAAATAAACCTGTCCACCCCAGTTGTAATTTCCTCCCTTTATTTCCAATTTCGTCGGCATTATCGTAGTCATTGCGAAAACATTCAATTTGCATTAAGGAAATAAGAATTGCATGAGCTTTGACTTACTTTGCTGGGGATTACTGGGTCTATGACTGAAGTCGTATGAATGTTGTAATCTGTGCCGCTGGAGCACCTACCTACTCCCTCGTAATAATAGAGGAAGTCTCAATGAGTTATATTGGACGTTATTATTTATTTTCCTTATAAGTGGCTTTGGTTAGTGTCAGAGAATTCTAGTAGCAAAATTATCCAATTACATAAAACCTGATTTACTCCTATCGCGTACGTGTTTGCGGTCTGCTTTGCGTTATCTTTAATGACAATGCGATACTTATTGGCATCTCGTCTGTTACCTATATTGTATGCCGCTTTAACTAACAACAAACGTTAAGGCTTGTTCGCATAACAATCCTATTAAAATCAGTAATAAGTATATTAACATTCAGCTCATGATTTACGGAACCTCATCAAATCACCATCAACTTATTGCACGTTATTATAATGGCACGTTTATCGTATTGTTAACATAAACTATACCTTATAGACATACAACGCTTGTATAGTTGCGGACAAAGCGAGCAGGTGTATAACAAAAAGCGCATTGTATAAAGAACATTGAACAGCGAGCCTGACCGTCCAAAGGTGAATGGGCTATTTAGCATCATGCGGCAAACACTCGGTCCACTGCAGTGTTGAATCATCACGAACTTTCCAATTACACGGAGTATTAAAGACTGTTTTTCTTCTAAGTATTCGTCCGTCTGTAAGATTTGCAGGTTTAAGGAGCCGCAGTAAGTCCAATAGGCGCGTACGTCTTGAAGAAAGATGGTAATATACTTACTTATCGTACATTGATGAAATTTTATCTAAGGACATGTTATTATCAGCAACATAAAATGACTAATGTCAAACAAGGCAGACATTCAGATAATCTGTTGAGGAAGGTATTCACGTGAAATGGTTAGACGACTTGTCAAGACTAAGCTTGGCCATTAATCAAGTATACCAACTAGAATCGTAGCAAGAACGGTTTTTATAAATCGGTAAACAGAGTTTGTACGATGGTATTTCAAATCCAATACATAGGCTGTGTTTTTCTAAAACACTGCGCTGTAACTACCAGTACAGTATACCAATATTCTGTAACAAACCCTTTCAGATCGCGGGCGACCCGTAAGTAAATGGCATGTTATTAGACGCTGGCAAGGGCAACCGAATCGGTGATATTTAATTAAACTCCACAAAGGCACACACGGAGGGGTGTCGTGCGGCCGACAGCTGAAATTTAGCTTTAAATTTATACGTCTGCGCTTCATATTATGTTGAATAGCTTTTCCGATCGCTGAATGATATTGCGAAACGCAAGAACGCTTGCGGTTTTTTCTTACTATTATACTTATGACAATGGAGGGAGGGACAAATCAATTTGCCTGAAGTGACGGTGTAATTGTAAATTTTGAATACAATGTTGCTTTGATGATTTTGATTTGTCATTTGTGGTTATGCTTTTGTTTGATGGGCAATTATAAATTACAATTAATCAAAGCCAGTGTCATCCTCTATACACCGTGAAATTTTAGTGGTTTTTTTCCCGAAACGAGGTGATTTAGTATCGATTGTACAATCGATTTATAATTACTATTTTGACTAGAGTCAAAAATCCAATTGTGAAAAACGAAAGTCGAAAATGACCGCAAACCAATAGTAACGCTTCGTTGGTACCTAACCTATCGTACGATCGTACGCTACTTGTACCAATGAAGCGTTACTATTTGTTTGCGGTCATTTTCGACTTTCGTTTTTCACAATTGGATTTTTGACTCTAGTCAAAATAGTAATTATAAATCGATTGTACAATCGAAACTAAATCACCTCGTTTCGGGAAAACAACCACTAAAATTTCACGGTGTATATTTTATTATGACTTCATACTGTGATATACATATATTAGAACTACCTAGTAATTGACTGAGTGAGCGCGAGCGAAGTCTCCTTCCTCTTTAGCTTGGAAAACAATTGTCGTATGTTTGTCCGAATATCCAGCAGATACAGGTCACATTTCTCAACCAATTTCCGAGAAATTGTGAGCAGCTTTGATAAAAATAATATTTTTATCGATTAATTTATTCGAAAATATTTGAAATGGCGTAGCCGTAATGATATCATATTTCAGCCATTCTGAGAAACTCGCGAGGTCTACAGCGCGCCTAATAGAAAGTATCGTGCCTATTTCTCACCGTGGAGAGGTATCGTTTTGCTGTTGGAAATCCCGTAGTCTGACATTAAGTCAATACACTTTTTCTTGAACTTTATTGAACTCTATAAAATCTATAAATATACCTACAGCTTATGTATGAATGATAAAGTAATCAACGTTATCAACGTGCCGGTGCGCCTTTAAGTAACTTGAAATCGAATTATCTAATAAATAGCACAGAACACCTAAAATTGCTTTCAAATAAGTTACTTAGCTCAATGAATCGGAGCACTATAGCGAACCGTGACCGATCGTGTGCCCGCACGCGACGATAGTAATTCCTAGATAATTGCCTTTATTATCGAACGAAACCGTCTATTTTAACAACCTATTTATTTAACTTGCAACGTAAGTAAAGTTGTGGTTTCAAAATTTCGACCACCGCGTAGCCGATTGAGTATTGATTGAGTATTGTCATACTTTTGTAAGTTCGGCGGCAGTACAATATTTTGTTAGTGATGTTCTGGTGTTCCGGGCAGGACGGGGAACCCTTCAACGGTTAATAGTATCAACTTGAAACTTGATACGGTTTGCCCCCTATCACATTAAATAATCGTACGAGACCCTGCACTGTACGTGGCTCATCACGTACTTGGCCGATTTTTTTTTAGACATGGCAACGGTAATTGCAATACTGCTGAACGCATACTACAAACCGAACCAGTTTAAACAATTGTGTTGACAATGTTGACATTGACACATCACTTTATTACACATGGACGCGCATGAAATTAATTGCTTGGTGCCTCATAATTTATTAATAACAATAGGTTTTGAGCTCTATGAATATAAATTATAACTGTCTGCATATAGCCGGCTCAGTAGTTTTATACTGGCCACCCTCGGGATTTAAGATATGCATTGAAATAAACCGGAAAACGACGTTGGGTTCAATCGTTTCTGATTTGCGTTACATTACATCACTCCGGTTATGGGTAACCGATTTGATATTTGATGTAAGGGACACGAACCCAGCCTTTATTTTACTATTGTTTAAAAATACTTGTTTTTTGTGTTCAAGTTACTTGAAACACTGAAACGGCACGTTTACATAAATTAGCTGATAAAAGTTCTGGCGGATACTCGGCTCGCCTCGTAATTTACAGGCTAATTTACTTGCATGTTGTTACATCACATCAACCCTCAAAATTAAACTAACTTAACTTGACTTTAGTTTTAAAACAAAAATTAGCCGTGAAAGCCTTGATTATCTTTCGCTGTCGAATGATCGTAATGATCATAACACATCTGAATTCTTATTGGAGATATCAACGAATCAAATGACAGCCATCATCGTTGTATCTGATAAACTAAATCGATTGCGCTGTCATGGTTTGTAACTGTAAAATGGCTTATTATTTACAAATGTTTTTATTTTCGAAATATAGAAGTAACGTAATTATTACTGTGCTCTTACATCTGTTATCGAATCGTTTGTCCTACGTTTAGTTTTTACGTAATTATACGTTTATTTAAGAATGTTAAATGGCATGTTTGTTTATGCTTGGCCGCCAAGGTAGGTCATCGCCCCTGTTTTTGGGATCGATATTTTGCGTCGACCGAACGAAACCGGTAGGTGTAGGTACTCGTTATGATTTACTACCAGAATTCTTTGAGATGTGGATAATTTCCAAAGAAAGTAATAACTCAAGAGAATAATGATATTATGTACCTCTGGTGTGGATTAAAGTAGAAAACAGAGCAATATCTGAAAAGATACGCTTAAGACAGTCTGGCAATACGTATAACTATTGATCCTTGATTGTAGTTCTCAAGGTGTAGGTTTTATTTCAGTTTCTGCTGACCTAGTTAAAGAGGAAAGAACTGACAACGCGACTTGTTCTGATTTAACTCATTTTCATGACAGCATTAAATGAATTCTTAATGAGGGTTTCTTCGACTGAGTTGGCGTTAGTATCACGAGGCCCCTCATTACAAAGGGCGCGGTTAAAACAACCTGATATTGACAAACCGGAATGGATGGCAATAATGTACGACCTGATAATTTCACACCGTCATGTTAATGCCATAAGGGTTTGAATTAGGTACGTTTGCAAATCGCCAGTATGATATGGCTCTAATATCTTTCAAGCTAAATTTAAACGCATGTTAAGACAGCTCAATAAACTTACGTTATGGCATAGATTGTGGTACGGATAGTTACGGATCTTATGATCGATCAACACTATAACGCTAAGCATCATGATTAGATAAGACTACACTGTTAATTAGATACTAACTTCGTCTAAGCCCAGTTTTATGACCCGCTCGTAAAAATTGTTTCGAAGCCTAACATAGCTTACATGTTAAGGCTGTCCGCACAAGAAACGCCAAAATGTATGTCCTAAGTATGAGATTTATTAAATTTATCCAAAGTAAATATCCATCCATGGTAGAACTATTGAAACAAAAAAAACGTGCTATTTGTTCTATAGAACTAGAAGCACCTCAAGTTTCCCATCAGTCCCATGGAACTATGACGTCATAGAACTGTTGCTATATATTTTTTTCCCAGCAGTTCCATACTAGAACTGTTGAAACAAAAATTATTTTAAAAAAAAATTATGGAAAATTAAGAATTAAGTATTTTTTACAAAACAATTTTTTTTTAAATGCCCGTATAGGCTGGGATTATAACGATGATGATGATGACATCTCACTTCCATCAGATGAGATTTAATCCCTCCCCTTTCGCCCCCAGCGATCTCAACAGCAACACTCAATTCGTGGTGGGCCTCGCGCTATGCACCCTCGGCGCCATCGCATCCCCCGAAATGGCGCGAGACCTGGCCTCCGAGGTGGAGAGACTGATCAAATCCCCCAACGCCTACATAAAGAAGAAGGCGGCGCTGTGTGCCTTCCGCATCATAAGGAGAGTGCCCGATCTCATGGAGATGTTCCTGCCGGCGACTAGAAGTTTGCTGACTGAGAAGAATCATGGTAAGTGCGTTCTGAGTGTACAGTCGAGGAAACTGAATTGCCTTTTTGTTGCAAATGTCATGTTGACGTTCCCTACATCTGCCACAGAAATCATCGAGTAATTACTGTGAAGAGATTCCATCCTGGTATGCGATTCAGTTTTCTCGACTACACCAGAGGCTGAATTGTCTTATGGAGGACTCTCGACCGCATTCATCGTCTCTTTTTACCCTCATTCCATACCGTTCGACAGAAAGATGTGGTGAAAGCGATTGTAATTCCGAGTGTGTTAGATAATATCGACGGTATGAAAGAGTAAACGGACAACTGCGATTATTAAAAAATTCACTTTTTTTCCCAAAAAAAAATGAACTCAGGCGGTCACCCATCCAAGTACTGACCGCGCCCGACGTTGCTTAACCTCGGTGATCGGACGAGAACCGGTGTTTTGTCAAATATCTTGAAAACGGTGCATCCTACGGCAAAATCAATTAGACGAAGACATGTACCATATTTCAGTAAATATACAAACATATTTATTGACAATAAAGTACCTAACTATAAAAGTACTGCTTCTTATGAGCACTGCTCTAAATTTTAACAAAATCGGTCCATTAGTTTAAAAAATATCTGAGGGCACGGGAGTGCCACCGCCAAGACGAGCCAAGCAGAGCGCAAGGGCTCTACCTACCTTTTCTCGAAACGTTTCGTCGTTTTTTTGAACTCTTATAACTTTGCTTTGGATGATGTTAAATAGTTGAAAATTTCAAGATATAATGACACTAGTACAAACATGAAACATGCAAATTTTGAATGTCGTAGCTATTATACTTTAGATTTTATTTATCAATGTCTAAAAACCCCCGATTTCGTCACTGATTCACTCACTGATCATCAAAATTCTTAAGGCACTTCCTGAAGTCCTAGAAAGCTGAAATTTGGTATGTAAGCTAGTAATAGTATACAAACAACGAAAAAATCTTAAAACTTGAAACTTTTACCCCACTCCCCACCCCTTAAACTAGGGGGTGAAAGCTTGTATGAGACTTCCGCAAATTTTGATGCTAGAGGTCTGAACATTGATATAGAGGGTCCTTGTTATCCTTGTTATAAATAATAAGATATGTATTTCAGGATTTTTTGTAAATCATCCCCTACCAAAAAGAAATGAAATCCCACAAAAACATTTCATGTTAAATGTTGCCAAGACGAGACCATGTAGCTCGCACTGTCAAAAAGTAATCAGATCTCTTGTAGAGCCAAGTTTCTAACCCTACGTGCCCAGCTCTAAATCTATAAGCCCTAATTTTACACTAATTAATCTCGTAGGCGTGCAAACCGTGGACTAAACTGTCGAGTCGGACACACGGAAAGAGTTTAAAAGATTGAATAGATTTTTAAGTTCAAGCCCATGGTCCGAATTGTAAAAGGTTCGTGCGGCCGACTCGCCAGTTTAGTCCACGGTTTGCACGCCTACGAGATTAATTAGTGTAAAATTAGGGCTTATACATTTGGAGCTGGGCACGTAGGGTTAGAAACTTGGTTCTACAAGAGATCTGATTACTTTTTGACAGTGCGAGCTACATGGTCTCGTCTTGGCAACATTTAACATGAAATGTTTTTGTGGGATTAGTTTTTTTCTTAATACAGCTGCACTGTTAAATTTCAATTCCGTAGATAACCGTTTAATCTTTGCAGCCGTCGATATGGCCTCTGGACTTAACTTGACCGCTCTGCATGAGCTAGCTAGAGCATCGGTTCCAAACCAGGGAGTCAATTTTTAAAGTCACTTTGCAAAAGTACCATAAAACAATGTATGGCTGTAAAACTACCACTGCAATTAATGTTTTCACTGGTTGTGAAAATGTAAGGCGATCATTTTCTACTATTCCCCTCGTGTTTTAGATTTCTCCACTTTCAAATGACATTCACACAAATACGACTTCAAAAAATCCAAAACAAACAAAGTGACGGGAGAGACTATCGCACTCGTGCCAGCTGATTTGTGCAAAATTACTTTAATGCGCACGGCGTCTATACATACTACATATTGTTAGATATTGTGTAGATGCTTTACTGAGCAGGGCAATCTGATATGCTGCCTGTCCGTCGAAATTCGGCCAAGCGTGGCTTTTACATAAACAAAATATAGTATGCGGTGTCTTGTGAAACAAATAAATATATTGAACTTCGCGTACAAGCCAGTAATAGTAATGTCGTAGTCTTATACATTGTTAGTACACACATTTTACTTAATGTATTTAATATTAGTATCTAGGAAGAAAGCTCAAGGTCACTCAAGAGAGGGATGGAGAGGGCTATGCTCAGAGTTTCTCTGCGGGATCGCATTAGAAATGATGAAATCCGCGCAACAACTAAAGTCACCGACATGAATCGCCAGACTCAAGTGGCACTGGGCAGGGCACATCGCTCGTAGAATTGATGGCCGATGAGGCAGTCTGGGTAGGCCTCCAACAAGATGGAGCGACGACCTGGTTAAGGTTGCGGGAACGCGTTGGATGCGGATGGCGCAAGACTGATCTGTTTGGCGAGCCTTGGGGGAGGCCTAGGTTCAGCAGTGGACGTCTTTTGGCTGAGATAATGATGGTGATGATGATGATCTACATTTTTGACTGTTCATTACCTAGACCTAGAGTATCCGAGGTAGCTCTAATTGATTTCAATTAGGTTTATAATAGTGGCCAATTATCACAGATTAAAATAGCCCAGTCAGTTAAATAATTAATCTCAATACCACTTGATATTTTAGACATAAATAACTATAATTCTATTTCGACACTGCACAAAAACTTGAAATTGCGAGTTAACCAAACTTTGGTATCAAAGGGTTTCGAGGCGGGGTCTATTTCGTAATTCAATTTACTTTCTGCCCTTAAAGTCTCTTTACTCAATCGTTTCGGCAATAAATTCCGAAAAATAAAAGATTAGGTATTTATAAAAATCTTAACAAGAAAATTACGGAATGCAAATGGCTTCTATTTTATTTGATTTTATTTCATCATCATCATTTAGTGCCTGTTTCACGGCTCTTTATAAAAGTTTCTGATATCTTATGTGAAATATATTTGTGGTGCCGGTGTTTTTGGTTTGAATAAATAGACAACAGCATCACAGATGTCCATCACATAAAATATCAGAAATCATGGAACAAGCCCTTAGTCTATGTAAATCCGTGTCTGCTCCATTCAAAAGGCGTATATTTCAATAAAAAGCCCAACTCGTCCCCCTATCTCATTAAAAACAATACGCTGTCCGATAAGAATTAACCAAAATAAAAGTAACTGCATTATGCTTTGATCACCATACAATCAAGGTTCAAATATACTGGCTATCATTTATCATTGTGTCAACAGGTGTCCTTATCACGGGCGTGACGCTCATCACAGAGATGTGCGAAAATAGTCCCGACACACTCAATCACTTCAAAAAGGTAAGAACTACAAAATATTTTTAGCAAAATGATCCCTACGACCAGAGTGTAGAGTCCACTTAGGCCTTAGTCACTTGTATCGTGTCGTGCCGTACGTAATTTTAGTTAAGTAGATCGCAATGTATCAAATTTATTCACGTCAGTTCACAGTCTACTGGATTTTAATATCCAATAGTACGGGAGCCCAAGAGGGGATTTGGGGAGTCACTCGAGCGCGTCAGATTAAGATAAGGTGCGTTAATTACTAGCAGAACAGGGTACATTTCACTTCCAAATCGCCGGTCTTTGGAATTAACATCCCCAATGAAAATCTGACGCACGCCCTTTCGTATGGCCACACCCACCATGCAAAGCTGCAGATTATCATACCTTTATTATCAGAGTCACGCTGGACTATCAAATTATAAAAATTTGACACTCTTTAGAATTTCAATTTAACAGTTTGTTTTACCTACATTTTTGAAAACCTGTGGACACTTCCTCCACCGCCGAATGAATATAAATTATAGAATCATTTAGTCTTATTATCATCCAATCTTTTAAATCCCAAAGCCTCAGCGTCGCTCGGGTAAATCCACAAATAACATCATTGGCTCCCCTACTACAACAAATGTTTATTCTACATTAGACAAAAAAGAGTAAAATAATACGTAACTCGAGTGCCGACAGAAATGTGCTAAAAAAGAAAGCTAGACAGAATTTCAATTTTCATAAAACATTCGCAGTACCTAGCATCTTTATGAGTATTTTAGCTTTGTTGGTTTACGTCCATGTTCCCTGCGACGTTACACTTATCGTGTAGATTTTACATTTCAGTACCACATGAATCCATAAAATACGTCCCAGCATAAACTTTCTGCTATATTTTTTACCTATATAGACTTAAACTCGTTACTAGACAGTTAGTTAATACGGTCGTTAAACCGATGGATGTAGTTCGACAGGTTTTTGCTCGCCTTGAAATCGAGAGAGCTCAATTACTCAATACGGTCTGTAATCTAGTAACTGTGCTTATTTTCTGTCGTATCATTAAACTGGCTTGTACTTAAAATCGCAGGAATCAGTTATTGTTTTTAACATCACAAAATGTTGATGTGTTCACAAAACAAAAGTAAATTTCCTCGGAATAGGTCACTTAAGGATTTGCCACACTGGATGCGTTCTGCGGTCGCGACTAGGTCATAATGAACGCAGCCCGCATTAAGTATGAGAACAACATTGTCGGTCTCTATATATTTTGTATAGATATGCTATCTGACCGTGCGGACCGTGTGGGCTGCGTTCAATTTGGCCTGACAGCGACCGCAGAACGCATCCAGTGTGGCAAATGCTTTATCTGTGTACCATTTTAAATATAGCGTCGCTATTTTAAGAACTCGAACAGTTATTGATATTGTAAATGTAGCGACAGAAATATCTAGGTATGGTATAGCTTAGGTATTGTGGGGGGGTCCCTACGCTCTGAAAGAGAAAATACTGCCTAAGCTAAGAGCCTAACATGAACTTGTCTTAACTTAATGGAAAGAAACTTGGTTTTCAACTATAACAATATTTATTTGATTTTACATTGCATTATATCAGAACACTCGCGTGGCACGGCCTAACCCAGAATGGCTGCCCCGACCGTCCGCTGTCCAACGTTAATTTCTTGATTCGAATTTCAGAAGACGTAAGATTTAAATATTTGAAACAGCAACACGGTCTCGGTGGCCAGTGCCTACAGTATGTACGTAAGTCTACTTGCATCGCTGTGAATCGACGCAGTCTTATCTATGAAAAGCTATGTACACAACAATGCGTCCCACGCTCGCCTTATCAACAAATAGAAATGATTTCACTTGGCATTTACTTGTATATCGAAGGCTCATATTTCTAGAGTTTCATCTTTATTTTAGTTTTGAATGAAGGAAATCGGCCGGTTCAATTTATTTTTTGTCACCGATTGTATCTTCGCCAACTTGCTATCTGGTTTTTCTTGACATTTAATTTATTTGTTAATGGAAAACAGGACTGTAAAAATTCTCAGAAGCAATATTATCATTATCTTTTGGTCCTGGAGCTTCGTATAACATTTTCATTAATTTCCCGGGACGTTCTCTTTGATGTCTAGAGGTCGCTTTAAAAGCTGCAAATAAGACTCGAAGGTAGCATAGCAATCATACTGAAAATATACGTATACTTTATTTCAAGCTAGATGCCTCACTTTTCTATGTATAGGTCACTTAAATAATTACTCATTTGCCTCGCAAAACATACATACTCGCAAGACATAATGGATACTGGTGTGTGTAACTATTTTTAATTTTTGCTAATCATTTAGTATTAAGCGTAACTAAATTATCGTATTTTCTATATCAAAAGCACTTTTGATGTAGACGAGTTACGAGTTAACAAAGGTCTGTCTAAGCGGTTCGGTCAAGTTCTCCACTCGAGGTATGCGGGTAAACGTGCCTGAAATATACTTGAAGGGGCGGTTTATTGTGCTCGAGTGCTCGCCAACTCGAGCCTTCCCGAGTAGGTACAGTTTGATTAAAACTCCCTTAAGTTGTTTGCGAAAGTTATTCGGTGGGCGATTTACCCTGTTGCATATTTTTATCGTAACAATAATGAAGGACGAAACAAAGTATTTATTTTTCGAGGCAAGAGTAAGCAAGTTTCAAAACAGTGAATATTTTCAGAAGCGTTTTGGGTTTTTAGATCTTTAACAAGGTTTTTTAAAGGACGATTCGACGTGTAAACGAAGACCGCTTTAATTAAAACTCGTTAAACGCTACGCATCGGATATACTAATAACCGAATGTGAATTAAATATCATCAAAATAAAAACGTGCTTTGAATTCATATACTTTTTTTAGACTTAAGGACACAATCTACACTCATGATACAGGATGCACACATTTGTCTTGTCAAAATATTTGTTTAGTCCATAGAAAGTGATAAAGATCTGACACTAATTGATACGTTTGTGTTGTCCCGTAGGAGAGCGGACAGCGCGAGGTAATCTCACGATGATCCTTGCACTACGACGTGATATAGTCTGATGACTTCATGATTGCATGATATTGAACCATCTGACGTTAGATTATAAATAAAATGTTTATGAGCTTTGCAAACACATGCTTAAGTGCGGACGTCTTAGTCAAAATAATTTTCTAATAATGATACCCCATAAATATTACTTACTGTGTGGTTTTTACCATCGCACAGATAGGGACGCGATTGGTAAAGCAAACTATAGACACATGTAACAAAATAATAGTTAAAAAAAAAACTAAAAAACACGCATTGTCAGTATGCCAAATTTCGAGTTCATCCGACGTTTTTAGGGGGGTCAAAATCATGTTCAAAGTTTCCGTTACCTACTAACGTACGTATGAAGCTAATAAAAGCGTGTTAAAAAAAGATATTGGGATTCTTGTTTCTCAACCACTAAGACTGCTGTGTGTTTAATTAAAATAATCTTTTATTTTTGACTTTGAAATGGCAATCATAGCTTCACCAGACTATACCACGGGCATAAGCATGAATGTCTTGTGTTGGATACTTGATAAACCAATATTTATTTTATTTATGTATTGTATTCACAAGCATATAGAAAGTCTTACAGATTCTGATATGAGGGAGGCAAAATTAAATATTAATGGAAATTAGATGGCTCTGTCAGGCTTTCACAAACTATGGGGTCTTCGACAGATCAAATGAAAAAATTACATTTGAGTAGTAATACTATATTTAAGTACACATTGCACACTGTGTGCAATTTTGAGGATTTCTCAATAGAACATTTCGTAACTTCTGTCTGACTATCTTAATTCACTTGTACTAACTTTCAACATTTGAGTATTGTTTGTTTGTGACACGAGTTTGTCACATAGTTTAGCATTAGCACCCAAAATCGTGACTAATTTTCAAGGGTTGTGGATCATTTATACTTTTTTTTTTCTAAATTTGACAGTATTTAAAGCCATGTATGATAAGAATTATAATTTCGCTGTTGTAAGGTGTTCTCTGTAATTTGCCTCGTTGTGTAAAATTGTTGTTTGAAAGTATTTAAACTTTATTTTCATTCAGTATTTAGAAGGTATGTAAGACGCATACATAATTGGCTGTATTTTTTCCTTTTCGCTTCGTTATATCTTTATTCTGTGTGCATTGGGAGAGTACAAGTCGGTGGTTATGAGTGTGTGCTAATATTGTTGTTTGCCTGTAGATCGTCCCGAATCTGGTGCGGATACTGAAGAACCTTATACTTGCGGGTTATTCGCCGGAGCATGACGTCAGCGGTGTTTCGGACCCGTTCCTTCAGGTAATAAAGTTAGCTAAATTGTCGCTGTTGAAATGGAATTTTTGTGTTGGCTGATTAGAAATGGTTCACGTAAATATCTAAAGAATATTGACCTGGTTGTTGTTATCCGGTATCAGTGAATTTATGGAACTGTTGGTTGGTTTTGAAAAATATTATACTAATAGTTATCATATGAACTGGTGATAGAGGATGGACACCGAATCCATTCAGAATATGCAAGAATGGTTTGAGATAAGTAAGGATTTTTGCTATTTTTCTGGGCTATAAAAAAACGGTAAAACCGCCTTCTTATCATATTGTCTCAATTTCTCAAAAGTTTTTAGATTTTTTAAGTCATGAAATAGTCATAAATAAAAAATAAAAAAATTTAATAGTCATACCATAAACCATATAGCTCGTGTTGTACCATAAACTAATTCCATTCTGTACATTTTCATATGAATAACATTAATTTTAACTGTCCCTTATGTTATAACTGCAGGTGAAAATCCTCCGTCTCCTTCGGATACTCGGCAAGAACGACGCCGAAGCTTCAGAAGCAATGAACGACATCCTCGCCCAAGTCGCCACAAACACGGAGACCAGCAAAAACGTCGGCAACACCATCCTTTACGAAACGGTCCTCTCTATCATGGACATCAAGTCTGAGAGCAGCCTCAGAGTACTCGCTGTTAACATCTTAGGAAGATTCTTACTGAATAACGACAAGAACATTAGATACGTTGCGCTCAATACGTTGTTGAGGACGGTGCATGTGGATACGTCGGCTGTGCAGAGGCATCGGACGACCATCTTGGAATGTTTGAAGGTAGCAAGCACACTTTTTAAAGATTTTCTGTAAAATAACTGGCCTCTGACAGATCCGGATGATAATTATTATTTGTGACTAAGTTTATACCGCCGCCTTTATCTGTGAAAAACAAAAAAAAGCTAGCTTTCTATGCCGTGAGAATTTCGAAAATTCTTTTCTTAGTGCTCTTAGGCCGGCTTGCGTGGACCTGGGTTAGCTAATTAACTCCGAGTTAACTGCTAACCCAGGGTTAACAAGTGTCAAAATGTATGGAACTGTCATTCTTAACCCAGGGTTACCGATTTAATTTTTTAACCCTGAACTGTGCAAGTGGCCCTTAGTCTGCCAAATTTGAAGTATAGCTCCGGTGGTTTACGCTGTGCGTTGTCTGTTAATCAGTCGACAGTCATTCAGTAACCATTACTCTTTTATAGACCGTATAAATTCGGTGACAATTGTCAAAATTTATGTATCAACAACTTTCATCCTTATCTTTAAATTCAGATTATCGGGTCTTGTCTCCTGTTTGTCGGTTTTCTTCAAACGTTTATTTTGTCCCACTTTCAGAGTTTTATTGCCTTTAAATTTAGTACTCGTATAGATCTGAACCACATACCATACCACCAGCAAAAACAGGCTTGTATCGGAGGCAATATTTTTAAGAAAAACTTATTTCCTTTTCAGGATCCAGACGTCTCGATCCGACGAAGAGCTATGGAGCTATCGTTCGCGCTGGTGAACGGCCAGAACATCCGCAGCATGATGAAGGAGTTGCTCGCGTTCCTGGAGCGCGCGGAGCCCGAGTTCAAGGCCACGTGTTCCTCCGCCATGCTGCATCACGCCGAGAGACACGCGCCCACCAACAAGTGGCATCTGGATACGCTCTTCAAGGTCTTCCTGAAGGTCAGTGGGGCTGACGGAGATGGTGGTATACTGGAGAGTAGACCCAGAGTTGAAGCTCAAATGTTCTTCCGCCGTACTGCATAATTGGGAGAGACGCGCGCCCTCCAACATGTGGCATCTGGACACGCTCTTCAAAGTCTTCCTCAAGGTCAGTGGGATGGAGGGAGATGGCGGTCTACTGGAGCGTAGACCCACAGTTTAAGCTAAAGTGTTCTTCCGCCATAATGTATCACGCGGAACGGCACGTGGGCCATTCTACTTTTCGTTGACCAGTCATTTTTTGTACTGTGCTCCTCAAATATTTTTTTTACAATAACGGTAAAGTCCTCGGCTTAAATCATTAAAGATTTAAATAGGCACATAATTAAGCTTACATTTAAAATTATCACTACGTATAAAAGTAATCATTATTATCTATAAAGTAGGTAACGCAGTGGACATGCATGTCCCCGCCATTTGTATGGAAATTGATGTATTTTCCGCTGAGTTACCAATTTTTTCCACAAAATTTCTTTGAATTTAAAGTTTTATTGCTTTAAAACACTAAATTTAGGTGTTTCAGTTTGTATATAAGTTATTTACACTTGAAAAAAATCACCAGGTATGCCTTATATTTCACAAAAGATTAATGGTTACTTAAAAGTAGAATGGCCCACGTGCTTCCCAATAAGTAGTTACTGGACATGGCATTCAAGATCCCCCTTAAGGTGAGTAGAACTGAGGGAGATGGTGGTCTACTGGAGCGTGGAGCTTAAGTTTCAGCTCAAATGTTACAACCATGCTGAATCACCTCAACCGGATAAGGCTGCGTTTCCACAGATGCGAGGTAGCTAAGCGGTGCGAGGCTGTGTAGCGAAGATGTGTAACGGTGTGAATGTTTCCACCAAAGATGTGCGAGGTAGCTGAGCGGTGCGAGGATGCGTAGCGAGGATGTGAAGCGGGCTCTTTTCAAATAAGCGGGCGGGGTGCGGTGAGGCGGGAGCGGAGCAACGCCTCCTAGCAACACATTCCTCGTACACATCTTTCCCTTCTTTTGTATGCACAAAAACCTCGCTCCGCTGAGCTGTATCCACCAGAGCTGAGCTGAGCAAGGATAGGTAAATGAAGTGTTTCTATTGGTTCATGACAAACACATCCCTCGCAACGCATCCTCGCACAGCTCCGGTGGATACGCAGCCTTAAAGCGGAAATTTTGTTTAGAATGGGGATGTTGACACCACCAATCAACTGACGTTCTTTTTATGAGCTGTCAAAACACAATCTCCCATAGAGTTTGAATGACAATAGCGACATATGACGTCATTGTTCGCAATGCTCAATCAACTAACTATTTATTTGTTTTAAAGCAACAAAAAATCCAATTTTGCATTTAATCGAAAATTAAACTGACTTTCAGGGCTGAAAATAAAGCGTTTTTTTACTGGAGTCGTGTCTTCAAATTCTTTTTTAATGGTATCTACATCCCTATTTGTATCAAAATGACAACTATCACTGCACTTAAGCTGTGTCGATCCCACCATAGCGAGACCAAAGACCTTTTCACTATGAAATCTAAAATTATTCGCGGTCACTTTTCAGGCGGGCAACTACCTCCGGGACGACACAGTGTCGAGCACAATCCAGATAATATCGAGCTCGCCGACAGAACGGCAGGCATACGCGGCCATGCGGCTCTGGAGCTCACTGGAGCGTGCCGCCATTAATGGAGACGCCTCAGAGAAGCAGCCACTCGTACAGGTATACTAAACTGACAAACTATATTAATTTACTCACTTAACTTTTGAACGCCTCACATCGTTTTCGTTACGAATTAAATTGATTCTTATGCGGTTGTGGGTAGGTTAATTTTTGTATTACCGTATTTTCGTCTATAGCCGACGCTTAAAAAAAGTCAATTGCGCACTTCAAAAAGATAACGCCCTCTAGCAAACAATAGGAGACAATCTCTATGGTACTCTGGAACCATAGTAAGGAGCAAAAGGGGTTGGATTTAGCATACAACTACAACGCGTCTCTACCCTTTGGACATAGACGAATAAGACGTATGTACGTATTAACGGAGACATTACTGATTTATGATTTAACAACAACGGAACAACCTGTATGTAGATACATGGTAATTAAAGAGTATTTCAACTTGATCGACCTCTTAACTGCAAAACTCATTTCGAACAACTAATACAGTATGTTCCTACTTATTGATGATTTCTTTGTGGGTGTTAATTGTATTTTTTTTTTCTAATTTAATAATTTTACAAAATAGAACCTTCCTGAGAAGGAACTCTACTCAGGATTTTTGTGTACAGAGAGTAGAGAAATGCTGTATGTGAACACGATGCGATCGATTATAGAACTAATAACTACTAACAAACAGAATATTTTAGACTATCGCGGTCATTACTAATATTATGAGTTGAAATCGGGTTTTGTCCCGCGTACCTAGATTTCAGAGAAGCCCGATATTTCGGCACAGTTGCATGCGCCATGATCACGAGACAACTGGAGAATTGCGGGTATGCTGGTATAACTATCAGTCCAGAAAAATAAATCGGACGTAACCGATCTACCCTCTTCCTAACAAGTTGCCCACTACTACTGGAACTCGAACTCACTTCAAAGTCACGGCAAAATACACTCACAGTATCACTCACTTTCCTCGTATCATCACAAACACGATCCGGTTTAACTATATTCAGCACTGGTGACCACGTACTTGACAACTTAAAACCGTCTTCCCGATTAAAGTTAGGGTATTTCGTAATTTCAATAGCCTCCCTAACTAATCGTGGTATGTAATGGCGTTCAGTAGATAAGACTTGTGGTTTGTGGAGCTCCATCCAGTGATTAGTACCAGATTCCAAGATGTGTTGGGCAATGGCAGACTTACGGCTTTGGTTGTTTTTTATAGCCTTGATGTGCTCATTTACCCGACATGATATGGTTCGTTTAGTTTGTCCTATATACGATTTTCCACAACTACAATCAATTTTGTAAACACCCGGATGCTCTAAAGGAAATGTATCTTTAGGTGATCTCATGCTTTGCGATATTTTCTTAAAAGGAGTAAAAATGGTCTTTATTGAATATTTGTTCAATAATCTTCCAATTCTATCAGTTACTCCTTCAAGATAGAGCAGATATGCTGGTTGTCGAGCTACTGATTGCAAACAATTTCCCTTTACCTTCTCTACTTTGTGTTTAACCTTATAACCATTGCTACGTAGAACACGTTTTACGTGTGTTAACTCCTGCTGCAAGTTTTCTTGATCACAAAGGTCATACGCTCGTCTTGTAATAATACAATAACAAATATTTAAACTGACACAGCATAATAAACTTTGGTTGTAATATCATGGAAATACATACATGAAAATAACAATTTGAGCTAATTCTACATACTTCCTAAATTTGTAATTTAATTTGGCTCATTTCCCGTTAAATCAAAATCCAAAATCTTGCAAAATCTGGAACGAGCTTCCCGCTGGAGTCTCGACCTGGGTGCCTTTAAGAGGCGAGTGTACAATTTTCTGCAGGGCCGACAACGCACTGGCATCGCATAAAGCGATGCGGGTGTCTATGGACAGTGGTGATCATTTAACATCAGGTGATCCACTAGTTCGTTTGTCTGACCTCTCTAACATAAAAAAAAAATTACGCGTCATAATCGTAATTACTTGTGCAATTCAGGTGGCGACGTGGACCGTGGGCGAGTATGGCGACCTTTTAGTCTCGGAGGCCAGCAATGCTATCTCCATGGTAGACGACGACGGTGTAGGTAAGTCACCGACGAAGACCAAAGATTTCTTCCGATAAGTTATAACGTCACTTTTTTTTGGTTTTTCTATCGTTTCCCTGAATTTCATATGTGTAGTTTGCCATAATTTTCTTTTGCCATAAAGTAATTTATTTCTGAAACAGTATTTTCTTCTGAAACTAACCTAACCTACTGTTTCCTATAATCTTATAGAAATCATTTCAAAAAGTCCTGAAAGCTGCACGCTTCTATAATGTTACTAGCCTTCCGTGCGCAGCTTCGCTCGCGATAAATTAATTTTCTCGTAGGAAAAGGTATTTTCCCACGGTAAAAAGTAGCCTATGTCACTCAGTGATAATGTAGCTTTCTAACGGCAAAAGAATTTTTGAAATCGGTCCAGTAGTTTCGGAGCCTATTCAATGCAAACAAACAAACAAACAATCAAATCTTTCCTCTTTATAATATTAGTATAGATGACAAACGTTGATATGCCAAGTGAAATTATGTCAAACAAAAGAATCACACTTTTTTGCCAGTTCTGTCCACTATTTATTATATGCTTTAAAGCAACTAAAAAAATTGCAGATAATTGAAAATTAGCCTATCTTTCAGGGCTAAAATAAATAGTTTATTTATTAGAATCGCGTCTTAGGGTTATTTTTATGGTGTCTTCTATTGCAGACGACTTCGAGCGTCCTCGCGAGGAGTACGTGATCGACATCTACCAGAAGCTGCTGTGGTCGACGCAGCTCTCCATCACGACCAAAGAGTTCCTTCTGCTCTCGCTGGCCAAACTCTCCACGCGGTTCACCTCGCAGCCCAGCCAGGAGTAAGTGTGGGTCACTCGGAAGGGTGAATGGGGAAGGGGCATTTGGGTATTTTCAATTTAGAATGTACCTGTTACGTTTTTTTTCACATTTGTGTAGTATTGGGATTTTTTTTAATCGGCTTTATTGATTTTAATGGTTAAAAAAAAGTACCTAATTTTCCATAAAAAAATTTTTTTTGCCAGTTTTGGACGAAACAGTTTATGAACTGTATGAAAAAAAGTCGCAAAATTAACTCAAAAAAATAAGATATTTTTTTCCTTTACGAAAATGCTTCCTTTACGAATTGCTTATGATTTTGAATAAGAAAACCACAAAATTGCCTCATTTCAAAAGGAATACCTACTTAAATGGTACTCTTTATTCAAAATGCCCATTTACTAGGCGCGAATCGCATTTTAGGCTATATCTTCGGTTACCATCAGGCGTGATTGTGGTCAAATGCGAGCCTAATATTATTTGTTTTTATCAGCAGTACGTTTGCTTAATTAAACTTAAGACTTTTTAAACGAAAATGTTTTGCGGCTGCTTCCTGTCCTGTGCAGTTGAAAATTTAATTCGTTTTAAAAAATGCACGCCTATTTTCCTCTATTATAAGCCCCACTACAAGGCTCAGTGCGGATTGGAAACATCACACACTGCTGAATGACGGATAATAGAGACGCGGAATCGGCTTTACCCGTTTAAAAAAGGCTTTATGTCCACTTCAATAAGAGGGATAAAGACGTTGATCGGCTCGGCCGAGCCGAAGTTTTTTTCGATCGGCTTAAACCGATTCCACATTGATAGATGTAGGAAAACCCTTACTATTTTTCCTTCACCGAAAAGCTGATGGTAAATTAAAAATGACGTTTGATGAAAAGTTTTTATTATGTCGCAACTCACGACTTTTTCTAAGTGTCTGGTTTGCGTTGCAGGAAAATGCGCGTGATTATCGACACGTTCGGATCCCACATCCACGTCGAGCTGCAGCAGAGAGGAGTGGAACTTTCCCAGCTATACAGGTATTTATATTTAAGTTAAAGTAATTTAATATTATCACATTAAGAAAACTTTGCAACTTTGCAAAATGCTTGTAGATATTTTAATTATAGTGCAGCGAAAAAGTTGCTTCACGGATTTAATAGGCAAAGAGTTGTATAAAGTCCAGAGCGAAAGAGTATTTCAATATTATTAATCCATATTTCGTTATTTAAGATTAAAAACTTATCAAAAAATACAGTGACGCTTTTACCCTGGTTGACCTTATAATAAAATATTGACAGTAATATATCTCGGAAGGCAAAACTGTTACGCTCCTCCCTACCCAATCATTGACTGATGCCCAGGGTGCACCGGCCCCAATGATCTAGAGTCCCAGCTCTTTGGCACATGAGAAGTTTACCCGACATGTACTGTCATCACAGTCACATGAGAAGAAAAAGAAGTTTTGACAGATGGACTGTGACAATGGGGATGTTGGCACCACCAATCAACTGACGTTCTTTTTATGAGCTGTCAAAACACAATCTCCCATAGAGTTTGAATGACAATAGCGACATATGACGTCATTGTTCGCAATGCTCAATCAACTAACTATTTATTTGTTTTAAAGCAACAAAAAATCTAATTATGCATTTAATCGAAAATTAATCTGACTTTTAAAATTATTCTGACTGGAGTCGTGTCTTCAAATTCTTTTTTAATGGTGTCAACATTCCTATTCAAATTATTAAGGGCCTATGCTAGCTGACGCGGACGCCCGCCGCGTGCCTACGCTCGCGGGTCTTGCTCCGTAAAAAAACCTACCTAAAATCCGTCGCACGCGCCATCGCCAGTTAAGTGCTGTTCATACAATTTCTCATTAGACTGGCGTCCGTTCCGGGTAATCCGCGTCAGCTAGCGTAGGCCCTTATACATAAACATAAGCAAACTCGAAACGTCGAGGTAAATAAATAAATATTTATTGCGTAATAAGTCCCGTTTAATATAGTAATTATGCAAACTCCTTTCCTATTCGCAAAGATCGAGATGTCACCATGACATACTCCACCCAATAATCACTGCCGTAGAAGATAAACAAATTGATTCATTATGACATTGTTTTATAGTGGCCTTCAATCAAATTGGGGATGTCTAATTTTTTGCAATGTATAGTAAATCGAAACCCATTTCGAGATAAATGCTTTTTAACCCGTTTTCTGTAGTTATTTAATTTTAATATTATGTAATGAATTTATTATATAACAAATAAGCAATAACCTTCATTTGACATAGGTGTAAATTGCGTGACCGGTTCAAGTCGTACTTTATTCTGTGTGGTTAGAATTCTTCACGATTTACGCGTGGATTATACTACGGAGTTTGATTTGGACCCGCTGTCTGACATCTAGCACTTTGACAGTGCCAGTAAAGTGACACAGTGTATAGTGTACCACTACGCAAAAAATAATTAAAGGGGTTGCCTTATCGTACGCATTTAGATAGATTTAGAAATTTGGCATTGTGGGAGCCTTCAATTATAATCTGACGTCATCAACTAAAATAGTTTCAATAATTAATTTTGAAAAAAGTAGAGAACTAAATGACAAAATATTGAAATTAGTTTCTTATAATTGACTTTTCTATACAAAAAAGATATAAAAACCACTGGTAATTTTTTTAGACATTCCCAATTGGTTGACAGTATGCTTCCTCTTTTTAATTAAAGCTTGTTATTACGAATCGTCCAATTGTTCCTTAGACAATACGCGCACCTGCGGCCGGCGCTGCTGGAGCGCATGCCGCCCATGGAGGCGCCGGCCGGCCGCGCGCGCGACGACGCCGAGCCCGAGCCCGAGCCGCGGCCCGAGCCCCCGCCCTCCACTGACCACCAGGTGACCACCGACACACGTTAACACAGAAGAGACGTGGGACGGGGGCGCGTCGCAGTCGCCCCACGTACAGTACCCGGCCATAAAGAATGCACATCGCTCTTTGGAAAAAGACTCGGCAAATGTCGTCTTCGTATAGCGTTGTCACACACTACTTATGTGACGTTTGTCAGTCGTTGTACAGGTGCCGTAGGGTACGGACGCGTTCCGGTGAAAATATATAATATAGAGTTATTGAAACCCCCCAACTTTAAATTGTATGATGGATTACACTGATAGACTAATAATAAATACGGCTGATAGTGACAGTGATATTGACCAAATTGAGAGCACAGATAGTGAAATGGAAGGAATTGAGATTTTTAGAAAATTTAAGTTTATGAAAAAATAGGTGTCTTTTAATATACTATAATCTCTTTTTTGACTATCCTTTTTCTAGTAGTTGCAACAACCCTCTATAGATATCAAAACTTTACATGTCATTAATTTGACGTAAACTAATTAAGTCCATGGAGTGCAGTATTTATTTGATATCAAACGTCACCAATTGCAAAACAATAAGACGTTCCAACAAATCAAACAATTTAATGAATCGACTTATTTTACCATAAAAATGAGATTTAAAGTGTCAAATTTTCCCCCAGCTACCCCATATACAATTATTATTTATTTTATTAGCAGTACAACTGCTCACCGAATCTAAGATTATTTAAAAGCGAAAAAGTTTTTCGGGTGCGACGGCGGGATTCGAACCCACGTCTCCCGGGTATGCGCCCCAACGGGTGTTCTACCAATTGAACCACGTCGCATCCAACCGACTCCCCCGAAATTCTTAATCGCTTACATACCGCCAACAGTGGCATGTGGTAACATCCATCGCAACTATTAGAAGCTACGACTCCTACGTTCCAAATTACATTGGAAATGCGTAAGAAATGATGTACCACATCTATTTATTCAAATATTATTTATTTTATTGCCGTTGGGGCGCATACCCGGGAGACGTGGGTTCGAATCCCGCCGTCGCACCCGAAAAACTTTTTCGCTTTTAAATAATCCCATATACAATTGTTTTATTAATAAAATAACGAAGATTTTTCAAATAAAAAGTTAATATTGAAATCAGTTTAATTTTGGTGGAAGAAGTGATTGATTACGATTACACGTCAAGTTAAAGGACACGAAATATTGATTCCATCTACTGAGTGTTTATGCAAGAATTTTGATGAAATATGATTACACTTTCATTAAATTTCATTGGCACAAGGAATAAACCACGCGTTATTTCTTGCGCGAGCTCGCTCTACATACCATAAAAGACAATACGGGCACCTCAAACCGGCGTTGCTAGAGAATTTCCCCTCATGGAGGCATATAAAAATAAAATAAATAAATATCACGGGACAATTCACACCAATTGACCTAGTCCCAAAGTAAGCTAGGCAAAGCTTGTGTTATGGGTACTAGGCAACGGATAAACATACTTATATAGATAGATACATACTTAAATACATATTAAACACCCAAGACCCGAGAACAAACATTCGTATTTTTCATACAAATATCTGCCCCAACACGGGAATCGAACCCGGGACCTCAAGCTTCATAGTCAGGGTCTCTAACCACTAGGCTATCTGGTCGTCTGGCATATAAAAAAACGAATTGTTTATTTGTTCCCAGGACGCGCTGCTGGATCTGATAATAGGCGCGGACGAGCCGCTGACAAACGGCGACCCCGCGCCGCGCGCGCCGCCCGCGCCCGCCAACAACAACAACAATGTACGACACTGCGACAACACTATAGACAATAGGGATGTTGACACCATTCAAAAAGAATTATAAGACACGACTCCAATAAAAAAACGCTTTATTTCAGCTCTGAAAGTCTGATTAATTTTCGATTAAATGCAAAATTAGATTTTTTGTTGCTTTAAAACAAATAAATAGTTAGTTGATTGAGCATTGCGAATAATGACGTCATATGTCGCTATTGTCATTTAAACTCTATGGGAGATTGTGTTTTGACAGCTCATAAAAAGAACGTCAGTTGATTGGTGGTGTCAGTCAACATCCCCATTCACCAAACTTTATCAACACTACACACCACAAAAAGTATTTGAAGATTTATTTTTTATAGTTTCCCGGGACGAAATTATGTTTTCAATTTATACTGTGACGTGAACAGCACCTTCAGAATTATACTGATTGTGTTCGAAATATCACAGTCATTTAGTTTTAAAGTCAGTGTAATTGGGTCGATCAACTTTTTTTTGTCAATCGTTGCTATAGTGACAGTCTCCTGGGTCACTCTTTAAACCGTAAGTTTATCTGATTAAAATTTGCCAAACATGCATTTTTGTGGTAGTTTTAAACCCCTTCTACAATTATTGGTCATTTAATAAGCATGTTAGTTAATGTGACACAACATTTCTTCTAATTAAAGTGTACTACTTTTGTCCCCTCGCTGACGGGACAGAATAACAACAAGAAATAGTTGATCCACGCAATTATAATGGAAAGTCTGACATCGAAAACAAAAGTTGAAACTAGGAATTAAAACTAGTTTCATGTTATTCTGTGTAGCAATACGCTATCCCGAATACTTTGCCGATTTTTTTTATGGCTTTTAGTATCAGTTCTTCCAAATTAACGAATCTTGTCGTACTTAATCGCAGAAAGCGAGCGCTAGACAGCTGCACATTAGGCCCTTAGTTTCCCAGTAGGTAGTGATATTTATGACTGGTTAGAGCAATTTACCAAAATCGTAATTTCCTTGTAGCTAAATTTCCGTTCGCAGATTTTCCTAAATGCTTTTTTTCTCGCCATAGTTTTTTACTGAAGCTTATTTTCACAGTAGCGTTTTTTCCCAACTTTAATCGGCACAGAAACATAGGTAGGTTTAGGTTATGTTAAGTTTTCATCGGCCCGAAGGGCCAAAAGGACACAGAAGAAGGAGCTCCGTCGACACTGTTACTGTGTCAATTCAAATTGGGAAAAAACGCTACTGTGAAAATAAGCTTCAGTAAAAAACTATGGCGAGAAAAAAAAGCATTTAGCAAAATCTACGAATGGAAATTTTGCTACAAGGAAATTACGATTTTGGGGAAATGACCTATCCAGTCGTATTATTTATTTATTTATTTATTTATTCATTTATTAAGTCATGTACATATAAAATTAGGAGTTACAATACATTTTTATGACCACTCCATGACGCACTGTAAGGGCACACAATAATAATTAATATAACTAAGTTTAAGATTAGCTTAAAATGTTACAAAATTATATTAAATTAAAATTATTATTATAATCATGCATTACATACTATTACCTATGTTAACGAGTTATTGAAATGTCATTTTAAAATATAATATATCTAATTTCAATTATTAATAACTTCAAATGTCAATTAAAATAAAATGTCAATAATAATTTTACCCAATTTACTTTACTTAATAAATAATATACGCTTCAAGTGTGAATACTGGGCGATATGTCGCATTTGATAAATGTTAATATCCCAGGATATCCTGGACCTGCTGAGCGGCTTGGAGCTGGCGCCGCGCGCGCCGTCCCCGCCCGCGCTCAACAACAACGCCAGCCTGCTGCTCGACGGGCTGTTCTCCCCGCCCGCCGCCACACGTGAGTACCCCGACACGCGCCCGCCGCAATGTCGGCTTGTGGCCGGATTTTATAGGCTTGCAACGAATAGTATGTTCGACCATGTATACTTATTATATTTTTTTGACGTGACAACGTCTAATAAATCGACGAACGCCGGGGGCAAACACGTAAAAGGATGACACTATGTAACGTACGTACGGCTGTACGTACGTTACATGTACCTACAGAGCAGCGACGGTGAGTATGTACAGTCGACTACAAAAAAATCGATACGGCCAAAGTTACAAAAATATGTATACACGACCTTAATGTTAAGTCAATAAAGGTGTGTATACATATCTTTGTAACTTTGGCGGTATCGATCTTTTTGTAGTCGACTGTACAAAAGAGAGCGGCGAACGTCAGGATGTAAAATGTGGGGGGTGCGGGGGGGGATTGCGGGGATGAACATTTCATTGATTTTGCCGTAGGATGCACCGTTTTCAAGATATTTGACAAAACACCGGTTCTCGTCCGATCGCCGAGGTTAAGCAACGTTGGGCGCAGTCAGTACTTGGATGGGTGACCGCCTGGTTTAATTTTTGGTTTTTGAATGTTTTGTTATGACGTTGTCACGTTAAACTATCGTCCGTAAACCGACTTTACAGACAACCGGTTTTTTCCATAGAACCTATTTTTGAAATAAAACCATTTGAAACTGATAAAAAATACTCGCAACAAAAAAAAATCGATATTTTATAAATAGCGTAAAATATGCTTATCTGATTTAAATAAAATAGATCAAAATATTTTATTTTCTGTTTTGTTTAAGCTAGATGTATTTTTCTAAATAATCCTTAACGAAATAGGTTGAAGAAATTTTTAGTCAATCTTGTAATTCACTATCGAGTCTGTTGAACTTGCTATCGGTACGAATAAATATCAAAATCCCGCTGTCATTACATGACGTGTTGTTGTGTGCGTGACCTCAACTCTCGTGGCGATACTTATAGGTGCTCACGTGACGGCGTTAATTTGTTGAATAATTGAACGGCGCTCGCGCGCAGCGTTGCGAGTGGGATGACAAGACGAACTATTGATTGAGTTAGTGAAATGCAACAGTATTTTGTACGATGCACAAGACAAAAAAATTAAAAACAACATTCTGTAGTTCTTCTTTTTCTTTTGTTTTAGCTTCAACATTATTAATAAATCCTCATCCTCTTCCTCCTGAAGCAACAAATATGCTAGTGTTTATTCCATTTCGCGTACACAAGTCTCTTTGCAAACACAAAAGCTCGGAAACTGCCGCCGTTTTGGCCGCCGCAGTTACGTATTAGAACGACCAAACAACCGCCGCCCGCGGCGTCCAGCGTCTACCGCCAGCCGCTGCACGCCGCGGGCGGCGGGTCAGAACGGCCAAGGCCTTATGCCGGCTCTACATGCTTGGCAAACAACGGCAAACAGCGAACACCAAACAACAAACACGCACTTGTGGATAAGACAAGTGTTTGCAGGTGTTTGCCTGTTTTTGTTTGTGTTTGCCAGTGATCGGCGTTGGTGTCGGTTTTTTGCACAAATCAAAGGGTGTTCGACAAACGTGTTTGTGATGTTTCAGAATGTATCAGTAGTGGTCATCCCCACACTTGGCGAACGTGCAAGAATAGTGTGTTTGCCAAGCGTGGGGATGCCGTGTTTGTGTTTAGTGATTTCGGACGATGTTTGGTGAATATTATATACTAGATGTTGCCCGCGACTCCGTCCGCGAAGAATAAGGGTATAAAAATAGCCTACAACCTATTGTCAAACCTACCAAATATAGAGATTTTTTTAATAAAAATCGGTCAAGCCGTTTCGGAGGAGTTCGATAACAAACACCGTGACTGCCGCAACCATTTGAATGTATTTAAATTATTTTTTTGCATCAGGGTGAACTTTTTTGGGCATTTTGATTGCAAAATCGATTATTATTCTGAAATATGTACAATTATTTTTCTACATATTTCAGAATAAATCGATGTTACATCGGTGACATTCAATGACTTCCAACGTCTGTTGTCAAAAAAAATCATTGCCATTAAAATAAATTAGTTCCACTGAAAATCCGCAAATGCTTTAATATGCAGAGCTTTACAGACTGCAATGCAGGATAATGAATGGATTTCTTTTTCCCTGAATGGCAACACCGGCATAGATAATAGATCGCTCACTTTTGGCTCGAAATTCGAACTTGTGATTTTATTTTGCTTAATATACGAAATGTACACGCCCAATATAATATTTTCTCAAGTTTATCGCGATTCCCAAGGTGAAAGAATCGAATTGCTTTAAAATTCCAAAGAAATAATGCGTTGTTTGGGAGAAACGTGTCAAAATGGTGTTGTAGAGCGCCATCCTGCTCTGTCTCGTTTTTTTTTTATCCCGTTCTGGCCGTTCACTTTTATATTATAGATTTTTATTAGCTGCTCTGGCTGCTCACCGAATCTAAGATTATTTAAAAGAATCCCGCCGGCGCACCCGGAAAACTTCGCTTTTAAATGATGTAATGATGTTTGGTGAAGTTTGGTATTTGTGGCAAACATCGAGCATGTGGAGCCGGCATTACAAAGTGTTGTTTTGTATTGCAGAGGCGGCGGTGTGCGTGCCGGCGCTGGACAAGAACGGCGTGGTGGTGGTGCTGGAGGCGGCGCGCGCGCCCCCGCACGCCGTCGCGCTCACCATGCGCGCGCGCAGCCACGCGCCCGCCACGCTCACTGACTTCCTGTTCCAGGCCGCCGTGCCCAGGGTAAGGCAGAGTTCACGTGTTGTGTCGTCACGCATCAGAACTAGACATCGGCGGCTCGGTCAGATGTAGTGCAATAGTACATTACTGCAGAGGCCGGGACTTAAGGGGTTGCCGGCCGAGTATCTAAGTCATGCTACGGCATGATACGAGGCGGCAACCCCTGTTCCGGCCGAGGCTTGTATAGTGCTTTTCTCAAACATGCACCATCACCATCATCATCATCATCATCATCATCATCATCATCATCGTCGTCATCATGATGGTGATGATGATGATGATGATGATGATGATGATGATGATGATGATGATGATGATGATGATGATGATGATGATGATGGTGGTGGTGGTGGTGATGATGATGATGATGATGATGATGATGATGATGATGATGATGATGATGGTGATGATAATGATGGTGATGATGGCGAAGGTGATGATGGTGATGATGATGATGATGATGATGATGGTGGTGATGATGACGATGGTGATGGATGATGATGATGATGATGATGGTGATGATGGTGATGATGATGATGATGATGATGATGATGATGGTGGTGGTGGTGGTGGTGGTGGTGATGATGATGATATTGACGATAACGATGAAGATGATGATGGTGATGATGATGATGATGGTGATGATGATGATGATAGTGATGATGGTGATGGTGATGATGATGTTGATGGTGAAATTTTCCTCTAGGCAGATCACCATTACCATCACCATCAACATCGTACCTTACCTTAAATAAGCGTAGTGGCAGAATGTCATAATGAACCAAAACGCAAATATTGCTTATAGTTTTTTTTTAAATGGCTAAATGCTATGATGCCATAGACCTATAAACATCATGGTGCTGTGTGACATGAAACAATAGACGATCGCATTGCCGGCCTAGGCCTGCAACGGTGTATTTTGAAGCCTGTTTTAAGGAACACAACGTAAACATTACATAGCATGTTTGAGAAATAGTACATTACTGCAGCGGCCGCGAAATAGGGGATTGCCGGCCGAGTAGTTATAGATGGCCGAGTGTTAACGAGGCCATCTAGAGATACGAGGCCGGCAATCCCTGTTCGTGGCCAAGGCTTGTATAGAGTTTTTCTCAAACATGCATCATCATCATCACCACCACCGTCACCGCCATCATCATCACCATCACCATCAACATCAACATCCATCAACATCCATGAACATCCATCACCATCCATCAACATCCATCAACATCCATCAATATCCATCAACATCCATCAACATCTATTAAACGTCATGGTGCTGTGTCACATAAAACAATAGACGATCACTTTGCTGGCCAATGCCAGCAATGTTGTATGAAATTCCATTATTGACCTCTCGTCTAGGCGCACCTGCAACGTGACAGTTCGTGGCGTATTATAAGGAACATAACGTCAATATTTCATAGCATGTTTGAGAAAAATGATTTTCAATCGGGAAAACTCGGATCTCAATCGGAATACGATGGCACCCGAACTCAATGCAATCAATGATTGTATTAAATGAGTGACGTTTTCATATCCATTTATGGAACTTTATTGTTTAGTGTCAAATGTCAAAGTGAAAAATGTAAGATGGCTACACGGCTGTAAGATGGGTACTGAAGCTAATTGAGAGTGCACGATAAATACGAACTTTTCCGATAAAGTACGAAGGAAAATCATTTTGCACTACATCTGTATTAAGGTAGCACTAGTGATGGATGAAACACGTTTTTCCATTGCCTTTTCAGATAAGATAAAAAATAACCATTGAATACTTATTTTTAACCCCCGACACAAAAAGAGGGGTGTTATAAGTTTGACCACCGTGTGTGTCTGTCTGTCTGTCTGTCTGTGGCATCATAGTTCGTAATCGGGTAAACCTATTTGCATGCGGTTTTTTTTTATTAGAAAGCTTGTTTCTTGGCGATGGTTCTTAGATATGTTTCGCCAAAATCGGTTCAGCCGTTTCAAAGTTATCAGCTCTTTTGTTAGCTGCGGAAGGGATCTTAGACGCATAATGGGCATTTACTTTATGTTCAAACATACTTGTGACATAATTGCGTTGGGGGTTTTTAAAATTTTTAATTTATAGTTATATTAGGTTTCAACCTACTGTTTTAACATATCTGTGGAGAAGTAGGTTTGAACGCTATTTAAAAAACCTCAATATCAATTGTCAATATTAGGTATGTCATTGTCATTCAATAATTATTAGAAGACGTGCGACAACACCAACAAAAATACGCTGAACATTACAGAAGAATGCTTTATTTTTACCCATTACGTCAGTCGTAGTTGAATGATCATTTTGGTACATCAAGTGGATTTTCACAGAAAGAAGACGTAGAGTAACTACTAACAATTTAGAACAAATAATAATTGTATATAACGAATGTCATATTAAATAGTTAAAAATAATGTTTCTAATTTGGTGTCCTTTGCTCGACTTGTGTTGTCTTGGGGCCGCGTGGTTAACCCAAAACTGCTGATGCCGTGTATATCGGCAGAGGTAATCTTTTTTACAGAAAAGTCAATCTACAAATTCTTTTCGCTATTTTTTAAATGATTTAAGATCAGATAGCCTAGTGGTTAGAGAACCTTACTACGAAGCTTGAGGTCCCGGGTTCGATTCCTGTGTTGGGGCAGATATTTGTATTAAAAATACGAATGTCTATTCTCGGGTCTTGGGTGCATGTATCTATCTATATAAGGGCCACTTGCACAGTTCAGGGTTAAAAAATTAAATCGGTAACCCTGGGTTAAGAATGACAGTTCCATACATTTTGACACTTGTTAACCCCGGGTCAGCAGTTAACTCGGAGTAGCTAACCCAGGTCCGCGCAAGCCCGCCTAAGTATGTTTGTCAGTTACCAAGTACCCATAACACAAGCTTTGCTTAGCTTACTTTGGGGCTAGGTCAATTGGTGTGAATTGTCCCATGATATTTATTATTATTTTACACCTTTTTACACTTGTTTACAGACGTTCCAGTTGGATATGATGTCGCCGTCCGGCACCGTTCTGTCTCCACAGGGCGAAATCACTCAAGTTCTCAAAATCACCAATCCCTCCAGGGTAAGTAGTGACTATGGAGTTATTGGCATAATTGTTTGGCTTACCAGATTGTGGAATATTGTCGTTCATTACGGGTCGAAAAATACGGGGTCGGGTCATGCACTAACCGCACCCCCATCGACAAAAAAATCCATACAAATATTATAAATGCGACAGTGTCTGTCTGTCTGTTACTTCTTCACGCTTAAATCGCTGAACCGATTTTGATGAAATTTGGTACAGAGATATTTTGACTCCCGGGAAAGGACGTAGGATAGTTTTTATTGGGAATCAATAACCGCTGTTCTGACCCGATTTAGATGACATTTTTATGGTATGTGGATATTCTGAGTTGTGAGGAAGACTATAAAATAGTTAATAAGCAGATTGGTTAACGAATAAGCTACCCAAATTAATAATTTTACGCGGACCAAGTCGCGGGCAAAAGCTTGTTATAAAATAATTTCAGAAAATTTGAAATAGTGACGCGCTTCTTCATGTTTCCTTTCACCCAATTAATACTCTCTTTTTTGACGACCGCTTTAGCCTAGTTGGTAGTGACCCTGCCTACGAAGCAAGAGCTCCTGGGTTCGAATCCCGGTAAGGGCATTAATTTGTGTGATGAGCACGAATATTTGTTCCCGAGTCATGGATGTTTTCTATGTATTTAAGTATTTATTTATAGGTACCCATTAGTACAAGCTTTGCTTAGTTTGGGACTAGGTCGATTTGTGTAAGATTGTCCTCTAATATTTAGGGCCTAAGCACACGGCGTATTTTTAACGCGCGTCGACGGCGCGTTATTTAAAATACGCCGTGTGCTAGGGGCCTTAAGGCTGTTCTAATGGAATGAAAAACGCGCTGTAAACGCGCGTTCCTAAAACGCGCGTCGACGGCGCGTTCAAAAAACGCCGTGTGCTTAGGGGCCTTATTTATTTTTTTCTTCAGACGCCGCTGCGGCTAAGGATACGAGTGTCATACAACGCCGACGGCGCGCCCGTCCTCGAGCAGGCGGAAGTGAACGGCTTCCCCGCCGACCTGTTCAACTGACGCGCCGCCAGCCCGCCCGGCGCAGGCCTCTAGCGACTGACGGGACACGCGGACTGACGGGACACATTGCAGGATACAACTACTACAAAACTACCTTCAAACTGTGACTGACATCTGAACGGCTACAGTTTGACTAGCTTTAGTTTTCGTCACTTTCCTCAAGACATGTTGAGCAGTCTTTCTAGGGATGAGTGGTAATGTAAACAAGCATATTCTATTCTGCAATTGTCTCTTGGCATTGTTGACAGCTCAAGTGCCTAATGCTCGAAAACTTTAGGGCAGTTTAGAAGCACTGGATCCTATACACTAGCTATGTCTCTGATATTGATTCTAGATGGCACCGTTGTCTGCAGTCAAGACTAGACGTCAAGGGATTGTATTACAGTCGTGGGTTTGTCGGGTTGAGATTAAAATTAGACGTCAGAGCAATATCAACACGAACCAGGCAAGTCTTAACGTCATCTACGATCGTCATTTGCATCGTCCCCTCAATGGAATCATGCCTTTGCTAATGTAAAAGGGTATAACAATTTATAGATTTCTCGGTGTCCCTTTTAAATCAGTAAAGGGCTCTAGTAGTAACCGCTCCAGAGCAAAATTCACAAAACCAACGTGCAAAAAGCAAAAAGTACATTCTCAAAATGTACAATTTTTTTTCCGATTTGTACATTTTGCAAATGCACTTTTTGCTTTTTGCACGATCCGCGTGTTTCACAATATGCGTTGTGTACATTTTGCGTATATAGTAGATTTTGCCATTGGTTTACCTTTTGCTCTGAAGCTGTATTAACTTACTCCTCGGAATATAAAATATAGGTTTGGAATGCCCTGGACGCTGGTAACAGGCTGTAAAAGTTCACTTTCGTTTCCTATCAGCCTATACCGGCGTAGTTTCGACTGAATTTGAGGTTGTTGCTATTTAAACTTATTGCAAAATGTCTGTTTGCGAAATAACTTACTCATTTTATTTACGTCTCCCGTGGCAGCTTTTACAATACCTTTAGCCTTTTTGTTTCGCTAAAGACTGACTTCACTAGATCCCCTTTGGGCTAGAAATACGAAGTAGTTCTGTAATTAAACGCTTTGGATTAAAACCAATATTGCCTTGAACCAGTGGCGCCTGTCGCTTGTACATATCCGAAGTTTTTAAATATTAAATAAGTCTTCTGCCCCGAGTCCCGTACATTTTACTAGGTCAATGTGAGACACAAGCGGTATTATATAGCTCATAATCGATGTGGAGATGTAATTACTTGGCTTACTCGAGAGATTTGAAAACATTCCAATTATTAGGTAAAATAAGACTACCCCTTAGTCTAAAAACATGAGGGCCGAACATAAAACTGGTAGTTATGTTTGCGGATGGAAGCTCGAATCATCAATGCCATCGTTTAAAACTTGAAACAAATGGCCAATATCACGAATACACTGTTTGTTCCAACTTTATATTTCGTAATCTATGTAATTGTTTAAAATCTATTTTTTATTTATGACCAAACTATTTGTCAGTATTAGTACAATCTCAAAACTGACCCTTCCCCATTCTGAACCATACTGAATGGTGTTATAATGCCTTTACAGATTTGCTACTTATAAATATTGTTAGTAAAAGAAAATATTGTACATGTGATGAAAATTTCAAAATCCTGTTGCGTCATTTGTGTTGCGAATGAAGTCAGTGTGATAACGGGGACTATGTGGAATGTACTTAAAATTCAACTACTATATGATAATTTACGTGTGATAAAGCACTTAGAATACGAGTTAAAATATCCCTTCATTGAGAAAGTAGTCATTGATTTAAAATTTCGCACGCCTGTGTTTATTTATTGAACTAGTAGAATATGTTCTGTGTAATTCTAGTTAGTACACCATGTTCCCGATGCATTTTTATTTAAGTGTAGATCGTGAGATTCGTTGCTCGCTTGACGCTTGGCACGGTATATAGAATAGTACTTGTTTCGTAAGCCACGCAGATTTTATATACGGGGAAATTGTAAATAAGATACCGCTTTTAATCAAATTAAACATTATGGATAACATTCACATTTTATATTCCCCATTTGGTTGTTTTGGGATATTTTAACATTAAGTAGGTACTAGTTTTAATTTCATTTTGTCCTATTTATGTTTATGATTAACTAACCTAACCAACACATTATAATGAAATGTTTAGCTTTCTAAGATATGAAGAAAACCAGCAGAACGTTTCCGCAACGGTTTAAATATATTAATCATGGAGTATAATTATATAGGTGTATTATTTCCCAATACATAAACAGAGCTTGGCAAAAGTTTATAATAAAAATGTAATTTGGTGCTTATTTCATTATATCTGATTAAATAGAAGGCCCTCCACAACGTGAGATCTTATGATTTTGTGTATAACTAAAGCTATGTGAAAGATGTACATATATGATTATAATGATTTTATGTAAATTGGTTAATAAATATTTGAAAATGTTTATATAATCAACAGTTTGTTTCATTCAAAGAAGTGATTGGTTAAAGGGTATGTTTATTAAGTATTATAAAAATCACATGGCATTATTATAGTGGTAGTTTAAGAGTCTTCGATCATAGGCGTGGCGGGCGCAGGGCGGCCGCAGACCCCGTTGAAGAGACGGTCCTTGATCATCTGCGCCATCAGTCCGTGGATCACCTCTATAGTCGTTTTGCAAGCATCTTTTGTGGCTTTACCGAGCTTGTCCTCAGTTCGCTTCTCGTGAGGATCTGCTCCTGCCACTATAAACCCACCACGGCCTGGAAAAAAAATTTGATAGTTTTGGTGTCATTTCATTACAACAATAAACATAGTTTTCAAACTAAATACAAACTGAAACATGGATGCACAGAAAAAAGACCAGCACTGGGAATCCAACCCAGGTCCTCAGCATTCCGTGCCGCGTGCCATTCCCCTACACCACCACTGGTCGCATAAGTGGTGGTATAAACATAGGATAAAAAAATTATATAGTTTGTTAGAATTGTTGACTAGACCCCAGGGCCCAATTGCATAACAAATTACAACTAATATTACAAGCGGAACTCTCGCTTCAGTTATATTAACTAGAAAGGGAGTTCCACTTGTAATACGAGGGGCGTTCAATATAAAGTGAGAATGAGATGCAAACTCTTTTAATATTGCGAACGTAAATACTGGCCGGTAAAGCTAATCTATCTAGCTGATTGCTATGAAAAAAAAACTGTCTTTTGTTTAAAAAAATATACGGTAATTTCTTTGCAATGCTATTGAGTACGTTAGCGAAAATGGAGAAAATTGAACTGCGCGCCGTTATTATATACTTGTATTTGAAAAATTTTTCTACGGACCAAGTCAATTTGGATTTGCGGTACACTTTAGGGTCTAATGCTCCTCCGTATTCGACAGTCGCACGTTTGTGCGCCGAATTTAGACGTGGAAGAACATCGACAATGGACGACCCCCGCTCCGGACGCCCTACTACAGCAGTAACTGAAGAAATTGTGAAAAAAGTCGAAAACTCAGTTTTGGCGGATCGTCGTGTCACAGTTCGTTTTATTGCTGAAAATGTAAAGATTTCAACGGGGAGCGTGCATAATATTTTATATGAACGCTTGGGTATGAAAAAGGTATCTGCGCGTTGGGTACCAAGAATGCTTACTGACACGCAAAAACAAACTAGACTAGAGATTTGTCAAGAAGCTTTGAACCTGATGCAGCAAGACCGGGAACTTTTTTTGGCGCGATTTATAACAATGGACGAAACATGGCTCCATCATTACGACCCTGAAACGAAACTGCAGTCTATGACATGGAAAAAGCCATCATCTCCAACTCCGAAGAAATTCAAGGTGAGCCCATCTGCCGGTAAGGTCATGGGCTCTGTTTTTTGGGATGGTAAAGGGGTATTAATGATTGAGTATCTCAAGCATGGAGCCACTATTACGGGCACTTTATACGCCAAACAAATAGCAACATTGCGCAATGAGATCCGCGAAAAACGCCGAGGTAAACTCTCGAAAGTTGTGCTGTTCCACCAGGACAATGCCCCGGCACGCAAGTCCGCCGTTGCTATGGCTGCAATTCGTGATGCTGGGTTCGATATCCTTAAGCATCCTCCGTATTCACCAGATCTCGCTCCCAGTGATTTCTACCTATTTCCGAGATTGAAACAATACCTGAGAGGCCAGAAATTTGAAGACGACGACGCGGTAGTCGCTGCAGTACAAGATTTTTTAAGTACTCAAGATGAGACCTTTTTTAAAAATGTAATTTTAAGTTTAGAAAAAAGATATACTAAGTGTATTATGCTAAAAGGTGACTATGTCGAAAAATAAAATGACATTTAGTAAAAGTTGTTTATAACATACTCATTCTCACTTTTTATTGAACGCCCCTAGTATAAGTTGTACTTTGTTATGCAATTAGGCTCTGGTTTGCTTTTATCTAAAATACCATGTTCCCAAAATATACCAATTTACCACAAATCTGCTAATATTCGATTTTAGATTGACAAAAGGTACCTAGCAACATAAAATGTAATATGAAATGTATTATGTGGTATTAATTGATTTGATTAAGATCGTGGATTTGGCATTCTCAACTACGATTTCTAGTTTATCAGTTTCTTGTTGCACCACATTACAAAACAGAAGAGTACTCTACTCAAGGAAGTGATTTTTGTGATGGAATGTCTTATTTTGGACATCTGGTATAATAGGATTGTAATAAAATAGGTAATTTGGTAGGTATTTTGAAAAATCATATTTTGGGAATGTGGTATTTTAGGCATGAGTCCCCTGGTTCATATAACGTATTTTACTTCTGAGATACTCAAAAATCTGTCTTATGACTGGCACTGTTGCATTACCTAGAATGTATAAAATGCATACTGAATTACTGACCCAGACAGACTTCACTCTGTTCCAGCTTGTCTGACAAATCAAATATCTGTCCCGTTGTGTACTCGGCATTAGTAATGAGACTGGAGCTGCTCAGGGTGTTGACCCAGTACTTGTTCCACAGGGAGTCCAACAACCTCCGGTCAAGTGAAGACTTGAAGTACGACACTTCAAGGGAGTAGTACTGCTTGCAGTGGACACCAAAATCCTCAATCTTGTTTAGCGGGATGGTTTGGTACTCAGATGGCTCTTCATTGGCTGGTTTGTAGCCCTGAAATTGAGGGTTGGGTGAAGTCACAACAGTTAAACGTAACTTCCGATTCTTACACTCAAATCTTACACCTAATTTTACAATCAAATATTGCTGCAGTTTGGCAAAAAGTGTATGAATTGAATATAACTGGTGTGGGGATATAACTTGATTCCCACTGTGTTACCTCAATTTTTTTAGGTGATGTCAATGATGACAAGTTTATCAAAGGATGAAGGAATTACACTGCTCACAATGATTTACACACTACTCTACTACCAAAGTAATAAAGTGTGTAGATCATTTTAAACACCACAAGCGCCTTAAACATGAAACTACTGTGAGTCTCACTCATAGTGAAAATAAATGGATCGATGAAAACGTGGGTAGTTGTGTGCCAGTATTGGTGTCGTCGAGCAGCCGCGCGAGCAGAGGGATAGTAGCGCGTAGTGCATGTTGGGCAGCTGCCGTGACGTGTGGCTCCAGGAAGAAGGGCTACGGATTAGCCCAAGACATGTTGAGTTAAACTCATTTTAAGTTGTGAGTGATCCGTATATTTTCACTACCACCCATCCACTTCTGCTGCTGACTACACTAACTGTGTGGTGTTGCATTCAAAGACGGTATCTAACTCATGCTTCACTCAATCCATGGTTTGTCTGACGAAAATGTTCTAATGACTATTTAAATTTTAATTTATATTTTAAAACAACTTACTTTTGGATATGTCCTAAAAGCACCAAGGCAGACCTTGCCTGCAGAGATGGTTCTGACAGGATCAATGACGATGGCCACAAATGGCTCCTGAAAGTTCTGGTTAAGCATCTGTGTGGATACATCAATGCCGGACAGCCAGCACCCATACCCTGGGTGGCTGTGATACCAACCAATCGCATTTTCATGACGTCCAACCTAAAACATTTTGATAAGTAATTAAAAATTGGAACATCTTTCCATAAATATAATTAGACTAGCTGGTGCACGCGACATTGTCCCTCTTAATCATTGATGCTTTGCTCCTATTGGTCAATGAACTATTCAACAAAAATATTTTTTCAATTCAAACTAGTAGTTCCTGAGATTAGCATGTTCAACCAACCAAATAAACAAACTATTCAGCTTTATAATATTAGTATAGATACTGTAATTCAGGTTACTTTGGCCATTGGGATTTACTTGGTCAAGATTTTTATTATTACATTGAATTATGACAACACATTGCCACACGGTTTGATTGTTGTTGTTTTTAAAATTCTTTCTGCTAGGGAAAAGGTGAAGGTTTAAAACCATACAGCCACCACATGGTTTGAACTCACCCACATCTTTTTTTTATTAGACCTAAATATTAGGCATAAACAACATTGGCTACCCCCCATGGCCTCACAGTCTGAGGGGGCTCATGCCTTGTGTGTGGTGTGGTGTTTCATCACAGGGCTTCACAGATTCTTGCCCACACCAAATTTAGGTCCTCTGCCACCACCGATTAGACCCTTCTATAATGTTGTTTTCATGTGGCCCCAAGTTACCCTTCATTGGATCAAAATAACCTGAATTTACAGAATACAACTTATCTGTTGGAATACCTGCACTATTAAATGTATGTTGAAGCTCCTTAAAATTAAAAAACTGCTCTTTATTAACCTGTTTAGCTGCTTCTATGTAAGCCGTCATGTACTCATAGGCCTGTGCTTGCGCATTTACTCGCGTCTCAGTACCTTCAACAGGCAGGGCGAACGAATCCATCACTAGCATTGTGTTTGCGTCTACCTTACCTGTAAAAAAGAATGACCATAAATATAACCTATTTTAAACAAATAATTAAGTAATGTTTTTCAACTAGAACATACCTAATAACAGTCCCATGACTTCCAATGTGCCACCGGAACGAGCGTGCATCACCATTTTTAACAAAGCTAAGGCAGATATTCTGATATCTTTGAAAAAAAATGGACTGAAAAGTAAGTAAAATTTTAATACATTTTGTATAACATTTTCAATTAATTGTTTTACTTGGATCTCATTAATAGCTTACTCCTTTTCCCATGGTTTAGCGGCGAGGATGTCCTGCTGTTGTTTCTTATCGTAGCGATATATTTCGTCAACACTAGACACTGAGTCGATATTGTTGGCCATTACCCATGTCTTCTGTGCTATTGTCGACTGCGTATCAGTGCTCGTGGAAGCCATCGTGGATGACTAAGTTATCTTGCTTGCTTCCCTTCCAAAGTTTGCAGGAACGGTAATTTTGATTATATATTTATAAAAAACGAGTATTTGCGACAAATCAAGATCACAAAGCATAAGTAAACCAGGAAGAAATGACAATTTATTTGACCATTTTTTTTTATTTGCTTGACATTTGTGACAGTTGCGTTTAAGCCATTTCAGATACATTTATAAACGCTCCTAAACCAAGAGCCCTGCCCTATTCTTGGTGCCATTTTAACATATTCGTCAACAACTTGTTTCGATTTATTTTATAGCAGCTCTACAGTCTTCACTGTACATAGTCCTTCGAACCGGATAAGCAACTGTGACTAACAAAAGTCAAACAGAAAATCATTTTGTACAAATCTAATCTAATACCTTTAAACAAGCAACAAGCAATTCTTGTATATATATATATAATCTATAATATATAATCAGGATATCGGAAACGGCTCCAACGATTTCGATGAAATTTGGTATGTGGAGGTTTCGGGGATGAAAAATTGAATTGATCTAGCTTGGTCTTATCTCTGGGAAAACGCTTGGCACCGAGTTTCAGCCCGAGCGGAGCTCGGTCGCCCAGGTACTTAACAAATAAAGCTATATAGACGATGTCTCTAAGTGGGTACATAAGGCGGTTTTAGACTGATGCAATATTGCAAAATGGTGTACCGCAAGCTACCGTGCGTAGCCTAATGTGATGACCGATGACTGTAACCGTGATCGTTAAACATACTTACCTAATTAAATGTTTGTTATAGAAGCTGATTTTTTTTACATTATGTTACAGCATCACGATCTACCTAATACCTAAGGTCACTAGGTTGTCAATGTGACAACTTGTGCCACATAAGGACCTGAATCGTATTTATGCAATTACTTACTATCTTTCTGGTTAAGTAATTAATGTTTCATGCTTCTGATCTATCTAATCTATCTATCTAATCTATCTATCTATCTATCTAATACCTTTAAACGAGCAATTCTTGTCTTGAGGATCTCGGAAACGGCTCCAACGATTTCGATGAAATTTGGTAAGTGGGGGTTTTCGGGGATGAAAAACTGATCTAGCTATGTTTCATTTTCAGAAAACCGCTTTTACTCGTGTTTTCCGGCTATTTTTGTTTGCATTAGAATACAAAGCTAAATTTCGCCGGCTTCGAGCAGATCATAATAGCACAGTAGAAATCGGGTGGTCGCGGATTCAGCCGACCTCGGTTCGATTCCACGTTTTTTTTAAGGATTTTAGTTTTTTTTTTAAGTTTATTTTTCATGAGAAAACGAAGTTTCTTCTTTTGTGAGAAAAAGTTACTTTTTTGTGAGAAAAAGTATTATAGGGAACGTGCAGTAACTATAGGCGGCAGCACTAATGCGACAAAAGAGACACTATGCGGACAGTAAAACAAACTTATCAAGGTAAAGCATTCAAATTGATGGCACCCTTCTGACACCAGTTGGCAGCACCGTCTATGTGCACGTTCCCTATTGGGAGCAAAGAACAAGAAAAACCGGTTGTCTGTAAAGTCGGTTTACGGACGATAGTTTAACGTGGCTCACCCCCCCACCCCCTCCGGTTTTTTTGTCAAATATCTTGAAAACGGTGCATCCTACGGCAAAATCAATGAAATTTTCATCCCCCCTTTGGTACCCCCACGCTCCCTCCCACGCACCCCCCCCCGCACCCCCTCCCCCCTCTCACCCCCCAACCCACAGAAATAATAATAAATTATTTCTGTGCCCCAACCCCTGCGGTGTTTTTGTCAAATATCTTGAAAACTGTGCATCCTACGGCAAAATTAATGAAATTTTCATCCCCCCTTGAAACCCCCGAACCCCCTCCCCCACAAATATATAATCAGGATCTCGGAAACGGCTCCAACGATTTCGATGAAATTTGATATGTGGGGGTTTTCGGGGATGAAAAATTGATCTAGCTTGATCTTATCTCTGGGAAAACGCTTGGTACCGAGTTTCTGCCCGAGCAGAGCTCGGTCGCCCAGGTACTTACATATTAGACTTGTATGTTTCGGTAAATAGTAATGATATGGTAATTCGAATATCGAACCTACTGGATCGTGCGTGACTCACCGTGGAACCTTTTCACAGGAATATCCTAGTGGCACACGTGTTGCCTGACAAGGATAATCATTAAAACGAGAATCTTCTACAGTGGGCCAGTAATCTAATGGTTCGGTTATACACAGTTATATAAGCTATATATTTTTTTAAATAGGTATATTAAATTAATATTATTAATTACCTACATCTCCTTGAACGGCTCGTCGTTATTCATAATTACTACTACTTCATAATTAGGTACTTAAGTGATAAAATTTACGATTAGGTAGGTATGCTATAATAATATTATTTAGCTGCTATTTTAATATTAGAGCAACGTGCAAGATCCAGCAGGCATCTGTAGTTTTTGACAGCGATATAAATAAAATTGCTAGTTAGTCTTTTTTTGATAAATAAAATACCTGAAAAGTTATAAATTTGGACCACCGCCACCACTGGTAGTTAAACCTCTTCTACACGGTCGGGACCAACCGCCGACCGTCGTGTCGCTCGCGTCGGCCGACAGCGTTCCATACGGTTGGGGCCGACCACGGACAATGCGCTCGCGACCAAGGCCGTTGACATCAACCAAATATCGGTCGGGTCAACCGATTTCTACACTGTCCATTTTTAAATCAACCCGACCAAGGACACGATGGTTGGCGGTTGGTCCCGACCGTGTAGAAGGCCTTTAAACCACACATAACGACTGAGTCGAAAAAGTTCCGCTGTAACACAGAATTTGCCCATAGCATAGATACCAATTGCAGGTATGGTTAATTGTCTGTCACACAACGGAATGTTTCATACTAGGTATTCTCAAACGACCTTAGACGACCTTTAGACGACCAGATGGCCTAGTAGGTAGAGAACCTGCCTACGAAGCTTGAGGTCCCGGGTTCGATTCCCGCGTCGGGGCAGATGTTTGTATGAATAATACGAATATTTGTTCTCGGGTCTTGGGTGTTTAATATGTATTTAAGTATGTATCTATCTATATAAGTATGTTTATCCGTTGCCTTGTACCCATAACACAAGCTATGCTTAGCTTACTTTGGGACTAGGTCAATTGGTGTGAATTGTCCTGTGATATTTATTTATTATTATTTATTTTTAAATACCGGCGTTAAATGTCCAAGTTTTTGAACTTTAACTACACATATTTCCTATTGTTGCTTGTCTACCTAAGGGCCACTTGCACAGTTCAGGGTTAAAAAATTAAATCGTTAACACTGGGTTAAGAATGACAGTTCCATACATTTTGACACTTGTTAACCCTGGGTTAGCAGTTAGCTCGGAGTTAAATAGCTAACCCGTCCGCGCAAGCCGGCCTAAGATTCTAATTATTACCGGTACTACGTACGTTATATTGTAACGCATGCTCGCTTACAACGCAAACAAATGGAAGTGTCGTAGTAGGGAGGAATGTTAGACGTCACTTAACTATCTCTTTCTAGCACAGTACAAACGCCATCTCGCCAGCCTTGTCTAAAATTGTCGACGCGTCAAATCCGCCCCCTGATAGCGCTCGTCCAATCGCGTATATCCACGACGCAGTTTCTCGAAACTACAGTACAAATCGAGCAGCGGAACATGATCGACGCAGACTTGGTTCGTTACTCAACTTCTAACACAGTGAAGTGATTCTAATGCTTTACAAACAAACAGTTCGCGTTAGCATGCGACCAAAACTATAACATCCAGTGGTGAAAGAGTGTTTTGTTTTGAAGAAAATTACGTCAGCTTCAAGATGAGTGCTCCGATTATCATCACAGTTCCCAACAACTACCTGGCTATGGATGAGGTGGAGTCGAAGGTCGTGCTGGAACCGGCGCCGTCTCCCTCCAGGAAGCGGCGCCTGGACCACCTCACGTGGGAGGAGAAGATGCAAAGAAAGTGAGTCATTGACATTGTGAGTTTGCCTGCGTGGTTAGTGTTAGTTAGCGGGCGTTTGGGTGCATTAGCACCAGAGGACGTCGCCCCTTATGTGAACCGTTATGGGTGATGACATACAGTGTGATAAGTTATGCTGATAATACAATGTAACCAGGTCGCTATAATGCGGGCCGTTGTAATTTAGACGGGATAGATAATTAAAATACCAAAGTATCTACTTACCTAATTTTTTTACCTTGAGATTGTCCAACCGCCCATTGTGGCAGCCTAACAATTACAATGCCAAAATATTTACTTTCAGTTGGACAGTATGAAGTGCTTTTGTGATAGGCAGGCCATTACATATATCCAAAGTAAATATTTAAATATTTAATTTCAGTATTCTCAATTTTTATTTCAAATTTCATGAATTCAACTTGTCAACTTATTATTTGATGTTATTTCAACCAATATTGCAATCGCAGCTGTCCTTCAAGTCACCTTTGAAAAGTAGTCAACAAAAACAATACTACTTACATACTATAATTTTAAGTTTTAATGTGATACCTACAATTTTTTACAATGTAAAACTATAGCTACCTATACCCTACCACAAGCTAACAACAAACAACACAACATAACATCCAGCTAAGTAGATAGGCTATAAGATCTTATGTTATTTTGAATTTTGTCTAATTAAATGAATTCCATCCACCAGGAAACTGAAGAACCGTGTGGCGGCTCAAACCTCCCGCGACCGCAAGAAGGCCAAAATGGACGAGATGGAAGAGCGGATCCAGCAATTCATGGATAAGAACGAGCGTCTGATGAGCGAAGTGGAGAGTCTAAAGGCGTTGAACGAGCGGCTGTTGAGTGAGAACGTGGAGTTGCGTAGCGCGGCGCTGAGTGTCGCGGGGGCCCGGGGACCGGCAGAGTCTACTCCTCGGCGGCAGGAGGGGCCCCCGCCGGCACTCCGCGCGGCGCGGCTGCTCCTGGCGATGTGTCTCCTCTCGCAGACCTCCTCGCACACCTCGACTCCCCAGAGTACCTCGACACCCTGCATCAACTGGCAGACACCCTCTTCCAAGAAATTGATGCAAGTGCTACAGGAAAGGCTCAAGATGTAAGTATAGCGATATTGTAGCGAGGCGTGGGCGAAGCACCCTCGCGGTCTCAGAGGCCTCCGGTTTCGAAAGGTTCCGAAAAAATCCGACATTCAATTAGAGGTACGCCATTGCAGATCCTCGTAAAATATATTCTTCCTACACAAAATTTAGGCCCAACGCCGCCACTGAATGCACCTATGGTGTTCCCATTAGAACATTCCAACACAACCGACAATGAGCATGAACGGAGTAAACGGATAATTACCCAAGTAAATAGTTTTGTCAACTGTTTTCTTAAATATTAGAATTGGTACATAAAAAATAGTTTACTAATTTCACACTGTACTTGTTAAAATCTCTTGCAAAGAGCTAAGAAACTTAGAAACCTTAAATTAGTTTAGTTACAGTTCAGATAAGAAAAAAAATATATAAATTTTATTTTATTTTACAAACTACTACTTTACCACTTGCTTTATCCTTTACGAGACGGAAAATATTTATTATATTATATTAATAACTAAGGGGAAAACACATTCGGCGTGACTAATATGGTCGTTTGTGAGCGTCTTGGCCGTGGCTGATGCAATAACAAAGTATCCAAACAAACATGACGTCACTTCACCAGCCTCCCGCCCGCGAAGGCTGTAGTTTAGGGTGATGCAATTATCTTATCTATTTGCATGACACTGCAATTTTAATTTAACAATGGAATACAGTTTATAATCGCAAAGAAAATAAATAAAAATGATTTTTTTTAAGTAAAAAAAGTATTGTTTTACAAAAATGGTTGCTGTTGGTACCACACTAGGCAATGCCTGTCACGTTGCGGCTAGGATTTTGATCAGTCCAGATTCAGGAAGATAACATTTGTTGCTAAATAAATTTATAATGAAAACGATAAGATTTTCACACGCTAAAGTGGAATAATTTAGGATCTGACTGACTATACCATTCGAAAATAGACTACTTATGTTGAATTAGAAATGCGAGTGGAGGAGAAATCTTGTCGCCGCTAATCGAAAATTTGTCCGATTCGTAGCAGCAATATACAGATTTTTAATTTTTTACTATTTACAATTTGTTATTTTGTTGCAATGCGTGTGTTGCTTGTTAACCGGTGAGCGTCTAGACCAGTTTTCAACCCTTTGGAGTATCGCCCCCTTTACAAGAAAAATAAATCCTACGCCCCCCCATTTTATATATTTGATTATCTTTATCTATTAATCACAAAAATAAAAATTACTTGGACCCGCTACCGCCTTCATGAAAAGCTCCAGTGCCCGCTAAGGGGCGGTAGTTTGGAATAAATACAGATAGCGAAATCGCGGCCGCCGGTTGCCCAAAGTCTTGGCTAAGCATTTACATTCCCCATCAAGCCTGTCTGTTGTTATATTTATTTTTCCTTGTTACAGGTCCAAGTCGGGAACACTAGAGAGTGCTCTAAAGGAACTAAAGTGGTGGGGCCCGCAGCAGAGCACCTGGAACCCAGTGAAGGTGGAGTCGTAGACCTCAAACACGACGTCCACAGGATACTGAGCCAGCACTCTTACGCGCATCCCTACACTAGCTTAGTCACAGAACCCGAGGTCAAGGAGGAGCAGAATGACAAGGGAGACATGTTCTACGCCAGCTTCGAGGAAGCCAACTGCGTCACGATTGAAGTGCCGTGCGAAGAACAAGTTGTAGAAGAACCCGCTCCTTTACAAGTGGAGACGGACTTCACTTCGCTGACAGACGCGTCTGTCTCCTTAGATGACATGAAGATGTTGTCTCCCATGAGTCTGTCTCCCAAGTCGGCGGACGAGAGTCTGCTTTCGGTGTCTCCGTCGCATACCAGTTTCAGCGACCTAGGGTACGAGTCCCTCGGCTCGCCGCTGAGCAGCGAACCGGAATCTATGGACCTGTCAGATTTCTGGTGCGAATCATTCTCAGAACTGTTTCCTGGCCTAGCATAGAAAACAGTTCTGATCGATTGCATTTTTCTCACCAAAGACTGACTCGTTTTAAGTTTCTAAGTTATGAAATTAATAAGTTTAGTTTAACTTTATGACAAATTATATTTACGTTGTTTGCGTATGTGTTTAAATAAGATAAACGCCTAAGTTTAAGTTTAGGGATGTATGTATAAATAAGTGCTGTGAATAAAATCAGTGTTCTATGAATATGCCTCGTTTTGTCTCATCCTTCCAGAACTTGTTTAATCTTAACTTGTACGTGCATTATCAGCACTAGGCCATTACGAACACTCCGGGCCAGCGTGTACGGCTGTCTGTCGCGCATTATCTACTGGAATCCCCAGCGATAACTTCAGAAAATAACACCGATAGTGCAGTATTAATCTACAGATAATGATTTGAAACTTTGATTAAAAAATTAAGAAGTAACGGATTTAACCTGAAAAGTTCAATAATTACAATGGATATTGTAACTTATTACTAAATACAATAAGGTTGAATTTCCAAGTCAATGCACGTGGTCGTAAGGGTTAAGTTTAAGTAAGTACGATGAATTCATTATAAAAGTGTTACGGTGTTACGAGAGTAAATATCACAGTCATCCATTTGTAAGAGTAAATAAATTATTTATTTAACATAACGTTTACACAGGTGGTGTCGAATCCTCCTTTTAAGTAAAGCACTTGTATTAGGAGGAATTCGCTCTTTCATACAGGTTGTATCTAATGCTAAAAAATAATAACTAAAACATAACTAAGTAACAAGATTATTAAAACTAAATTGGAAAGATTGGCTTGGTCTTTTTCCTTATTTGGGTATCTATAACAATAATAAAAATAATAAATAAAGAGTGCATAAGAGGTGACAAGCATTTTTCAAAAAAAAAAAAAAAAAAACATGAAAAGAGAAAATTAAGTGCAAGTTAGCCTAATTTATTTGTTGGCTTATACATCGATGTCGTTAAAACGAGAGACACCTACAAACATGCGATTATTTTCGTCAACATTTGCTAGGTACTAAAGGCAACACTATGTGCAATTGTGCAGTGGTAAGTAAATATACCTACTGTATCTAACTGGAGCTAAATTCAGGTACGGCCCAACACGGTTTGCGAGCGGTAATTCAATCGTTTGCGAGAGGATAGGAATGGGATGAGCCTTATTTTCCTGTTAATTCGCTTCGTAAATAAATAAATAAGGCTCATCCCAATCTCAGCCCAAACCTCTCGCAAACCAGTGATTTTTGGCGTTCCTGGCAGTTCATCCCTATCCTATCGCAAACGATTGAATTACCGCTCGCAAACCGTGTTGGGCCGTTCCTGAATTTAGCCCCTGATACACGACGGAACTAAATAAAACTGCCATTTAAAAAAACATTAAATATATTTTGTTAAAATATTACAGATTCAATAAAATCGTTTCCTTAAACTACGTTTTAAATCAATTAGGGCTAACTACCGGTTAACACGCGGCCTTACCCCTGCGTCCACCGCCCAAGCGAAGCGATAACATAAACGCCGCTCACCGCGACACTAACATCACCTTTATTTACATAGTTGTTTGTTAAATGCTGACGCATTTAGGTTATAGGTATTTACTTTTTTCTGGTACAGTATTCAAAGAGACATTAAATTAAAAATCGGTACTTTAGAGTTGCACATTTTATAAAATTAGGCCGAAAGAGGCGAAGTTTAGTAACATAATTATTTAAGATTGAGTACCTAATTTGAGATACGAAACATATACTTAATAGTTCTTTATACCCGATCCATCAACCGGATTAAGCTGGTGTAGGTACTTCAAGTACAATACTTACCTACTTTTACGTATTTTTCTAGAACTTTTTGTGTAGCGAAATACGCAAATCTGAGATAGCATTAGGTACATCATCTTCCCATATTAAACGTCATCAACCAACTGGTTAACCCTGACCCCTTAATCAATGCGTCTACAGGCGCAATACGAGCCCACTTTAGTGCATATCTTAAAATCTGGATATAATATCGCTGGCCTCGTTATGTCTACGCCTGTGGTGCAACCCTTCTAAGAGCACTGGTCAGATTAACGTTAGAGAGTTAAATGTGTATGCATTACTGCTACAGTAAGATACATTAAATAGAAAGGTTACACTAACCTAAACGTATCTATATCTATGATCTTGCTAATGCCACATTTACACGGTTGCCAAGCTTCATCAACATTTACAGGCACAAGCGTGTGAACAGAGGCAAACACTTTTTTCTTGGCTTGGGTGAGCTTTAAGAGCTTGTCGCCGTTCTTGGCCAGTGTCAGTTTATGAACACATCAAAAGAAGCTATAATGGAACATCAAAACGCACTTGGAAGCGGTGTAGATGGCATTCAAGGGTTTGTATAGGCTTGGACCTTGTAAACGTTTGCCAAGTTACGGCGTGCGTGTAAATGTAACAAGATTTTTCAGGCTAATTGCGGCTGATCAATTGAACGAAACTAATGTAATTACATGTGAAAGCGTATACAAATAGATGACACAAATGCTTCGATTCGCTCATCCCGTCAGATTCAAACAATTCATGTTGTTTGTAGTGAGCGGCGGCAGTTGCCCAGCATTTGGCACTTGCTAACTACGGCTACGATAACAATGCGATAACATAAACGGAACTTAACGACACGCGATAACTGTACAGCATTAACACTAATGGAAGAATTAGAACTTAACGAATACGCGATATCGATTATTCAAAGCGTTATAAAAATGCACATAAAATAGTTAATGTATGATACGAGGTAAACTTTTATCGTACGAATGGGCACATTTCGATAAGAAACGTGCGGTGCGGTCGACATTTTTAAAAGTTATGACTTGAGTTTGGAACGCTGGCGATTCTGTGGTTATTTCACTGTTCGCCAAATAAGCACAAAGACCGCTGTAGATGTGGAACTTAATTGTACTTACATTTACACCTCTATTTAATACTTAAAATTTAGAATAAACATGAAACCGTCTACGCGTCTGTTATCGAAGTCAATATACATACACCGTGAAATTTTAGTGGTTGTTTTCCCGAAACGAGGTGATTTAGTATTGATTATACAATCGATTTATAATTACTATTTTGACTAGAGTCAAAAATCCAATTGTGAAAAACGAAAACGAAACGTTTTTCACAATTGGATTTTTGACTCTAGTCAAAATAGTAATTATAAATCGACTGTACAATCGAAACTAAATCACCTCGTTTCGGGAAAACAACCACTAAAATTTCACGGTGTATACACTATAAATATAATAATATCATGTTTGATCCAGCGGGTAAATGGGGGTCATGTTATTGCGATAATGGAACTATCTGGTCGGGCATTATTGTCGTTCAGTTCATCCCTGGTCGACAAATATGGGGACGTGTTCTAACCGCATCACCAATTCAAGACCTACCACTACCATCTTGACTTGAATTCTTAATATGAAAATACGACTTAGTAGGTAGGTTCATATTCTCGACGTTTCGGCCGGGTTGGAATTTTCAGCGACCGAGATAACGAGTAAAAACCGACGTAGAAGTTATTTGAATCTGGACACATTTTTCATAGTAGGTACACTGAGTTTGTAACGCGGTTTCTGGTTTATTCTATACTCTAAATCTCTAATAAAAGAAGTGTCGTTCTTGAGATTGACACGCGCATGAACTCTCATGACTAATATAATATAATATCGTAGGTAAGGCGGTTGGGGTGCGCAGTTACGTACTTACGGCTTTCCCGTTACACATTCTACGTCAGTTGAAATTTCCGTAGATTACATCAGAAACATGTAGAACAATCGTCTAATGCGGTATCACCTAGGACCGCATCAACGATGACTCATACTGAAGTGACTAAAACGCTGAAAATACATAACGAAAAAAACTATTTTCAAATCGTTAGATTGACCTCTATTTCATTTGAGATACCTACAACACTGTCACATATTATAAATATTATATTCTGTGTAATTTAATTAAGGTTGAAACGAGCCCATACTATTGTTTGAGAAATTGTAGTATTTCCACGTGTCACGTGAAATTATGTAATTAATAGTAGAAAAATAAAAACATACCAACATCATCATTGTAATAGTTTTCATTTTCAATAATATTTTATTTATTTATTTATTTATTTTATTTTCGGAGAACCAACAGCTACAAATTACAGAGTAGGTTAAACATGTAATAACATAGGAGCCAATTATAGGATCTCACAAATAGAACCAAGAAAAAAAAAAAAGAAAGAAAGTACGCGAACAATCGCAAAGCTAAGCTTTTATCAATATTTACGTGGCCTTGTTTATGGTTTCACTGCAATGACTTATCAGAATAATCAAATGACTAAAGGCCTTGGTTGGGCTGGGGGCGACACGTAGATGAATAATATAAGTAAATTTGAAAGAACTGGTAAATTACATACATTTGTTTTTAAAATTATATTTTTTCTTAGCTAGGTAAGTGAGGCTTAAGAATCAAAATATTTAGCTACAAGCTTATTGTAGAGTTCCAATTAATATTCCACTTACTGTAAAATATAACGAACCACGAGACGAATTTATGCCATTGCCATTTTATTTTAATATTTCCAACTCATGGTCTGTGCACCACCCACCACCCATACACCACACATACATATCCACCTACTTACATAAAATTATTTAATTGAGACGACATGGTCGTAGAAAATTTTATAGCTTTTAATTTATGTAGTCCTTTACATCAGTGTCCTAAAACCAGAGACTCTACTATCTAACGCTTGCTTGCTCGCAATTACGTTAAAATTTCTTTTTTAACTGAAATTTTATATCGTTTAGCGAAAATAATTGATGAATAATATGTTTACAGAAGTGATGGACCCTATGCGCAGGTGAGCGCTTGGCTTCTGTTAAAGCCGCCCGTGCCATTCATTGTAGTGTCTCTTAGGGATCCGACATTGAAAAAGGCTGGGAATAGCTGTGAGTATGTATAGTATGGCGAGTTGTTTTCGTTATGATAATATATCTTATTGACTCACAGGTGCCACAAATTACAGCCTTATTTCTTGTGGTGTAAAGATTATAATTCTCATTTTTAAAAACTCTCATGTCTTCCATTTTTAGTAACAAATAATTCCTTTTAACATTATCGTACGTGGCAACTACTACATCAGTGATTTTTTAGGTATTATCCATTTATGGATAGGACGACGACATGAAATATACTTAGTTACCCACTAATCTATTCCACTTAGTATTAAACTTGTAAGAAAATTACATAACTTTGAATGTTCTAGAAACTTTAAAAATATATACATTCTGTTTCTGTAACTAGATTTCAGTATGGGTAGGCTACATTATATTAAAGGTCTATCTAGTTCGTCGAATGTTTTAGTACAAATACTTAGTATAAATCACATCACATGCACTTGTTAGACCAGGGGTGCCCAATCTTATTTACACTGCGACTTTCTTTAAAAAATACCCGCGTATATGAGCATACCGTTTCGCAACGCTATTGAGACAGTGCCGCAAAGTGCAATGTGGGAACCCCTTAGTTAGACAATATTAAGTCACAAAAGTGTTACTACCTACGTCTACATGGCCTTTTTCATTCCATTCAGGAACACACGATCCTTCGCTTGCTGAGTGCATCCTTTTCAATCCATGTAATTAGAGAAGGACACAGCGACAAACTTTGTCGCGGCTGTATGCTAGCAATACTGACATAATCTCCGCAGACTTTTTAGTTCTGATAGGCCATCTAACTACTTGAGATTTCACTATCATTATACTGTTTATAATTATTAATTTCTAAATCACCAACAATTTAGTATTTTGTCGCTTCGGAATAAACAACAACAAATTACTAATTTATCGAAACAATTTCACTTACTTCTATGAAAGTTAAAATATGCTCCCATAAAACAAATGTTCGATCAATGAATTTGTAAAAAGGTATTTATATTATTAATTCATTAATTATTCATTAAATATTGACATCAAATACATAATTACTCGCACCATAACTACTCCACATCTACTTTGAACTTTACCTTCAAAACCCTACTCTTATAATAAGAAATTTATATAATTACAAATTCCAATAAGAGAATTCAGAATCCGACATTCAATCCACATATCAATTAAATCCGAAACTACTTTTGTACTAAAACTTGTAAATTTTACGTGTTTCATTGTATTTTTATCATAAAACCAGCAATCACAGTCCGATGTCCTTGATCAACTTAGATTATTATAACTAATAATGAATTTTATTATCATTATCAATAATCCATCCGCATAAACAAAAAAGTTGGCAAATATTACAATATAATTTGTTGTTGTTGTTGTGAAGAACAAGATTTAAAAGAAAAAAGAAAATTTTCATAACCTATTTGTTTGTAAATCGTTTTAAAAGATTCTTTTTTTTATTGAAAAGGTATACTTACTTCAAGGCGCGTCTTACATTTTATCAAAATCTGTTTAACAATTGTAATTTCATTCACATTTGAAATCGGTTACTGTTCTGTGAAAAAAATTGTGCTGCGTCAGAACATAAAATGATTTAATCTCCGGCAACATCATCAAATGACATCAATATTAAAGTCAAAGTAAGAAAACGCGTTTGTAATCATGGCCTGTAACGATTCATATAGGTGGGTCGATATAAATATGGCGGATTGACTAACTGGTAAATTAATAAAACTAATTTCCATTTAGCTGATGAAACGCTTCGGATCGATCTTGCAAAAAGTTTTATAGTAAGCAATCAAAATAAAGATAAGAAAATAATTGCGTGCTTTAAAGAATCTCGGTTTAGGTGTTAGGAATTTAAAAGAACTGATCAACAATAGATAGATCTTCTGTTTAAATCGGCGTGAAGGCCAACACAAACCGGGAGCGCGGGGCCCCAAAGGAGCGTGCCCAGTCCACTCTATAACACTGAATCAAATATACGGTGACACACACCGGTAGCGCGGCACACCGTATCTGATTCAGTGTTATTGACCGCGCTGGACACGCTCCGTCAGCGCCCCACGCTCCCGGTTTGTTGTGGCGCTAAATCTCGTAAAATACCGAAAACTGAGTGACAAAATCGAAATGCTCACACAGCTTTACACGTGCCAGGTTTGACAATACAGCTTGTCGTTTGGTTCCTTGAAAGTGCTTTACTTGTTGAAGACAAAACGCAGTTCTTAAGTAGAATCAGTATCTCGCAAGACATTCACAACGCCATCTATATGGCTTGTCGTTTTATTCCTAGGCCTTTTCAATTTATGTGAAGTGTACCATTTACTTGTTTCTTTTAAATAAGGAAATTTAAGGGTTCTCTTATTCAAAATCATGTGTACTATTCATTTTCATAAAGAAAAAAAAGTGTCCTTATTTTTTGTCAGTTTTGTGACTTTTTCTCAAACAGTTTTTGTGGCTCGTCACAAAACAGACACAAAAAAATGTATGGGTAATTAGGGTAGGTAATTTATTTAATAATCAAAATTAAGAGCGTTTATACCTGCTGAGCTGGAAACGTTGCATTTTTGTTAGTTTTTCTCGATTATTCCATAAAAATTTAATGAAAATTAAAAATGTGGTCTATAAGAATTGTTCTAATATATAAGTTAATGTGTCTACTCCAATAATTATTCGTGACAGACTTTTATTTTCTTTAAAAACGAATAAGTTATTATCTTACGGTTTTTAAAGAAAATAAAAAGCCTATCACCAATAATTATTGCAGTAGACACATTAATTTATATATTAGAACAATTCTTATAGACCACATTTTTAATTTTCATTCAATTTTAATGGAATAATCGAGAAAAACTAACAAAAATGCAACGTTGCCAGCTCAGCAGGTATAAACGCTCTTAATAGCGCTCTTGATTATAAGTAAGGCGGCCCCTAAACGATCAATTATATTGCACAATATTGCGAATTGTTAATATTGAAGATTGCGCAATGATTGACCGAAAGTTTGAGCAAGTTTAATTTTTATTGCGGCATATTTTTCCTTTGCATCGTGTAGGGTCAGTATTGTGCAATATTTTAGTATCCGACTGAACACGAAAACATTGTGCAGTTCGTATTATTGAGCAATATAATTGATCGTTTGGATTCAGAGCGCCTTTCAATCTTATTGTACAATAAAAAGTATTGTACAATGTTATTGTAGGGCTAGGGGTCGCCTAAGAAGACTCTAAAACTACCTTATTCAATTAAAAAGGTAGCAGGTACATTTACATTGAAAATACCCTCCTTGAAGGTGCTCTTTACGAGCTTTCGAAAGCAGAATGTGCAAAGTCATTTAAAGCGCTAGATAGACCGACGAGCAAGTTCGCGCTTGTAGCTCGGCGAGCTTTTTCGCTCGTGTGTTGTTCGGTCAAGTTCACGTGCTTAGGCAACCTACGAGCGAAAAGGTCGCCGAGCCACAAGTACGAACTTCCTCATACGTCTACTTGGCACTTAAGGCTCAGTTTCATTGGTCGATAATTCGGTCGATATACAGCATGCGGTGACTCCCCGCAGGTGGTGTAACAACTAGTGAAACTCATTACGTCGATAACTGTTCCCCGAATGCGGGCTCTATGGCATGCTTTATGTAAATCTTCCGCACCCTGAGTACGGGCCCTATCGACCAATGAAAACGGTTCCTCGAATGCGGACTCTATGGCATGCGTTCTAGAAATCTACCGCACCCCTCATGCGGGCCCTATCGACTAATGAAAGTGAGCCATTAGAACCAGTGGATTACCTCGCAAAACTTTAACATCGTCATCTAACCGAACAGTTTATCGAAGCACGTGTGACAATACGGCTTGTCGTTTTGTTCCTTGAAGGTGCCCTTGTTAAGTTGCCGCAGGCAGAACGCGCAGACGAAGTGTTCGGGGTGGAACTTGCGGAACATGGCGGTGATGCAGCGGCCGGCGATAGGTTTGTGGCAGCCGGCGCAGAGCGAGCCGCGCTTGCCGTGGTAGTGCGTCTCGCAGTACGGTTGGCCCTCGTGCTCGAAGAACGAACCGCCGTGGAACGGCTCGCGGCACTCCTGGAATAAGTTGGACCATCGTTAGACAATCTTCGGGACTGTGTGTAACTGTAGCCAGTTTGGATAACGTGGATCGATCGTTTATACTGTGAATGCATTGCATATAAAAAAAAAAGTCGCGGTGGCCTATTGGTTTGACCTACGGCCTCTCAAGCAGAAGGTCGTGGGTTCAAATCGCGGATCCACCTTTGTTTTCAGAATTTATGTGCGAAATTACATTTGAAATTTACCATGAGTTTTACGATGAAGAAAAACATTGTGAGGAAACCTGTAGGTGTAGGTATACATACACCTGCCAAGAAATTCAATGGTGTGTGTAAAGTTCCCAATCAGCACTACTACTAACTACGCCCCTACCCCTCTCATTCTGAGAGGAGGCTTGTACCCTGTACTGGGACGTATACAGGCTGATGACGATGACATTGCCTATTCTTTTGATATTTTTATAGGCATTTTTTCGCATCGGTGGTCAAGGCACGACTCTCAAGAAAACAGCTCCCCCTGCTCTAAAACACGGCTGTCTTTGAGACCAGGGCCCTGTACCACATAAATTACAAGTGCTACAATTCAACAAAATTGTCAAGTTTCTCATACTAAAATGTTACAATTTTGTCGAATTGTAGCACTTGTAACTTTTGTGGTACAGGGGGCAGGCCGTATACTAAGAAATTCGATTTGTGGAATTCGTATCATGCCGTTTCGTTCACGCTTATAGATTGAAAAGAAGAGTTAAAAAGACGGCATGACACGAACTTCGAATGTCGTAATAGCCCCCCATTTTCTCGGTCTACTTTCTAGTAACTTTTAAATAGAAATAGAAATTATTCAACCCCTTAGAAACTATTTTATTAAAACGGATAATTTTCTCAAAAATTTGGTTTTTAATAAAAATAATTGTTATTGCTGGTATTGCATTATCTTCTGACCTCTTACATATATCACATTTAAAGTCAGTCCGTCCACTACAAGTGGATCACATTTGACTTGCACGATTATATATTATTTTACATACTAAGTACTAACCATCTAGCAGAAAACGAGGCAAGTAAGTATTAGCTAGATTTTTTTTTAATGTCAGGTCAAGTAGGAATCATTGGTCTTTTAAATAAGTTACAGGTAATGTAGTAAGTAGGTACGTAATGGTTTTACCCCACTGTCCCAAAAAGAAGAATTATTAAATTATACATTCATGCCAGTATGTCATGGACATTTTAAAACCCAATGTCTTGGAATAGTTGATTGGAAATCGATGAAACTCATTCATTACCCTCACGTGAAAGCCAACACGTGTCGAGGAATAAAAGCGGCTGTTTACTTCTAATATTGAATATAAAAAAAGTTTTTTTTCCTTCCGTCTATAAATAAATTGTTGGGAAAGTTGTCTCGCGCGTGCTGTTATGTTTTTTACAAATTTTCAACGGTTCATGAAGATGTTTTTTCTTTGTTTCGTGCAATTGTATGTAAAGTAACAACACGCAAAAGCGTGTACTTATTAAAACAAACATCAAGCGTAACTATAATAACGTCCCGGTTCTGACTTTCGAACATCGCGTAACTATTGGACGCTTCTAATTGATATAATAGTTAATACAGATTTATTTTATTGTATGTGGATCTGAATACTTACTGAAACGAGTAATAAATAGGTAAGTACCTACTACCATACGAGTATTGTGTGCTAGAGAGCGCGCCTATACCTCTAATTTTGTACTATAGGTACCTAATAATATTTTGATATACCTAGCCGTGACAGACTAACGGCTTCATCGTAACGAAAATAAACGCCACTGTGGTTATACATAAATAATTAATGTTTTCACCCACCGCCTTCAAGTCCTTCAGTCAGAGATTCAGTTCGGGGTACACACTAAACTTCGTTTTTTTTTAGCATTAGAAATAAGGTAAACAATCTTGACGACTCTTTTTATTGAAAAACGCTTTTAAGAAAATTGGAACTATTACATATGAGTGTTAATGACCACATTTCCTTTCAAATTGTTACATATTAGCTGTAACTTATTTTTTCAAAAGTGATTTTCAATAAAAAGACACGTCAAGATCGCTTGTCTTCTTTCTAATGCTAAAACAAAAACGAAGTATAAATGTATAAGTATACCTACTTCATTTTAAACTTAGACACTTCTTATTTTAACAAAGAATTTAGTCTTCCTTATAAATGCGGAAATTAAATTTAATAAATATTTAATTTTCCTAAATTATGTAAAGAAATATATTGTATACATGTGTTTAGTATCTGGGAGACCGAGCTTCGGTCGGGTTAAAACTTGAAAACACGCGTTTTTCCGGATATAAGACCAAGCCACATTGATTGTTCGCCCCCGAAAATCCCCAAAGGAAACATCGAAATTGTTAGAGCCGTTGTTCAGATCCCAAAATATATACGAAGATTTACTTTTTAAAAGTATTAAATAAATTGAATGTATATTTGTAATTTAGTACATCCGTGTGTAGAGCCGTTTTACCTATGCGTATCACATTTGTCTAGCTGATTTCTTTCGATTCGTATCCTTCCCGTTTAGCGCTTCCGCCATTAGCTGATTGCCATAAACCGCGCATCATCATAAACCGGCGTCCGCGCTCTGGCCCTATACTACGAAGCACGAAATTCGAACTTCGTTTCATGCCGTTCCGCTCACGCTAATGGTATTTATTACGAGAGTGAGAGGGACCGCACGATCTAAACTTCGAACTTCGAATTTCGTAGTAACCCCCCTGCACAGGCACGGCCTCCGTTTTGCAGTCGCGTTTATTTCTCGCCCGGCGACGCGCGGAAATAGCGCGCTCTAAATAGCGCCTAATCCATTGGCCCATAAACAAAGCAGCCTGATTTACGGCAGCCGCGGCGGCGCGGGCGCGACGTCATATGCACCTATATTTATGTATTTATATATAGGAAACCCTACACGGGCAGCTCTTGACCCCGATCGGGATGCGCCCGCGCCGCGTCCTTCGCGACAATGCACTGATAAAGGGTCATTGCCGCGGGACCTTGACCCCGCGCCCATTGTTCTGTTTATTTTTCTCATTGTGTTTTTGTTTTTTTTGTTATTGTTTTTTTTTGTTCTCTTTATTGTACAAATCTTATAATTACAATAATATTACAAAAATAAATTACATACATTATCCCTATGAGTAGGTACTCTATTCGTAATTCTGTTTGGCTGTTAGGGTAACATCGGTTTTTGTTTACGAGCATTCCTTAACTTCGTGGTCGAGCATAGCTGTGGAAGAAATGGGGGGAGGGCATTCGTTTTGGGGGCTGTTCATAGACTTCATCCTTTACTCGTCCTCATCGACGCCGACGCATTTGGGGCACACCGGCTTGCCTTCCATCGCATAGAAAGACTTGCCTTTGACGGCGACTTGGCATTCCTGCGTGACCGAAACATCCAGTTAAGATAGTTCATACCGATACTTGACCTGGCGTAACGCTCTTTGCAAGGCAACGAGAATTTTCATGTACCAACAAACCTTTGCAGCGAGGGTTTCGGGGAGACCTATGAAAGGGATGATACTGACCTTGCAGACGAAGCAATCGGGATGCCACTGGGTGTTGAGTGCGGAGATGTAGTTTTCCATGATGGGTTTGTTGCAGCCGCCGCACTTGGGCGCGAACATGTCGAAGTAATCGGCGCGGCAGTAGGGTTTGCCGTCCCGCTCGTGGAACCCGTCCTCCCCGAACTGCTGCCCGCACTGAGCGCAGAAGAAGTGCTCCGTGTGCCAGGTCTTCTCGAGCGCGGTCACGCATTTCTGGAAAACAACAATGACTGTAAAAATCAGAGACGTCGGATTAAAATCTGCCGGATAACTGAAGCCGCAGACTAACGTCGAGGATGGGTCCGTTGCAGTAGGCGCAACGCGGCGAGAAGAGGTTATGGTAGTCGGGCTCGCAGTAGGGGCGGCCGTCGCGCTCGAAGAAGTTCCTGGTGCCGAGCTCCTGGTTGCAGTGCGCGCACGTGAAGTGCTCCGGGTGCCACGTGCGGCCCAGCGCCGTGATCACCTGCACCAAACAATCCGACTTAGCACTTGAACTGACTCAAACACTCGAAGGTATCACGGCTTCGAAGGGAAATCCACCTGTCCGACGATGGGTTTCTCGCAGGCGTTGCAGCACCCCTTCTGGGGCGTCTGGACTCCTTGGCGGCTCATGTCTGCGCGGAGCGAGCCGAGCATGTGCTCGAGCGACGCGGGCTCGGGCTGGCGCGGGCTGCTGCGGTAGTGCTCCTGCCACGCACGCTTCTCACGGTACACGTGTGTGCCGCCTTCGCCTCCTGAGCCGCTCACCTGCGACCAAAGCTAAGAGTCAGACTGCGGTACCGAGTTTGTTTTGATGGTATCGCATAAACGTGAGGCCGGCACGTACGTGCAGACGCTGACCGGTCGGTCGGGGTGGACTGGAGTGAATGCGGACCGAGTGAAAAGTTTCACTATGTACTCTAATATTATAAGCCACGGCCCCACCACGCCTGTGATGTAACGCCGCGACCTATCTTTAGCAGCGCGCGCTCCGCGGGTGCGAGCGGGACGGCGAGCGCTGGAGAGGTGCCTGTTTACGCGGCTGGAAATAGCCGTGGCCCAAGAAAGGAGACTTGTAAATATTATAATAAACGGAAAAGCGTGGTTTACTGTGGTGCAGTGTGCCGAGGGGCGGCCGCGGGCCTTAGGGCGGTGAATCAGCGACGCCGACAGCGGACACTCGTAAAATTACTTGAGCCGATACAGCACGTTATAATTGTTTATACGAAAACATGAATGAATTTTATTCAAATAGGTCAGAATGAATAAACACGAGTGAAAAATCGCGAATTATGTTAGGTCAGAGATGTTTTTGGCTGTGCTCTAAACCTTGGGTTTCGTTTTCTGTTACATTTTGCAACCTTGATGTCGTCTACTGTTTACAAAATAACGTACTGTTTCGGTCCACAATTAATTGCGTATAATAAGTCTCGGACTCAACTTCACAAGAGAGTTACATTTTACTACTATTTTCGGTCGACGTGACCTTCCACAAAATTTAATTTGGAACGCGGTATCCTAGACGCATAATTTTCTAAGAAATTGTTTATAGTTTCTTCATTTGTAATGATGAGCCGTAATTAAGAGTCTCAACACAGCGACTGCCTCAGCGAACGTCTCGTCCCCCAAAGCCAAGGATTCTGTAGTAGGTAAACGATATCGATAGAACTGGGATGATTGAAAATAGCAAATACAGGCTCTGATTATGTTGGAAAAAAAATCAAGAGCATTCATATATGGTCGGCTAAGAAAGTGCTTTGCCATATTTTATGAGAGTTCCTACATAAGAGGAAAACCATAAGGCTGATTGTCACAATGACTATTGACATACAACTGCCATTGAATCGTAGGGTGGTGAGAATTTCTTGGTCGACTATAGTACTCTGATCGAGTTGAGAGGTACAGTCGGGGAAACTGAATTACGAACCAGAGTAGAACCTTTTCACGATCAATTTTAAGATAATTTATTTGGCAGATGTACGGAATGTCAACACGACATTTGCAAGGAAAAGGTTCCAGTCTGGTACGCGATTAAGTTTCTTCGACTGTACCTACTATCCATGGACGTGTTCTAAAGGTTTTTACCAAAAATTGGCTTCTCGAACACACATTCTACACTTCTGATGAATTCCTTAACTTTCAGCCAGAAACTTCAACTTACTAATTATTATGATGACTATGGAATAATATATTAAAATAATTTTAAGAATGACATGTAATAAATATTATGAATAAATGAGTATGAGTATGAGTATGAGTACCTGGTCCTGTCCGACCTTAAAGTCGGAAAGCGACGCCATGAGGTCGTCGAGCTCGCGAGTGGCGGTGGAGGCGTGGTGGCGCGCGGGCGCCGGCGCCGGCGCGGGCGCGGGCGCGGGCGCCGCGGGCTCCACCACCGTCTCCTGCACCGTCACAGTCACATGCTTGGTGCCCGGCCGAGGGAGGGTGCCCGCGGGGACCGGTGAGGCTGACGAACGGCTGGGAACAAAGACAGGTTTTAATACTTAAGAGATTAAAAAAAAAAACCAAAAGCGTGTTGGACACGTCCAGTATAAGGTTCCGCTGCTGTTACGAAAAATCCTTGCACATTATCTTATCAATTATACTATACTATCCGTATTAAACAAGCAATATTTTTCGAAGGATTTTGTATTTTGTACGGAATTCCCAAGTAGGATTCCTAAGTATACATTTTAGGTCAGAATGCTATTTACTCTTAAATTACTAATAACTCTCAAGCAAACTTATCCGTAATAGTTTTCCTCGTTAATTTGATATTTTACTGCCTCCCATCATGAATTTTGAAACCGCCAGTTTAGCATTTAGAGAGGGGGACGCTCGGTTTAAAAAAAAAATTCATCCGACATTTTAGCTTTTAGAGGGGGGGGAGGGTGGGTACGCTCGATTTTAACAAATAATAGCACTTTAAAGTTGAATATTTCGCAAACGAATCACTGTATCGATAAACCGTCATCACAACCCCGTAATGATTTTAAAACATCTATCCAACGCTACTACAAGATTAGACGAGAAAATCTTTATGTTGAGTTTTGGGACACGGGACACACCTTGTATACGCGTCATTATAACACCTAACTTTATGATTTACCACCAAACTAAATCACGCTGCTTTATTTGGCAACAGGATTAACAGCTTCATTAACTTCATTGTGTTTCCGACACATGTGCGATAACTCAGTGAGACTAATTATTTGTGCAAGTAATGTGTTTAGTAAATAATGCAATGTATTGCAGTAGAAATGGCGCGGCAGGTGCGGCAACTAATTAGGACGAGATTATGCGCAGGAGTGCGCGGCATGCCAAGAGATTCGATGCGCGTTTGCGCGTAAGACAATGTGAGTACAGTGACATTACTGGAAATGTTATATTTATGTTAAATATATAATAATTTATTCAAAAACACACTTTATTACGAACTAAAACTTACTGTAGGAGAAAATATAAGAAATGCTATTATAACTAGCATTCCCTGTGTTTCAGGCAAATGAACAAGCATTATTCAATCTAATTTAATCAACTGCAAAAGGTCACTAATATACCAAATTAAACAATGTAAATATTGTAGTTTAGGTACTGAATACCAGAGTAAATAATTTTAAAACTTTGAATTACAAACATTATGACATGCTCTACACATAGTATATTGAAAATATCAATAATATGGTAGTTTATATTTTTAGTAATTCAAAACAATGATTATCTATACCTATAAAACAGTATTTCACTATATATAGGACACAGAAGTTACTGTATACAGAAGTTACTGTATACAGTAACTTCTGTGTCCTCGTACGACATGTTTTGTAAGGCATATTGGAGTTTTTTTCTTACACTTAACATACCCATCTTAACGAATATAAGTCTAGGCTCGAGTTCAGCCTATCATGAATAAAAATGAACCCAAAAAATAGTGCAATGGTATTGATAAAACTTCATTATAATTGTTACTCTTGACATATAAAAGAAGATATGAATAAACTTGATTTTGGTACTCCGCGAAGTAGGGGAGGTAGGGGAGGGACGGGCAGTCGGGAGATATGGGCACCCCCTCGTAATTCCAATTCCACTGTAGTATTTGTTTTGTTTCTATGTCGGTAGTTTAGTTTATACTCACTGGCAACACTGTTCATCCACAGACTATCTGTCATTTCCTTCAGTTTTCAAAAATACACGTTTTTTAAAGATAGGTGCGCATAAAAGTAACTATTTTGTTGTGGTTTCGCAATAGAAAAAACGAAGAACCAGGGAAAGGTATGTGTTTTCTTTTATTTTATTCCCATTGTATGTTTACTAACGTATAAATTAACCAGAAAGTCACACTAAAAGTCACCAAAAAAATTCACAGGAATGTTGAGTTGAAAAAGTACGCAGTGGCAGCAATGGGCATTATTTTGAAGGGAGGTTTTTGTATGCCCAATGCTCCCACTTTTATGTAATGCATACGACGAAATAGTTTATTTTATATTACCTGATTTAATTATAATGTTTTAATTATTTTAATTGTAGAAAGATGCCGTTCACGTTTAAAAAAAAGGGTAAGCGTCGCGAAATTCCGAAAGACATAATAATATTACGTGCCATGGAAGAAGTATTACAAGGTGGGAAGATAAAAACAACTGCTAAAAAATATGAAATCCCTTGTTGTGAAGAAGCTCTTTAAGATTATACACCGTGAAATTTTAGTGGTTGTTTTCCCGAAACGAGGTGATTTAGTATCGATTGTACAATCGATTTATTATTACTATTTTGACTAGAGTCAAAAATCCAATTGTGAAAAACGAAAGTCGAAAATGACCGCAAACCAATAGTAACGCTTCGTTGGTACCTAACCTATCGTACGATCGTACGCTACTTGTACCAACGAAGCGTTACTATTGGTTTGCGGTCATTTTCGACTTTCGTTTTTCACAATTGGATTTTTGACTGTAGTCAAAATAGTAATTATAAATCGATTGTACAATCGAAACTAAATCACCTCGTTTCGGGAAAACAACCACTAAATTCACGGTGTATAAAGTGCTATTGTTGATTTATGTTATGGATATCAGGTTTAAAACATCGTGGCCAAACCTAGGGGGGGGGGTGCCTGAACCTCCCCACCGTAGACCGTAGGGAGCTTTGGGCACTTTTGCCATATTTTGTTAATCCTTTTGTAACACCGAGACTGATTATAATTTGTAGACTGTTCTTCGTAAAATATCTAGCCAAAGGTGTGGTGCAATCGTTCTTAGCAATAAATAATTATTATATTTGAAATATACCTTTTTATTGAGTCTTCTGTAAATAAGTGCCTATCCCTCCCCTACCTCCCCTAATGCAGTCAATCTTTGCTAAATAGCCGCCTGTGTTGAATATTTACAGCCGCGCGCTGCACGTCGTTAATTAACTGCAGAAGCGCAAAAGATTTCAACATAGAGGTTAAAGTAACGCTTGATCTTTACACTAAATAAAAGAAGCGCAGTGACAGACTTCAATAGGTGATTACGATTTAGAGAAAACAACATAGATTACATTCTTTACACCTACAGTTTAATCTCTATCCAAACTTACTATTCATTGAACAACACGATAAAAATTAAGAACTAAAAAAAGGGCTTGTAATAATCGTCATAAGAACTATTGTCCGAATTTATCATTTGTCAGAAATTATCATTTCGCATAACTCTTTTTGCTCTGAATCCATTAATTGTACAGAACAGTTATAAAACAAACCTAACCTAACATATAGAGTCCTACTGGATAATCATTTCAAAATTCCTGAATAATCAATGGTTTCTGAGAAAAAAAGAGTTATGCGAAATGATAATTTCAGACGAATGATGAATTATGCTAAAAGTTTGTATGACTATTGAACGGCCCCCCTAAAAAAAATCAAGAGCTTTTCTTTTAAATGGAGATCTGAGCCATCGATCGATTAACAAATTAAGTGTTTTTCGAGTCGGATTTTTAAATTGAACGTCATAGCTATCCATTATTCCGTCGTCACGCCCTACGCTAACGATGTTATTTACTATTTACCCGTCAACTGAAAGGCTGAATAAAAATACACCGGCAGTCGGACACGATAAATCAACGGGGACCGCGAGGCCCTTCTCGATATAACTGTTTCAAGAAACCCGAATGTTTTCAATGGCAATTATTATGATGCTAATGAGTCTCAATTCCTTAAAGTAGGTACTAGGTATAAGCCCACTTTGATTTGCCGTGGTGCCCGTATTGTCCAAAGCGCGGGCGCTCGCGGTCGTATTCAACATCTCTCTCTGCCTTTATTCTACACCGTGTGATAGAAAAAAGTGGATAAAACTATGGTGATCCCGAGAGCGTTAGGCCGCTGAAGAATCAGGTGCCGCAAATGCTCACGTGTGTTTAATGTCTTCGAAATGAGGGTTTCTCTGACAGCTAGGCTATGTGACGCTAATAATGTGAAGTCCGTTTGATAACTTTGATATTTGTTTTGTGTACTCTGTACCGAATATCGTAATTTTTAGGGGTCGAAATCACTTGCGTCCGTAGGTTTACCCTCGAGTCCCTACACGTGACCCTGGGTGGTGCTATACGAGCGATACAACTCCGGTGGTAGGCTTCGGCCGCGGCTGGTGACCACTTTATAGGTTGAGCCAGGTCGCCAAGCGACTCGTGTTCCGGCCTGTTACTTGTTTCTGGAGGAAGGGTCTGAGCAGTTGTGCAGCGCACGGCGTATCGGTTACAGTGCCCCGTATTTGTTGCGCTGTTGCGGTACGGTTTGCACTGCTTGGGGCGCGCGCAACACCGCGCTCAACTGCCTTCTTTCTGCTTATTCTCCTAAATCAAGTCTAGGGTGAATGAGGATTTATTAGGCAAGCGTGCTCCATCGTAGACCTCACCTTCGCGCTTTCCATCAGGCGTGATTGTGATCAAACGCAAGCCTAAATATAAGCTTGCGTTTGACCACAATCACGCCCCAATCACAATCACGCTTTATACAATAGTATAAAATATACATTTAAATAAAACTTTACTGTTATTATTATGATACCAACGCCATCTAGCGATATTCCATCTGTCCCAAAACCCCCATAGCGCCATCGCAGTGACGCGAGGGGCAAAAACGCATGTTGCGTTTGCCGGAGCGGTATTATAGTAATTATTTATAAACTTTTTAAAAACCAATAGACTTCGGTATCATTTTTCTAACGTTCTTAAACCTACACCAATTCACAAACAAGGATACATTCGGATCATGAAATGTACTACAGCGACGGCACTATAGGCTTAAAATTCCCGTATTTAATAACAGTGTGGGCCGATCGAAAGGGCTAAAAAAACAATTTAATCTCTCATGATCATGAGCTATAAATATTCCGCCAACGTCCGTACCATTCGAGACGTTGACAGTTATAAAATGATGAAGCCGATTCAAAACGCAATTTATCTCATCACCGCGTTGCGCGAAGACGTCGCGTACACCTACAATACTTGCGCAAATCTTTCTGCGGCACCATCATAATTGTATAGGTAGGCGATACCGCAATTTTTCCCCGAGTCTATGTCGTAGAAGTTTTTCAACGTGTTGTTCCTTTCTTTCTACGATAGTAAGACAGGGACGTATGTTCACAGACACAGAGAAACGAGTTGAATTTGCTGCAGACGTTACTGGCAGCGAATATATTTACGGGCCGAAGCGTAATCATAACAATACATCTTAGTTATATTTAGACTTGAGTAGTGAGATTTTAGCGCAGTGTCTCAAGACTTTGATTTGTGTTCCTGATGCTTAGTTTGAAATACAGGGTTGTATGTATAAAGAAAGAAATCTTTACGTCAGTAGTTTACTACGCAAAAGCTGTAACGGTTTTCTTTAATGCGTACCTAATACAAACCTATTATCAGCTGAAAGATTAGATTGATCTGGAATCCACACTAATCCACACCAATAGGTATTATAAATGTGAAATTAACTTTGTCTGTTTGTACCTATATCTGTCATCTCTTCACGCTTAAATCTTTAAACCGATTTAAAGTTGGTATGGAGGTAAATTGGTTAGTTCTCGTGGAAGACTGATAAAAGAAATCTTCGCAGACGAAATCGCGGACAACAGCTAGTTATTTACAAAGACGTAGGATTCCGATTTGATAACGTTTCATAGAAAGAATGACAAATTAAATGATACATCTACTTTACAAATTGGGTACCTATCTACGCCGACATCTTATCCGCGACGCGCCAAATGAAGGTAAGGTAAGGTAATGCTGTCCTAGGTACCCGTTACATCACATAACATACATGACCCACCAGTAGCGTGGAGTGAAAATTTCCGTAAGAAAATCCAGCGAGAGACGCGTGAGTTAGTGTACACAAGCTTTATACTTGTCACCACTGACGTCAAGTAAAAAATTTAGACAACCTGGTGGGAATCGAATTGTTACGACGTGATACCACTGTAACCTACCAACATCTGCCTTATTTTATATTCGTAATCCATTAACACACAAACATAGTACAACTAAAATAGATCATTACGGGAAAACTGGCACCTACTTGTCGAACGTTTTGTAAAGATTGAGAAACAGCATTTTTTTTACAACGCGTGCGCGGCCGAGACGCGCGGGCCGAGGCAAGCTTCGTGAGAAGACTAAAATTTTTCACTGTATTCAGGCAGCCAAGGGCGTAAAGCAAGTACGCCTCATTAAGAGTTAAATATCGCAAGATATTCTAAGTATACGGGTTTAGATCAATAGAAGACTGAAAAACCGGCAGCTCGCGTTTTGGATAATGCCAAACAAAGAGCTGCTTACTTTTTATAAGATACCTACTTCATCTGTGGCAAGTTTATGTTACACGATCTTGAATCGTAATGATTCTTCACCTCTTGTCTTTGCAAATTTAAACCAAAGTAGTATTCTCGTCATAAGAGAAAATATAGCCATGTAAATGCGCATTTATCTAGTGACGTTAAATAGAGTCAATAATTCACAATGGTCGGAAAAACACCCGTCATTTTACTTTTGAGTGTGTAACGACTACAATTTATGGGCCATTAATGAGTCGAAACAGTTCGTTTATACTCTACGGATGTCATTGGAGCGTAGGTATTGTAAAGTCTATACTGTATGAAACAGGGTTAGGTTTGAACATATAAAACTACCGTGAGACTCACTAATAGTAACATTGTACAGCTATAAAATTCAAATCCATTGTCAAGATGAAACTAATAGTTGAGGCATATTACAACATTAACAGGGATGTTTAGAATCGGCGATCTTTAGTTTCAAATAGCGTATCTACTGTGCTAAATACTTCACTTGTATTTCATTAAGTAACATTGTAGATCTGTTTTGCAAAAAATATAACTTGTCGAGTTTCTTGCCAGCATTGATTCTTCGGATTCTTCGACATTCATAAGTGATTGTAATAGTGAAAAAGGGGTTAATTCTGAAGAAGTTGAACAGCTGATTTCAACCTAACCCCCTTTACACATAAAATAGAAAATAGCTGTTTTATTTCTGCAGACTTAACCCCATTTTCACTAGGGTCCAAGTATTGTCATACAATCCGGGTAGACCATTACGGGGGCGTGTTTTACCCGAACTCGAACATTAGAACAGTACGGGCGTAGTCGTGACGATGCACTGGCCACGGTCTATTTGCGGCCGGACATAAATATACGCTTTCACACGGCCCCGAACTTACGTCACCGGGTGTCTCGGGCCACCCTGGCAACTCCGAGGAAGGGCAAGTGTAAGTTTTTTTAAGCACGGCCTTGATCAGCAGTGGGAACTGCTAATGTCCAGCTCCAGGATACTTGCCAATTTTTACGTGGAGATAAACTACGGGATTGCGTCATCGGTAAAAACAGCGGTTACGATTGTTTCACAAGGTTTTATAAGAAGGGAAAATATTGTCATCATCATCATCATCATCTTGGCCTATATACGGCATATAAGTATACGTCCTGCTGCAGGGCACAGGCTTCCTATCAGAATAAGATGGTTTGGGCCGTAGTTCCTACGCGGGCCTAGTGCGGATTGGGTGTGCTTTGCGGGTGTGCGCACGATGTTTTCTTTTACCAAAAAATACAAAAACCCCCCTCCTTGAGAGGCCGTATACGAAAACGACTAGGCCACCACGATTTAAAAAAATATGAACATTTTAAAATTACAAGAAGACGCAGTTACGACTCAAATACGCAATCCAGTATTATTGGGCAGCAAATTTCACAAACAAACGACGTATTAAATAGACGAACTTCTATTTCTTTGTACCAAGACATATTAAGCGGTACCTGTATTGTATATGCAAAGACGTTGGACCATAATGCAAGTATAGTCACCGAATGAAAAGTTTCGACTCTATGCCCACGAATTAAGACCGAAAAGTGACGAACTTTTTCATTCCGCGATAATACGCACGATGCGCAGTATGCAATTCGACTCGTCAAATTACATAGCGACTTCCTGCTGCTAAATTATGAAAAATAACAATGAGGGTTTCAGTGACAGGCAACTGGCTCTAGTGTCTGGGTCCGGTTGACAACTCTGTCATTCGTGTCACATTTGGGATTGATATAAAGCTAAACTAGCTGTTAGTAAGAGTCTGGGAACTATAGAGCTTGTCGAGATAAAAATTGTCCTATGTCCTTCTTAGTGGCAATGGGCAGGCCATATAGCACGCAGAACAGATGGCCGTTGGCAGTGACGGGACGTGAAATTTTTTGCAAGTAAGGCCGGAGCAAAAACTGGGTTAAGAATGACAGTTCCATACATTTTGACACTTGTTAACCCTGGGTTAGCAGTTAACTCGGAGTTAAGTAGCTAACCCAGGTCCGCGCAAGCCGGCCTTAGAAAGTTTAGTTAACCCGGGGGGAATCTGGTTGTTAGTACACTTCTCCACTGCCGTTGGGGGCGAAAAGTTCTCTAATGGAGACAAAGGACTGGTAAGCGCAAGCGCAAGGACGGACGATTTGGTAAAGACCTCAGGTTCTAGGTGGATACAAGCCGCTCAGAACCGTAATTATTGGGTATCAATGAAGGAGGCATGTCTTTTATAGTGGCATGATTTTTATCCTAGAGTCTCAAAACATCTCAATATCAAATTTCATCTTAATTAGGTGAGCGATTAAAGCGTGAAATGGTAACAGGCAGAGTTACTTTGATACTTTCATATTTATAACATTAGTAAGCAAGTAATGATAGTAAGGAGAAGCCAACATCAAACAAAACCGTAACGTCAAAGAGACTTAACGCTACTAATACTAATGTCATCTAAATAGCGATATTAAAACAATCCAACCCAACATCTCATTCACTAGTAATTTGAAGATTTGTATATCACACACGTGCACTTTTGTTGTAAATGTAAACACAGTAGTGCTTATAAGAAGGGTTATACCGTAATTTACGTCTTAAACCTACTTCCCTAGACTTTTACGATCATTCTAACAAATTTCATTAGTCTCTCCGCGACATCAAAGAGTTAACAATGTTTTCATTCATTACTCTTTGTTAGTGAGGATTTCTAACGAGGTTCTATAACGAGGCTTGTGGCGATATAAAAGATATATTTTAGTTTTTACTGGCGTCAGTTTAGCATCCGGTAATTTTGGTCAGCGCTATCTCGATCGGCTTAGAACCGTAAAACATACTTTTCCGAAATGTAGTAGGTAGGCTTGTACGTACAAAAGTCAACCAATTTGATTCCTAGGCCACTATAGAACCAAGTCAAAATGAATCAATTTGTTTATCTTCTACGACTGCTTTGTGGTGTTCAAGAATGTTCTTATTGGTTACGTTTTTATCGATTTGTGTGAGGCGACAGTGTCACGCCTCTTGGCCAAGGAAAGCATTCCGTTCTATTAATTATTAAACGTAACAACTGCTGCATTCAATCGATATTACAACGCGGTGTATTTCGACTGTTGGTTGTTTCTTCTGTGTAAATTGTTTTGTCTAGACGTGGACGTCTTGAAGATTAAAATCAACAGCAACGTACGATATTTCATTGATTTAGAATGAAACGTGACAGAATGTGTCAATGAGACACTTTTTAGGGTTCCGTAGCCAAATGGCAAAAAACGGAACCCTTATGGATTCGTCATGTCTGTCTGTCTGTCTGTCCTTTTTTCCGAAACTATAAGAACTATGCTATAAGAATGAAACTTGGTAAGTAGATGTATTCTGTGAACCGCATTAAGATTTTCACACAAAAATAGAAAAAAGACTAAAAAATTTTGGGGGTTTCGTTTCCCCATACCTACTTAGAACTGAAACTCAAAAATTTTTCTTTCATCAAACCTATACGTGTGGGGTATCTATGGATAGGTCTTCAAAAATGATATTGAGGTTTCTAATATATTTTTTTTCTAAACTTAATAGTTTGCGCGGGTGACACTTCCAAAGTGGTAAAATGTGTGTCCCCCCTGTAACTTCTAAAATAAGAGAATGATAAAACTAAAAAAAATATATGATGTACGAGGGGCGTTCAATATAAAGTGAGAATGAAATGCAAACTCTTTTAATATTACGAAATTAAATACTGGCCGGTAAAGCTAATCTATCTAGCTGATTGCTATGAAAAAAAAAACTAACTGTCTTTTGTTTAGAAAAATATACGGTAATTTCTTTGCAATGCTATTGAGTACGTTAGCGAAAATGGAGAAAATTGAACTGCGCGCCGTTATCAAATACTTGTATTTGAAAAATTTTTCTACGGACCAAGTCAATTTGGATTTGCGGGACACTTTAGGGTCTAATGCTCCTCCGTATTCGACAGTCGCACGTTGGTGCACCGAATTTAGACGTGGAAGAACATCGACAATGGACGACCCCCGCTCCGGACGCCCTACTACAGCAGTAACTGAAGAAATTGTGAAAAAAGTCGAAAACTCAGTTTTGGCGGATCGTCGTGTCACAGTTCGTTTTATTGCTGAAAATGTAAAGATTTCAACGGGGAGCGTGCATAATATTTTACATGAACGCTTGGGTATGAAAAAGGTATCTGCGCGTTGGGTACCAAGAATGCTTACTGACACGCAAAAACAAACTAGACTAGAGATTTGTCAAGAAGCTTTGAACCTGATGCAGCAAGACCGGGAACTTTTTTTGGCACGATTTATAACAATGGACGAAACATGGCTCCATCATTACGACCCTGAAACGAAAATGCAGTCTATGACATGGAAAAGGCCATCATCTCCAACTCCGAAGAAATTCAAGGTGAGCCCATCTGCCGGTAAGGTCATGGGCTCTGTTTTTTGGGATGGTAAAGGGGTATTAATGATTGAGTATCTCGAGCATGGAGCCACTATTACGGGCATTTTATACGCCAAACAAATAGCAACATTGCGCAATGAGATCCGCGAAAAACGGCGAGGTAAACTCTCGAAAGTTGTGCTGTTCCACCAGGACAATGCCCCGGCACACAAGTCCGCCGTTGCAATGGCTGCAATTCGTGATGCTGGGTTCGATATCCTTAAGCATCCTCCGTATTCACCAGATCTCGCTCCCAGTGATTTCTACCTATTTCCGAGATTGAAACAATACCTGAGAGGCCAGAAATTTGAAGACGACGACGCGGTAGTCGCTGCAGTACAAGATTTTTTAAGTACTCAAGATGAGACCTTTTTTAAAAATGGAATTTTAAGTTTAGAAAAAAGATATACTAAGTGTATTATGCTAAAAGGTGACTATGTCGAAAAATAAAATGACTTTTAGTAAAAGTTGTTTCTAACATACTCATTCTCACTTTTTATTGAACGCCCCTAGTACATGTAAACTTCCACCGAAAATTGGTTTAAACGAGATCTAGTAAGTAGTTTTTTTAATACGTCATAAATCGTAAACCACAATTTTTTATAGATAATGGTACGGAACCATTCGTGCGCGAGTCCGACTCGCACTTGGCCGGTTTTTGTATGTTTAATCTGCTGCACTGTATTTCAAACGCGATACTTGTATTGTTCTTGAATAAATACTTCTTCTTCTACTTCGTTCTATTTCTCTTTTGAGTTATGTTATTGACGATAAAAAACTGTTCAAGTGCGAGTCGGACTCCCGCAGCGAGGGTTCCGCTTAAATTGAGGTTCCGCATAAAAGGTTTGTTAAAATACACACTATAAACCGTATGCTGCTGCACTATTTATGACAAGAAGGTAGCTTCTAGGTTAGACTCACCCATTGTGCAGGTCTGTGCTGAGCTGGTCGAGAAGCGAGTCAACGGTGGGCCGCGAAGCAGGGCTCGTGGCGCCGTTGGTGCGAGAATACCCATCTGTAATAACCACTGCATTAGCTATAATACCTACACACATTTATTAAGTATATAATGCATGTTTTTAGCTAAATGGTTAACAGAGATATTTATGTGCAATAGAAACTTTAAAAGATTAAGCCTTTATGTAGTTAATTATTGTCATTCAATTCACCACCTTGATGTCTTATGTTTAAGGCGTCTTAGAAACGATAAGTTTCTTAATAATTCTGATCACGCATAGTTTCGTCTACCAATGCGAAACGCGAACGACAGAAAGATAACATTTTCGAAAATACTTGCAGGAATTTACTACGCTGCTTTTCGTAACCTAGGTAGTCATTTATGAAGGCACTCCATAAATCATAACTAATTTGCAAAATAAATCAGCAAGTTTGCAAGTAGTTCGCACGTACAAACTTCAGTCAAAAAAATGTTAATTACACAAATGTCACCTGGACATGAGGAGCGAGGCTGAAACGCGTGTTTAAGTGTTATGAGAGCGGCCAAAAATATTAAAAATTATGAACGCGGCAGTCAATTACAGTTGGAACAGGTGGGCCGGGTCTCAGGCCGTGCCAAGTCTTAGCGGGAACAACCAGTAAACAAAACACGTGCTTCAGTTCGCCTTCCACGGGTCATCAGGGCCCAGGGCTACTGCGAGAAGGTTAGAGAGATTCAAAGTGATTATAAGGTCGCGGAAGGTGAACTAAAAGAAAAGACTGCTGCCCATGGAGAGATTGCTGCTGCAATGTGGTCAAAACGTCGAGGTAAATATTGATTAGGTTATGTCTCGTTTAGTATAGTAATTAAAAGAAAAGAAACAAACAAAATAACTGGTTGATCTGCAATCGCGTGCACCTTAGAAAATTGTGTCAAATAATAGATTTATATGTGAATCAGATTTAGCATTAAGAAAAAAAGAAAATCTAACATTAAATAGCATTTGATGATAAAACCACTTTATTACTGAGAGGTCTTAATGCATTTGGAAGCTCCGAGAAACATTTTCCATGAAATATATTCTTGATGAATGCGAGACGATCCAATGTCAAATGTCTACATTTTGCTGTCAGTCCTGTGCCAGAAGCCGTTACGCTCTCCATATTACATGATAAGTGGGTAAAAGATATAGTGCACGCCTCATTTCATGGAGGTTTCAACTATTACTAGTCTTTAAAGGTAGGACATAAACACAACAATTATTTTGTGATGTGATAGAAATCTTTACCACCTGTTTTTGTTGAGAATTATCGAGCAGATTAAAGAGTTGTTCAGAATTTAGTTTAATGCGTCTTTTTGAGCATACCGGTGTCATGTTCATTGTTGTTTGCGGTTTGTTTATAGGCTGTATTAGTGTTATGAGGATTTCTGTTGGAATTCATTAACGCTTTCAACAAAAACAAGAATAGTACGGTAAATTTTGCATTTAGACAAGATCAAAACAGATTACAAGATCCCAAAAATAACGGCTGAAAGAAGCGCTTGAAAGTCTTGTGAACATGAAAACGTCAAAGGCCAGTTTAACATGTAAAATCGATGTTAATATAATGTTCCTGCAGATGGTTGGCAAGCCGGTGATCTATTCCTGTGCGGGAAGCGGCGACCTTCGTGCCGCTGCGATGGTTGACATCGCGGTAAACACGAAATTCATCATAACATTATATTGCGCGAAACATAATAATGGAGATGACATTATTACGGTTTGGCGGATTGAGTGCGCACGCACGCGGGCAAATTCGTCTTGTTTATGCAAAGTTTGTTACAGCCAATAAAATGAGTGGTCTCTGTTTGTGTGATCCGTGCATTGCAAGATCTATGGAAGCGTGTGCTTACGTCAAATCCTTGACTGACTCACTACCGTTCAGTCGGGTTACTTTGGCCCTGAAGTATAACTTTGGCCATTGGGATTAACTCGGTCTAGTATTTATTATCACGTTAAAATTAAATTATGGTACATTTAAATATGGTTGGTTTGAAGTGACCGCCCACGTTTTCATATTTTATTACATCCTTCTATATGTCGTTTTCATATGGGCCGAAGTTACCTTCGAAATTGGGTCAAAGTAGCCCGATTTTACGGTACTACTTCAATGCAATATACTTACTCTAAAATTTCACACTAAAGATTATTTTCATTGTCTTAGTTTTAATGATTAAAATGTCGCTCTGATTATTAATTTAGATTTGAAAGATTTCTTTCATCTGTTTTATTTTAATTCTGCTGTCTCGGATTTTAAAAATCACACTTTTCTAATACACTAGTCGACTTCAATTATTTACATCTGTAAGAACGTTCCTGAAATGCAGTGGGTGGAAAGCATCTTATAAAACTATATGATCGCCTGAAACGTAATGACGATGGAAATACGAGATCAAACGAGCAAGCGGCTTATTTGCAGCGCATATCTGACTCACCGGTTTGCGAGATTTATTAGTCTAACCTAACCTTTTGAGTCTAGATATTATTATAATCAATTTCCCTGTAGATAAATTCTTGAGCAACATTAAAATCGACCTGAATAAATATGCGTGGCTTATAGACAGGAAAGATGTGTTGATTTAGAACGCGTTGGTGTAATTTTAGAGCTCTGGTTATCGCCTAGTTGGGAGTCTGTTGCTAGAAGCGTCATTATTAAAGTAGACATAAAATTTCCTAAGTAATTTTGCATCTACACTGGCGAGCAGAAATAACGGGTCAGTTTTCATACAACATTGTATGGATAGTGAAGTGACCTATTATTTTCTGAATATTTAATTTGAACTCACCATTTCGATCGCCAGTCGGCGTTTTGTCCCCATACGTCCCGTACCGGGCATTGCTCAAGTCATCCAGTAGGGTGTCCAATTCGGAGAGGTTGCCACGGCCGGCAGTCCTGCCGTATCCGACGGACGGGCCGTATGTGTTGCCACCGTACCCCGAGTTGCTGTTCGAGTACTTCACTGGTATCACTTTTTCGAGTGAGCTCGTGTTTTGGTATGTGGGCTGTGGACAAAGTAATCATACCTACATGTAAGAAAATACATTTTTTTTTTGAAATCCTAGTCTTAATGTCTATGGCTTTGTATTTGGCTACGTACATAGTTCTCTCTTTGGGATAAAAACGAGCGCTTGTTTTACTACAACCCTGTAACACGCTACAATTGATTGTAAACACTCCTGCGCAGAAAAACAGCGTCTGCTCGTAAATCATGATCCAGTGTAATAACGTTTTAAACAAGATGTATGACGTACGGAAGCGGCTATGGATGTTAAAATAACTAGAATAGTGCTGGTTGCTGACAGGGGTGAGAGACCCGTATACGAGGCCAAAGTCAGATTAAATCTTATAGAATTACAGAAATATCTAAGGGCAACTTTCAGCGTACAACTTTTGTGACGTATTGTAAAAATCATGCTGATTTCATTCGTCAAAAACAGATTCAGTGTCAACGAAAAAAACTCCGTGAATAACTTTAATTTCGATACTAGATGAAAAAAACCCGCCTGTATAATTCCCGTTCCCATGGTTATTCCGGGAAAATATATACCCCATGTTACTCTCCCACCTGATACGACTCTAATGACAGCTAATAATTTAAAATCCATTGAGCCGGTAGGGTACAGGGCGTGCCAAAGAATGATACATACCTACATACCCACATACATACATACATAAATGCATACGCTCGAAAAATCATAACCCTTCTTCGAAAGTCGGATGAACAAATAAAAAAAAAAAATAAATAAATAATCATCAAAATTTTCTTTAGATATCTCATGGTAGAGTTAATTTATGATGATCCCTGTGACAGCATGTAAATCTTCGTCAAGGAAAACTCTATCGATTTATTTACATCTCAGAGAGATCACTGTAAAATGACTATCATAAATGATAATAAGGAAGTATTAGGAATCGCTCTTTTAGACTGACCGGAGAGACATTTTGCAGAATTGGGGATGTCTATTTTTTTGTAATGTATAGTAATCGAAAACCATTTCGAGATAAATGATTTTTAAATCGTTTTGTGTAGTTATTTAATTTTAATATTATGTAATGAATTTATTACGTAACAAATAAGCTATGACCTTCATTTGACATTGGTGTAAATTGCGTGACCGGTCCAAGTCGTACTTTATTCTGTGTGGTTAGAAATCTTCAAAATTTACGCGTGGATTTATACTACGGAGTTTGATTTAGACCCGCTGCCTGACATCTAGCACTTTGACAGCGCCAGTAAAGTGACACTAGTTACAGTGTACCACTACGCAAAAAATAATTAAAGGGGGGTGCGCGCTTATCACTGCATAATGTGATTATAACAGACTGAAGTGTACGATGTGTGGGAAAAATTCGTCGCTAACTTCTAGACCAGTGATGGTGTAGGGGTAAGCACGCAGCACGGAACGCTGAGGACCTGGGTTCGATTCCCAGCATTGGTCTTTTTTCCGGGGTTTTTTCTGTGCATCTATATTTCAGTTTGTATTTAGTTTGAAATATATGGTTTCACGGGATGACCGTAAAAGAAATAAAAAAACCGGCCAAGAGCGTGTCGGACACGCCCAAGGTAGGGTTCCGTAGCCATTACGAAAAAATCAAGTAATATTTTTCTAAGGATTTCGTATGTGTACGAAATCATCCAAGTTTAGGTATGCTTTATACCTTAGGCTACTATTTACTCTTAAACTACAAATAATTTCCAAGCAATCTTAGCCGCTATAATTTTCCTAGTAAATTTGATATATTTACTACCATCCTGAATTTTTTCAAATTTTTCCACCCAACAGTTTAGATTTTAGAGGGGGGGGGACGGCCGATTTTAATGAAAATTTTCACTTTAAAGTTGAATATTTCGCAAACAGATCACTGAATAGAAAAATCATGTTAGCAACCCCTCAATGGTTTTAAAAGACCTATCCAACGATACCCCACACTATAGGGTTAGCCGAGAAAAAAAAATCACTCCCACTTTACGTCTATGGGAGGTACCCTAAAAAAATTTTTTTTACTTTTTTTTATTCAATCACTTTGTCGGCGTGACTGATATATATATTCATGCCAAATTACAGCTTTCTAGTATTAACAGTCTCTGAGCTTAGCCGCGGACAGACAGACAGACGGACAGACATGGCGAAACTATAAGGGTTCCTAGTTGACTACGGAACCCTAAAAATGAAGTTGAAAAAATAAATAGAAAAAGATACTTCATACTTAACTTGTAAAGGGGTTGCCTTATCGTACGCATTTAGATAGATTTAGAAATTTAGCAGTGTGGGAGCCCTCAATTACAATCTGACGTCATCAACCAAGATAGTCTCAATAATAAATTTTGAAAAAAGTAGTGAACTAAATGACAAAATATTTAAATTAGTTTCTTATAATTGACTTTTCTATACAAAAAATATATAAAAACCTCTGGTAATTTTTTTAGACATTCCCAATTGGTCAATTATAAGGGGAGGGAGATTTAATGCGAATTCTGCACGATTATACATAGGTACTAACTATCTAAGTGTAAGCGCACCCGCACGATGTAGTCAAAGACGAACAAAAATCATGTCTTCAACGCCACCTGTGTCGCAGCTGTAGCACTACTTGGAATCCTTCCAAGAAGGAGTGGATCTGCCCTCTCAAAATATGATTTCGTAAATATGTGTATGAGTTAGTACAGAACGCTGCGAGTAGATGGCGTGCCGGCAAAGAAATCAACGCTCTATTAATAAGTGTATTTAATTCAAGTAAGTAAGTACTAAAATCTACTCAAGTACTTACTTGATCACTCAACGCACGCCAGGACTCTTGGAGACTAACAAATATGGGGACTCGTTGGAAAGAACCCATCAAAGTTAGTGTCATTGATAACAAAAACTCATCACTTATTTTATCTGACTTTCAGGGCCGCTATGAAGTCTGGGGCCTGGGCATAGACCCTGAATGCCCTTACGGGAAAGACGGTGTTGGAAATCGTACAGACCAAATGCTCAACATTTTTTTATGACAGTTCCGACATCAGAAAAAGCAATAAAGCTGATTATTATTATTTTTTTTTTTATCACATCGTCTCGTAAGTGACAATAATTTTGGATATTTTAGCCGCGCAATTGACATTACACCTTAAATTGGTACTTAGAGCAATTCTTGGTCGAATACATCTTGTAGCTCTAACCTAGTCATTTAAGTTTCAACCTCAAGAAAAAAACACAATTTCATGGTGCGACATCCCGGTGAGTAAAGTGGGTTAAGGTCATGTAATGTGTCAGACATACTTTACGTAACATATTTCTATGAAAATCGCTCAAAGGCACTGCACTAGTAAGACGTGACACACGATCTTCACGTAGTAAAGGCCAAGGCCCAACAAACCACAAGTCCTGTAAAATATAGCAAACGATGAGCAACAAGCGCAGGAAAATGATTCTAGAAAACATCCATTTGTATACTATAGTAAGGCCGCCTTGCCAGATCTTAAAACCAACCAGCCAGTTTAGTTAGCCAGATATTTGTGCAACCTTTATCCTCTGTTTTAGTTTATTTAAAAAGTAAATCAAAGTTTTGTTATCATACATTTACCAAAATATTAAAAAAAACCGGTCAAGTGCGAGACGGAATCGTACGTGGGTCGTTTTTTAAAAAAAATGCACATTATTAAGGGATTTAATTAAAAGAAAACTTAATTGCTTCCTTTGTGTAACGAAAGTTCCCGTATAGTTTGTATGACTAACTTTCGTTACACAAAGAACGCGATCGTGATTTTGTTTTCATTAAGCCTAAAAATGTATGTGGGAGTTTTCAGAAAAAATGTACCCGTTTTCCTTAATTATCCTTAATTTTTCCATACAAAATTTATTAGTCAGTTTTGTAACGGTCCATACAATATAATATGGTTAACTGTGTCACAAAACTGACAATTAAAGGAGGGACACTTTTTTTATTGCTTAATACGATAGTGCTTGTGATTCTGAGTAGAAATAACCCAAAATTTGTTAGGTTTTTAAAAAAATGTACAGGGTACACTTTTTTCTAAAAATGCCCATGTACAATTTCTTTGAAAACGACTGGCATAAAGGAATCCTCCTCCGTACAATATTTTAAAAATAGTTCAGGACGACCGTGTATTTTGTATGTAATTACAAGAAGATTGATTTGTTTATATAATTATTAGTTCCTGTTACAGTTAGATGACTAATTTGAGGTAGACATTATGGCATGGACGATGTTGTAAACATTATAAATTAGATGTTACCCGCAACCTGTGGGTTCCGCAGCCATTAGTATTTTGATTCATGCACGTTTTATACATTACTACACCACTTACTACTAATATACTACTACACTACACTACTACACACTACTACGCGGCGACAGCCCGCTAATCCGACTGTAAATATTTCGTTTATCGATATCCCACGGGAACTATGCGATTATGCGATAAAAACTATCCCAACCGTCTCATCGAAATATATGAGTCCCGCCAAGTGGCTTGTGATGCCATTTATCGCAACTACCATAATTCACAACTTCTACATTCCAAAAAGCATTGGAAAGGCGTAAGAAACGATGTACCATTTCTATTACATCTTTTCAAAGCAATTTGGAACGCAAGTTCGTGTTTTAAACAACTTTGGACTAAGTCAGATACATGGATGAGCTTACTAATTTATCACCTAACATTTTGTAGTAATCTTTATAGATTAAAACCACATTATTATCTCACTTTTAGTACGTAGTCATGTTGGTAATTAGGTCATTCATTACATTAGCTCACGCTCTCGTCGTAACTAGTACAATAATTTATTAAACAAAACCTCATCAACACACAATAGTATAGCAATTGCCAAATTTATTTGCTGCTTCTGCCAATAGTTGTACAAAGTAAAAGTAGGATAGATAATAGATACCATTAATTCATGCATCACTGTCCTTTTTAACCCCGACACAAAAAGAGGGGTGTTATAACGGTGTGTTATAGCTCTTGCAATTCACGAAGGCGAGTAAACTTAAATTTTGCATTATTTCACATTATTTGCCAAAAGCTTTGCGACAGTTTAATGTAGGTAATTGATTTGTCTAATCTAATACATAATATTTCCCTTTATTTTTTGCCTACCATATCCGCCTCACGCACACTTTAACAATTACACAAGTACAAATACGTGGTTACCACAAGTAAAGCCCACTCGCCTTCGTGAATTATAAGAACTATACGTTATAAGTCAAAATAACTATCAAAACTCACCGAACTAGGCTTATTGTGATAATCCGAGCTGATATGCCTTGAGCCATTGATGGAGCCATAACCAGTGGATGTAGGTGAGCTGAGGCTGCCTCCAGGGGAGCTCAAACGGCCGGGAGAGCTGCGGCCGCCAGGAGAGCTGGTTCGACCGCCGGGGGAGGATGTCCGGCCGCCGGGGGAGCCGGTCCGGCCGCCAGGAGACGCCGTCCGGCCGCCGGGGCTGCCGACGCGGGCGCCGGGGTTGATGGAATTCTGTAGATCCGCGAGCAAGGCATCTGGAACGAGAGAAAAACAGGTTAAACACGTGACTATAATACGTTAGTCCACGGACATTGTTGAGCTATTGTAAAACCCTGTCATATTATTCATTGCCATCCTTATCAACTTGTTTTTAAACACTAATAAGCAAACATCTTAATATAAGTACGGTTCATATGTGCTCAACAATTAAGAAGTCCTTAGTGGTGACTGCCTACTAACACAAAAACTGTTGTAGAAACAAGGATGGTCAAAGTAATAAAGTGGTGCAATTTAGCTCCAATGATACCGCCGCTAAAATCATAGGTCGTTTAGCGTCCTCTCCGAAGTGATTCAAACGATAGTATTAGTTTATTATGTGTAGGAAGACTAATTCCACCAAATAATGCGATATCTAAATAATCGGAATCCACCCAGTGATACAAAAGCTCTAACTCAAAGGCAAGTTGTCGAAATATCTTGTTTGTTTTCATCATTCAAACTCTGCAAGAATAATTAGACTCTTTAATGCTCTTTTGCTTCAACACAGGTTATTAAGCGACCTTCTTTAAAATTAAGAATTAATTGTAATCAGTTCGGCCCTTAATTCAGGGCTCAAGTCAAATTTATTTGACAAGTTCGGTATTCGTAATAAAATTGACAATTGCTGTTTAGAGGAATTCAAGTCATCCATTTTAATGAATGTTCCACCGAGGTTTTATTTGATCGCCATTTGCGTTGTCTACATGATGCTATTATTAGGTTGGTCTTGTGCTTGTTCATGTGATTGTTTATTTTATACTATTTCGGTGGCAAACTAAACTACATCATAAGTGTGTTGTGAGCAAGTACCTATGTATTTAGAGTACATTTTATAAATGTAGAGTCATGTGGGGTAACTGTCCGCAGTGGGTAAGTGTGCGCGACCCCTTTATTTAGGAATAGGAAGGGAGAAGTTTGTGACAAATGACAAATTAAAAAAATACAAATTAAAGTTATGTTGGTAGAGAATTAGTTTATGCAAGAAAAACCCAGATGGTATCATTAATTTACTTGAAAAAGAAAATATTCAGAATCCGGTGCTGTAAAAGTAAAATTTGCTATCATGGCGAAAATTGATACGAGTAAATGAATTTTATTTCTGTTAGAAATGTATTTAAGCCTTTTATTTTGCATAACATTTGAAGCTATGTTATGTCACAATAAAATGAGGTAAGTTTGATAAAAATCAGTCTGCTTAAAATAATGAAAAATCCACAAACTTCTCTTAACTGCGCACACATACCCGCAGTGTGGGGTAAGTGTACGCATTTCGAGCTGGTTGAATTAAGGTGATTTTTCTTCGAAGTGACGAAGTTTTATTGATAATTTCTCGATTTAATCATTAGGTACCTGAATAAATGCTTTGCCAGATACATATTTTCATTTTTCTTTCATGCTTATCGTTTCATTTTGATACTAGTTTGAAAAAAAAGGTGCGCTGCGCACACTTGCCCCACATGACTCTAAGATAGGTACAATACAATACAAATATTCTTTATTGAACGCTACAAATCAATAGAGTTAATTAGATTATTCATTAAAACATTTGTTTTGGTTTATTAGTCTAACATTTGGTATGCTACCAACCATTCACTGTGCAGTGAACGGTTGCGGTACCTACTCTGATGATAAGCCCTGGTTGAGTTCGAAACGCGTCAGTGTAGTTTGGTGGTGGTGATAGTTGGTTTTATGTGATTTGTGTGTGTTCGTACAGTGTGGAGGTGGAGGAACCGCATGAACACGCATTTCTTACATAAACGTAACTATCGTAAGGTCGCGGGTGAGCAAAGTAATTGTTTCAGTACATCCGCAAAGTAACGCCTGTTTCAATAAATATTCTGTTATAAAACTTTTTAATGATGCGGTCATCCACTGCCGCATGGATCTGACGTATATTTGGCCTTTGATTCATGGCATCGATCGGGGCAGACCTGGCACTAGAGCTTTTATCATACTACAGAGATAATAATAACAAATACTGGCCGCAAACAAGGATAAATCCCAAAAACATTTATAAATACTAGTCTAACATATATACTTAGTTAGTTTTACACAAAACGAAAGCAACATCGTAGGCAGACCAGTTCACTAACATACTACATAACAACTTTCACTGTACAAACTTACTCCCTAGTAAATAGGGATTAAGTTGCCCAAGAGCCGACTTGAGCGTTATTATATACCTATATACTTCAGTAATTGGAGTTATTTACTCGGTTATATAAATAGTCTGGCTGCATGATGTCATTTAAGTAAACGGGGCTTCTCGTTGATGGCAATCAACATTTGTGTCACTAGTCCTTTAACAAAGTATAACTCGGCATTATGATTTCGGTGACAAAGAAATTGCTGGCTAAGAACAACCAGACATTATACCTAATTACCTGTACAAAATTCTGCGCGGAAAAAGCGTCAAAAAATCACATTTTAGGTGCGTATACGCATACCGTTTACGTGTTGACAGGAAACACTTCATAAAAAGCTTTATGCAAAAAAGCAATCCAAGTTATACGAGTTATATTAAAGCATTTTTTTTATACATGATAGTGGGCAAACGAGCAGGCGAGTCACCTGATGGAAAACAATCACCGCTGCCCATGGATACCCACAACACAAGCTGAGTTACGGATGCGTTGCCGGCCCTAGCGTAACGGCTTGAAGTAGTTTATTTGTTTAGTATTAAATGTCACACAAAGGTTATCCTTTATATTGAGATGATAACATAATGATGCTCATGCCGTATAAATATAGATCCTTTTATAGCCAATATCGCTTGTAAATTTATCTAAAAACTCTGCATACAAAGGCAGTTAGTCAATCAGCTAGAAAATCTGTATGGCTTAGATTTTTCAAATGGATCTTTGCCTACGAAAGAGTAAAGCGGTTGACTGAATCTACAGTCTTGAAATTTAGCACATAGAGGTCACCTCGTATCAAAGAGGTGCACTAAGGTATTTTTCAAAATTGGCACGCTAAGCTATTTTCAATCTACCCAGGGAACGAAGTCGCAAAATAAAGCTAGCAAGAACAAAATAATGAAAAAGTCTTTAATTTGCATTTCCGAAGAAACTAAATCGGTTTGGCATGGCACGATTTTCAGGTCCTAAGCTATGTATTTAACCAGATTTTTAATTAAATGTTGTATCACTGCTTTATTAGAAAGTAGTAGATATGACTAAATGTTGAATTTCGCATCAACGCGTATGTAAATGCACGTCCTTCGAGAACAAGTTTTCTTTTGGGCGGGTTCATTGCCTCCTGACCGGCACCAAGGAGCGAAACTTATCAGCCGGCATAACAAACTATTTAAATATCAAATGCATTTCCCTAAGTGCTCGTACTGTCCCTTATCGGTCAATGGGATTAATAGTAACGTTAAGATAAAGGCGAAAGTGTTCTCCACATCCACAAAGAGTCTCATTCTCCCAATTACACTCAACATTCATACTTTGTCACGTTTAGACAGCGACGTCTTTGTAAGAAACCTTGTCGCTAAGTAGGTTACGCGCGACAGGAATAAATTATACCAACACAATCCACGAGATGAAAAACAAATTCCATACCAAGTCCTTCGACAGCCTCGAAAACCTCAGCATATTCCGTTTCCGGTTGCAAATCTCTATGAGTTTTCAATATCTTCCCATAAATATCGTCGTTCACCGTGTAATGTGTTTTAGACATTGTTTACAGAAACGTATCACTTAAAGGATGCACAGGATACTGGCAGCGGAGAATTCGCGAGCGGGTAGAAAAAAAAAAACAAGTCACATCGCAAGGGCGTAGGAAGGGATTCTAAATTTAAATATCTTCGGTTTTGTGGAAGGCGTGCGCGGGCGACTCTGTTATGGACTAATGCAGTACTGATTCGATTCACCTCCGCTGGAGCGCAGACCGCAAAAATCGTGCTCAGCCTAACACATTGTTCACATAAATATTTGTACTGCTCGATGGGCCGGAGCATCCGCTTAAGCGCTAAGTGTTTGACGTTGCCAATGACTAATTTATTTCATTACATTTGTATAGTCAACTGAGAAAATCCTTTACCTGCGTTACGTTCAATGTCAAGTGTACAGCTTAAAATATTAAAGACTATTTTCACTATCAAGACAATGTGCCAATCAAACTTATTGTTTTTAGGGTTCCGCAACTCGAAAGGAAAAAGCGGAACCCTTATAGGATTACTTTGTTGTCCGTCCGTCCGTCCGTCTGTCTGTCAAGACCCTTTTTCTCAGGAAGGCGTGGAGGTATCAAGCTGAAATTTATATCAAATACTCAGGTCTACGGTCCCTTGGAGCTGTGAAAAAATCAAACTTCTAAGCCAACGCAATCAAAAGATACAGCCGTTTATGCCGCTAATTTCCGCAAATTTTCGAAACTCGCAAGGGAATCAAAACCTACAGGGTACTTCCCGTGAACTCAGAATCTTGAAATTTGGTACGAAGCAACGTATTATAGCACAGATAAAGGAAAAATTGCGAAAAGCATAAATTTTTAACGCAATCAAAAGATAAAGCCTTTTATGCCGCAAATTTCCGCAAATTATCGACACTCGCAAGGGAATCAAAACCTACAGGGTACTTCCCGTGAACTCAGAATCTTGAAATTTGGTACGAAGCAAGGTCTTATAGCACAGATAAAGGAAAAATTGCGAAAATTATACATTTTTTTGTCTGTCTGTCTATATCAGTAACCAATCTACAATGATCCCACACTGCGCACATTTTGCTTAGGAGCAGGGGTCTGCTAAGACTGGATGTCACAGATACATATAAATTTGTACGGAACCCTCGGTGCGCGAGTCCGACTCGCACTTGGCCGGTTTTTTTTCTGATGTGAGAACTTTCATAAAAAACGGATAATGTTTTATCCACAAAAATAATAGTAAACTCAATGGAGCCAAGGTCCATTTTGAGGCTGTTCATAAAACGTATGAAAAAAATTTTTTTTTCTATTAGTTTGTGATGAAGGAAAACGACGTCAACCACTGAACCCATACAGGAAAAAGTTAATTTAAGGAAAACAAGAATTTGTGCATGTACAACCAACAGCCACATGGAGCGGATAAGTTTTTCAGATCGACGACCAAGAATTTTACGGTTACGGTCCATTAAAGCTAAGAAGGAAAAGGATCGTAAAGCGCTGCCAGCGCTGGTTGGACCGCTGTCATCAATGAACCGGTGTCGGCGAGCGCTGACGCCGCGTTGATAATGAAATGAAGACGTCGTCATGAGATGACGCGACACTCGTGGAATGTCTCGCGTACTTTGTCTTGCTTCAATATAACACAAACAACTGAAAGAGACGGATAGTTCGACGATACTTGCATTAGATTTTATTCAACCTTTACTAATAAGAATCTAATTAGATCTATTATTAGTTACTTAATTTATATGCTACATTTTACCACGTCATGTATAGACGTTTTAATTTCATCTCACCTATTTCACCTTTGAACTAAATGTGGGGTAAAAGTTTAATTAACTAACGTGTAAATAATGAATAAAGTGAGCCAACTAATGAACTTATAAGAAAATCATCATCATCATCATCATCATCATCATTTCAGCCGAAAGACGTCCACTGCTGAACATAGGCTTCCCCCAAGGCTCGCCAAACAGATCGGCCCTGCACCATCCGCATCCAATGCGTTCCCGCTACCTTCACCAGGTCGTCGCTCCATCTAGTTGGAGGCCTAACTACACTGCGTCTTCCGGTCCGCAGACGCCACTCGAGAACCTTTCGGCCCCATCGGCCAATCGGCATTTAAGAAAATACTTAGTCGTTAGTAATATAGAAACCATATTACCAACCTAATATAAGAACAACCATATCCATATTAACAATAGTTCAACTATAGAGCCCAGTGGCGGGGCGTGAAAAACTTTGCAAGTAACGCCGGAGCAAAAAACCTAAAAACATACTACCTACTCCATGGAAAAGAAGCATTTGGTTACTTCAAAGTTTAGTCAACCCGGGGGAATCGAGTTCTTAGTACTCTTCGCCACTGATAGAGCCCTAGCTGGAAATACAAAACTGCTAAACTGACGCCTATTCAAAACTTCTGCGCAAGAGTTTACGATGTAAGTATGCTACAGTTTTAACGTCAGGGGTTTATTTATACCTACGATCCTTTTACTTTGTCACTGAGTGAGAGATCTTAGCGTCGGTACCAACATAATGTACACCAATTTGACTTTTTACCTACTTACTTAACTTATTTTACTTAATCAAGGGTCGGCTACCTGCGGCTTTTTTACGTACAGTTGCGTCTCTTCAGATCCATACGTAAAAATAATTATTATGTTACTAGCTTTTGCCCGCGGTTCCGTCCGCGTGGAATTAGTAATTTGGGCAGCTTATTTTTTTTATCCAATTTTTTTTCACCAATTATGGCTCTCCTTATTTCCTCGATATTAGAAAAATACCCCCCCCCCCCCGCAACCCGCACCCTCCAACCCGCTCCCCCAACACAATCCCCCCCCCCGCACGCCCTCCTACACAGCACCCACCGCACACCCGCGTTCGTCCCAAGTCAAGCGTGCCTATAGAAGTTTTACTTCAAGTTTTACTTCAAGTTATTTTTTGTCAAATATTTAAAAAAGGGTGCATCCTACGGTAAAATCAATGAAATTTTAATCCCCCCTTAAAACTCCCGCATCCCACCCCCGCACCCTCACCCCCCTCAACCCCCCACCCCCCCGGTGTTAACACTGAAAGAATTTTTCAAATCGGAGCAGTAGTTCCTGAGATTAGCGCCTATAGTAGTTTTACTTCAAAAACCCCCGATTTTGAAACATTCTTCCGCTCCGCTCCGCTCCTATTGGAGTTAGCGTGATGATATATAGCCTATAGCCTTCCTCGATAAATGGGCTATGTAACACTGAAATAATTTTTCAAATCGGAGCAGTAGTTCCTGATATTAGCGCGTTCAAACAAACAAACAAACAAACTCTTCAGCTTTATAATATTATAGTATAGATTTTACTATCAAAGCCCTTAAAAATCTTGCAATCGAGTCATGAGTGTGTACCATGTCTACCTTTCAGTCGTTTATTTTAAAAACAAAATTAAAAAAAAATTAAGTATTACACTGAAACAGTAAGGATGGGAAATTTTATAAATTGTAACTTCTTGCTCTTTCGTCTCATAAGATTGCCGATGCCTGCACTAAGTGACTAAACAGTTGTCGTTCATTTTCTTGATAGCGCCATAGTGTAATATTTGGTAGAGGTGACTTTGGTTGCGCCGCCAGTTTTTCAGTCACATAGCTTAAGGCTCTTGGGGTAAAGTGAATACTTGACGTAGCTATACTTCGATTTTTTAGCAGTAGAAAGAAGGTAAGCGATCTTGACGTGTCTTATTGTTGAAAAACACTTTTGAAAAATAAATCACGGTAAATATGTATGGTGTATGGTCTGGGCACTAACACAAAAAGAGGAATATCAGTCTTGTAGCGGAAAGGAAGGTCTTGCGTAAGATCCTGGGACCTGTCAAGAGAGACGACGGCACGTGGAGGATCCATAAAAACATAGAGATCCAGGAGCTGGTGGCTGAACCCAACATCATCGGCGTAACAAAATCACACAGACTTCGCTGGTTCGGCCACCTACTCCGAATGGGAGAGGATCGTGCTGCCAAGAGAGCGTACGTGGGACGACCGACTGGTCGCCGCCCGGTTGGGCGATCCAGGTACCGCTGGGGGGACAGTGTCCAGGCGGATTTGCGACGTCTTCAAGTCGACGACTGGCAAGAAGCTGCGGACGATCGGGACGGGACAGATGGCGTGCTCTCGTTTCGGAGGCCAAGACCCTCTTTGGGTCCCTGAGCCAAATTAGTTAGTTTTTAGTCAAATATGTAACAATTAACAAGGAAATATGGTCATTTATGTTATTATTTATATTTGAAGATTATTTACATTTATATATGAAGACGCTAATGAAGGGCAACCTTCCACTTTCGCTAAAGCGTAAACTCGTCGATATGTGCATTCTGCCCATCCTAACTTACGGCGCTCAAACTTGCTCATTGACTGAAGCTCAAAAGTCCAGGCTCAAAGTTTGCCAACAGGCAATGGAGCGCAGTATTTAGGGTGTTCATAGAACTTGTACGGTCTTACTGCCGTACATATTTGCTTACACGCGACCTACTTTTGACCGCGTCACAGCAGTCAATATAATACAATCATTTAAGGTAAACATTAGAGTGCGTAACTAACTATCGTACGAAATACATCTGAAGAAAAAGTATTGCCTAACTAAACTTAACTTATAACTTTGATTAAACTATACATTGACTACGGCTTCTTTCCCTGCACTCCACGAACTTCAACAACAACAAGATAGTGTAGGGAGCTAACCTAGCCCTTACAGAACTGATCGCATCAGAAACACCGAACTGCGCTCCAAAACCCGCGTTGCAGATGTGGGCGCTAAGACCGCTAAGCTCAAATGGGACTGGGCTGGTCATGTCTGCCGCATGCATCCACAGCGATGGGCCCAAATTACCACCTATCGGGTTCCGTGGGATGGCCATCGAAACAAAGGCAGACCGAAGAGAAGATGTGCGGGACGACTTGGACGCATGTCAAGTAGGGTGGCAGGAGCATGCTCTCAATAGGGACGAATGGCGGAAAAAAGGGGAGACCTTTGCCCAGCAGTGGGACACTTTCATAAGTAATAGTAATAGTTACTATTTTTCGTTTCATAAGTAATAGTTACTATTTTTTTAAAAGCGTTTTTCAATAAAAATACTAGGGGCGTTCAATAAAAAGTGAGAATGAGTATGTTATAAACAACTTTTACTAAATGTCATTTTATTTTTCGACATAGTCACCTTTTAGCATAATACACTTAGTATATCTTTTTTCTTAACTTAAAATTCCATTTTTAAAAAAGGTCTCATCTTGAGTACTTAAAAAATCTTGTACTGCAGCGACTACCGCGTCGTCGTTTTCAAATTTCTGGCCTCTCAGGTATTGTTTTAATTTCGGAAATAGGTAGAAATCACTGGGAGCGAGATCTAGTGAATACGGAGGATGCTTAAGGATATCGAACCCAGCATCACGAATTGCAGCCATTGCAACGGAGGACTTGTGTGCCGGGGCATTGTCCTGGTGCAACAGCACAACTTTCGAGAGTTTACCTCGCCGATTTTCGCGGATCTCATTGCGCAATGTTGCTATTTGTTTGGCGTATAATGTGCCCGTAATAGTGGCTCCATGCTCGAGATACTCAATCATTAATACCCCTTTACCATCCCAAAAAACAGAGCCCATGACCTTAAACAAAAGACAGTTAGTTTTTTTTTTCATAGCAATCAGCTAGATACATTAGCTTTACCGGCCAGTATTTAATTTCGTAATATTAAAAGAGTTTGCATCTCATTCTCACTTTATATTGAACGCCCCTCGTACATCAAGATTTTTTTACCTTATTTCTAATTCTAAAAAAAACGAAGTGCAGAAAATTAATACTTAGCCTAATAAATAAACGCTAGATTTTAAAATAGTAGCACAACCTTACGTCGTAAACTTTTGCGATGAACTTTGAAGCATAGGGTAGTTTTAAATAGGTACAACTTTAAGTACCTATATAACTTTTTCATACAAGCTACATAAAACTAATATAGGACAATTTTAGTGAGATTTTGATACGGGTTTTTGTATTTAGTGCAATTATGACGCTGTGCTGCTGCTGAAAGTCAGCTCCGTTTCGAACAATGTCTGAACAAAGTTGTTTTGAATGTTTTCATGACATTAGATATATCTTCTGTGTCGGCCGCGACTTAGTTTGTTTTTAGGGTTCCGTACCCAAAGGATAAAAACGGGACCCTATTACTGACCCTACTTGATTTTTTTTATTTTATTGTATTTTTTGTGTATTGACAATTTGTTTTATTTTGAATAAATACTTACCTTGATATCTCAAAAAGTTATCTTCTGAAAGTACATCTAATTTTGTACAGCGATATTTGTAAACACGCTTTCGTTGACAATACGTCAATGCGTTCATTTATTATTAAGTTACTATTTACTTAAATCTCTATGAGCAACATCCAAACATTATTATTAGGTCATAATGACGTATTTATCAACAATACAGTGTTAAATGGAGAGGTTTCTGATATGAAACCGCAAGGTTATCTGTGTGCTGACACCACGGGCCATCGCCGTCGTGGTCAGCCGATATGCTTCGAGTTTAGCACATAGACCTGTCTTCACATCGCGCTAGAAAAAAACGTAAGAGCTTCGTATTTCCGAATAAATAACAAATTGGCAGAGTCAACAGCGAGAACTTCAAGGGACTCGCTGACAGACATGATTAATGTCTCAAGCGATACTAATTGGCAGACTACATATTGAGCCTAATAATAGCGAAAAACACCACAAATCTCTCATCTGCTGACTAGTTGGCTAAAACCATACTCTACACATTAAAATGCACGCCGAGAGAGAGACAATCAAGACGCTACCGGCAAATAGATAAAATCAAACAAAAAGCTCAGCAAAAGCATTAGCTGCGATTGCGCAAGGTTTGTTTATTGAGCCGGTGCCCGAACGGTCCACTAACACGCAACCGATATAGCGCAAGGCCGCACAATAAAAGCAGCCTGACTCATTCGGAGATTGCTCCAACTCCTCGCTTGATGCACTTACCGAGGTATGCACTGAAGTCGTTAAAGTACTTCCTCCAGTCCTGAGACTTGAGTTCGGGAGGGTTCGCCGGCGCTCGGTCGATGCTGTACTTGCGCTCGAGCACGGGGGAGAAGGAGACGGATTTGGGGGATGCGGAGCGCGTGCGCACGGACGCCATCCCTCTGCCGGGGCGTATAAAAGGCGGAGCGGGTCGGAGGCGCGGGCAGTCGTGGCTGGACCACGGCTAGGAGAAGACTGGGTTATTTTCGCGTGTGATAGGCGGGCAGGGTTATCGGCGGCGAGCGCGACGCCGGGTGATACGCGGCGCACTGGGAGCTGGCGACGGCGGCGTTACGCGACGGCTATTCCCGGCAGGTGGTCGCTTCCGCTCTCTATTTCGCAATAGATCTTGGACTAACTTCATTAACCTGTTGACTTACTTTACGTCATGAAAAACAGTTGTGAAAAACACAATCTATTAATGTTGGCGAACGAAGGGCCGTGTGTTATGTAAATGACCAGTTTGGACGGATGGGGCGCGTGGGCGGGCGCCGCCCTCCAATCATCGCCGTGACGAGAATATGTTATGGTTATGGAATTCTATCTTCACATAATTAATAGGTAGACACGTCTCATGGTAACTAATCCTAGAGAATCTTTTTAGGCTTCAGTAACCATATAAATTATTCGAAACAAACCTAAACATAAAATTATGTTTATGTCACGGTTACGAAAATAAATATGCACCATTCAACGTCATGGGTTAAACGTGTTAACAAGTTGAATTATGTAAACAATAAAGTTTAATTGAACATATCAGTTAACGTGACAAAGTGTAGGTAAAAACATTAGACACATCAGAATAACACATCAATTATTTTTGCAAGTATATGTATGTACGAGGGCAGGTCCAAAAGTTTCCGGCCTAACAAAGAAAAGAAGTACATATATTCACAAAACTTCTTTTATTTTTCGATATAGTCTCCCTCTATTTCAATGCACTTTTCAGATTTAATTGAAATAGAGGAAGACTAATATCGAAAAATAAAAGAAATTTTGTAAATATATGTACTTCTTTTCTTTGTTAGGCCGGAAACTTTTGGACCTGCCCTCGTACGTACACGTACATGGTAGGTATTTATAATTCGATTAAGAATCATCTGCTTTCGATTGATTCACATAGGTAATTATGGCACACGTATTCTTTAAATTACGGTCAATTCCTCATTTATTGTTCTTTGTCAGCGTACTGTGGGCGGACCCAGGAGTGGGTGGAAGGAAATGTTTAGTCGAAGGTCTCACGTTAGTATCCAAGCGAATAGGCAAAAAACGTAATGTATATGAAAACAAATTAACGTAGTTACAGCATATGTTCAAGACAGCAAATGGTGGCCGAAAACAATACGAAATCGGGTAACGTTACTCGGCTCAAAATAGCGTCACACATTGCGACCACAGGTTTCGTATTACACAGTAGTGGTCCACCACTTTGTACAACATGTACCTTATTAGAAAACACTCTACTCAAATGTCAAAAACTTAATCCCAGTAAGTGCTTTAATCAAGAATCACGGTTACGATATAACCGTTCCTAATCAATGCTAAGGTGGTAAAGGCTATATTGGCGAACTGCTTGAGTTCAAGGTCTTAGTAGTCAAGGCTTCAGTCTATTAGCAATACGTATCTAAGCGTAGTTTATAACTTCCTGACTCACTGAGTAAGAATAAGAACATATAAAGCAGAGTCTCTTAAAGTGGGATCCACGGACCCCTTAGGGGTCCGTAGCATGTGTATCAGGGGTCCGCAGTACGTCAGTTTGTAAATATATTTGTTAGGAAATTGTGTGGAATGGGGCGCGGGCCCGGAATATCTTTAATTACCAAAAAAAATTTTGACAGGGGTCCGTGGAATTGTTTAAATTGTGAAAGGAGTCCGTGACTGCAAAAAGTTTAAGAAACCCTGATATTAAAGCTTAGGCTAGTGAAAAAGTAAACTTTTAATGTGCGACAATGATCCTTTCATTATCGCGACATGAGCTTCATTGTCAAAAGTTCTGTCGGAGTGGGTATCTTCGTCAGTCGCACTGTTCAGGTAACTTCCGTGGTAGGTATTCTACCTATCCAGTTAGTCAGTTTTTTAAGGCGTGCGTCGATTGTCTCTATAATTGTTTTATCGGATTCGATTAGTTTAATCGCCGGAAGACAACCGATGACAAGGTTTTACAACGCGCGGTTCACTGGGCCGCATAAGCTTGCAATATGAATATGGACAGCAAAATACGTGTACCAAATAAGTTGGAAGCAATACGTTTTATTAGATAGTTGTGAGGAAAAGACATACGTACCCGCAGAAGTATAAACGAAGCTAACAGAAAAGGAACTCTACAGCGGAAGTGAAGAAAGAGCAAAGAAAGAACGAAATATATTTTTAAGAAAAGCGGCGCTACTACAGTTTATTTTAAATTTAAGTAGATACTGACCTAATTATCTTTTAGAAACCTACTTTCTGAATTAACAATAAACAGATGTTGCGTCAGATCACTTTGATTCATTGCATAATAATCGTTTTAGAAACAGTTTTATGTGTCGTGGGAAACTGAAATAAATGTGTCACTTCTACACATTATTTTTCCATAGCGACTCGACTTAGCATACAAATTGTGCGGAAACCGAATACAATAAAGAAATCTATGTTTGCTACACAAGCGATGTAATTTATTAGTTTTTTAGAAATCAATATCACTTTATAGAAGGTAAAAAGCTCTTTAAACTTTTAATGTTTTAATCATTAGCGAACCTGAAGCGATATTGGTCTTGTTCCTTTGATCAATTATAACTGAAGATACACATTGCCGAACAAAATCCCCTTCAAAGAATGTCCGAACTTTTTTATTTGTTTGCATAACAATTAAAATCATCACCTACACATAAATTTGAACATAGTCTTTACTTCATTACAGTCGAATTTCGGCTGACACTTGACAGCTGAACTTGACAATTTCACGCAACGTACTGAGAAAAAAGAAGGCCACTTTTATCAAAGTGGCGCTCATTTGGCTCGGGGGCCATTCTACTTTTAAGTAACCATTAATCTTTTGTGGAATATAAGGCATACCTGGTGATTTTTTTCAAGTGTAAATAACTTATATACAAACTGAAACACCTAAATTTAATGTTTTAAAGCAATAAAACTTTAAATTCAAAGAAATTTTGTGGAAAAAATTGGTAACTCAACGGAAAATACATCAATTTCCATACAAATGGCGGGGACATGCATATCCACTGCGTTACCTACTTTATAGATAATAATGATTACTTTTTATACGTAGTGATAATTTTAAATGTAAGCTTAATTATGTGCCTATTTAAATCTTTAATGATTTAAACCGAGGACTTTACCGTTTTTGTAAAAAAAATATTTGAAGAGCACAGTACAAAAAATGACTGGTCAACGAAAAGTAGAATGGCCCTCGGACATTTTCGGGCGCGCGACTGTGGATCTACAGTTATAATTGATCAAAGTCTTGTTCGCATATTATTTGAGCTAGATTAATAACCAAGATAAAATTCAGTACATTTGTATTGGCGTCTCAAAATGAATTGTAATTTGTATAGAACCAATTATTTTACTGTTTTTAATGTTTGCAGTACACAAACAAATGTCGAGATGAGCTGTAACATTGCGAAGTTCTAGAACAACGATACAGATGGCATCGGCACTTGAAACATAATGACAAACTTCTATTATATTCGCCACATAATATGTGTATGGTTTGAGAGCCAAGTCAACTAACGAGTTAGTCGCCTAAATGTTTTGAGCATACTATTTTCATACAATATAAACCATTACCAAGCAAAAGCATAATCATTTGTCAATAAAAGTCTGTTAGAATTTTTGCCAGTGCAAGCCGACAAAAACAAATTGTATTTAATCCTTAACATGACAGGTGTCAGTATGTGTCGATGGAACAATAGTGACATTGTTTCTGAACGGATTGATTTGGATAACATGGCTAAAAATAAAGCAATCAGTAGTTTCAACTCCAAGGAGACGATTATGTTAAGATTAGTAGAATTTTTGAGTCCGAACCGAGACGAACAAAATATTTACCATATTATATTTATCACAAATAATAAAAAATGTAGAAGTACATAAGACGAGTGAGGAATGTGCTAAGTATCCCTGTTCAAACAAAAGTCAATGAAAGAGATAGACGAGTATGGCGTAGAGTAGAGTATATCATGGAGGATGGATAGCCAAATAGTGCTGTAGAAATTATTTAATGACCATGAGATAGGTATACCACCAATGCATTTCATAAGTGACATCTCATCTGGCAACAAGTGGGGCAAAATTAGAAGCAAAACACGATTAAAGTTAAAAGAAGACATAAACATCCAGATAGGGCAATTTTAAGGGTCTGATGACGATTAACGATATGACTACAAGGAGCGTTTAGATTACAGGCTTTTATGTAACGAGAGCGACATACTGGCGGAAGGTCGCCTTTGTTTATGTAATTATTGTGTTGGCTTAAGCGGATTACCACCCACACGAGGATGTACAAGAAAATTGTATCGCTCGTACCATAAGTCGCAAATGATTGTTAGGTTCACACGTTTGTTCCTCATAGCGTGGCACGCTGCGCATTGTGTACAAACAATTACAGGCAGTAAAGACATTGATTAACGATGTGGAGACACGACTGACACCCTAGTAGGTATTCATTAAACCTTGGTTTTAGTTCCTTTGTAAATATTTTACGTTGGTGTGCATATTATAGTAGTTGAGAGAAGAGCACTCCAGGTCGTGCCCCCAGAGAGATTGTGACCGGCGGATATTGACGTTTCTATGGACCTTTAGTAGTTAACAAGCGTACTACTGCAGTATTATAAAAGTATAGTGAACGACTGGAACTCTGAAGAGTTATAATATGAATAATCCATCATAGAAAATCTGAACGACAACAAGGATGCTCGTTGAATAATGCAGAAGCAGGTGTTATATTAATTGACACGACACGTCAAGTTTTCACACCACGTGGAGGTCAATTTATATAGCTGAAGGGACATACCGTGCATGCTGCATGGCATACGATGATGCGATAGAGGAGTGATTAACTAAAACAAACACATTCTTCTTCCTAGTACTCATTGGTATCATAAATTAGCTACTTTTTGATGACTATACAGGGTTATTTGTAATTCACTAGCATCCTTTTAACCCTAAACTCCTACCACTTAAACAAATGTTTTTTGTTTTACGGCTTTTATCAAAACTTAATATTTTTGTTGTAATAACGTTTTGAAAATTTGAGATTACCTCTTATTTTTACGATACTCTGTGTATTTGTATGGGAAAAAAGTGCTTCATTATAAAAAGTCGTAAAACAAAAAACATTTGTTTGAGTGATAGGAATTCAAGGTTAAGAGGATGTCAGTGAATTAAAAATAACCCTGTATAACTTAAATTAAAAGGTTTCCATTGCATTATCGTCTATTTGAACGTCTGATCGCAGATTTAATTGTTTTCAAACTAGCTTTTATTGTACCATGTGTGTCTTATTCGGGATGTACTGTCTAAATAATACATGCAATTCCGTGTTTACACGACCGCATAAGATAGACCTCTATTACTTAATGATCGGGAATAAGATGAAGTGTCCGAGTCTCCCTGTGTCGAAAACAATCACGGCTCCTCGTGAACTGGTCGGTTTTTGACCAGCTTTATTTATAGGCAATTAACACCGATGCTCGCGTGGCGGCGCCGACCACGCTTCTCGTGCTTTTGATTGACTGTTGACATTTTGTGATGCCAATAAGATGCAGACTTGTGTCTTACGACGTGACGCCCCAGCGCGGAACAAAGACCCTTAAATGTCAAATTCGACACGGATGTTATCTATGAAGAAAATATTCATGAAGAACAAAATTTCAATATGCGATGTTTTAAAAACAACGTCGGCGAGTTTAGTTTGAACGCGGCAACAATGACATTGTTCTACAGTTTAAAGTTTGCGCCGTCGCACGCGCATCACGCGAGTGGGTGCAGTTATTTTTACGTCCACGCTCTAATTACTACGTTATTGTTCCGGAGGGACGTTTCGGACGACACCGGCCGCCAGCTCCCGGTGGTAACAAATTGCCGAATTCGTCTCGCACTCGTCTCGTCCGCCGCACCAACCGTTGCCAATCGATTCACGACCGCGACGAACGGCACCGCACTGTCAAAACGTTACCGCGAATTTTAACGAACTTGTAATTAATAGGAAGTGTCAAACGTTTTTCAAAATGGAACGTTCCGCGCGCGCTGCAGCGGCGTGGTCGGATGGCTGTCGTCGCTGCGACTGGCCGGCGGCGGCGGTCGCGGCTCCGGCCGCTCCGCACGCGACTCGGATCGCAGCATTCTGTGGGACGGCTTCAAATGATCTTCGGTTCATTGTGGTGCGGAATTGCGCATTGAATGGGGACGTGTGGGCGATAAACGTATCGGCCGGTAACGAGTGTCCAGGGAAGGTCGCTGGCGTAGCGGGCCGCGCGTTCTCGGAAGCCGCGGATGGGAATGCAGGACGCGGCCTGGTCGCGGAATGTAGCCGCAACAGCTTCCTAGCCGCGGCTCCAGCCGTACTACTGAGCCGTACTGAGTCAACGTGCCCCTAACTTCCAATTAGTTACGGTTCTGGTTCAAACGTCCGTGAAATTACCATAATTGATGACCTAACGAGTACTAATTCCCTACTGTTATTTTTCGACTGAGATGCCAATGAGTATTTACCTACCTACTAGGATCGATGACCTAACCAAGTACCTACCATGATTCCTAATCTGAATCATTGAACTTATTTATCGCTTTACTTAAAAGACGCGCTATTAAAATATCCGACTAGCTTTAGAACAGCGGCGGCACAGAAGAAGCCGTAACGAATGTGGTCAATACTCATTTCGTGATCGTCGGAGCGTTAAGCAAACATTATGTCTTCGGCCACAAAGGCCCACAGTGGGTTTTACAATAAATAATAATCATTATCTAAACTTAATTAGAGTCCACTTCCCGGTGAGTGGGCGACCGCTATTTTTGGTAGCTTGAATCTAAGCCAGTAATTTTTGGTTCACGACCCGTAGGGCCCTACGTCGTTAAGAGCAATGAAATGTGTTTCCCACATCTTCAGGTGTTTTCTACCTTAATTTATTTCATTCGACAAACTCACATGATCATAAATGGAATTAATAGGCTATTCGTATGCAATAACTAACATTCATCCTAAGGCCAATCATCATAATTTCATCGAAGTTTGCTGCTTTTAGGTTTCATTTAACATGAGGTTTAATTTAGCATTTACTTTAAGTCGTGTAGTTTTAATTTAATGATTGATTGATTACCTACTCCTCTTCTGCAACTATAACGTCTTACGAGTATATTTTGGAGTCAAGACAGTAGACACATAGGTATTTGAAAAAAAAAACAACATTCGGACGTCATACAGACGTAGCTTTACAGGTACGATATCAGATACACTAAGCTACCGCTTTATCTACAAATATTTACTGTATCCTACGGGAATTACTATCCTCGGAAGCAGAAATTGACTTTATCACCTGTCCCCTTTACAAAGCCGCCGATGTCACCACAACTGTCAAATTAAATTACTGTGATCTCATGCCGCGTCATTACACAACATTACACGCGTTAAACCATCAGAGACATCGGGACCTGATTAACCTAATCAATTAACAGCATTCTCGGATCGTAGTGACCGTTAAAATGAGACGTCGAAAGTAACGTATCAACGGCTCTAATGCGTCAAGTTCTTCGGTAATTAAGGAGTAATCAACACGGCGATTCCGATGTAAAAGGGTTTATTGGCTTTCGAATAGCCTGCGTGTTTTAAAATATATTCCAGTTTTTGGACAAAAACCTTGTACTTATAAAGATTTACGTCTGATAAAGAAAGGCTACTTGTTTTATGGTTCGTAGGAACGGAATCGTCTTCACGATTGAGTCATCTTCTTCTAATCTTCTATACATATAAAATCCTTTGTCCTGACTGACTGACGGATCAACGCACAGCCTAAACCGCTGATCGTAGAGACCTGAAACTTGGAGGGTGTGTTCTTTGTATGACGTAAGCATCCGATAAGAAAGGATTTTTCGTAGTTCTACTCCTAAGGGGGTAAAAAAGGGGGGCAAAGTTTGTATGGGACAACGTGATTCCTTGGTCCAATCTACTTCAAATTTTGCATAAACATTCTATAACAGAATTGATGGAAGACGTGTTTCGTATTTTATTGAAATTCATCCCTTGACGGGGTTAACAAGGAGTAGAAAGTTATTTTGGGGGTGATTTGCTTCGAAGTTGATACCAATACTCCTTAGTGCTTTTGATTTAAATTACTTTTTTTATTTTGACACAATGTAAACGAAACGAAACTTCAAATTTTGCAAACCATTTGTCTACGTTTGTCAACCACTTCCTGATCTGATCTCTGATAATAACTAATTATAATAAGTATTTGCATTTCACCAAGCTTTTGCTTTTACAAGCGCAGCGTGGGACGTCCACCAACGAGATGGATGGACGTTTTGGTGAAGGCCGCAGGTTCAGGGTGGATGCAAGTCGCTTCCAACCGTAATGATTGGGCGTCAATGAGGGAGGCCTATGTCCAGCAGTGGACGTCCTACGGCTGAAATGATGATGATGATGATGATGAAGCTTTTATGTGAGTTCATCCTTTTTCGAATAAAATCGAATTGAGTATTCAAACATCATTGTTGAACTCGCATAAAAGCTTGGTGCAATGCAAATACATATAAAATGCTTTGTCCTGGAAGTCCTAAATGACTGACTGGCGGATTAATACACAGCCTAAACCGCTGTATGTAGAGACCTGAAACTTGGAGGATGTGTTCTTTGTATGACGTAGGCATCCGATAAGAAAGAATTTTCCGGAATTCCCACGGGATAAGGAATATACCTACAGGATGTATATATTTCATTAATCAAGAGTGACCCTATCCCCACAACGAAGAATACTAAACTGTTCAAATTGGGCATGCAAGTAGGCTATTAGAATAGGTATAAAGCTAAATATACTCAAATCAACTGGATTCTATCTCCGTAACTACAATTACTAAACTTTTCAAATTCAGTATAAACGTAAATGATCGGTCATACATAACAGCAAAAAAACTTATTGCAGGATTTTTGGAAATTCCTGTGGAATAGATAATCTCTGAAACTTCCGAGGCGATTAAAAAAAAACTTTTACCAGTAAAAAATTACACTATCCTTTATTGACATAAGCTACTTTTTCCGGGAAAATGCAAAATTCCTAAGGGATAGAAGAAAAAATTAAACTTCGGAGCTCATTTTAAAATGTCTTTCACCAATAGAAAAGATACACTGTCCTTGATTAACATAGGATGCTATTTTCCGGATAAATGCAAAATTCTCGCGGTATAGAAAATAGTAAATTTAACTTCGGGGTTGAGTTTAAAAAAAATTACCTATAGAAAGCTACACTATCCTTTATTGGTATAGGCTAGGCTACCTACTATTTATTCGGTAAAATGCAAAATTCCCGTGGGATAGAAAGAAGTGAATATCACTTGAGGGCTGATTTGGATGTTTCTTTCACCAATAGGAAGCTACACCAACCATTATTAACATAGACTACTTTTTTCCGTGAAAAAGCAAAATTCCCACGGGAAAAAAATAAGTGAATTCAACTACGGGGCTGATTTTAAAACTTCTTTTACCGGTAGAAAGCTACACCTTTAAGGACATAGGCTACTTTTTCTCGGGGAAAATGCAAAATTCCCGCGGGATAAAAATAAGCGAAAATTTGCATAGAATAAGGACAAATTTGTTGAAATTCCCACGGGATAGAGAATAAACGGGATTTATAATATTCACTAACTGATCTGATGATGATGAAATGATCAAATGGTAATAATGATGGATGTTGCCGTTGCCGGATTTTTGTTTTAAATACAATAATAATAATATTATATATTTTACTTTTTGTATAATTATTGTAGAAATCTAACCTAAGAAGAAAAATATAAATAAAGAGAATAATAATAATAATAATAATTTATTGAATAATAAGCCATACATAAACAAACAATGCAAGTCTTATGTAGGTACAGTAAACATCTTAAAATCACTCTTAACAACTAAAAATAAAATGCAATAAGTAGGCTTGTAAAAGACATTAGGGTAGATCCTCTGACCTTCATGCTAGGATAACCTGTGTTATGAAGATCAGCGGTTTGGTATTGGAATACTAAGGTAACAAATTCACTTCAATCCAGCGCATCGATGCATTTTAGTTTTATTAATTTTATGTTCATTGACAATAAAGAATACATATACAAGTTTATAAAAAGTAATATAGTCCGTGTGTTTATATGCGTATGTGTATGTGTGTGTAAGTGTGTTTGTGTGTGTGTGTAAGTGTGCGTGTGCATATGTGTATGGAAATTATGTGTAGACGATTGTGCTAGCTGACCATTATACACAACGATAGTAAAGCACAATGTCGTACCTAGTGTTATTAATACCAACAAATGCTTATCACACCAATAACATATTTTCTGTTTCTTCGTAATCTAGTTTTTTGAGCCAGCACTTAAGTTTTTTTTTACACTCAAATTTGTTTAAATTATCTATACGAATATCCTTATTAATTTTATTATACAATCTACGTCCTGTCGCAGTGAGCTGCCTTCGTGCAAATGTCGTATTACAGCGTAAGGTCTCAAAAGTAGGTTTCCGTCTTCTTTTTGGAGGAGACGGTTGACGAGGGGTGAGCTTGCCTTGCTGCCGTACGACAGTTCTTAGAATGAAAAGTTGCCTAACCGTTAGCACCCCCGCCTCAGCAAATAGGTTTCTAGTGGGATACCTAAACGGTTTCCGATACATTACCTTGAGCACTGCCCTCTGTGCCCTTTCAATATTTATGAATTTAGATTTACAAGAGCCTCCCCAGATAGGAATACAGTAAATAAGTAAAGATTCACAGAGGGAAGTGTACACGGTGTGTAATATATTGGAGTCAGCAGAGTTACGGAGACATTTGAAAATAAAAATAAGTTTACGTATACGACCAACAGCCTGATGAATATGATCATACCAGCTGAGACATTTATCTATTAAGACACCTAAGTATCTTGTATTATCAGTTCTATTGACATACAAACAGTTGCAAGCAAGGTCGTCGTTGGAGCAGGTATGAGCTTTAATATTGATAAGGTCTTGCGGTGGCTGCGCGGATGGTCTGGATGAGAACGCAATGAAAGAGATGAAGAAGGTTTACCACAAATTGGAATTCTACGCGGACGAAGTCGCGGGCAAAAGCTAGTCTAATATATAAAAATCTCGTGTCACGGAGTTTGTTACCGAACTGCTCCGAAACGGCTTGACCGATTTTTATGAAACTTTTTACTCCGTATTCGGTAGGTCTGAGAATAGGTCGTAGGCTATTTTTTTATACCTACCCCTATTCTCCGCGGACGGAGTCGCGGGCAACAGCTAGTAGACCTATATTATTTTAAAAGTACCTACTCTTTCTTATTTCTTAAGGCAATGCCGTTTAAAGAATCTTATTGATTTACAAAAATATGTATGAAACTAAACGTCGTATTGTCCACAGCTCGTTTTAAAAGTCAAACAAGTTTTCTAACCGTTACTTTTCTTCATTTTCGAACGGAACCCACCATAACTAAAGAGCCAATAAAATCGCAACCCAAAACTAAACTAAACTAGATTCCCAACTGCGACTATTAATTAATTATCCGTCGAGACCTCGCTCGACGTCGGCTTCATTAATAAACTGATCCGGCGATGCGTTGAGCGATTGGTTCTTTGTTCAGCCATTGTCTCATGGTAGGTACAACCGAATTTATGGCCAATTGTTTGGGATTTACTTGCGACTTTGTAGTTACGGACCAATTTACTTGAATGCCCTAGAGTTAGGTGGAATACTGAGCAGAATATGTAAACAATTTCCTTTGGTATAACTGAATCGTACCGAGCATTTGCATCGAATAAAGGACTGGAAACGTGAAAATAAATATGGGTTTGATCTAGTTTCCTATTGCGACAATGTAGTAAGTATTTTGTATGTTTTTGAGAAAAGATTTTCCCTCATTATAGAGAAGTGCATACTTTGGATTGGCTATCGCTTGCATTGTATATCAAATTAGATTTGTGTCAAGAGCACTGGGGACGATTTCTGAAATCATATCTGTGAAAGCACCACTAAAAAGCGTTAAAATTGTGTTGAATATGAAACACGAGAAGTGTTAAAAAATATCATTTTAATATGAGCTATAATTTTATTAAATTCAAGGGTTTTTACTACTTTCGAGAGTTATTTTCTCAAACGTGATTTCAAAAATAACGTCTCACCCGGAAGGCTCTCATCAGGAATGATGAGATCAGTTAAAGATGAAGATTAATGCAAATTAGAAGAATGAAAAACTTTAGATTGTCAAATATGGTTCAGTCAACGTCATAAATAAGAGATCACTCTTGTACGTTGTCGCTTTCAGTCGTTGTATAATTTCGTATGGCTTTTCAAACATGACGTCAAAGTGACAAGGTACAAAAGTGATCACTTTTAAGGCGTTGACCTTACGTAAAGTAACTATAGCCCAAAGATAAACCATAGAAGCTTAGCCTTTTACTCAAAAGTGATGAAACGAGCGACCAATAAATTAGCTAAAAAAGGCCTCTAGTCTAGGTAGCAACACGAAACAACTAATATCTAGCAGTTAGGTCTATGCCTTCTTTTGTTTTTAAACTACACCTTCAGTCGTTAGCTCAAGATCAATTCTAAAACATACACAATATACGACCTGGCTGCAGAATTACATTTTAAACACAGTTATTATCCCTATTACATAATTTGCGGATATAATAATGTTTTCTGTAATGAGGGGTTTCGTTTTGTAGCATGTAATCATTTAGTAGTAACAAGCTTGTCTCATATATAGGTATTAAATATAATGAAGGCTCATAATACTGGGTAGCTAGGTTTACTTACATTTACATTTACATTTACATAGTTTTAAGTTTTTATGTTTATTATTTTTAACAAATAATAATAATGATTATAGGTATTCTATCGCTATCACGCGGGAACTATGAATTTTTCCGGGATAAATATAAATAGTTATATATTAACCCAGGTATGTAACAGAATCCGCCAAAAAGTTTCAGCGTGAAATAGTAACAAACATCCACACATCCATCCATCCAAACACACTTTTACGTGTATAATATTAGAGGGAAATTATGTGTACCTATTAGTGTACGTATCATAATTATGGAAAACCGCAAAATGCTAGACTTTACCAGAAAATACTTGCTTTCTTTTACGGGTGGAGTTTAAAAAGTTGGACACCTTAACGAAATCAGTTAAAACTTGTATGTAGGTAGGTATGTATGTAAAACTCTATATTGTACATAAAAACATGAAATTAACATAAATTAACTCGTTCGTGGTAGGACTACGGAATCCTATAGAGGAAGCAGTGGCGGGGCGTGAAAATTTTTGCAAGTAAAGCCGGAGCAAAAAAAACCTAAAACCCATTTATCATCTTCTTGAAAGTGCAGTAATGGAAGAGAAGCTTTTGGTAACTTCGAAAATTTAGTCAACCCGGGAGAATCCGGTTGTTAGTACCTTTCGCCACTGAGAGGAAGAGAAATATACAGAGTGTAGATATTCTGTCAACTTATACTGACCACCTTATAACCACGCTAAACTGCCTCAAGCTGTCACAAAAACAGTTAAGTGTCACGGCGTTTCCTGACCGCGGTGCCGGTAACGAAGTTTTTCACCTAATTAAAACGATAGGCGAAGAACAAATTGCACTGGCTGCATAAACAGGGAGTCACGTTATGTGTGAAACCGGACAAAAATGCCACGATATTGCGGAAGATACGCCTTTATGGTAGGTTCTAATACACAGACATAAAAGGCGAAGCCAATAATCAGTTACGCTCGCGTAAATTTAAGTTCCAGGACTTTACTGAATTCCTATGGGAATTCCCAAAACTTACATCGTGGTCTTCATTCAAGTTGGTTGACGAACACCCGAGCAAAATTTTATATCTAATAAACTAGACTATCGGTTAAAATTAAATATATGATTTTAGATGAATCTCGTGGAAATATTGGCATAATACCGGATAGATGGAAGTCAACTTTAGACCCTCCTGAAAATATTGTGTAATCTAAACGATGTACATACAATCGATTTGTGATGATCAGAAAGTCCTATTAAAATTAAAAAATAAAGACATTAAAATATTATTTTTAATGATGATGACAACCCTAATGGATATCTACATAATATTTACATTTTTTGGCTTAAAGGTCCTGCAACCAAGCCAAAATCTCCAAAAAAAAAAAAATATTTACATTTTAATATGACACCTGTCATTTTCCATTTTTGTACACATGCGATGCTCAAAGGTTCCACCGTGTTATACACCGTGAAATTTTAGTCGTTGTTTTCCCGAACAAGGTGATTTAGTTTCGATTGTACAATCGATTCATAATTACTATTTTGACTAGAGTCAAAAATCCAATTGTGAAAAACGAAAGTCGAAAATGACCGCAAACCAATAGTAACGCTTCGTTGGTACAAGTAGCGTACGATCGTACGATAGGTTAGGTACCAACGAAGCGTTACTATTGGTTTGCGGTCATTTTCGACTTTCGTTTTTCACAATATTGGATTTTTGACTCTAGTCAAAATAGTAATTATAAATCGATTGTACAGTCGATACTAAATCACCTCGTTTCGGGAAAACAACCACTAAAATTTCACGGTGTATGTATAATACACGCTGCAGCACGAGTTCGCGTATGCCGATGCACCTCCGATAGAGTAAATGTGATCTGCGGAGATTTTCGAAGGCGATCGTCAGTTTTTGTCTCATTTCTTCAAGAGGGCCATGTAACCCTCTCTTTTTAAAGTTGGTAGGACCACCGGCCCTATAAGTGTATCACCATGGATTGCCGTCCGTACATTAACCAATCAGCGATATTAATGTCCCGTGTAACGGTAAGTAAAGGGATTTTCTTCGGCACAAACATGCTCGATTCGCCTATAATAACGCAGCACTCTTTCTTATGGTCTAACAGTATGCTGGATAACGTTTCCTCCGCGTAGGACATCCTGCAAAGTTCGTCGATCAAAAAAAAGGCGATGACGTGCCTAAGGTGTTCAGTTTATTAATTAACACCTTGTAGGTATAGATGTGATGACTTATGGCACTGAGACGTGGCCGCTAACGATGGGCCTCATAAGGAAGCTCAAAATCACTCAGACAGCAATGGAGAGGGCTATGCTCGGAGTTTCTTTGCGGGATCGCATTAGAAATGATGAAATCCGCGCAAGAACTAAAGTCACCGAAATAGCTCGAAGAATCGCCAGTCTCAAGTGGCAGTGGGCAGGGCACATCGCTCGTAGAACTGATAGCCGATGGGGCAAAAAGGTTCTCGAGTGGCGTCCACGGACCGGAAGACGCAGTGTGGGTAGGCCTCCAACAAGATGGATGGATGCGTTGGATGCGGATGGCACGGGACCGATCTGTTTAGCGAGCATTGGGGGAGGCCTATGTTCAGCAGTGGACGTCTTTCGTTCGGCTGAAATGATGATGATGAGGTATAGATGGCTACTCTACATGTGCTAGAGCGTAAAAGTATACCAAAACTTTGGAATCAGGTTACAGCGCCAATATTTCCGGAGCGTTACAACTTAGGAATCTGCAAAAACCAGTCAAGTGCGAATCGGACTCCATACAAAATTACAGCTAGCACTAATAGTCTCTACGCTAAGCCGCGGAATAACGAACGGACAGACAGACATGACGAAACTATAAGGGTTCCAAGTTAAGTATGAAGTATCTTTTTCTATTTATTTTTTTATTTTCTTCAACTTCATTTTTTTATTACTTTTACGGTCATCCCGTGAAACCATATATTTCAAACTAAATACAAACTGAAATATAGATGCATAGAAAAAACCCCAGAAAAAAGACCAATGCTGGGAATCGAACCCAGGTCCTCAGCGTTCCGTGCTGCGTGCTTACCCCTACACCATCACTGGTCTAGAAGTTAGCGACGAATCTTTCCCATACATCGTACACTTCAGTCTGTTATAATCACATTTAGGCAGTGATAAAGCGCATCTATGTTATGCCCTCTACCGAGAGACTTCAACACTCCTTCGGAGCTACCCGCTCACCTGGACCAAGAGATGGCGCTACTAGGCCAACTTTTACAAGTCTAGAAGTTAGCGACTAAGTAACTTGTAAAAGTTGGCCTAGTAGCGCCATCTCTTGGTCCAGGTGAGCGGGTAGCTCCGAAGGAGTGTTGAAGTCTCTCGGTAGAGGGCATAACATAGATGCGCTTTATCACTGCCTAAATGTGATTATAACAGACTGAAGTGTACGATGTATGGGAAAGATTCGTCGCTAACTTCTAGACCAGTGATGGTGTAGGGGTAAGCACGCAGCACGGAACGCTGAGGACCTGGGTTCGATTCCCAGCATTGGTCTTTTTTCTGGGGTTTTTTCTGTGCATCTATATTTCAGTTTGTATTTAGTTTGAAATATATAAGGGTTCCGTTTTGCCATTTTGGCTCCGGAACCCTAAAAATGACATGTCGTGCCTAGAGTGTGTCGCTTGTCTCTATCCAATCCACGACTTGTTTTATGACATCTACTTACAACCAAATCCTACAACAAGTCTACGTGGGACGTAAGAAAGCTGTCAAGTCACACGACAGCCCATTAGCTAAATCACTTGTCAGATCCAGACAGCCGCTTGTTTTTCACCCGCCATTGAATGGTTATGTTTTGACGAGAAACCGCAATTATTATTGGAGAAAATTTGCCGTGGCTTAATTGGATAGCTAATCGCTACAGACACCGGGCGAGCTGATGAGCGATAATGCATTTAGATGTCGCACATAGTAGTAGTGATAAGTGCACATTGTCGTTAAGCAAACCGGAGAGTGAGAGAAGCGTGAGTTAGATAGTTTTCGTATGCTCATCTCGCAGTTAGTGTATACTTTAGTCGACCAAGAAGTTCCTTTACCACCCTAAAGATCAATGAGTTGTACTGCTTAAAACATCAAAGCCAATTTCCACTTACAAGTCAATGTGATCATTATTGTTATTCTGATGTAGGAATTGTCATAAAACTCATAAACAATGGTGAAGTGCTTACTTGGTCGACTATACACAAGCTTTGTTATACTTGACATCACTGACATGACGTAAAGAATTTGGGCAACCCAGTGGCAACCGAGTTGCCTAAATTCTTTACGTGAAACGAACAAGCCACTGCCACATAAACAGGGCCAGAGCGCAAAATGTTCCCTTTCCAACTAATTATCGTCAGTAAATTGACTGTTCTAAACTAGTGCTATATGTATAGGTAAAGTTCAAGAAATTGGACACTAACACTGGTATTATTTAAAAGCGAAAAAGTTTTCGGGTGCGCCGGCGGGATTCGAACCCACGTCTCCCGGGTATGCGCCCCAACCTGGGTGTTCTACCAATTGAACCACGTCGCTCCCAACCGACTTCCCCGAAATTCTTAATCGCTTACATACGCCAACAGTGGCGTGTGGTAACATCCATCACAACTATTAGAAGCTATGACTCCTACGTTCCAAATTTCATTGGAAATGCGTAAGAAATGATGTACCACATCTATTTTATTCAAATATTATTCGGGGCGCACCCGAAAACTTTTTCGCTTTTATTTAATCTTAGATTCGGTGAGCAGCCGTATTGCTAATAAAAATAAATAATATTTGACTAACACTGGTAGTCAAAAGTTCCGTGTATGGACAATTTTCGTGTCACAATTAAATATTTTCAGTCCACCGTTTTATACGGTAAACTACTATTTACCGTGGTCCAACTTTTTGATCTCTACCAATATTATCTAGCGTTTTAAGGTGATAGATATCGCTATTGTCCTAGAAAAGGTCAAACGAAAAAATGTCGTGTAACGAAACCCGTCACTATGAATCACGACTAAAAATATATCGTAGTTAACTTTTGAGTATGAATACTATGAATCACGGACTGTTTAGACACGGGTTGCGGTAGACTAATTTGATCTTAAAATACTTGTATGGCAGCTGACTATAAAAAAGCAGGCCAGCTATAACATAACATGATATTTCTCTTTCTAGCCCTTTACTCTTTAATTGACTTTAGCTATCCAGTGAACACAACCTCGTAAGCTTCAACTCCTTACAAGGAGAGACACTGGGCCCGACAAATGGTCCATTGGTTCATGATTAAAAGGACAAACGCACAGTGTGGCGTTTAAGAAATATGTATTTGTATAAAATATTGCTGTTGCTTTCCTCAAATACATCCGGGAAGAGCGTGAAAGGGACAAATGCAGCCCGGACTGAAGCAATTTCGTAGTACTTTGTTGTCCCCTATTTCCTCTTCCAAAATTAAACCGAATTTAATTTTTCTTTCAAATATACGATAAAGAGTTTTAGCTAAGTATACATTTCTTTCCTTGTCTTTAATATGCATTAATAGTACAGTCAAGGAATTTAATTCCCTACCCTTTTCGTAAAAATATCGTGTACCTAATATTCGCAATGCATTATAAGGTCGAAATGTCAATTGCAACACGTCAAAACAACATCGTTGCTAGCTCTTATGGTGACAGTTTGTCGTACGATATTCAAACTTAGGTGGGTAGGAATAGTTATTTGTGCAACAAGAGAGCAAAGTTGTTTTTTACTGCGAGTGCTGATTTTGAATCACGAGTTAGCGAAGGATTCTATAATTGAATCACGAGCGTTTAGCGAGTGATTCTAAGTTAGAATCCTGAGTGCGCGAGTGATTCAAATACACGAGATGCAAAAAAACTTTGGTCTCGTGTGACACATACAACTTTTCACCTCAGCAGCGAGAACATAATAAATTATTAAAGGTTATTAAAGGTATATGTGAACGTCGTCTTTTTGTCTTTGTTGTGGTTTTCAACTTTGAGTAAATACTTCATATTATATATATACCTAACAATAGGTACAGTCTCCGAAAAAGTGTTTGCATTGTTTAAAAATATCATAAGCTTTTAAATATTTTTCGCGAGACTTTTCAAGTAAGAAACTTACTCTGCATTATGTATTACTCCATTAATTCGTCTGGTGTTCAATTGTTGACTTCGTCACTGGACTCACTCAATTCACTCATATCATATTCAAAAATGTATTAAATAAGTACTTATTACTATTCTAATAATTTCCAAATTGCCTCTGATCGTGTACCAAATTCATAGATATCGAACTCTGTAGCTAGAGAAACAGAACAAAAGAATAAAAATTTGAATCCCGCTATTTTTTTAAAGATGCGTTCCGATACTACACCCGCTGCGTCCCGATGCTGCATCCGCTGTATTTACCACGATGTTCAAGATTGTTAAAATTATTAATAATTATATAGATACATGTTTAAACTTTGTTTTCAACAACATTTTTACTATTAATTTGATTATATAAAAATATAATCCAATTATTAAAAAGTACCTACAATAATTTAATTTAAAACCTTAACAGACGAATTACAATTTTAAGGTTAATAACTTATTATGAGTATCCGAACGTTCAATCGTTCGTTTATTTTTAGGTCTACTAGGATAGAATTTGAAATCGAAATTCGAATCGATTTGATCTTATCTCTCGCTCTTTTCGTATCGAAATGAAAGTGACAGATCAAACTGAAGTTCAAATCTTTCGAATTCAGTAAGCAGACCCATCATTGTCTTTGACTTTTAAAAAAAATAATTAAAAAGCTACTTTGTCTCACGCAGTGAGCAAAATCGGATTTTGCTCACTGTTTTTTAGTAGCAAAACCTGCCTGTTTGAGGTGCTGAGGTGAAAATTAAATTCCTTGATTGTAGATTACTGAAGAGACCAGTAAGTAATAAGACTACTATTTGGAATCCGAGCCATAGGCGAGGAATTCTATGTAGTACGAGTCCAGTATGACACTTCTCGGTCGAAGCTTGTATAATGCTTTTCTCAAAAATAAAATAAAAACTACAAAGACATACAAAATAAAGTACATACATGACAACGAAATGTTTCCAAAATGTAAAAATTTACCATGAGCGGTAAAAATTTACCACGGTAAAAGGAAAACACCGTGAGGAAACCTGCACACACCTGCGAAGAAATTCAATGGTGTGTGTGAAGTTCCCAATCCGCACTGGGCCCCCGTGATAACTACGGCGACTAAGGCCCAAGCCCTCTCATTCTGAGAGGAGGCCTGTGCCCTGCAGTGGGACGTATATAGGCTGGAATGATGATGAATGGCGAGTATAATATCATTTTTGAAAAAACTTACTGGACGTCTGATAATGGCATTAAAGTCTGGTAATTTTTGTACTTTTAGAAGGTCTACTCTAGTTCGTAAAATAATAAAATTATGAAAAAAATAAGGACATGGCAAAGGCAGACGTTTGAAAGGAAGGTGTTCAAGTGTAGCAGCTGACAAGTGTCGAAAAACATTTCACTAGGAAGTTACTTAGTAAAGACTCGAATTGCCATGTCGAACTAAATTAATATTAGTAAGTTTAATAAGTAACAAATATAGTAACGACATAACATAGTGCTCAAAAACATGTAGAATTCAAGCGTGACAGATCTTCAAACAACTAAGTAAAATGCGTGAACAGGGCAGTGCGAACCGTACAGTTCTGAGACTATTCCATTATCGGTGACAAATTCTATGAAAGTTGAAATTAAAACCTCAATATTCCAATATTTTTCTAGGTAGTATAGTAGGTGTAGGTACAGTAATATGGATGTTTTACAGCTGATTTAAACCTTGAAGGTTTACGTTTAAACATGTTATTTATATCACAATAGTTTCATGTCAAGGGTGCGTTTATATGACGTTCGCTCTGCAAAATCCAACCAATACGAGTACCGGAACTGGAGCATTAAATTCCTAAGCATTACCAAATGCCTATTTTTAACCAGTTGGCCCGTAAAATTACCAAGGTTATACAAAACCATGTCACACACCAAATAAGTAGCCGCGATAAAATATTAGCTACGATCATAAAAGTTATGTCGATCTCTGACCGTGACCAGTGACCATATTTAAGGGTCTTTTAAGACCCATTTAAATCCCATAATCATACAAATTTAGTACCTACATATCGCATTGTTGCCGCCTAGTAATACTTTTAGACAAGAATGATGGCAGTACGGCTGAAAGGGCTAGATTTCAAGTCAAATATAATAGAAAAAAAAATCAAACGGCATCACTAAAATTGTAGAGTTTTAAAGCAAATTGAATAGTTCAATGAACTCTTATTTTTTTTAAATCACAACAAACTTACCGGCCATTGTAGCTGGCTCGAATCAATCACAGCTTTAAATTAAAAGTAAAAATAGTCAAACACAGGCTCCACTGTGAATATTATACTCGGACTGAGCGAATCCAGAAAGTTCACACAGGAATGCGTTCTCCCGCCATATGTTTCGTATTGAAAAGCTGGGATAACTAGTATTGGCAGCCAATGGGCTATAATGTTTACCGTCGCTTTTGTAATATGCAAGTGGTTACACTTTCAATATACATAATTACAGTACTTAAGTAGGTACGTAGCAAGTGAAATGCGTGCGTAAGAAGTTTTAATTGAAAAACATTACTAAAATACTAGTTAGTTTAATAACAACTAACACAAAAACACACTGGCACTCAACAAAGTTCGCGCAGTTCCAATTTTCAAATTTGGAACAGCGTTGCTAGTAGCGAGTCTAGCACGAGTTCAAGGATTATTTTGCAAGTGACATTGGTGTTTTCACGCAGCGTGGGCGGGCGGCGGCGACTCGGTGCAGCGGTCGTTGCACTCGTGACGTCACAGGCTGCAGTAGATAACAACCTACGTTCCCGTACAATCGATATCGCTAATGAAGGGAGGAATGCACTAACACTACATAAAGGACACTAAATAAAGGACTCGCCATGAAATATTTAATAAGTCAATTAACACCAAATATGACGAATGTAAAGTAGAGCAGTGTGAGAGTAAGAAATAGCTAATAGTAAAACTAATAACTAATAAAATATATTTATTTAGCGTCATCTGTCGGCGTAGTGTTGAACTAGTAAAACTTCGCACCGTAGACTCGATCTCGCTCGGACGGAAAACGCGAGCAACATACGAATGGACTATGGGCTGTTAGCTTTTGCGTAAACGAACAGATGGCGCTAGTGAAGGTATAAATGTAAATAAAATATTTATGTATAATTTTCATGATAACATTTATATGCTGCGACATGACGTTTATAATCGTTGACGTATTGTTTAAAAACAAGCCATGAATCAAAAATATTCCAAAATAAAAAGCTCTACAAAATAATGAACGTAGAAATAGAACAAGTTCTGAAAGTAACTAATTTAACGGCAGAATAAATAACAAATTGTTCTGAATAAAAGAATAATGGCCCGTCGTAAGCTTCCTGAACAAACAAGTGATTCACAACGCAGCGCGGATAATTTTTACAAATCTAATAATACGTGGAGACAGAAATAAAGGGTGAAAAAATATTTGGCTTGAGACCGGGGCTTAATGAGGCCGTTCACCGGTTACCGTAACATCTATGATAATAGTCACGAATCACGGAACCTGTGACAACATTCCGTTTAAATCAGCTGTTTTCAGAAAACAAGAACATCTAATCAATTATTTGATTCGATGTTTTAGCTTATGCTAGCCTTGCAGGATAACAAATGTCACAGGAGAACTTTAACATTACACTCAAAGTTTTATATCACTTGATTTACGGAAATTCTATACAAATACAAACCTCCCCCCCCCCCTTAAACCCTAATAAAACGAATTTCCAAAAATCTGGCCTTATTCCTTGTCTACAACTAAAATTACAGTTTGCTCGGACTAAGTATTTGGGCTGGGTGTCAATGAGTCTACCAAGATTTTTCTTTTTTTATATGTCTAAATGTGGACGACCAAATAAGGCATCTAATAATTACCTATCGGATTAAATTGCTTGTAAAATAACAAAATTACTTCAATAATTAATTCGCTATTTAAATTAACGACATCCATCTTTGTTTATCAGTTATCTGCTCGATAACATCGTCAGACTTTAAATTAATGTGAAACTGGTACTGGTTGGAAGAATAAACAAAATAGTTGACACATGTGTCCAAATTGACAGGTAGATAAAAGTGACGAACGAGTTGAATTTAAGAAGATAAGAATTTTAATTTAAAATAAATATAATTAGAAACAGCTTTATCATGGAGAATACTTTTTGTTAACTGCACTTGCATAGGCATTCCAAAATCCAAACATGAATGTGATTGACATTCATTCAACTAGCAAAATTTGAACTAAAAATAAATATACAAAAAAATGTGAAGCGATGGATCTGCACCTTCTCATCTCAACTGATGGTAAGTACAAAAAGTTAAACAAAACCTTGTACAGTAAGATTATTTCCACTTTGACACTCGGGACGTCTCAGTTTTAACCGTAAAGGTTCGTGTTTTCTCATAGAGTACTTATATAAAATCCTAGAATTTAATCACATAATCTATCTATTTAATGTAAATTAATAACAAAACCTCAGCCTAAGTATTGCACTTCCGATCTATGTCGATGTTGTCGAGAATTGCCGAGTGCCAAAGTGGAAATAATCTTAATGTAATAAAGAAGCAAAATGGCTAATTATTTATTTATTCGATTTTATAAAACGTCAAGTTCTTTTTCTTTTACTATCCGAAACCTCGCTGAAATTTGTTGTTGTTGGGTTGTGCATTTATACAAAATTGTAAGTAGAATAGAAACAGAAGTCAAGGGCAGACAGACACTCCCAATGTGAGGCCTTCGCGTGTGGACAGCAAGATCCCTGGGATGAATGGAGAAAGCGTGTTAGCCAAATTGGATATAACGAGGGGCGTCATATTAAATAGCTGACACGAGGTCGAGACAAACGATAAACTATGTCAAGTTGGATGCCATCATCAGAGCTCGGACTACTCATTGCAACACAATTACAACTCGGAAAAGGAAAGGGATGTAGGTAATAGAGCCGTATTATTTACAATATTCTTAGGGGCTGTTTCACCACTTTTTTTTAAGTTCGAATTAGCTTAATCATAACCTTATATGACAGATGAACTTAAAATTTCTGTTTCACCAGTCTTGATTAGCACTAAGTGACGGACAAACTGTTTTTTAATTTGACCATCAGATCTGGTGGCATTTAGCATTTTTATCCGTCACATAACTTTTTAATTAGTTAGTTAATTTATTGAATCAGGCGTTACTTTGCGGAGGTCCATATTAATGAACTAAAACAATTACTTTGCTCACCCGCGACCTTACAATAGTTACGTTTATGCAAGAAATGTTTATGCAAGCATCCAGATAGATCGAATTTTGCAAAACATTTGTTGGAATCAAATCATTCATTGTTAGATTCAGATTCTTATGAAGTGTTACATTATTGCGGCAAGGGGTTGCGTCTGGATGCTCTGGAATGCATGGAAATAATTAGGTACAACACTATGGGGTCTATTATTAATGAACAGGTAAATTTAGTATCTTCTCCTTTACTGCGGCTTGGGTCGAATTTGAACAGTTAGTAATTAATTAAATATGCCTTATAAATAAATAAACAAAAAAAAATTCAAGGTAGTTTTATAATATGTCAATAAAAGTTAATTTTTGTGGGGTAGTTTGAGAATAAGAAAAATAAAGTGGGTACTTGAGAAGTTACAGTGACAAGTTAAAACATTTGTTTTGGTTTGTTAGTTTAACATTTGGTAGCATAGCATACGGTTGTGGTAACTCTGAAGATGAGCTCTGGTTGAGTTCGAAACGCGTCAGTGTAGCTTGGTGGTGGTGATGGTTGGGTTTATGTGATTTGTGTGTGTTCGTACAGTGTGGAGGTGGAGGAACTGCATGAACGCACATTTCTTGCATAAACGTAACTATTGTAAGGTCGCGGGTGAGCAAAGTAATTGTTTTAGTTCATTAGTTAGTTAATTTTTTTGTGGTCATGGTTGGAGAGCCCTTCAGCCGGTTTCAGAAAAATAAATCAAAGTATTTTTTATTTTTTAAAGAAAGAAGTCATGCTAAATTGCAAACGAGGGTTCAAATATCAAGATTTGAATAAAAAAATATAGGTACGCTTTTAGTATGTAAAAATAAATCCAAAATTTCGTAATATTTTTTAATTACAGACTTTTTTTCAGTGGCACAATCGTTTGTTCTACGTGAACTTGTACATCGCCATTAAAAAAAAGTTAATCTGTCAAATGGTTTGGCGCCACTTTTCGATTCGTTTTACGTGATTTTATTTTTCTTTGTTATTGTTAACAAAGTATCGTAAATAAATACCGTTTTTGGATTAATTATAATGTTACACATTTGTTTATGCAAAAAAATAGATGTATCTAAAAAATACATAGTTTACGATTTCTTTTGCTTTAACAATGAACGACTCTTTAAACGAAAGTGTGCGAACAGGAACGCGTGATCGTGAAATGTGACGTTGCCATTCCCCCTCTATGTTAAACCGACGATTAGTTAAGTGGTACTTAGTTTGCACAGGACCGGAGTGGTGAAACTGAAAAAAAACTAGCCGACAGATTTGTCCAGTACTTAGTTTATTCATTGGTTACGTGACCAGTAGTTTGACAATAAGGTGGTGAAACACCCCCTTAATTATTTATATTTATAAACGTAATTCATTGTAAGACTGCCCAGAATATTTTTTGATAGTTTTTAATTTCACCAATCTTCTGAAACGGCTTGACTGATTTTTATGAAATTTTTTGTCTATATTTGGTAGGTCTGAGGATACTTAGATCGTAGGCTATTTTTATACCCCTATGCATCGCAGACGGAATCACGGGCAACAGCTAGTAACGATATAGTTTTTTTAATCCTGGTTATCATTAAATGTCGGTGGAATATAATTGTGACAAAGCTATGGCAGACAATTTAAATAGGTCAAATGCTAATTGGGAAAATATCCTTATTAGATAATAATAATCATAGACGTAATATGACGACTTTATTGCATCTTGCTCTATTTCCGCATTTATTTTGCGATGATTTAATTTTGTCCGATCTCTGTTCATCATTATACAACTTTGTGGTCTTCCTGAGCCCTTTGGTGTCAATATCATAAAACGACATTAAAATGCGAAGGGCAAATGTATGAGGATCGATATATCTGTAAGTGTACGTGATAGGACTGAATAGGATGTCGACCGGATGGGCCCTGTCGAAATGGCATCACATATTTACTTAGCCCGTTAGTTGCACTTACTAAAAGGGAAGAAGCGTCTTGATCTACTAGGAATTACAGCCTTTAGCTCATTCTATAAAAAATCTAGTGCTACTTGCAATTATTCCACACAGACAAGAATCCACACACAGATAAGACACAGAAAGAGAAGTCTCTTTCAAAACTATTCTCCACTCTTAAAACTTCTAATTGAATTGGGTTAAAAATATTCAAATGCTAAGTTTATCTGGTCTGATAAACTTCATCAAACAAGGTATCTTTGTTTAATAATATTTGATAGTAGATAACTTCATTAAAACTGACACTTTTACCAGCAAATAGGATGGGCAGTGAAATTATAATCAAAAAATCATCGAACTGATTGTTGTCTTTTCCTGCTTTCAATGTTTTTGTGTCGTCATTGTTGCATTGTTCAGGATGTGATCGTTCGCGGATATCTTTATCATCTGTATCTATTATTACTGAGTCTATAAGTGTCTATAAAAATTCCCACAGCTTCTCTTAATTGCTATCTAAAGATCGTTAGCACTTTTCATTTATCATATAATGCTTAAATGAAGCATTAGAAATGACACTTCCTTGAGCTTTTGTTTTCGACGTGCGTGGTTTCCCTCGATTTTCCATGCCTCGTTGTGACCTACTGAGCTTACTACACAAAGACATAATATAATTCGTAATAATTACGAATGTAGTAAGTGTGCGAATGTGCTTGAAGTGGGTTTTTGTAGTATTTTAGACTTTTAGACTTTTTTAGACTTTAGTATCGTAATCCTTTATCCTATCTATCTAATTCCTGCTTTAATCCGTTTTTTTTTCTACTGTAAAAGTTGCCTTTTGCTTGCCATGCGATTTTCTCCATGTCCCCTTCCGTTTTGTACAATTGTACCGTCCAAATAAACATTCATTGTATTGTATGTACCTTGCACATAATTTACTTTAGCATAGTAGCATGTAGAGCAATTGAAACGCCCAGAAGTTCACAGGCCAATTATTACCTACTCCATGGGCCACAATTGCTTCGAATTAATATCAAATTGGCAATGAGCCAATATGCGACAGTTAATTAACCGCCATGGAGCGATTATGCCACTGGTTGTGGAGTTGCGGAAACATCGTTTATAGTTCGAACTTTGAACAGAATTTTGTCTAAGTATTTCAAAAATGTTCTTAATGTTTCCGGCCCGCCGACGTTGCTCGCGGTTTTTAATTAATTCAATAGATCGAGTGATCATAGTGAATAACATTTTTTCTATAAAAAAAAGTTAACTGATTTCAAATATAAATGAAAATATAATTGTTGGACTGATTTCGATTTCGATACGGGACTACCCAGGGAGTATACTAGATAATTATAAACAAAAATAATCTAATTTCCACAAATGTCCAAAATTAAATGTTCAAAATTCAATAACATCTTTACTAAAGAATCCGACATCATAAAATTATCATAAAATAATTTTAACTTTAAAATAATTTTAATTATAATCCTTTTTATATTGTATTTAGCACTTTTACAATTTAAGGAAACTGTAGGTCTTATGTTAATCATAAGTATTTCTGTACACATTCTTGTATATGACCGTTTGTTTCTCTTCTCAATAAATAAAATGTCGATGTTATCGGTGATCAGATCATTCATAAAAAAAAAACATATCGACGAAATAGAACCCCCTCTTTTATTATTTTTGTTTCAAATAATGGTAAGATCACGTATTGTTTTCAAATAAGAGTAACGTGACACAGTTGCAGCTTCAAACTTGGAATTCGGATGTTGAATATAAGAAAAACAGCTTTAGTAAAATTGGGAGCAAAATTGCAAAAGTAACATATTGTGTAGTGTAAGTAGTAATTTATGGTGATCTCAGTCCATAGATGCCAGCTTAGATGTTAATTGCACAATCATGTTAATAGAAGATTTCTATAACCTCTGGTTACGTAAAAGGTAATGTTACCAACCATTTATCATCTTGATCATCAAGCAAGGGCTTCGCGGATACGTGTGCGCAGACTGTCAATCGAGCGCATGATTATGACACAAGATGCCTGTTGCACGAAGGTAAACTTCAAACATTAACTAGAAGACCGTCAAATGTATTACATTTTATTTATGTTTCTTTACATTCTATGCCACAAGAACATAAATTAAATCAAATAGTTAAGGCGAGGTTCTTGAAGCGCGCCACGTTAATTTACACCCCGCACCCCGCCCGCGCAAAAGCTACGATCGCCGCGCGCGCCGTGAACTCGCCGCCGGAGGTCACGCTTGCCAGCAACAGTGTAAATAATTTTCAGTAGTGTAAGTTGCGACCGAGACCAAGATCACGCTGTAATTTAAATGTTTAAATGCAATTACTTAGATTACTTTTGTGTTATAAATGTAAAATATGAAACTTTTTCGAAGTGGATACTTCTTTGTCCGCAGCTTATACAGTTCCAGAATTTCAGTTAGATACAAAACTAAACTATTAGTACGGGATCCCTCCATAAGACGACCTTCACCGAGTTGGTTAATGGATGAAAAGTATTTTATGTTAAATTAAATATGTTAATAAATATATTGCAAGTAGGTTGACTAAGAAATTTCAGTCCAGAATATGATTACTAGCTTTTGCCCGCGACTTCGTACACGAAGACAATAACGTTAGTTGTTTGGATGAAATTTGGCACACAGGTAGTTTATTACTTGGATTAACACATAGGATAATGCCAGGAAAATGCAAAGTTCCCGTGGAATATGAATAAGTGAATTCTATCTATAGCCTCTAAACCATGGTGGCCTAGTGGTTTGACCTATGGACTCTTTAGCAGAGGGTCGTGGGTTTGAGCCCGGGCTTGCACGTCTGAGTTTTTCCGAATTCATGTGCTATTTTACGTTTGAAGTTCTGCCCAAGTCCTCTCGTTCTGGGAGGAGGTCTGTGCCTGATTGAAAAAGGCTTTTTTATCCCGAGAAAGTGCAAAGTAAAGTTCCCGCGGGATAGAAATCACTTTTTTGACCTATTTTGAAAAAAATCAGAGACAATGTAGCTTTTTATTAGTGAAATCATTTTAACAATCAGCCCCTATATTCAATTCACTTATTTCTATCCCTTAGGAATTTTGTATTTTCTCGTAGAAAAGTAGCCTATGCCATTCAAATCAGCCCCAAATTTGGATTGACTTACTTCTATCTCGCGGGAATTTCGCATTTTTTCTAAGAAGAGTAGTCTATATGAATCAGGAATAGTGCAGCTTTCCATTGGTGAAAGAATTTTTAAAATCAGCCCTGAAGAAAAATTCAGTTTTTTCTATCCCGCGGGAATTTTACATTTTCCCGATGAAAAAGTAGCCTGTCAATTGGGGATAGTCATATGAAAGTTTTTTTAAAACCAGTGCCGAAGTTGAATTTACTTATTTCTATCCCACGGGAATTTTGTATTTTCCCCGGTAAAAGTACCCTATATCAATCAGGGATACTGTAGCTTACTATTGGTGAAAGAATATAAAATCAGCCCCGAATTTAAATTCACTTATTTCTATCCCGCGGGAATTTTGTATTTTCTCGTAGAAAAGTAGCCTATGCCATTCAAATCAGCCCCAAATTTGGATTGACTTACTTCTATCTCGCGGGAATTTCGCATTTTTTCTAAGAAGAGTAGTCTATATGAATCAGGAATAGTGCAGCTTTCCATTGGTGAAAGAATTTTTAAAATCAGCCCTGAAGAAAAATTCAGTTTTTTCTATCCCGCGGGAATTTTACATTTTCCCGATGAAAAAGTAGCCTGTCAATTGGGGATAGTCATATGAAAGTTTTTTTAAAACCAGTGCCGAAGTTGAATTTACTTATTTCTATCCCACGGGAATTTTGTATTTTCCCCGGTAAAAGTACCCTATATCAATCAGGGATACTGTAGCTTACTATTGGTGAAAGAATATAAAATCAGCCCCGAATTTAAATTCACTTATTTCTATCCCGCGGGAATTTTGCATTTTCCCGAAGAAGAGTAGTCTATACTATACCAATCCGGAATGGTGTAGCTTTTAATTGGTGAAAGAATTTTTAAAGTCAGCTTCGAGGTTGATTTCAAATTTTTCTATCCCGTGGGAATTTTGTATTTTCCCGAGTAAAAAGTAGCCTTAGTCAATCGGGGATAGTCATACCACATAATATGTAAGAATTTTTAAAATCAGCCTCGAAATTGAACTAATTTATTTCTATCCCGTGGGAATTTTGCATTTTTCCGGATAAAAAGTAACCTATGTTAATCAACATCACATTTGCATACATAGTGTAATAGCATATAAACATGTCATTTCATTTCAAGGCTAGTGTAGCTTTCTAATTCTGAAAGGATTTTAAAAATCGGCTCAATAGTTTCAGAGATTCCGCTACAAACAAATAAACAAAGAAACCTTAGATATTTCCCTATCCCGTGGGAATTTCGAAAAATCCTTCCTTAGTGCACCTCTACAATAGGCTACTTTCCTAACTAGTCAGTCTTTTAGATAATCAAAAAATATTGGACACGTATTTTTTATTTTGTCAATTAAACAAAAAATTACGAAGATATGGCGCGTTGAAGTTTCGCGTGACGTCACTTGTTTCTACACTTTGTATGAGCGTTTTAGGAACAAGTGACGTCACGCCTCGTCACGCGGAAGTTCAACGCGCCATATCTTCGTCATTTTTTGTTTAATTGTCAAAAGAAAAATTACATGTCTAATATTTTTTGATAATGTAAAATACGGACTAATAAGAATTATTATTTTTTTACCTAGGAAACATCCCTATACTGAAGGTACATGTGTGCCAAATTTCAAGTCTCTAGCCCCAGTGCGTTGCCTGTCAGTCAGTCAGTCACTCAGTCACGGTACTGTTTTATAGGTATAGATGATTTTTAATCGGTGATCAGGAACCAATTTTTCTAGATCAGTATTCGATGGCGACCTCGTTTAAGTCGCAGTTTAAGAAGCACTCTATGCCCGTACTGTTTTTCTTTGTACACTGTGTACTGTGTATAGTTGCGTGGATGGGCGTTTCTTTTTGCGTGTGGCGGTTACATTGAAAAGTGGTAAATAACAGAAATAAATGATGATACTACTACCTACATCAAGGATATTTAGTCGTAATGTGGAGCGCTTCAAAAATTGGCAAGCGTCCGACCTCCAACACGTTCCGCTCGGGACTGGGCGGCGGGCTGGCAGCGGGGAGCCAGTAAATCGTACCGTGAACTTCGTTAATATTGGGTTAAAAATTATATGTTTTACAAAATTAACAAAATTAAACCCGACGGACATTACATCATTACAGACGTTTATTTTGATGTGACTTTCAACACATCAAGTAGTATAATATTGAAATTAAATGAGTTTAAAGGTACAAAATAGGGGTATGTTTGGATTTTTTTTCTATCGAGCGAAGTTTGTCCAATTATGTAACGAGTGCCCGACGTACTTACAGAAAGGTCTCAAAAGCAACATATATTTTTTTCACGTGTTTAATCATTACCGTTTCTAGATAAAATGAAATTAAAAATTACGTTTCTCAGAGGTACCTCGCCTTAAGCTCAACACCTGTTTGAATTCCAGCTCGTTACTTTGTGATATTGGGTCCAGGAAGTGTAATTCAGGTGCAGTATAAATCTAAATGCAGTCGCTAGCACTTGCTGTCTATCAGTGTGTCTCTTTCCGACAAGGTTAGACAAAAAGGGACGCAAATAGTGATATTCTGCTGTTCTCTAGTAATAGGCTCGCGTGCCTGAAGTTCAGATGCCGGTAAGTCAGACGCACTAATTAATACCTAAATAGCAACGTTGTATCGAGAGGCAGCTTTCAAAGTTCCGTGCCATGATGCTTGTTTTCATTGGCAATTTACACTGGTTTCTATTTGTTTGGATTGCTTTCTATGGTAGTGTTGGTGAAGAATTGGCTTATTTTAGGGTCATTGGTAAGCTAGGTGTGCCAGTAACGAAAAATGAAAGTGAAACATGTACTTGAACTATGAGCTTGAACTTCTGAGATTTCCGGAATGTTTGAAATAACATTTGAAACTCGCCATGAGAATTGTTCAGGAAACCTGCACACACCTGCGAAGAAATTAAATGGTGTGTGTGTGTGAAGTTTCCAATCCGCACTGGGCCCGCGTGGGAACAACGGCCTAAGCAATCTCATTTGGAGAAAAATCCTATGTCCTGCAGTGGGTCGTATATGTATACCTAGGCCGCGATGTAGATAAGAATGCAATATGCCAAGAACTATGAACTACGGGTGGTAGTGCATCATCTTATGGCAAGATTTGAGTGGTCGATCAATAGTGCTTAGTTCATCACCATGGCTCTCAAGATTGACCCAAATCCCAAGAACGAGTAACAAAAGATGACGCATACGCATAGGCGAAAACGTGTGCCCTGTCTCGACCATATGGTCATCAAGTGTAGCACATGACAGTATACTAAAGTGGATGATGTAGTTTTATCAAAACATTGACTACGGTATGATGAGATTCGGTTTGTCATAGCAAGCCAAAATTAATCCAGTTGGAATAGGGATGTTGACACCATTAAAAATAATTCGAAGACACGACTCCAGTAAAAAAACGCTTTATTTTAGCCCTGAAAACCAGATTAATTTTCGATTAACTGCAAAATTAGATTTTTTGTTGCTTTAAAACAAATAAATAGTTAGTTAATTGAGTATGCGAACAAGTGACGTCATATGTTGCTATTGCCAATCAAACTCTATGGGAGAAATGTGTTTTGACAGCTCATAAAAACTACGTCAGTTGATTGGTGGTGTCAACATCCATATTGAAATGGCTCGAAGTATGTCTTGACGATGGGTTCGAATATTCTTTTTTTTTCAAAAACACCCACACCTTTGCGCTACTAGTGTGTATCCAAGGCATAAATAATAGTTAATTTCAATTACACCCGTCCACCGTAATCCGTTAAGTCGTATCTTATACATGGCATGATAAATATGGTTGAAGGTTGCTGAGTCAGGCGCGGAAGGTCGCCACGAAAGTCTCCGTATAAGGACCAGCGACCTGCCTCACGACCGGCAGGAAGCCTCGCTTCAAGGGAAATGCCATTTTTCTTGTTGATCTCGTTATTCTGGCTACATCGATTCATTAATTTGTAAAAAAACTCTGCGAAGTGCGAGAAAAGGTTCGGAAAAGGTTTCGTACTGTAGAACTATACAAAAGACGTTTCTTGTATGAGACGCGACCTTCTTTAGTTTTCAATTTTATTAAAATAACCTTATCTTTGTAACTCTGTCTGGCAACAGCTAGCTGTCATAGAAACTTGATACGTGGCAGATCATATTTTAGTCTCATAGAGGTGCAGTGACAACTAGTGACAAGGGATTTTTGGAATTTCCCGCAGGATATAGAACGGGGCTTATTCATAAATTATATCTCTGCGCGGGCGAAGTCGCGGGCAAAAACTAGTAAATTATAAAACATATAAAGCTTAAACATAAATTGGTGATACCCGCTAGCACTATCAGATAAAGTGGCATGTGAATTGTCCCATTATATTATCAATTTAATTATGAAATAAAAGAGCACCAGTCCGTAATTTATGTTAACTATTTATAATAGGCTAATACATTAACATAAATATTAGCATTATAATTCGGATTTGCGTCGTTCGTCGCATATGGACTTACTAAAGGTACGGGATATAATATAGGGTTACCAACTAAACGTTTAAAATATATCCTAATAATTTGTTAGTTAACTACCATGCGTTATTTTTTTCTAAGAGAGAGAGAGAGTGATTTGGAAATAAATCCGATCCACATTGACTTTCCCTAGATTTAAATAGCGTATCTAGTAGATAGGAATAGAAGTGTCACCGCGATATAAGAACGCGACCACGTATGGCTAAAAGGTCATATATTTACTTCCCCAGTGCAGTCTGTAACGAAGTAAAGTGCTCAAAAATATTGGTTATTGAAGAAGTGGTATCCTGAAATGATTGACTATATTTCTTTTCTCAATACCGTTACCTAACTACTAAAACCTATGAATAACCTAAATATCGTTCATTGCCAGATGAGATGCGCAAAAGTGGCCACATCGAATTTGGAAGAAAATATACAATACAATACAATACAATACAATACAATGACTCTTTATTGTACACCAGAAATAGTAAGCGATACAGAAAACAGGTACACAGAGAGAAAGTTACAAGGTAAGCAATAGGCGGCCTTATCGCTTAAGAGCGATCTCTTCCAGGCAACCCTTTAACAGAAAGAAGGAAGGACTAGTTTACAGCAGGTGGTGCATCAACAGTGGATCAGAAAATTAAACACAACAAAAAATAGTACATCTACTCATACATACATCGTACATACAATAGACGTCAATAATAAATATAGGCAGTCAGTGGGATAAACAGCCACATATAAATAAATAAATAAACTAGGTATAATAAAGTTAACTATTACAAGATGACAGATAGTGCTCCTTAAGCATAGATTTAAAGATTGACAGAGATTTTGCCCGTCGTAAGTCAATCGGTAAGGAATTCCACAACCGAATAGCCTGGACAGTATAAGAATAGACATAGAATTTGGAGTTAGAGAGAGGCACGGTAAGGATAAAGTTCTGAGAGCATCGAATAGAAGTTACGTAGCTAAATCGCTCTTTGAGGTAGCGAAGAGTTGCAGGGTTAAAGAGAATGCCGTAAAGAAGGTGGAGAATGTGAGAGTTACGGCGAAGGCGGATTGGGAGCCACTTAAGCTGTGATCGAAAGTTAGAGACATGATCGAACTTACGTAGACCAAAAATAAACCGAATGCATAGATTTTGAATTCGCTCAAGTTTATTAAGCTGCTCTTCTAGGAGATCAGGATAACAAATGTCAGCATAGTCGAATATAGGGTGCAGTAAAGTTTGAGCAAGCGCAACCTTGGTAGCAAAAGGTAGGAAATTCTGAAGCCGTCTTGAAGATCCCACCGCAGCAAACACCTTCCTGCTCACCTCACACACATGAGGAGACCATGAGAGAGTGCGGTCTAAAATAACACCCAGGCTCTTGACCTGATGTGCTGATATACCTACAGGATAACGTTTCTATTCGGTCTGTGGTGTTGTGAGAACCAGAAGATGTTTTTTGCTAAAACCCCTTACATCAATTTCATAAATTAATATTAATTAATATTTAATATTTAATATTTATATTCAATTTCATAAACAATTAATTATTTTGGGCACCGAATATCGAATAGGACGTCAGGGGGGTTGCTACGAAATTCGAAATTCAAAGTTCGTAACTTAAATTTCGTAGTAGGTATAAGACCAGCTGGTTGAATTTTTGCAAATGGTTGGCAAGCTGGTAACCCTGACCATAGTGGTCATAATATGCGGTAGGTATAAATATGGCTAGGTTAAGTTAAGCGTTGCATAATAATGTCGCCACATTTGTATCGGTTTGCGAAGACACTCATATTTCAAAGTGCGAGTGCTCAAGACGCTAACAAACCTCGAGATAATCACAGAAAACTCAGATCATAGAAAGGAATCTTATTTCTATGGTCTGAGATAGAAAAGTTCTACACAAGTATTCATTCATCTGTTTGCCTGTTTATTAGCACTTTTGATCTGACGACGTTTGGCAATCAAATTTTTCTTCGATCGGATTATGGCCGCATCTGATGGCAGACGAGCCGTTCAGCAAGGGGAGGTAGCATAATCTTAACCAGGCTGGACCGGTTTACAGTGATTTAATAGGAATAAGTTCAACATGGCGTTAGACAAAATTTTATGGCCTTTGATAGCAATTTACTTGTCGTGCGATTGACTTCTATCTCACCTGATGGCAAATGCAGATGAGTCAGAATCTAGTTCACTGCTTCAGTAACAGCCTATTCACTCACTACGTTGTATTTATCCAGAAAAATAGGTGACGGAAACGAACACTATTCCTTAGCAGTCCGCATTGTAAAAGGTGAAACGAAGGGCTTTATGCCAGAATATTAACAACATAAGGATGGGGTTACTCCCTACACCTGCTCGCAGTGTGGTGAAACGATGAGGGAAATAACTTTATTTTATTCCTGTGCAAAAAGTATCAGGTAAAAACATTTGCAAACCATGAATCCTAAGGTCATCAAAACCGGGTGGTCGAAGGAATACGAAAGGCCTCCGGAGCGTAACTGACATATTATGTCACGCGGCCTCGCAAAGGTCGACATTTATATTACATGCGAGCCGTTTACACGACAACACCCAGCTCAATGGCACAAACAGGTTTCCATTGCCCATCTGATTAAATATACTATAAAAAGCTTAAGTTCAAGTGTCAGCTGCACTAAAATCCTTTTTGAAGGTGTTTCATTAAGTTTAACAGTTTTTATCCATATTTTTACCAACGACGGAGCGTAGAATACAAGGTATTATGTATTACTATCTGTTGCCCGCGACTCCGTCCGCGAAGAATGGGGGGGGGGGGATTAAAAAAGCCTACGACCTATTCTCAGACCTACCGAGTGTAGAGAAAAAAGTTTCATAAAAATCGACCAAGCCGTTTCGGAGGAGTTCGGTAACAAACACCGTGACACGAGATTTTTATTATGTATTACTAGCTATTGCCCGCGACTCCGTCCGCGAAGAATAGTAGCCTACGACCTATTCTCAGACCTACCGAGTGTAGAGAAAAAAGTTTCAGGGCAGGTTATTTTATTATGTGATATGATTTATGTTCAGTCGAACCAGAGAGTATTGAAGCAACCATTACATTAGGTACTAATCGCCTTTAATAAATATCTCATAAACTATTGAACCTGTTTCAGTGCAGTTTATGGCGTTATACACTTTCTACAGACTCGCTTTTTTTGCTAACTGTTTTTTTGTCAGAGTTCAATTTTTTTTATTGGTTTCTTCTCTTAACATAACGCTACGACATGGGCAACATATTTATGTAGGTATGAATAATATGTATCATAATTCGTACATCAGAGAGCCAAATCAAAGCCTTATCATAGATTTATGATAGATAAGCGATACTGTTATTAATTAGGTTGTTGCGCATATTGCATCCAAAACACTAGAACATTCAATTCAAACGACTCGCAAACTTTATCCCGTACCTAATTAATGGAACTCTGTATCCATACCGAGCCAGGAACGCACGCATACATTAATATACCTTTTCGTGATTTTTGCCTAGTGCCGGTTGTCAGAGTTCGGCAGCCATTTAGACGCGCATGTGCATTGTGGCACCTGAAGAATTCTTGAGTCTGACAGCCGGGAGTGAATGTGTTAACAATTAATTATTAGTAGGTTCTCCGGTTAGAAGGGCGTTTATAATGCCAGGCTAGATTCATGAAAGGGTCGTGGGCGGAAACGCATTTGCAATTTAAGCTAAGCCCTAGATCGCAAAGGGCACAGCGAATGGCTTAATGCTGCCCACGGTCCGCATTGGATTTGCAGCGTGATACCATCAAGGATTCAATGAAAATAGAACACAATTAGTGTCCTTAAGTCTTTACTTCACTCACTTGCATTTAATCCAGCGTATTAAACGCAAGTTCATAGTATTCAGAGTCATACAGATATAATATTAACTCAAAGTAGTGTTGGTGGTACTAGGCGAAAATTCCCAAAAGTATGAATTTATACACCGTGGCCCAAAAGTAACCTGCCAGATTTAAAACAGCTTTCTCGAGTTATTTCAAGCCAAAAATACATAAAATAGTCAGGTCGATTTGACTTTTTGGCAGATGTTTTTTTTTTTTAAATATGTATATATCTCAAAAATTCTGCAGTGCAACACACTATCACAGGTCTTTTTATAACAGACTAGCCTTCCGTCCGCAGCTTCGCCCGCGATAAATTAATTTTCTCGTAGGAAAAGGTATTTTCCCGCGGTAAAAAGTAACCTATATTAGTCAGCGATAATAAGGGTCCGTTGCCTCGTAGGGAATCAGAACCTACCAAACTGACTCAGATTGGTGGACACTCAGATGACTTCTACAGAAAGTATAAGACACGTGTCAAACGAAAGTCAGTGATAATATAGCTGTCTAACGGCAAAAGTATTTTTGAAATCGGTCCAGTAGTTTCGGAGCCTATTCAATGCAAACAAACAAACAAACAATCAAATCTTTCCTCTTTATAATATTATAGTAACAGATAACGTCATAACAATTTAGAATGCGTTGCCATTTCGTTATTTTGAAGTCATGTAATCTTGAAAATATAAATCATTAATATTTTTTGTTAAAAAAAAAAAGGAAAGTTAAAATTGCCAATTAGCCCCAGGTGCATATAACGTATTTTACTTCTCAGGGGCTCAGAAATCTGTCTTATGACTTTGGCGCATTTGCCGATCCCGCTGTGTATACGTTCAAGGCACCGGGTGAAAGTCAGCAAAACGCTTAAATGCGTTCAAGACACTGGATGCGTTAAAAATAAATTAATCACGAGTACTGATACCATGTTGAGTGCACACTCAACGATTCCCAAGCAATCGCCAACACAAGTTGTTTGTTATGACGACGCCTGCACGTACAAAGATTGAAAAGATTCCCACCATTCATACAAGCCGGCACCATAGACCAACAATATCGCGTAACTCAGTTTATTAACACGTAAACATTATAAATAGCTCAGTAGCAGTTTACAGTAATAATGTTTTTAAAATAGTCTATTAAGAAGTTAATGGGATAGTTAAAGTCAAATTAATATTTGCCCCACCCACGAGATGTTCCAGGAATAGACGCGGGCGTCATAAAAGAAGCAAAGAACCGCAAACCGTATAACTAATGCTAATGGAACCAAATTAACCCGCTGCTCAACAATTGCAATGACTTCACCGGACCCCGCGAGAATTCGTACCGCTGAACCAACAATAAAATTCAGAACCTAGTCATGCAACGAGAAACGTTCGGGTCATGTCATGTCACAGGCCACTGATTTCAGTTCGAGAATTAGCAAAGTTAAAACTGAAATGTGTTGACACATTAAAACACAAGACACGCAACTAAACACTCCAAAAATAACAACCTGGCAACCATTACCAGAATTACAAAAGAGGCACGCTTCTCTCGTAATATCACATCACTGTGGCCCGTAACACTTCAAGTAATCGTACTGTAAATAAATAAACACTATGCACTCGTGCACTGCCTACGAAAATAAATGAACGGCATACAAACGATATCCGAACACCCAATCGGACGGTGCCCGATCAAAACACGCAATGTTTCGCTACACCGTAACAACGTAAACAAATGCACATGGGTTGTACACAAGATTGATCCGATCAATCTTTCTCCGCGGTACATTACATAAATAAAATAAATAATACTCACAGCCCGGCGAGATTCCGTTCTCCTTCATAGCGCAGCGGAATGGATAATAAGTGCCTGGCAGCACCTTGCCATACATTGTCCGATCCATCTTCCGCCAATAACAAAGTTGTTTTTTTTAGAAATAAAACACCCACGGGACCCGCACTAGGCACGACGCGCCATAATCACAGCCTACACTGCGCTCGCGCAAACAGCGTCCCACTCGGAGCGAAACTGCAGAAAACACTTGCAACAATAACAGTATCTGTCATGCACCATGCACTGACAGGGAATACCTAAGTTTGGACACGAGCTGCCCTACCTCAAGGACACTGACACACTACAGCCGAAAACTTCGGAGGCCACTGGTCATATAGGTTTAATCAATATTAAATGCATATGTCGATAAGCGAAGTGATAAGTGATAAGGTAATGTCACGAGGGCGAGGTCGTGACGCTAGGTGCGCGAGTAGAGCAGTCGTCGAGGCGTCCCAGTCACGACTAAGCGGCGCAGGTGGAGCGTCGCCGGCTCCGGCGCCGGCGCACCGCTCCGGCGCGGCCGCAGCGCCCGAGCCCCAACGCCCCATGGAGATTATTTATACGCCAACTCCAGTACTGATCAAGTGCATTCGTCAAAATCGAACGATTGTTCTCTGCCACCGGCGCTCTGTATACGTAACTGCCGGCGACTTGCGTCATGTTTAAAACCGAAGCCATTATTTTGAAATAAATAACACGGCCACTAATGTCACCGCCGCATCGGTCATTTAAACTAGTAAAGTTAATTTGCATCTAGTGTCTTCACACGACTCAATGAATTATTACTATTAGAAGAGTGGCAATAAAGCGATCAGTCTCGGTGGAGGATTTTAAGCATACCCGGGGCCCTTTGAAGACGCTAGAAAGGGCAATCAATCACGGTATCTCTAGTCGGATTTGTTCTAATTCGGTGCTTGGTTCCCGCCAAAATGTACCGCGCCCGACGACATCCGGCGGTGCGCGGGAGTCGCGTGACAACGCTTCCGCCTCATCACTCTCACTCCGTCACATTCCTCTAACATTTTACGATAATCACTGAAAAGAAAGCTGAAAGCTTTGATCTATCACTTAAGGGTTCCATGAACTTCAATAAATGAAACGTTTCCTCGTGCTATGGAGTTAAGCAGAACTATAAAATAAACGGTACTTTCATTATTCCCAGTTAAAGTGTTCAAGTGCGCTGGAGCGGCGCATTAGCCAGGCTATAACTTCGCCATGTTCATTGGAACAACAAATTGCATTTTACGAGGTGTCTTCCTCTAGCCGGGCCCCACTATTGTTCAAGCTGACTAATAAGGAAGTATATATTTGAGCCCGCGCAGCACGCCGCGCGCGGCGAAAAGCGGTCTGGGCACGTGCAAATACAAAAGAAATGCAGCGTTTGTGAAAACAGTGACTAGCTATATTGCTGTGGGAAACTTACCAGCAAAGTAAACTATGCAAAGTTACGGGGCTTGGAAATGCATCGCATTACCACACAACTGTACTGTTACCGTTAAAAGTAACATCCCGCTGCATCATAATCCACAAAATCGACACACAGATAACAATTTTCCGAGTCTTCATGATTGATTCGAACAAAATATGACGGATCTATTAATAGTTTCGAATTGACTAACGAATCCAAAATGTTGGCACTTTTGAGACAATTTAAACGGTAATGCACTTTTTAAATGGTTGTATGCTCAGCTCATCAACGACACCATGTTAGTGAGACACACGATTATCCAAGGAAAGGAGTAAATTTTACTATTAAAGGGATTAAGCAGCAAGAAAAATGAGGCTAAGGACATAAATAAGAAGGTTAAACGTATTCATCTAGTCTAGACTGTACATTATCATGGGCTTTGAATCAGCGCCAAAATCAATCTTGCTGCTGCCAAGGGTGAAATAAAACACTACAAGCAATACAACAACACGCTTTGTAAACGTTTAGGTTGATTGCAATAACATTTACACTACTCAGTTTCCCATAGTTAATTAATTAATACGCTTATGAAAAGGTACGTATGTACATATAACCACAGACCATAATAAAATTCACTGTTTATTGTAATTAATGTTAATGGATATATCTATAATATCCGCACACTCTGCGTTTATCACGAGGAAAGAAAAATAACTTAAATACACCCAGTCTAGCCATAAAAACAGGAACGTTTGATGAGTTTTACAACTAATACTTCGTAGCAGATTAGCCTGTTAAATAGCGGTGAAACCTTACACATTACTACAACTTTACGGCAGCGAAAACAAATGATTTCAGTCAACTTTTCTTTGAATTCAAAGAAAAAAATCTCCAAACATACACAGGGAACGACGACAATTAAGCAAGCGACCAACACGCTATAAAAAAAACATCTGAACAACCATAAGTAGGTACAGACTCTAGTACTACTGCAAGAAAAAACACCCTTCACTGTAAAACTTTTCCCTCCGTCCGTTGTAAAATTCAAGCAAAACGTTCCACCTCCACACAGGGTTCGCGACGCAACTGTCCGCGGGACCGCGCGACCAAAGGCAGGCCCTTGTGGTGGTGACGTCACCACACGATGAACCGCGTTATCAACAGCCTAATTCTCTACCCTGCACTATGCAGATATAGGCCAGATAGAATTGTATTGCCTGCCGAACTTGGTGAATTAGGTCTTTACGCACCCGCAAGGACTCAGACGAGAAATCACAGAAATTCGTCCGTTGTTTACAGATTTTATAACGGTTCAAAAATGTGGTAGTGGTTTAATTAGAGTTCATTTGGTATTGATTCGAAAGAACACGGTTCCCTTCGAGCTACTGTTAAATCGTGTAACCCATAAAAAGATTAACTTCACGTCCAGAAATTTAAAGCTGCTGAGATCAGCTTGTTTGTCAAGTTGATGAGTCAGAAATCAAACAGCTTTATTACTCATGCACCAAACACCTTTCACGAGGTTTATAAACTGCAGCAGTAGCGGTTTCCCGCTTTATTAAACATCGGTTAAAATGTGGCAGGACATGCCGGTCAATTTGGAAATTACAAATTAATATCGTTTCCTTGAACCTACCAACGAATGTGACTCGCTGCTCATAAGAATATTCTAAACATAATAAAAAGTTTTACATCGTGATCGTGCCTGCGTGATCATCTATGAAGCACGGAGCTTAGATCCCGGATTACGCATTGAATAGGTCAAAGGATCGTCTATACGATCGCATTTGATCTCAACCTTCCAACTCGGTCCTGCGGGCCGGATGAATTGGAAGGTGTGTCGTCATATCGTGGTCACATTACGTTGCGACACTGTGTAACTAACGAAGCACAACGACACAATTAACTTAATTAAAGCCTACGGGAGTGGGCATGGGATTAACAGTGGACTGGGCGTGATAATAGCCTGTTGGGAATTCTATACGGATCATAGATAAGTATGTTTTGAATTTTTGTGACAGAAGGGGATGGTATGTTGTAGAAAAAAACTGTCTCTACCTAGACAGGATTGTCAGAGGGGAGGGGCAAAAAGAGTGCCAGGTTTGGTTTGATATGTCGTCGGCGATAGTGCAAATCCGCTTAGCTGGCATTGGATAATTCCGCGTATCTGTGAAATTTAGCCAAATTCCAATTTTTACTCCAAATTCGTTGAAATAAAACAAATATTAAGTTAAAACCATCCCCTGTAAAACTAAATGTAGTCTAGAAGCAGATACACAGTATTTACGTATGGTAGAATAGCTGTGCCTGCGATTTCACCCGCGTTTATGGTTATACTGTGTCGTTGCGTGATGTTATTTATCCTGCCTCAATAAACGGACTATTCAACACAAAAATATTTTTTCAATTTGAACCAGTTGTTCCTGAGATTAGCTCGTTCAACCAAACGAACAAACAAACTCTTCAGCTTTATAATATTATAAAAAGTATAGATAAGCGGATTTGCACTATCCCTTACGATGTGGTAAAAGAAAAATCTCTTGCCCATAACTAAATAGTATGCAAAACCCGACGAAAGTTGACGAAACGCGTCTCGAGGTTCTTGCATCTTTGCTATACCTTGTGTTGAAATGCATCAGATATGGCATTTAACTTTAAAAGATAAATTCGTGAACGTTATTAGTGGTATATCACTAATCAGATTTTACACAAAAAACAATAATGATATAGGTAGGTACCTACTTACCGTAGCTTATGTGACCGAGTGGGTTTATTAAGTATGCAGCAATTTTATACCTCTGTTGCAGCGATGAGATCATTACTGTTACAAAAATAACAGTGCACGTATTTAAATTACCATTGCAACCACCCATGGTCATTACCGCCCTAGCCTATTTCTGTTTACTGTTACGTCTATCAATTATACCTAAAAATACGTCGGTTGAGTTGAATGCTGGTTGCTGGAGTTATGGCTCCGAGGATTGGCATGCGGGGATGTTTCGTGTCAGTGGAGAATGCACGGCATTAAGTGACAGCTATAAACGTTGAAATATACGGATTCCCTCTAAATTAAGAACCTTCGGAGATTTTTGGGACATCTTGGATGACTCAAAGGTATTTCTGCAATTTCAAGGATAGGTGATGTGATGACGACATGGTACGATTAGGTAATTGTAGGAGCTATTATCATTTTTATCGCTTCAGTTTTTCCGGTAACAATTTTAAACTCGGTAAACGACTTAGTTTCGGGTAGTAGCATTTAGTTTTCACTAGAATAGGCTGGAGGGTTGTAATGGTTTTTTCCGTAAGTAGGTGGGGCTCGGAAGCGTCTCAACCGCCATACCCTGTGTGGTACGAAAATCGACTAGTAATGTCCGTCAATTAAAACTCCTGATAACGCGTGGTGTGGAGTGTGGTCGCAGAATTGCAATTATTTAATTAGTTCATAGATATCCTTAGATTTCGATAACACACGATAAGGCGGTTAAAAGGTTTCAGAGCGCAACCTTGGTAGTATACAGTCATACATTAGGTTAGGTCTGATTTTCTTGCCCAATAGTATTTTCAGGACACATGGCACCTAATTCTGCCACCCTCGGCACATCCCTGTCGCATGTAATTGGGTCATAAAAAAAACTGTAGAACATTACAGTGCCTAAAATAGGGTGGTCTGCTGCTCCGCTAATCGTTGCTGCTTTAACGACCTTTGCGTAAGTAGATAGGCTGTATAGGGGCTTTTTAGCAGATTACGAGGTGGGGACGGCCTCGATAGCGGCCATTAATCATCCAGGACTGGGTTATCCGCCATATTGACGGGCAACACCCGCAAGCTATCACCCGAATCACCATAAATTCGCAACATTTAAAGCTCGTAAGTCTCGACATTTTATAACAACTGCAAACAGCGCTAAGAATTACCAGTTTTGTGATTTTGAAAAATAATATCAACTAAATCTTTAAAATGTCATCTAAATCGATTCAGCGGTTTTAAGCATTAAGAATTAACAGACAAACAGACAGAAAGAAAAGGGATTTTTGGAATTTCCCGCGGTATAGAGATCGGGAATCGACAATAAATTTTATTTGTGCGCGGACGACGTCGCGGGCAAAAGACAGTAAAAGAATATTTAGACTTATTATTTCATTTAAAAATTTGTACTCCACTCATTTGTTCGTCTTTTGGCTGAAATTATGATGATGATGATAACTTTATTTACAGACACGGACGGACAGTGGCCGTGCCGCAACCGGTGGCGTAGCTAGTTGTGGGCGAAGCGGGCCCTCGCCCACAGCCTCGCGGTCTGAGAGGCCTCGCCCCTCGAATGGTTCTCGTTTCTTTTGCTCAATCAAAAATCCGTAATTTTATCCGCCAACGTGCCCGCAAAATATATCTTGCCCACACAAAATGTAAGTCCTGCATCGCCACTGGGTAGATCTTGGGGACGAATGAAAAGCAGATGCGACTTCGCTCACATCTATTAAGTCCACGCTACGCCACTGGCCGCAACGATCAGATTAACTAAAGAAACTAAGTGTGCGACGTTCATAATGGTTTCTTTAGTTAATTTGGTTGTTGCGGTCACTGCGGTGGTCGCGGAAGTTTAGTGCGCGAGGCGCGTTAGCTAGCATGTATGGCATTTTCTCGCTTCTTAACCAACTATACAAAGGAGGTGCTATTTCTGTTTAATTATACATACTTTTTAGGTTCCATACCCAAAGGATAATGGGACCCTATTACTAAGACTCCGCTGTCCGTCCGTCTGTCTATCTGTCCGTCTGTCACCAGGCTGTATCTCATGAACTGTGATAGTTAGACAGTTGAAATTTTTTACAGATGATTTATTTCTGTGGCCGCTATAACAACAAATACTAAAAAACAGAATAAAATAATTATTTAAGGGGGCTCCCATACAATAGCCATGATTTTTTGCCGTTTTTATAGATAATGGCATGGAACCCTTCGTGCGCGAGTTCGACTCGCAATAGGCCGGTTTTTTTCTTGGCTAAGCAAAAAACTCATTTGTTTATTTGTGTCCTTTACTTTCTAAGTTAGGCAAAAAAGTATGTCCTGAGTATCAGAGTCTGACTTGCTTATGCTAGCTATCAAAGACCTATATCGAAGTCAACTCAGACTCCTTATAGGGGTTATGAAGAGGCAATAACAAAGCTCATGAGTCAACAATGACACATGCTTTCATTTGACAATGGAAGTATTCTGTTTTAAAAATAATGTTGAAATTGTTTTAAGACAACATTGTTAGTTTAAGTTGAAGTTGCCAAGCAATTGACAGGGTCAGTTTTAAAACACATACACGGTGCTTGCGAGGATTGAGGGTTGAATCATGATTTTCAACTTTTTTATTTTTTTCATACAAAACAAAATAATTACTATTCCAATAAAAACGTGCCTTTAGGACGAGCTGGTAACGTTGGTTATTGCTATCTCTTTTTGTACAAGAGGCAATTTGTCATATGATTTTCTTCTTTTGGGCATAGATTATTCAAATGATGGTTTAGATTCTTCTTCAAAATAAATCAGAACAAGTTAGTTGTACCACATTTAATTAAAGAAAAAGGTTGGTTACACAAAATACAATGTGCCGTTTCTATCGCTCCCAGTTTTCAAGATTTTCCTTTTGTATCTATCAAAAGTGTCTAAAATTAATTTATTTCCATTCAAACTTCCAATTGTAAGAAAAGTTCTAAGTAGTTAACCAAGAGTTAGTTAGATGTATGATAGATTATCGTTATCTATCATCGGTTCTCCTTGCAAGTACAATAAGTCACTGACCACTTGTAAATTTTCTACTTTATTCCTCCTTCATAATGACATTAATGACTTTCATATGCATCATTGATATTTAACTTTTAATAATTAAAATTAACTTAAGGAGCCTTTAATAACAATATATAAACAAACTACTGATAAAAAATTAACTATAGAAGATTTTAGCCTAAATAAAATAATGACTATAACTGTATGTATAACTAACATATCACACACCCAATAAGAATTGACTACTCATGACTAATACATAAGAAATTGGCCATTTAATTGATGTCTTGTTTCTTGGAAATAAATGTAGTCATAGTCAAAGCATTACAACAAAAACCTATCACAGTAAATATGGTATGAGTATTTTATTTGCAAATCTTCTAACGACCACCAACAAGCAACTGAGACGAAGACGAACATGAATAAAGGGTATTGAAATTGGGACGAGATGTTTTTTAATCACAATAATAATAGGAGTACACAATGAAAGATGACATCACACCATACTCTGCATGTATTAACTATGTTAGCGCTACAATTCAAATTTAGCATACGCAGGCTAAAGAATTTGCAATAAAACACGTCATTAGGAGAACAGAGCAAGTTAAACAGGTTATGATAACAAAATCAACTCACCCAAATCGTCCATGGTGCTGTTTAGAATATCCGTACACTATAAGTACTATAACAATTCACTTGAGCTTTTGATTTGGCACTACTAGTTAAATAGAATAAACATTATACAACTAGAAAATACTTAATAATACTGCAAAGAAAATGCAAGAAATAACAACCCAATTATGGCAAATAGCGAATTGTTTGGAAATGTCACTGTCATTATTGGCAGCTGTGAAGCTGTGCTGTCATACGCCGAAGACGTAGTTTGTTTGAGATCATATTACTATCGCCCCGTTGTGTTTATGTTAAGAAATATATTGTACCTACTCAGCTGACAGAATCTCAAATGGTTTGAATTTGAATTGTCATTATTGGAATGTACGTTCGAAATGTTTTTTTTTATAGTTACTATAAATAAATGCGTACATTTTCACATCATTTATGTTTATTTGTTTTGTCGAAAGTGTATTAATAACAACATTTAGGTTTGAATTTGTCTTATGTCTTTATAATGCTTATATTTTCAAAACTGAATTTATAAACACAAAATAAGATTTCTAGCTAGTTTACTGACTTAGTTTTTGAACGTTGGCACTTGCTCATCCTCTCGTAGATTCTGTATATCACGATATCGATTAATTAAACAAATTCCTTGATTTTCCTGCAGTGCTAGCCTATTTTATTTATCTAACTTTTAACATCATGAGTACCACAGGCGAACAGTTGACCCTGGCTAGAGATATAAAGAGAGCTATTGAGCTGCTCGAGAAGCTGCAACAGAGTGGTGAAGTGCCTGCTACGAAACTCGCTGCATTGCAGAAGGTGTTGCAGAGTGACTTCTTGAACGCTGTAAGAGAGGTCTACGAGCATGTTTACGAGACTGTTGACATCCAGGGCTCGGCGGATATCAGGGCATCTGCAACGGCTAAGGCGACTGTGGCTGCATTCGCGGCCGCGGAAGGTCACGCTCATCCAAGAGTTGTTGAGCTGCCAAAGACAGAAGAAGGTTTAGGCTTTAATGTCATGGGTGGTAAGGAGCAAAACTCTCCTATCTACATCTCCAGAATTATTCCTGGCGGTGTTGCCGACCGTCATGGTGGACTGAAGAGAGGGGACCAACTGCTTTCTGTGAATGGAGTGTCAGTGGAGGGTGAGAACCATGAAAAGGCTGTGGAATTGCTGAAGCAAGCAGTGGGCTCAGTGAAGCTGGTAGTCCGTTACACTCCCAAAGTTCTGGAGGAAATGGAAATGAGATTTGACAAGCAGAGAACTGGCCGACGACGAACCAATTTCAACTAAAGGCATTCAATACACATGTGTTCAGGCTTATTTGTCTTTATTATTACTAGGAGCACTATGAATCAATTTGACTTAAGCAAAACATGTCCTATTGATGAATGTCTCTGTATGTTATGTATCTGTTAAATTTGATCTATATGATATTATCACCATTTTGAAGTGTAATTGTATATGACGAAAGTTGCATGCACTGCACCTTTGATATGTTCCTGGTGTGGGTGTAGTTAGTGTACAACCCCATATTTGTAAATCCTGAAAGAACAATAATGCACAACCTGATAATTCAAACCCGGCAAGAACATGAGGGTATGAATAGCGATGTTGACGACTTAACAAACACTTACACAATTTAGGTGTTACAGACAGCCCCCTATGCAGAGCGTGCATGGAGGCGGAAGAAACGGCCTCACACATCCTGCTGGAGTGTGTTAGTGTGGTGAGCTACAGGGCGCTACACCTCGAGACACCGAGGTTGCTCCAGGAAGTCGTTGGCAATGTGAAGGGTCTGCTAGGCTTCCTTAAGGAGTTGGGCTGGCATGAATAGTGCCTACAGCCAGTTACGCAAAATAGGCGCGTAAAAGACGTTGAGTTGCGGAAACTAGCCTGTTATTACCTATTACCTATTACCTATTAGCGATGTTGACACCACCAATCAACTGACATACTTTTTATGAGCTGTCAAGTCAAAACTCAATTCTTCCAGAGTTTGAATGGCAATAGCAACTTATGACATCATTTGTTTGCCAAGTCAATCAACTAACTATTTATTTGTTTTAAAGCAACAAAAATCTGATTTTGCAGTAAATCAATAATTAATCTGGTTTTCAGGGCTAAAATAAAGTGTTTTTTACTAGAGTTGTTACTGTCTGTCATTTGAAGGTTGTACTTTAACCGACCCCTTGGTGTTATATGATGTTTGCCCTGTAAATAGGTGAGAATGAACACCTTGTGCTTCCGAAGAGAAAATGTCTGTTTTTTCATATTCAATTTATTTTGGTGAAAATACATGGACTTTAAATCTATAAGTTTATGAGTGAACAATGAGGGTTTTTTGACAGGTGGATTACTAGATGGCGTTAGTATCGCGAGGTCCGTTTGACGTTATAGCTAAACCATTCAAATAACGAATCCTTGCCCGCGGGGGTAGACGACAAAGGGGGCCGAGACGTGCGGGCGGCAGGCAGACGAGGCGCGCTCGCCATCCGCACCTCTCGCGGGCCTCTTTATCGTCATACCCACCAGCCCCTGAACCGCGCGGGCGAACACTCATTTAAACGGTTTAGCTATAGTCCGGATTGCATTGGGTGATTTAATTATGAACCAACCACAAATGTGACACAAATATAATATCAGTTTTGGAACAGATCTTGCAAAACTAGGGCCAACTAACTTTTCACAGAAAACCTCGTATAGCTGATCTAGTTTCCATACAGACATTTAATTAGGATGTTATAGTCATGTTTTTGTATTTACATTGATGCCAAAAATATTTGACTCAATTTAGTATAATGCAGTATTGTTAGTTATATTTATACTGATTGCACATATTATGTTAGATTTTAAGAATATTATGCAAGTTACATAAATTGATTATTTGTAATATTGAACTACATTACTCAGTTCTATAAATTCTATTATAGGTAAAGTACTTAGTTGTTTAAATGCGATAAATAAAAATGAGAAGAAAGTTTCATTTTTCTTTATTTTATAATAATTTAAACTTAATTCTACCACGCCGCAAAACTTCCGAAATTATAGTTTCCCTCTTTTTTAACCTTTTTTGTGGGTACTTCATCACTTTTGTTTGGCTTGGTAGAAGACTCTTGCTCTTGTAGATTGAGGTATTTTCCGACTCCACTCCGGAATACCTTGAGGGGTTGTTTGGAAGCCTTCTTGGGTTTCACACCTGAGCCTGCTTCTTCAGCTTGTCTCTTCAATTCTATTGCACGTTCTTCCATTAGCTGCACAAAAAAATTATTACATCAAAAATCGTTTTTTTTTACTTATTTTTCATACTAATACAATACATATTATAGTCTGTCCGGTGACGTTAGAGTAAGGAACCATACAGATAAGCCAATTAGTTATCTGTTACAAAAAGAGTGTAAGTGATTTGATTTCTTATCTATACAAAACGCCGACATAATAGTTTGTAATAAGGTTCAATGTTAAATGGCAACAACCAACAACCCTATGCAGGTATATCTATTGTTGAAGAAACTTAAAAGGCACTGTAAGCTTTAATCAAAAGCATTTAAGTCGAAATTCACTTCTTCGTATTACGACTTATGACCTGTCGAAATAAAAATACTATTGTAACAAGTTTTATTGCTCTTTACTCTAACGCCGCCGAACAGACTATACATTATTTGTAGCAGGTCATACTTAGACCAGATGCCATAATGTCCAACGCATGGACGTTCTCAATTAATTTCACCATTTCTTTCTACTCTTATCCTGAACCGTTTTGATAAAAATAAGAGGCGAAAACAATTCTAATTCCGACTGTGTTAAACAATATGGTCTCAGACCGAAAGTCTATTTATTTGTATTGATCCGGATCCCTTTGTATCAGTAAACTTATTTTATTGTTATTAATTGATAATTTAGTTTAACCTAAAAGTAATTTTTTTTTTCAAAAATATTCGACCTCCTTAGCATAGTTGGTAGTGACCCTGCCTACGGAGCAAGAGGTCCTGGGTTCGAATCCCGGTAAGGGCATTTATTTGTGTGATGAGCACGAATATTTGTTCCTCAGTTATGGATGTTTTCTATGTATTTAAGTATTTATTTATCTATATAAGTGTGTTTATCGTCGTCTAGTACCCATAGTACAAGCTTTGCTTAGTTTGGGACTAGGTCGATTTGTGTAAGATTGTCCCCTAACTTTTTTTTTTGATATACTTCACAAGGAAAAAAATTTATGACAAGCTTTCGTTTATCGCTATCCCGCCAGAACTATGCAATTTTCCCGGATAAAAACTATCCTATGTTATTCCTAAGGTCTCAAACTATCTGCATACCAAATTTCATGTAAATACGTTCAGAAGTTATTGCGTGATTGAGTAACAAACATCTTCACAAACTTTCACATTTATAATAGGTAGTAGGATAAAAATTCCGGAACTTTAATTTCATGGCGAACAAAGCTCCATTTTATAAAGCCACCCACTTTTAGATCCGCTTGCACTGAGGCTTGCATGGCACCTGAGTCAACGATGATAACTCCAAACATTTTAACGTTACTCAATCGTGTTGGGGCAGATATTTGTATGAAAAATACAAATGTTTGTTCTCGGGTCTTGGGTGTCTAGTATGTATTTAAGTATGTATCTATCTATATAAGTATGTTTAGCCGTTGCCTGGTACCCATAACACAAGCTTACCTAGCTTACTTTGGGACTAGGTCAATTGTTGTGAATTGTCCCTTGATATATATTTATTTATTTATTTATTTTATTTGCTAGTTGACTCAGATTTATAGGGTTCCCTCTGGTCCGCACAAGCCCTTCATTGAGCAAAACTTCAACAACTTAATCTGACAGAGACCAACCTGCTCCTCAGCCTCCGTGAAGGGATCCACAAACACCTGCGCCACTTCGATGACGATGTCGTGAATGGGGCGATCCTTGTTGTCCACCTCTATTTGCTCCATCATGTTCAGGGTGTCGATGCCGCCAACCAACTTGCCGAATATCGTGTGTTTGCCGTCTAGCTGCTTGCACGAACGGAATGTTATGTAGCTGAAGAGATAACAACACAACAATTAATAAATAAAAATAATAAATTGGGATTACATTATGAAGTTGTGTATTAAATTGATTATTGATTAGTTTTTCTCCGCCCCTTAAATAGTGCTGAGCTGCTGGATTATTTGTCACTAAGTACTTAGTTATTTTCTCTTTTTTCTTTTTTGTGTATCCAAAGGGTCTCTGTGTGGGCATACTGCCTTATTGTTACACTGTAATTATCGGCAAGAACCTGTAATTGGCTTGCTGTATTTACTGTAATGTTTAAGATGTATATGTATATAAGCTGTTGGTTCTCCATAAATAAATAAATAAATAAATAAATAAATAAATAAATATTTTTGAAAATCATTGTAGAATAAAACAGTGAAATACTAGTGGCAGTTCTATAATGTCTGGGGCCGATGGGATGGCGGTCCAACTATATTAGAATATATAAAAATCTCATGTCACGGTGTTTGTTATCGAACTCCTCCGAGACGGCTTGACCGATTTTTATGTAAACTTTTTCTCTGTATTTGGTAAGTCTGAGAATAGGTAGTAGGCTATTTTTGTATACCTACCCCTATTCTTTGCGGACGGAATCGCGGGCAACAGCTAGTAATATATAATGAATAGACTCCGTTATCTAATGCTCAGTTTAGGGGCAAGTGATGGGGTAGTTTCGATAATATGAATCGATAAAAAATTAAGTTCATTTACTCACTCACTAACATGATTATCACAAAGATCCATACTTACCAGAGCTCTTCTATAGTGTTTTTTAAATTATTATGAAAAGAAAGAAAAAAAAATATTTTTGTAAGTATGTTTCATAATAAATTAACAATATTTTTTCCAAATTATATGAAGTGAAAATTCCTCGTCTGCTTGTAAAAATTCCTTTTTAAAGATGTAAATGGGTTTTCGACCTCTACAGATGTAACTGGCAAAAACTGTAGTTTTTTGTAATGCTCTATGCAGCTTTTGTTTACAATACTTTTATCAATTTGAACTTCCTTATTTTCTAACAACTGATTAATATTTTTTTTTCAGATGTTATGCCTGGATTTTTATTTAATACGTTTGTTAATTCAATAATTGTCGGCCTCCTATCCGATCAAATAGATGCAATGAATGAGTTATCCCAAGAACCTTCACAAAAGAATAATTTCAATTTGACAAATAACTATTTATAAGTAAATTTGAATCAAATAATTATGTGAAGCTACATCACTATTTTAGCTTGCCCCCAAACTGAGCGTTAGATAACGGGGTATAATAATGAAATACGTCGACTTCTTTTCTGTGCCCTAAGCTCTAGATGCAACAAGTGCAGGGGGCTCCTATTCTACAGGAAGGGGACCGTGATCTTACGCCATTAGATAGGATATACACACATAATGTACAGTCAGCAGTAGAAGTGGCTGAATGGTTATTGTGTTCACAATGATCTACACACGAGCCTAATGCCAAAGGCGTGTAGATCATTTTTAACACCATAGCCGCTAATCACTTCTGCCGCTGATTATACACAAATAATGCAGTTTTATTATGTTCTACCAAGGATGATATAGACTGGATTGGCAGTCGCCATAGTGCGGATCGGCCGCGGTTTTTGTAAAGCAAAACAATAAGACTACAGATATTTCATATCACTGCAAATGTATTTATATCGACTGTATGTAATGTATTATTAAATGTAAATATATACACGTCGACTTGAGAACCTCCTCCTTTTGTTTTCGTCGGTTGAAAATAATACATTTGTAGTAATATGAAACATCTGTAGCCTTCAAAGCCTCTGGCTATATTTCAGCGCCATCTAGATTTAATAATCGAACTACAAAAACCATGGCCGATCCGTACTATGGCGACTGCCAATCCAGTCTATATCATCCTTGGTTCTACCTAATGCAACACGTCTCTTTAAGTTTACAGTTTATCAAGTGTGACTGATGGATGATATACACCGTTCATAATTGTTAGCCCCGGTTTTTCCCAGATGGTACAAAGCTTTTTCTTAGACTGTAATTACGTTGGTTAACTACCAACGTAATTACAATCTAAGAAAAAGCTTTGTACCATCTGGTAGTGGTTAGTAAAGCCTGGGTCCCACTGAGAAACAGTGTTGCGGCTTGCGACATTATGCTGAGTGGGGCCCAATTTATACTAATCAAACCTTTTTATTTGGGTCCCTACCCCTCCCCTCCTCAAAATTTAAAGCATACGTTTATTGTCTTGATAACCAATAGAGAACCACTTGTGACCGGGTTTTTTAGTCCGTGCAAGTCGGACACTGTCTGGGCCCTCCATTCCCAGTTCGTCCGAAGGGATTTTTCCCGAGCACAAGTCACTCTTCCAATCCTTAAAGTAAAAAACAGCAAAGACTTCGCGTCTTTGACCCCTCTGGCGAATCATTCAAAAAAAAAAAAAAAATATTAGGGGACAATCTTACACAAATCGACCTAGTCCCAAACTAAGCAAAGCTTGTACTATGGGTACTAGACGACGATAAACATATTTATATAGATAAATAAATACTTAAATACATAGAAAACATCCATAACTCAGGAACAAATATTCGTGCTCATCACACAAATAAATGCCCTTACCGGGATTTGAACCCAGGACCTCTTGCTTCGTAGGCAGGGTCACTACCAACTAGGCTAAAGCGGTCGTTAAAACTAACCTTAACCTTTTTATTTGTATGTTTTCCTGCCAAAAGTATCCTGTTTATCGAATATGTGTAAACAAATCTATATATCTCTCTCTCTCATACATAAACAAGCATCAACTTACAACTGCGACCCGTTGGTGTTGGGTCCGGAGTTGGCCATGGCGAGCACGCCTCGCCCGGCGTGGTGCAAGTTCGGCCGGATCTCGTCCTCGAATGGCTTCTTCCACACCGACTCGCCGCCCAGACCCGAGCCTGTGGGGTCGCCGCCTTGGATCTGTAAAGTATTTAGAATAGGGATGTTGACACCACCAATCAAAACACAATTCTTCCATAGTTTTAATGGCAATAGCAACTCAATCAACTATTTATTTGTTTTAATCGAAAATTAATCTGGTTTCAGGGTAAAATAAAGCGTTTTTTTACTGGAGTCGACGTGTCTTCGAATTATTTTTTAATGGCGTCAACATCCCTATTTGAAACTAGAAACATATAGTATGATAGTTTTACATGATTCACGGTTAATTACATCCATCCGTGATTATAATGCTTGCAACTGCGTCGAAATATCAGGAGCATGTTGAAAGTAATTGTGGTCTACATCCAGGAGAAAAAATATATATTTTTTATTATTATTATTATAGCCTCGATTCGATGATCGCGTCACGTCTGTCTTCTCTATTTTTTTGAAAAGTCATCCTCCCAACTTTTTTGTGGTCTTGAAGAAAACTAGAGATTTGGCAGTGGAAATAATAAAGAAGTTTATTGTGTTCAATGATGTAGGTACAACAAGGGAGTGGAGTGACGGCAAACAGAAAAACAAAATTAAAAAATTCAAAACATACTGTCACAGTATCAAAAATGGCCAGGGTATTAAATAAGGATATTAAAAATGTACAAGAAGGTTTACTGCCCCTGCATAGAAATGTTTTCACTAACCATGAAATTCCGTATGGATCTGTGAAATTTTGTGCCATTATAATAGCCACTGTTGCAGTGCTTGATGAAGTTGTCGCAAGCCTTCGGGGTCACGTCGCAGTACAATTCGAAATTGAGCGGCCCGTAGTTCGTTACCAGACGGACATAACCTGTCGACAAGCCGATATGTCAGTTACTTGCCGTTGTACTAATCATTATCATCGTTTCAGCCGAAAGACGTCCACTGCCGAACATAGGCCTCCCCAAGATTCGCCAAAAAGACCGGTCCTGCGCCATCCGCATCCAACGCGTTCCAGCAGCCACTTGGTCGTCGCTCTATCTTGTTGGAGTTCTACCTACACTGCGTCTTCCGGTCCGTGGACATAATTCGAGAACCTTATACAGGGTTATTTGTAATTCACTGACATCCTCTTAACCCTGACTTTCTATCACTCAAACAAATGTTTTTTGTTTTACGACTTTTTCAAATGAAGCACTTTTTTTCCCATACAAATACACAGAGTATCGTAAAAATAAGAGGTATTTTCAAATTTTCAAAACGTTATTACACCAAAAATATTAAGTTATGACAAAAGCCGTAAAACAAAAAACATTTGTTTAAGTGGTAGGAGTTTAGGGTTAAAAGGATGCTAGTGAATTAAAAATAACCCTGTATGAACCATCAGTTCTACGAGCGATGTGCCCGGATATTGCCTAACGTGCGGACGCGTACTCACCACTTTTTCTGTCACCATCTTATATCGTTCAACAGTAAAAAATAGCGAAAGCGGTAGTAAGTGCCCGCGCGTAAGACAATAAGAGTACTGAGGCCGTATTGTCTAACGCGCGGACGCATGCCATCGCTTTCACCATCTCTTTCTGTCACCGTCTCATCCTTTGACAGAAAGAAGTAGTGAATGTGATATCAAGTGTCAGCGCGTTAGACATAAGGCCGCTGGTTAAGGGCCTACCGAGCTTTCGAGCGCTCTAATCGATTTTGGGTGGGCGATTTCGGGCGTGGGGGAGGCACGATGGCTCAACATAGGTTGGTTGGACTACGCGTGTTTTTTGGGTATTTCCATTTTATTACTAAAACAAATACATATTTTAAAAATGTAGCAACACTACGCCCTAGAATTTATTTTATCTTTTAGAGACGACTTTGGATTTCTTTTCTATCGAGCGAACAAGTAATCGTGTTTCGATAAACACTTGTCACTAGAGTGAATCCTCAAATATCTTACACATGAATTTCAAAACTATAGCTTTACTTGTAATCCGTCCATCCTCACGATCTGGATGGTTGGTTGTCTTCTACTGTGCGTTTTTCCAGAAATTTCCTGCCTCGCACAGCAAAGCTCTGGAATGAGGTTCCTGCTGCGGTATTCCCGGACCGATATGACCTTCAAGCTTTCAAAAAAAGAGCGTACTCCTACCTAAAAGGCCGGCAACGCACTTGTGACTCTTCTGGTGTCGCAGGTGTCCATGGGCGACGGTAATCGTTTACCATCAGGCGATCCGTCTGCTCGTTTGCCCCATATACCATAAAAAAAAAAAAAAAAAATGATACAGCACGAGATTAAATGAATGCAATAAATGCCCCAAAACACGGGAGGCCCTTAATGTACACTTTGGATGCGGATAGCGAAGGAACGGTCTGTTTGGCGAACCTTGGTGGAGGTCCATGTTCAGCAGCGGACGTCTTGCGGCTGAAATCATGCTGATAACAAAAAGCCATAGGTACCTTTCTTCTTAACTCGATCGTATTTCACGTCGTCCTCGGCGATGATGGCTGCTTCGTGCACCGTCTCCGGCATCATCGCGGTGGACGTGAAACTTGCCGCCACCATGCCGGTCGAGTAGTGTGCGGCGTTGAACTTGTCTGCCACCTGAAACAGGAACAACTGCTCAGATCCTTCCTCCAAAATGGTTTCTATAGGCGCAAAAAGACAGCATCAGTTTTAACAAGTTAAGTATGAAGTATCTTTTTGTTTTTATTTTTTCAACTTCATTTTTTTATTACTTTTACGGTCATCCCGTGAAACCATATATTTCAAACTAAATACAAACTGAAATATAGATGCACAGAAAAAAACCCCAGAAAAAAGACCAATGCTGGGAATCGAACCCAGGTCCTCAGCGTTCCGTGCTGCGTGCTTACCCCTACACCATCACTGGTCTATAAGTTATTCGTCTAGCGACGAATACGAAGCTATGTAAGCTAAGAGTTAACGAAGTGTACGATGTATGGGAAAAATTCGTCGCTAACTTCTAGACCAGTGATGGTGTAGGGGTAAGCACGCAGCACGGAACGCTGAGGACCTGGGTTCGATTCCCAGCATTGGTCTTTTTTCTGGGGTTTTTTCTGTGCATCTATATTTCAGTTTGTATTTAGTTTGAAATATAGCATCAGTTTTATTACGAATACGGGGGAGTAACAATGAAGATGATAGCAGGGAGGTTCGATACCGCCATACTCAGCCGATACACTGAGCTGCATGTTCTCAGACATGGAATCTCTTAACTAGTGTATTTTCTTTTGATATATATATTTTTTAATTAATTAATTCTTTCTGACATTGTAATTCATTAATTCATTTATCTATTACTTAAATTGTTATACTGACAGAGTACTTAAGCTAAGCTAACAAACTATGGACATAACAGTCTGAAAATAAATGTTTTTTTTTTTATAGGCAACTGGCCGGAACACAACGAGAGTCGCTTCACTTACTTTTACTATTACTTTTAGTAATTTTAGATTTAATGTTAGATATAGATAAATTACCGAGAGTGTGGAATTGCATTATGTAGTGGTATTGTTACCACTAAGTTGATGACGAATAGCATCAAACATAGGGTAACGGTAGATGGACATGTGATTGAATATGTCAACGAGTATACTTATTTGGGCCAGATAGTTTCCTTCGAGAATCGACAAGGCAAAGAAGTCGACAAACGAATCGAAAATGCCTGGAGGAGCTACTGGTCCATGAAAGCACTAATGAAGGGTAAACGTCCCCTAGCCTTAAAACGCAAGCTCGTTGACATCTGCATTCTGCCTATCTTAACCTACGGTGCTCAGACCTGGTCTTTGACTGAGGCCCAGAAGTCCAAACTCAAGGTTTGCCAGAGAGCTATGGAGCGCAGTATCCTAGGTGTTCGAAGAGCTGATAGAATCAGAAACACTGAACTGCGCTCCAAAACCCGAATTGTTGATGTGGGGACAAAGACCGCCAAACTCAAGTGGGACTGGGCAGGTCATGTCTGCCGGATGCATCCGGATCGCTGGGCCAAAATCACTACTGATTGGGTTCCAAGCGACGGGCACCGGAGCAGAGGTAGGCCTAAAAGAAGGTGGCGGGACGATTTGGAGCGATTCCAGCCGGACTGGCAACACTTTGCCGAAGCCAGGGACGAGTGGAAGGAGAAAGGGGAGGCCTTTGCCCAGCAGTGGGACACTGTATAGGCTATTAAAAAAAAAAAAAAAAAAGTTGTATTGTGTGTTTATAGGCATTGGAGAGAGAGATCTCTATATTGTTGTCTCACTAAAGTGGAATGCCTATAAACACACAATACCACTACATAATGCAATTCCACGCTAACGGTAATTTATCTATAAAAGCGGTATAGTGACAGGTTAATGCTAGCCTATCGCCTACACTACAATACAATATACCTTAACCCAGGTGTACAGTCGACTACAAAAAGATCGATGCAGCCAAAGTTACAAAAATATGTATACACGACCTTAATGGTAAGTTAATAAAGTCGCGTATACATAGTTTTGTAACTTTGGCTGCATCGATCTTTTTGTAGTCGACTGTACGTAATGCTCACTTGATGATTTATACTTACATTCCGAAACCGACGATATTCCTTGTAGGGAATTCATTGTTTTTTTCCTTCTTTCAATTAGCTGGGTGCCGAGACAAAATACGAGACCTTAAAGTGCGCCGCGAACTGAAAAAGTTTGGGACCCCTGCCTTAACCTATTTCCTCAGTCGCTTCTTACAACATCCATGGAAGAAATAGACAGGTGTAATTCTAAACTCTTCATTTCGATTCTGCAACAGGTCTGTCAGTGGCACCACAGCTCTTAAACAGGTGAACCGATTTGGATTAGTTAAGAAAATTGTTTTCATTCCAATATTACCTCTTTCTTGGTTTCCTTAGCTTCAGGTGCTTTGTAGTCCCTCTCCAGTTCATTGAGGATATCCTTCGTCTCAGCCGAAACAGTCTTTAGACGCGCATGTGGGTCTTTCCTCAAAGCAATTTCCTCTGAAAACCAAAATCCTACATGTAATGTATGCTGTAACATGTACCATAATAAGTTAAGTATGAAGTATCTTTTTCTATTTATTTTTTTATTTTATGATTATAACAGATTTTATGATTATATTTTTGTGATTATAACAGACTGAAGTGTACGACGTATGGGAAAGATTCGTCGCTAACTTCTAGACCAGTGATGGTGTAGGGGTAAGCACGCAGCACGGAACGCTGAGGACCTGGGTTCGATTCCCAGCATTGGTCTTTTTTCTGGGGTTTTTTCTGTGCATTTATGTTTCAGTTTGTATTTAGTTTTAAATATATGTACCATAATATCTGCAATGCAATCAATATCAGCAGTAAGTCTGAATTTTGATCTTTGGCAATATCAATTTGTTAGCATTTGCTATTTCTTGTCAATGCCTTCATCAATCTTCTTTCTGTTCACCTGTCTTTGTCACATGGACAATGTCGACTTTAAGTACAGAGTTATTTTTAATTCACTAGCATCCTTTTAACCCTAAACTCCTACCACTTAAACAAATGTTTTTTGTTTTACGGCTTTTGTCATAACTTAATATTTTTGGTGTAATAACGTTTTGAAAATTTGAAATTACCTCTTATTTTTACGATACTCTGTGTATTTGTATGGGAAAAAAAGTGCTTCATTTTAAAAAGTCGTAAAACAAAAAACATTTGTTTGAGTGATAGGAATTCAGGGTTAAGAGGATGTCAGTGAATTACAAATAACCCTGTATAACGATTATAAAAAGTTGTTGATCAAAAGGCACCCCAAAAGGATAATGAGTGTGATATAATTCATAATCTTCATTGCTCACACGTAGTGTAAAGGTCTTACATTAAGCACAGTTAAACGTGAACCCTGCAAGAGCATTGCGATTATTTAACAATCATTATCATTTCTAATTATACAAGATTATTATATACTTCAGCATACTCATGACCACAGCTGCTGCATCGTGGGCGAATCGTAGAGGCAATCCTACCAATATTTTCTATGGGATCTATGTAAAATCCAGAAATCTTAACTGTTAATTCTACATAGTCATTAAATTTTTCATATGTGTTGATTGCGAGAAGCCGCATGTAAAAGCTAAGTTTTGTAATAAATCTAAGTCTTGATGTGCCTGAGTATGTCATTTAGTTAAGTATCAAATGTGCAAAAGTTTAACCTTTTCAAGCCAATAATGGATATATGCGTCACAAAATACAATGTCAAAGAGATCTTCACACAATGATATAAGGTTCAAAGCAGCTTTACGTTTTCGCTAGGTTTTGCGTTGAAAAGGTTAAAACATTTTATTACCTTCTGTTTCAACTTTCAACTTGTTCTTCACATGATGAAAGGTTGAGATGTTAAACTTGTTCAAGTTAGAGGGATTTTGTATAGTAATTATATCCTCTCTGACAAACGGTGTATCGTTGACCAGGTCCTTCCAATTTTTCCCTTTAATATTTAGCTGCTCCACTGCTTCATATGAGAACACGTTCCCGGTGGCCCGTATCGCCACAATATGAGAGTTCTTTGTGAAATTCTTGAATAATACCGGACAGTGGTAATCATCTTGGGCGTTTTTGAAGAAATTTAACTTGATTACGGATTTGGCATCTGTTTTCTAGAAAAGAAGAATTCATATTAATTGACTCACCAGTTTGAACATGAAACTACCATGAGAATCACTCATAGTGGAAAATATGGATCACTCATAACTTTAACCCATCACGCGTCCACCATACTAAAATTAGTCCCTAACTTTTTTGTGCGGGACATGTCCTAGAGACTTCAGTATAAGTCACTAGGACATTTCCTGCAAAAAAAAGTTAGGGACTAACGTAGTCCCTGGGACGCGTGACGGGTTAAATAAGTTTAGCTTGGCATGTTTATGGCTAATCTGCATTACTCTCCAATAATAAAATAAATAATAAATAATAAATAAATAAATAAATATTCGGGGACAATCTTACACAAATCAACCTAGTCCCAAACTAAGCAAAGCTTGTACTATGGGTACTAGACGACGATAAACATACTTATATAGATAAATAAATACTTAAATACATAGAAAACATCCATAACTCAGGAACAAATATCCGTGCTCATCACACAAATAAATGCCCTTAACAGGATTCAAACCCAGGACCTCTTGCTTCGTAGGCAGGGTCACTACCAACTAGGCCAAGGCGGTTGTTAAATAATGAAACATTTTGGAAATTTGTATAGAAGGATTTACAATAAACATGGTACAGGGGTTGTTTTCAAAAAAATTGTACATAATTAAGGGCTAAAACAAAATCACGATTGTATGGCCATATAGCTATGGCCATACGATCCATATTTTTATAATAATTTGCTAGATTTTCAAAACATAAAGATAGAATAACATATGTGGTAACTTGAAAAAAAATTGCACCAAAACACACTGTTACACAGTACCTTTCCCGTAACTGGATTGACTTTAAACTTTTTTACAAATTCCAGAAAGGCTTGGAGCTCGAATATGTTCCCGTCAGCGTCGCAATAAGGGTCATCAAAGGGCTGCAAGCACAAGCAGCAGTGATCAAACGGAAGCCTCTTGAACGACGTATCTTCCTCCACTGCCGTGCCAGAGCGCTTCCCACCATACAGAGTAGTCCACTCTGTGTACGTTAAGTACCTGAAAAAAGCGTGTAAAGTATGAACTATATAATATGTACTGTTATACATGATGTATGTGGTATCAATTGAGTAGAAGAGATTGTGGTGTAATACGTACATTTTATCCTTCTGGTGCTGGCGTTTGCCCATTTTGTTGGTTTAAAGAAACCTTGCGATTAAAGAATATTAGGAGTTGTGAAATATTTTTTTATTCTCAAGGGAACACAATTATTTTGTTATTTGTCTAGTTTACAACAGCAGAAAACGACCCACATTAATGAATAAAAATAAGTAAATAATGTCACACATTGACGTATTTGACGTATGTAAGCTAAAATGGTCAAAATGATGTTCCAAACGTTATCTTCTCTGTGGTCTGTAAGTGCTGATTGTTTAAGTTGCATGTAAAAACGCTGTTTTTTATTACTATTTGACGGACGATCAAGGACAAATTTATGAATGAAATTTTAAATGGCAACACGCCGGTTCTTTTTTAAAAACATGTCGGAGAGTGGTTGTGCATCGTGAACTTTTCTTGTATTTAATCCTTAGAAAATACTAGTAGTATTCCTTAAATATACTATAGTTTGTTTTTCCTTAGTGTCCTTAATGTAAAACGATACAATTTCAATTAATAGTAAGTTGGTTTGATTTATTTGAATCTCTTGTGTCCGTGGTTGTTTGTGTTGGTGAGGGTGATGAACGAATGTAGTGAAAAATGTGGTAGCGGACGATTGAAGCTTTGAAACAGACGAGTAGCTTAAATTGTTACTTCGTTTGTGAAAGGTACACTTTGATACGTTTTGGAACATTATGTTTGATAGTCGTGGGATAATTACAGGCTTTTGCGCTTTGCAGTGTGGGGCATCTAACACAGGAGTCCACTCATAGCATTATAAGGATTCTGTACATTCAGTGGAAGTTATCTACTCTACTGTCTATCGTTTGCCAGAAACCGTGTTGTTCCTAACAATTAGGACACTGGTGAACCATAGAAACTAAATAGTAAATTATCGGATAACGCAAGCCCACAAGATGGCCGACTGTTATTCGTAAGGTACAAAATAAATCATCTCCGTAACTTATCGCTCATTCATTTTGGCTAGTTCCGTTGATCAGGTGTAAGTAAAACTTGGCTGTTTAGATTTTAGTTCAAAGACTTCGTATTTGTTACTTTACAACAGCGCAATGGAATGTCTTTGTTCTTGTGTTATTCTGCCTTGAAAAAAACGACTAATGCATTTTTTTATGATGTTCTATCGTTATTTTATGACAATAAAATTACTACTGTGGTTTCTCAAGACCACACTCAAGCATTGACATATTTTAGCACGTGTGTTTGCTTTTGTACAGTACAATAGATACTAAAATAATTTTATTATTATAGTGCTGTTTACATTTCGAAAAAGTTATACTATAATCAAGTTGAAACCATACTCTCAATCAATTCTTCTTTATCCTTAACTTGCCATTTAACTATAGATTAGACATATTTTATTGATTTGCATTTATGTTTTACCTCATCGGTTCATTTCTGCATGCATCATTATCATTAACATACATTTTCATGGACCATTGGCTTTTTAACATTAGCAGTAGTGTAGCAGTTTTACTTGTTTGGCACTTTTAGATAATGTCTGGTGCATCTGGTTCATCAGGGGGTGGTACGGGACGCGGACGAGGCACTGGAAGCACCGTAACAAAGAAACCTGATTCCAAGGAAAACAAAGTTAACCCTAAGATGTCGAAGGCACTAGGCACATCAGCCAAAAGGATCCAGAAAGAGTTGGCGGAGATCACATTAGACCCCCCACCAAACTGCAGTGCAGGCCCTAAAGGAGACAATTTGTATGAATGGGTGTCCACCATACTGGGGCCACCTGGCTCAGTGTATGAAGGAGGAGTGTTTTTCCTGGATATTCATTTCTCACCAGAATACCCCTTCAAACCTCCTAAAGTGAGTCTAAATTATATTAATAAAATAAATAAATAAATAAATAAATAAATATCATGGGACAATTCACACCAATTGACCCAGTCCCAAAGTAAGTTAAGCATAGCTTGTGTTATGGGTACAAGGCAACAGATAATCATACTTATATAGATAGATACATACTTAAATACATATTAAACACCCAAGACCCGAGAACAAATATTCGTATTTTTCATACAAATATCTGCCCCACCACGGGAATCAAACCCGGGACCTCAAGCTTCGTAGTCAGGTTCTCTAACCACTAGGCCATCTGGTCGTCTAAACGTCACACTTTGTCTTCAAGCAATTGTATTATAAATCACCGCAAACAATGCATGTTTTCTTTTGACTTAATATGTAGCACACATTGTATATACCTACATAGTCCAAAATTCTGTATTTGATTTATTGATGCTGCTGATTCAACAACATTAAAGTTAGTAAGCAGAGTATTATGTTGTAATCATAACCTTTTGTAGGTATTATGTAACTGTTTAATAAACAGATAGTGTGGCTTTCTGAATAGTAGAATGCTAGTGATATCTTATCTTTGAAGATGACTTAGCTTACTTATAAATAAAATATCCATTATAGCTGATGACCATGCAGAATTTAAATAATATTACACTATAAAAGCTAAAAAATAATGTTACAATAAAAACTGAAACCAGTCAGCTCATAGAAAACTGCTATTTTACTAGGCATTTAAGTTTATAGTAGCAGGGCAAATGATGTCTGCAAAAATTAAAAAAATGTTTAATATATAATGTGAATGATGAATGTGAAGAGATGACAGCTGTTATTAACTTTTCAAAAGTATTATATGTGTAACACAAATGATGAGCTCAACCAAACCTGATCTTAGTTGTCTTCTGTAGTGACAGAAGGATGAATAGGTGATTCTACGATAAGAGGTCCTATCTGCGTCCACTGTAAAAACACATACTTTTTATCAAGAATTCCTTTTACATTATATATACAACTTGTACTTTTTTAGCAGTAAATTTCAGTTCTTAATTTCATTTAGTTTTGAATTTAGTATTTCAACCCCGACATTGGCAGAATCATCAATAGTATTGATGGAGCTATATTTTTAAAAATTGAAAATTGAATTTAGTATTAAAATGTTATAATGCTACATTTACATGTTTGCCAAGCTTCAGCAATCTTTCACAAGCACAGCCATGTGAGCAGGAGTGTCTGGCTTGGCTTGCGTGAGCTTGCAAGAGCTTTTATAATGGAACATTAACATACTTGCTAGCAAGCATGTACATGGCATTCAAGCCTTCATATAGGCTTGTAGACAGTTGCCAAGTCTCGGCATGCATGTATACATCGAGTAATTTGTGATGATGTGTGACGTGGCTCTTATTACAAAGTCATTAATTTCTAATTTTGACAAATTAACGCGTCTTCATGAATGGCACTAACTATAAATGTAGCAGAAGGCCCAAGTCCAAGCACTTTTAGTACTTGTTTGTTAATAACTAATTATTTGTGTACAGGTGACATTCCGAACTAGGATATACCACTGTAACATCAACAGTCAGGGTGTTATTTGTCTGGACATACTCAAGGACAACTGGTCTCCTGCTCTCACCATTTCTAAAGTGTTACTATCCATTTGTTCCTTGCTCACTGACTGCAATCCAGGTTAGTATAAATTATATAAACTATTTTTCTAACATAAATTTTAAATAACACCTTGTTACTTTTGAAGTCAAGTTAATTTACACCATTTACAGGAATGTTTGAATTTAACATGTAATCATTTCATAGAAGTTTGACATTTAATATAGCACTTGCTCAGCATGTGCTACCAAAATCGTTGCAGACTTATCTAGGTGTGACTCTACATGCATCATGTAAGGTAGACATCCTAGTGTGGGTCACTGGCCCTATAGTGGCCATCTTTAATTTTATGTCATTAACAATAGAGGTGACAGCACGGTGTCATCTAATTGGCATTAGCATGTCAAACAATGGGATATTTACCTTATTATTCTTAGAAACTGCATGTTGTTATAGCCTCTTCGCGTTAAGGGCTTTTGCACACCGGGTTTTTTAAACGCGCCGTCGATACGGCTATTTTAGGAACGCGCGTTTTTTCATTCCATAGAACATCCATAATAAACCAATGGTGAAAAAAATAGACAGCAAGTGTAACTACAGTTCTACATATTGTCCAGTTGAACAATATTGGTCACCAATTTATATAAAATCAACACAAAGAATGAAGTTAATACCAAATCAAATTAAAATTAACTGCATGACAACTACAATTATTCAATGCAAGCAAACTGATTTACATAGATTGAGCGCACTACTTCGCCGAGAAGTAAATCGAGTTTATCCATTTTATTGTTGTATCAAATTTTAGGCTTACTGTGTCCTTTAGTCCCGTTTGGTAACCAAAAATACGTAACCACCCAGTACGCCAGCTGTGACTGTAGGCAGTTACCAAATCTGGGTTACGAAGCGGGACTAAAGGTACTGTGTCTGTGGTTTCTCCTTCAAATTTAAATTATTTGCGTTACCAACAAAAACCTACATTTGATGTAATGCATTATTTTCCAGCCGATCCGCTGGTAGGCAGCATCGCGACGCAGTACCTCCAGAACAGAGAGGAGCACGACCGTATCGCGCGCCTCTGGACCAAGCGCTACGCGACATGATTCCGCGGCCCCCGCGCCACCAGATCAACTGTCATACTCAATCAATACCATTCTGTTCTAAATCCATCCTGTTCACCTAAATGTAAACTTAATGAGGTAACCAATCGTTTAGCGCATACTATTATACTTGTAATTCACGCGGCGTCTTAAGACGCAACTCGCAGGCTATTCCGAATAGATCTGCGGTGTGTGTTTTGTTCGTAGTCTGTGTGGAGAGTCATAGTTTCAAAAGATGACTACAGGTATATCGTATAAAATCAATTTATAACTCCACATTCAAATGCTATGATGGTTTTTTTTCCCGCGCAGACTCTACCGCTTATTAATATTCGTTGCAATTAATGTGATGTATAATAAACAAGCTTAAACTGTCCTAAATTGTAGGACTTTTTACAAAATGATCTTTTTTTCTGTTGATTGTTTCTGTGTTGTAAGAATTTTAGTATGAAACTATTCCTTAGTTTTTATTCATTGTATTTTGAGTCAATTTTCCGCAATAATGCGATGATCTCAGAAACTTGAACTGTTACTATTTAAGTACTGTCGGAGCCATGTCGTAATATCATATGGCAGGACACACTATTGAATTATGAAATTTAAAAAGAATATGTATGTGAATAATAATTTCAGGGTACAATATTTGATTTAAGAATTTTAACTAAAATGTCCATAAAATGTCCTGTTAATCAGGTAAAAATATCTACATTACCTAAGATACAAACTCCCACTTAATTATTGACTGTAATGCCCTAGTATACTAGCGTTTGTCGCGAACAAAGCGTTTATGCCAACCATCGCTTACATCATCTCTTCCTGTTACCATCTTACACCGTTAGACAGAAAGAAACAGTGAGTGTGAAAGTAAGCGTCCACGCATTAGGCAATACGGCCTCAGGCGTCTAAGTGCAGTATTCATGAATGTTCGAAACTGGTCATTGTCAATCCGCTGGCGAATGAGAATGACCAGTCCTGAACATTCAGGAGCACAGGATTAAATGCCACCACAAACCGGGAGCGCGGGGCGCCCGATGGAGCGTGCCCAGCGCGCTCTATAACACTGAATCAAATACACTGTGACACATACCGGCATCGCGGCACCACCGTATTAGATTCAGCGTTATTGACCGCGCTGGGCACGCTCCGTCGTCGCCCCGCGCTCCCGGTTGGTTGTGGCCTTTAGATGCCGCGGGCAACGGGCCGTTACTCGCCGCAGGTTGTGGGTCAGAACGACCAGCGCCTTACTGCGCCCTAGGCATGTATGCTTTACGTTCGCTACGGACAATAACTACTCTACTGTTGATGTGTCTATGCATTCTAAATAGTTACCGTGATGACCGAAGACACGTCCTAGTGTACCCTATACATTTTGTCCCCTCTGCGATAATAACGAGACTTGGTTGCTTTGAAATTGTATTGTAAGAGTTTAGGGATACCTCGGAGAATAGAATGGTTAATAATCTAAGCACTGTTTCCTAAATGTTGAGATGGCCGTACTGTAAAAGCTGTTGTATTGCCTTGATTAATTTGAGTGAAATGTTTAAGTCCTTAGATAGGTTTTTCTTGGCCAATTTTATTATGATTTTATGACATAGATAGCCAAATTTTTGAAACTTATTTTGCATACATTAAAATAATTTTTGCCTTGTTCAATTATTTAGTGCAATGATATCAAGACAAAGTGAAAACACGTGTCCTATTTTTGCGAGTCTTATAAATGTGACACTATGAATCGGACTATAGTTAGAATATTAGATACAAAAATATTTATTTTTGTCAGTCAAGAGTTCTTTTGAGGTAGCGAGATTTTTAAGGGTCCGTTACCGAATAGTCAGATATGCCAAGTCAATAAACTATGTGTGGTATCATGTGGTCGCTACTAGTCGCTAGCCTGACTTCAAAACGTATTTTTAATGTAAATAGACGTAAGCCGAATTGGTCTTCGTATCAATAACCAATGTAGTAATGTAGACATTACTACGACTGAAAAACCGAGCAATCCGGATTTGGCAGTACTCATCCTCATTCATTAGCCCAAATTCCAAGGTTTTCCCAGAGCTCGTATTAATCAAATCTGAAAAAATTTATACTGGGGATTTTTTTGAGCACCTCACTCATTACGCCAATGTGCGAAAAAAAACTTAAAATTTTTCGTGCTACATTCAGCATAGATTCGACTCGTAGGGGAATAAACCAGATTAATTATGACTTGACCCCATCAGCCCATCGCACAATCGAAAGAATTTCGCAAATACGCTCGCTTAATTACGTCAATAAGACCGATTTTCGCATATAACATACTACGTGAAAATAAATTTCGTATAAATGCTTATTATTTATTTGTGCTGTTGAAATCCCTTGGCTTGATCTTGCATTTTACTAACGGACCTTTTTAAAACCTATGTAGGCTGGAAAATTCGCGCAGGCTTACTGAATTTTGAACGTGATTCGACAATATGATAATCAACCATTCATTTCTTTCTTACAAAATAAACATATCATGGCTTGCGTTAAATGGTGATGTTTTATTTACATGATCCTGGTATTGTAGTAGGAATTCTGCTTCCGATATGTGCACTACAGGATGTGCCAAACAACTTTGTTCTGTCATTTTTCCAACTTGGTTTTTTTCTAGCATATTCCGTTTAGTATGTAAACAATTATTAGAAATAAGTTATTTTACTGTCTAGGTAATGTGTAATGTATGTCTTAACCATAGTTCTAAATAAAATTAGCTGCGTAATGATTTTAGTGGGAGGGGAGGAGTATGTCGCGCGTATATGAATGTGTTGACGACCGTAAGGAACGAAGAATTGTTATTTTTTGAAGAATTCGGTGATAACATGTGGTGAAACTGGTGCTGTGAGGTTCACATGCTTGCGACATACAATAGAATAATGAATGCTGCAAGGTATTCGAGACTGGATATTTTTGTCAATGTGATTAATTATTAATTATTTTGTACTAATTACTATGTTGCTTGCAAGACGACAGCTGTATTTAACGCGACTGATGTTCCTCAAACCGATCGATGTTTAATGATAACTTCGGCCCCTTGTAACCATCTTTTGTTACAATTTATATCATGGTATAAAATAGAAAAGAATAAAATTGTGTGTAACTAGAACGCCGAATGCTGTTTTATTAAACCGAAGTTCTCAATAAAAACACTTGTGTAGATGAAAGAGGATTTTATTATAAATGTACCTGGAAACACTTTCAAATAGACACTCATCTAATATAATAGAATTACAATACAATATATTCGTGTGCACCACTTCTACTAGACACTAATAAGAAGTAAAGAGATTACATCGTTAAATAACTCTTAGTGAGAATTACGTTGCGAAGTTATTCACGGAATTTGTTGTGAAACTTTTATAAATCAGTCTTTTACGCTGAGCACACTGTGAGGTTTTTCCAATTCGGTGCAGGGTGCTATTCACGCGACACTACAAACATTTGGCATTATATTCATAGGTAAAAAACATGAAAAATTACGAAAAGATAAAATATTCTTAAAATAATATAATTCTTCGTACTACTAGCCTTTAACTTAATATAAAAATATTTTCCGACATATACAGACAACTTAACTTTGAAAACGAGATTAGAAAATAATTATAAGTTTTGACAAATTGAGACCACGTTTTAATTCGAATAGTACGTTGTTGATTTTATAGGGAAGGTTGAAGGCGTTTAGACTGTTTCGTACTGGCTACGAATGGACCGGGCGAGGCAGCAGGCGAATATCACTCCCAGGAGCTGAAAAAAAAAACGTTGCATTTAAAGACTAGAAAATTCAAGGATTTTATTAATTATAATAAACAATAAATAAATATTTATATATAAATTTATTGTTTAAGAAAACTAATTTCACAAGGAATTTGGAATGTGATTTGTGCGTATATCAGCACAAAAATCTGGTGTTACAAGTAGCCCCCCCTCCCCATGTAAGAAAAAAAAAATAAGAATTGGGCGAACCCCTCCCTCTTAATATTTATGAAGTAAGAATCTTCAGGAAAAAATTATATGCTTGCTTTGTTTTGTAGGTACTATTATTTTTACTTTTTTGGAACCAATAAAGTTTGATTTTAGTCATCATTCCATCTTTACTTAACTGCGCATTTTTGTAATCTCTCTAAACTATCAAGAAAACCTCCCATCCTCTTCTAAAAAAAAAATGGGTAAGACCCATTTGTCCTATACGACTGAAACCGTGAAGTAACGAGTTAACACATATATCAGTTCTATGGAACAAATGGGACCTTCCTGAAAAAATGAGACATGGTCGACATCCCCCCTCCGCTTAAATAAATGGCGGCTAATGTTTTTTTTAGCCACAATACTGGACAGCCTATATAACCATACCTGTACAAAAGCGATACCCAGTCCGACCCCGCCAAGGACGTAGGCGATCTCTTGCATATGCGACACCAGTTTGGGGAGGCAGCCAGCCTTGTGCAGTGTGACCGAGTCCTCGGTGCAGGGCGCGGTAACCCCCCCTGCGATCTCCTGGGCGCTGCAGCAGCTATCCGGGATCTTGGGCGGATTCACGGTCTTCCAGTCCGCCGGGCCGTAGATACCGCAGCAGCCCAACTGTGGATAACGTGAATGGGAACTTTAAACTAACAATTTAAGTTTTTTTTTTACATCCGCACATCAAGATTCATTGTAAATTAATCATAATATAACTCACATTTTCATTCACTCAGTCATTTCATTCATTCACTATCTTTTTTGCAATCAGTACTTTATGTAGCTGTGTGTGTAATCATTCGCCTCAACTCTCGTGGCGTTACCTATAGTTAAACTACTAAACTGAGTTTAACACTAAAACAGAGATTTATTTTTTCCAGGTTCACATTGAGGCCTCTAATGAACTTATTTGAAGTGTTTACATCTAACTACGCGTGAAATTAAATCTTATCTGTTCCTAGTATTGCTGTAGATAAGCGAGCAAAATATAGGTAGCGTACTCTGGTATACATTAGCTGATACCCGCGACTCCGTCTGCGAATAATTCGTCTAACGATATCCCGCAGGACTATGCAATTTTCCAAGACTTTTCCAAAACTGTATCCTATATTTATTCGTAAGTAAGTATAAGTATTCCGAGGATCTTAAACTATCTCCTTCTCTATACTTGTTTTTTTAGCATTACAAATAAGGTTAATAATCTTGAAAAACGCTTTTAAAAAATAGTAACTATTACTTATGAAACCAAAAGGGTGAATGACCATATTTCCTTTCAAATTGTTACAAATCAGCTGTGGTTTATTTTTCAAAAGTGTTTTTCAATAAAAAGACACGTCAAGATATATAATATGCGCCCAGAAAACCTGTGCATCCAAAGACAGTAATTATTTTGTGCAAACAAACCAACGCCTCATTAATACAAAATGCCTCCGGAGCTGACCTAGCCCGCCTCAAGGCCACAGCAACCCCAGAATCAGGAGCCTGGTTACACGCCCTTCCATCACCTCAACTTGGCACTATGCTGGACATCAATACCCTGCGTGTAGCCACCGCCCTGAGACTGGGTTGCAAGGTTTGTGAGCCACACCGGTGCATTTGTGGATCGATGGTAGAAAATAATGGACGTCATGGCCTTAGTTGCCAACGCTCTGCCGGACGATTCTCCCGCCATCAAACCATAAACCAGATTCTGCACCGGGCGATGGTCTCTATAAATATACCCTGCCTTCTGGAACCCCCTGGACTAAGCCGCACTGACGGCAAACGTCCGGATGGCCTGACGTTGGTGCCATGGCGAAAAGGTCGTTGCCTGCTGTGGGACGCCACCTGTGTCTGTACTTTTGCACAAAGCCACATTGACAGTACGACCAGGTCGGCAGGATCCGCAGCAGAATTCGCCGCTAAATTAAAACATACCAAATACGCCGTACTAACGTCAGACTACGAGTTCATTCCATTTGCCGTCGAAACTGCTGGTCCTTGGGGCGAAGAGGCAAAGGCGCTGTTGAGGGAGCTAGGCCGCCGGCTACGTGACTGCGGAGCCGATCCCCGCTCTGGGTCGTTCCTGGTGCAGCAGATTTCCATAGCAATACAACGAGGCAACGCTGCCAGTGCTATGGGAACATTTTCCCCTGGTACGACCCAAAGCGGTTATATTAGTTAGGGTTTTTCTCTTTTTTGTAAATATATGATTGTAAATATTAGTTAGGTTTTCCTCTTTTTTGTAAATATATGTTTGTAAATATTTACGTCAAGATTGCTTACCTTCTTTTTCTTTCTAATGCTAAAAAAAACGAAGTATAGATGTAACGGTTTAAGAGTGTGCGATGTCTGAGAGACTTTTGAGAAATAGGTATTTTAATGAAATGTCGCTGTCTCGCCCAAACCCCTCCGTGTCAGTACAGCGAGAGCGGGACAACTGCAGCTCAGACCGTTAATAGGCGCGTAAAATTGATCAAAACAGCATTTCGTAGTCCCCTGTTTTCTTGTCGAATTTTTCAAAAATAATTAGAGGACAGATTTAGCTATGCCCCTATGTTTTCCTTTTTTTTGTTTATATAAGAGATTCTTTTCTGATGAGTGCCTGAAAATGACGTTGAAATTGGGCAATTTTTTCAGTTTTTGAAAGTTCTTATTACTTATGTTAATTGAAATATGGAAAAAAACGAAACATAGTGGCATAGCTATGGTAGATACAGATTATACAGTAAAAAAAATTTGGCTCGTAACACATTCAGTGCCGGTAACGCCACAGGGGAGTTCTCCGTACTCCCCTGTGGCGTTCCCGGCACTGAATGTGATAAGCCATTATCCAGGGAGGAAACGGGGACTACGTTTGTATGGAGAAATGGTGCGCATCGTTCCCTCTTAAGCATGAAGAGGTAAGAGTTAGTTTCGTTTTTATAATATTAGTACGGATTGCTATAGTCTATATGTAATTATATTTATACAGGCAGGTATGTACCCATGTTATTATCTCGAACAAAGAGAATTTGTCATTGTTGCAACGCTATTCGTGGAACGCTTTAAGTACCGCGTATTTATAGGTGGCGCATTGCTATGTAATTTTTAGGGTTCCGTAGTCAACTAGGAACCCTTATAGTTTCGCCATGTCTGTCTGTCTGCCCGTCCGCGGCTAAACTCAGAGATCGTTAGTACTAGAAAGCTGTAATTTGGCATGAATATACATATCAGTCACGCCAACAAAGTGGTACAATAAAAAATTATTTATTTTAGGGTACCTCCCATAGACGTAAAGGGGGGGTGATTTTTTTCTCGACTAACCCTATAGTGTGGGGTATCGTTGGATAGGTCTTTTAAAACCATTGTGGGGTTGCTAACACGATTCTGCTATTCAGTAATCTGTTTGCGAAATATTCAACTTTAAAGTGAAAATTTTCATTAAAATCGACCGCCCCCCCCTCTAAAATCTAAACTGTTGGGTGGAAAAATTTGAAAAAATTCAGAATGGTAGTAAATATATCATTTACTAGGAAAATTATAGCGGCTAAGATTGCTTGGAAATTATTTGTAGTTTAAGAGTAAATAGTAGCCTAAGGTATAAAACATACCTAAACATGGATACCTACACATACGAAATCCTTAGAAAAATATTACTTGATTTTTTCGTAATGGCTACGGAACCCTACCTTGGGCGTGTCCGACACGCTCTTGGCCGGTTTTTATTACTCACTAGCTTACGTTCGCGGGTCCGTTTCAGGTTTTCCCCTAATATTTTCATTCAAGCGAACATTGTAATAAAAAATCATCGATATCTCCGCCAATTGTGGACCGATTTTCAAAATTATTTTTTTGTTTGAAAGATTAAGTATACTCCGAGGTGGCCCATTGGCACCAAGTCAAGATCTGATGATGGAATCCGAAGGAACCGTGAGAAGGACAAAGGATAATTTTTGTCCCGGAATTATAATTTCCGCGAGCTCGCGATAAACGAATCATTCGCTCATAAACGCGAAACTTAGTGTGCGTTTATGATACTCTTTCAAAAATGGCTGGCCGGATTGTTTTAGAAAACACGTAAGCTACTTTTAACCTATAGCCGAGATCGGGATAAAGCAAGCTAAAAACGCGCCTACAACTAGGGCTCTCGCGCTCCTAAACAATATGCTGTTCAGGTCCCGGATGCTGATACATTTGCCGATAATTTGGGTGTGTTCATGAGGAAAGCCATTCTATTTTTATGTACCTGAATACTACCTGTACCTGAATTTTATTTTATTTTATAAATGTATAAGTAAGAGTAAGAAGCTATTTTTAAATTTTGACATTAAATTTATTTAAAAGGACATGATATTTTTTTTATCGAGCTTTTTACTGGACATAATAATTTCATTTGTATTTTGTGGCATGCATGATATGATATTGCTTTATTTTCTATTTTCTATTGTAATGTTTTCTTGACATTTGTTTTATGTTACTTAAGACCATTTAATTTTGTTCTCCTTTTTTATAATTAATGTGCGAGTGTTTTGGTTCTGTACTGTGAGCTTGCATGTGATTAATTCAATAAATAAATAAATAAAATCTTGCCCGGATTTTCTTCATGCAACGTAATCACCTAGGATGTGTTTTTCGGGAATTTCCATGGGTATACTGACACTACACGGGCAAGGCTAGTAATTTGATAAAAGTAACTCACGTCAGTTTGCATGATGTCGAAGGTGCTCTGGACATTGGGATCCGTGGGGTAGTCTTTGATGGTGGCATTGAGATGACGCATGATGCTTGTCTCCAGGTCCTGATGCTTCACATAACCAGCGATGCCCACCGCGAGCTCGGCCACGAAGATCACCAGCAGGAACACCGAGAACTGAAAATACATGGTCAGTTGAAGTTTCTCCTTGCAGTTTATGAAGCCGTTCTGTGAGGACTTTCCGTTCAAGAGACCATCCCGACTTAGGTCACAAATGGATCGTCTAAAAAAATACACATAGGTCTATATGGGTATGGGTAACTATCGTTACACAAAGGAATCAATTAAGTTTTGTTTTAATTAAAGGCCTTAATCATGTACAATTTTTTTGAATACGACACAAATGACAATCTCAATTTGTGACGTAATTATAGAACTGCATCAAAAGATGATTATGGAAACTGTTTTTAATTCGTACCGTACATGTTGAATGGCCCCAATATTTACAACTAGCTTTTGCCCGCGGCTTCGCTCGCGTGTACTATGAGTATTCCAAAGAACCAAGATATCAAGCAAGCAAGCATACAGGCAAGCAAGCAAGCAGGTCCACAATTGACCGAGAAATCGGTGAACATATCTACATAAAAAAAATCATAAAGTGGAATGCATAACCTCCTCCTTTTTTAGAATTCGGTTAAAGTGCCTACCGGCCTACTTACAGTATAAACTTATGAATTTTGAAATTTTAGCTTTCTACAACCAGTAAAACGCATAATCCCGTTTTTTTCCCGTTTCCGTAAGAATTTCGGGAAATGTTTTCTTAATGCTCCCCTACACTCCCCAAGGAACCCACTTGCCAAATTTCAGCTTTCTATGACCAGTAAAACGAAAAATCCCGTTTTTCCCGTTCCCGTGGGAATTTTGGAAAGTCCTCTCTCAATGCTCCTCTACACTCCTCAAACGACCTACATGCCGAATTTCAGCTTTCTACGACCAGTAAAACGAAAAATCCCGTTTTTTCCCGTTCCCGTGGGAATTTGGGAAAGTCCTCTCTCAATGCTCATCTACACTCCCCAAGCAACCTACATGCCGAATTTCAACTTTCTACGATCTGTAAAACGAAAAATCCTGTTTTTCCCGTTCCCGTAGGAATTTTGGAAAGTCCTCTCTCAATCCAGCTCAACACTCCCCAAAAAACCTACATGCCGAATTTCAGCTTTCTACGACCAGTAAAACGAAAAATCCCGTTTTTTCCTTATCCCATGGGAATTTATAATTACCTACATCTATGCCAAATTTGAAGAGTCTAGTAATTATAGTTCATAGGATCCCGTTGAACTGAATATATAAATCCCGAATTTTCCTTATCCCGTGGGAATTTTGAAAAATCCTGAATTTAATGTTTTAAATAATGTAATACCTACTTGTGTATCAAATTTGAAGAGTCTAGTTATTATAGTTACCGAGATAGGGTCACTCGGAATCGAATATATAAATCCCGTTTTTTCCCTTTCCCGTGGGAATTCCCAAAAATCCTTCCTTAGTGGATGCCTACATTATATAAGGTATCTATGTGCAAAATTTCAAGTCTCTAGGTCCAGTGGTTTGGGCTGTGCGTTGATATATCAACAGTCATTTAGTTTATTTAGATATTTCAACCCCATCGCACCCCATCCAGGGAGATGGTATTTTACGTCTGCCACGTCGGATTTTAAAACCGCTGTTGTTTTCATAACCAGCGACCCGATAAACCATAGAAACAACACCCATGTTCATTTTCAGACTTTGTTACCCCTTTCCCCCCTTTTAGGGGTTGAATTCCCAAAAAACCTGAAACACGTGTTTACTCATTTATCATTAGGAGTACTTCTGTGAAGTTTCGAATAAAATAGTCGAACTAATCTTGTTTCCCCATACAAACTTTGGACCCCCGTTTCACCCCCTTAGGGAGTGAATTTTGAAAAATCCTTTCTTAGTGCACCCCTAGACCTTATAAGGAACCTACATGCCAAATTTTGAATCTCTAGGCCCAGTGGTTTGGGCTGTGCGTTGATATGTCAGTCAGTCAGTCAGTCAGTCAGTCAGTCAGTCAGTCAGTCAGTCAGTCAGTCAGTCAGTCAGTCAGTCAGTCAGTCAGTTTCTTCTTTTATATATTAAGATTAGTCAGTTTTTGTATGGGAAAGGGAGGAGTTATGTTATGTTATGGCAATGCTTATGTATACCTACTTAAACTACAGCCGATCACATTTCTTCATTCTACCCCACGTTTAATAGCTACGTGACGTGTCTAGATTTAGTTAAGCAGGAATAACATAAGGGTAAGTAGAGCTATAAAATGGGTAACACATTTTATGGATACTCTGTGTCGCCTTCGACAGGAAAAATAATTGTACCGTATTTTTTTTTATAATACACGTAAATAAATATGCAAGAGTGACGGTCCTAAATATGAACCTTTATCGGCCCCAATCATATATTTACAAGAGCAAGGCTACTACAGGATATGGATAAATATATAATTACCGACAAATTGTTTTAAAATAAACAGCATCAGTTGTTCTCAACTGGGTAATTTTCAAAAAAATATGTACATAGTTAAAGGCTCGATAAAAACAAAATCACGAGCGCTTCCTTTGTGTAATGAAAGTTAGTCAATAGTCATACAAACTATATGGTTAACTTTCCATTAAGTTTTGTTTTAATTGAATCCCTTAATTGTGTACAATTTTTTTGAAAACTACTCAACTAAGTCTGGAACCTGCGGAAACTTTACATCCCTCGATAAGAACTAGTCTATGTTAGTCAAGGGTCCCTTTGCCTCGTAGGGAATCAGGACCTGTCAAGCTGACCCAGATTGGTAGACATTCAGATGACTTCTGCAGGAAGTAAAAGATGCGTGTCAAACGAAAGCCTATGTTAGTCAGGAATAATATAGCATTTTATTAGCGACATGACTCTCTGAAGCATTTAATTAAACCACCGTATTCCGTGTGTTACCAAAATTGGCAAAACTTGTAAGGATAATTGTCCATCAACTAAAAACAATTGCAATTCTGCGACCACACACACCACGCGTGGTGGTAATCATTGGGATTTTTAGCTGACGGACATATTATTAGTCGATATCCGTAACGCACGAGATACGGCGGTTGAAACGCTTCAAAGCCCCACTGATATAACCATAATAGAATCAGTTCACTAGTTCTAAAAAATAAATGTAACTTGTATACACATTATAAAGAATCGAATCGATGTGAATCGATGTTTACAGCTAGGTATATTCTAAAGACGAAGTATTCCGGTGGCGAAATAAAATGGTCCTCTTAAATTCTAGGCGGTTATTTCTGGGTCAGCGGCTCACTCCAATTTAATTCCTTTGTTATTTTAGAAGCATGATGTCACTGGGAACATCGGCGTTATACGTATAAATAGACGTCAATCAGAGTAAAGTAAATCCTGCGATAACACACTTAGAGGTAAACGACCGACTATTTCTGTTTTGTTGGTGGAAATGATTTTAGCTTTCTATCACGCCTCTACATAATGTTGGACTATTAAATCTAATGATCATATTATTGTACTTGCACTAACCGGAAGAATAAAATAATTGCCAGCTCTCCATCTCATGGGAGTTTTGGAAAACCACTTCTTAACACGCCTCTTTGACCAGCAAGGAATGTCTGCCGAATTTCAGATTTCTTGCTAGTGGGTCAGGCTAGGCGTTGTCTGTCAGTCATTCAATCTGTCAAGTTACTCTATTACGGGTTTAAAGCCCAGTTTACATTGCAATGCCGTAAAGCGATCGAGTTTGAAGTGGCCAATCGAACGCCGCACGATTTAAAAAAATAAAAAAACTTATTCATCTACTTGGTCCAAAAAATGCTTATACTTGTATCGGGCTCAGTTTTTGCCAAAAGAAAGTATTTGATTCATATTTAACCATTCCAAATCAGCCACTTCCTAAGATTTAATTAAACTAGTCGCAATGATCGTCTAATGTGACAAATTACTCTAGATGAGCATTAACTGGAAAGGAAACGTCCATTTAACGTCACGAAATGACTGTAGAGGCACAAAGGTCGCATTGCCTTCTCAATTGACTTCTGTGGATCACTGAGTGACCAGCAACCACAGTAGGTAAGGTACCTACGTAAGACACCCACTGATTTGTCATGCGTTAATGAATAATGAATGGGCAGGTTTAAAAGATATTTTTTTAATAGCCTATTAGGAGTCTTATTAAACGGAGATGGCGGGACGTTGTGTGGATGGACAGTTTAGACTAATTTTGGCAAGAAGGATAGAAACGGGTAACAAAGAAAAGGGGAGGCCTTAGCCCAGCAGTGGGACGTCTAATAGGCTTATAATGTGAATAAAATTACAAAAAATATATTTGAGATCCTTGCAACCAGACCTTTTCGATATTTGACAAATGACACTGTATAGCTTGCAAATTTTTTTAACTTAAATTTTCAGATTTGGCCTCCATTCACGTTTGTGTAACGTTCTTGTTTAGGCAACATAAATGTAGAAGCATGCATTTCAACCTAATCGGTCCAGTAGATTCGGAGCAAATTTGTGTGCGTGTGGACTGAGGGACCACTTGGTTTTTAATGGTTTTAGACAGTTTTAGTAAGTGTAAAATTTAGTAGTAGTAGCGAATTACTTTGTAAATAAATCCTGGAATTCGTAAAGAATTCACTAAAAAGTTATACAGCCAAAGGTGTGGTCCCTCAGTTCACACACTGAACCTTCCACTTCTGGGCAAGTGTTTAATTTGCTGGCTTATTTTGATGTTACAGATTTAGTAAAAACATGTCTAAACGCATTCGTAATGACCGAAACGTAATTTGGCAATGATTATACACTAAAGCAGTCTTCCTTCTTTGGTCCCTGAGAGACCACATAAAATAACTAATAAATCGGTACATTTGTACAAAAAAAAATGCATTTTTCTTGGCAAACATTAGTAAAAATCGCAAGGAAGATTATAAAAGTTAAACAAAAGCACAACTATTAATAAATTTCGTCAAATTTATATTTTTTTGTGGTCCCTCAGTTCACACACTACGAATTAATAAAATAATTAAAATATCCTAAAATATAAACATTATGGAAAGGTTTGTCGTACTGAGGTTTAGTTAAAAAGTTTGACTACATTTATATATTTTTTTAACGTGGATAACGTATAATATAAGATAAATTGCTTTTTAATATTTCCTTAGCAGTGTTTATTAGGGTGTCCACACAATGAAAAGCATTTACTAACGTGAATCATTTTTAAATTCAACTTTTTATATTTGCTTAATAATAACATTAAATGGACCAAGGAAAAACTGCATACAGCCAAAACTACATTTTAGATTCTGTAAGCAAAATTATGCATGCCAAGGTCTTCCTGCTCTTTTTCAAGCATTTCATTGACACTGTTGAATGGCTAAAATGTCCAACTATTTTCCTACAAGTTGTAATGACTTTCTTCACATATTCGCGTACAAACAAACCATGCTCTAAAACCAACTGCAATGTGTGCGCATTACAACATATATGAACAAACTGACTCCCTGTCATTAAATTATCACATAGTTCATTCACTGCATATATCATATTCCGTGCGTTATCAGTAACAATTGCTATTACTCTTTGTAGTATTTCCCAGTTCAATATAGCCATTTTTATGTTCTCAGCAATATTCACACCCGAATGATTCTCTCCTTGGAAAGGCATGCCTTCTAAACAGTAGGACTTCGGATTGAAGGATTTATCTAGCCCATGCGCAGTAGAGCTAATAAAATCATTCAAATGGGATGATGCACTACTCGTCCAGATATCGCTTGTCAATGTGATGTAGGTAAATGGTTTTCATTGTGTGGACACCCTAATAAACACTCTGCTAAGAAAATATTAAAAAGCAATTTATCTTATATTATACGCCATCAATCCACGTTAAAAAAATATATATATGTAGTCAAACTTTTTAACTAAATCTCAGTACGACAAACCTTTCCATAATGTTTATATTTTAGGATATTTTAATTATTTTATTAATTCATAGTGTGTGAACTGAGGGACCACAAACAAATATAAATTTGCCTATTACACAGCAATAATAAACCAAACACATCAATTCAAGTTAATTTGCCGCCTTTTTATTCTTTAAACATAATACGCAGGGCAAGTATATTCGAGCTACATGTTTTACCGCACCAAATCTGATACCATATACTTAGTTTGTTTTTAATTTCGTAATTTTGCTTACAGAATCTAAAATGTAGTTTTGGCTGTATGCAGTTTTTCCTTGGTCCATTTAATGTTAGTAAGCAAATATAAAAAGTTGAATTTAAAAATGATTCACGTTAGTAAATGCTTTTCATTGTGTGGACACCCTAATAAACACTGCTAAGGAAATATTAAAAAGCAATTTATCTTATATTATACGCCATCAATCCACGTTAAAAAAATATATAAATGTAGTCAAACTTTTTAACTAAACCTCGGTACGACAAACCTTTCCATAATGTTTATATTTTAGGATATTTTAATTATTTTATTAATTCATAGTGTGTGAACTGAGGGACCACAAAAAAATATAAATTTGACGAAATTTATTAATAGTTGTGCTTTTGTTTAACTTTTATAATCTTCCTTGCGATTTTTACTAATGTTTGCAAAGAAAAATGCATTTTTTTTTTTGTACAAATGTACCGATTTATTAGTTATTTTATGTGGTCTCTCAGGGACCAAAGAAGGAAGACTGCTTTAGTGTATAATCATTGCCAAATTACGTTTCGGTCATTACGAATGCGTTTAGACATGTTTTTACTAAATCTGTAACATCAAAATAAGCCAGCAAATTAAACACTTGCCCAGAAGTGGAAGGTTCAGTGTGTGAACTGAGGGACCACACCTTTGGCTGTATAACTTTTTAGTGAATTCTTTACGAATTCCAGGATTTATTTACAAAGTAATTCGCTACTACTACTAAATTTTACACTTACTAAAACTGTCTAAAACCATTAAAAACCAAGTGGTCCCTCAGTCCACACGCACACGCAAATTTGACGTGACAGATAGACAGATGTATACTCGAGTGACCCTTAAGGGTTTCGTTTTTTTTTAATGAGTCGCCAGAGGGGCAAAAGACGCGAAGTCCTTGCTGTTTTTTACTTTAGGGCAGGAAATTACTTGTGTTCGGGAAAAATCCCTTCTGACGAACTGGGAATGGAGGGCCCAGCAGACAGTGACCGACTTGTACGGACTAAAAAACCCGCTCACAAGTCCCCTTCTCTATTGATTGTCAATACTAAAAACATGTACATTTAATTTTGAGGATGGGAAAAGGTTTCGTTTAGTCACTCGTGTGTACGGAACTCTAATTTTTTTTAAAAATTGGTAAGTATCTGAACTAGACTCATGCACAAAGCAGTACCTACCTAGGCAAAGCGATGGTGAAAAAGTAGAGTTTTGTTTTATGCTTATGTTTTTCATGGCACATGGTGATGACGCGTTTCTGAACTAATCGTTTAGTATCTTCATTATTACTTACCTACTGTGTCAGTACTGGGTAGTTCGTCTAGCGTTGTAACCGCTATAAATTTCCGGTTTTTTTTTAACTGAAATTGTACCGCAAGCACACACACATCGTTTAATAGAATCCGCGAAGAGTGGCTCATTTCCTCAATACATAGGTAATAATATACACAGTGAAATTTTAGTGGTTGTTTTCCCGAAAAGAGGTGATTTAGTATCGATTGTACAATCGATTTATAATTGCTATTTTGACTAGAGTCAAAAATCCAATTGTGAAAAACTAAAGCCGAAAATGACCGCAAACCAATAGTAACGCTTCGTTGGTACCTAACCTATCGTACGATCGTACGCTACTTGTACCAACGAAGCGTTACTATTGTTTGCGGTCATTTTCGACTTTCGTTTTTCACAATTGGATTTTTGACTAGAGTCAAAATAGTAATTATAAATCGATTGTACAATCGAAACTAAATCACCTCGTTTCGGGAAAACAACCACTAAAATTTCACGGTGTATATGACAGGATACCTACTGATTAGCGGTTGAAACGCTAGTAGAACTACCAACTTGTCATTTGCTAGTTGTGAAATAGCACGCCTTCAATGATTTACTTTAGTTCTAAAAGATAACTAGATACACCCTTTTAAATAGTGCTAAGTAGATACTCAGTTTGACATCTCAATCCTACCTAAGTTACAGCCGTGAAGGCCGTCACTCGTGTTAATGAACGGCAAGTTAACGTTTTAAATGGTAGTTTTGTCATGGCATTGTTCTAACCTTGCACTTCACGGGTCTGTTGACTTGCGATAACAATTATTGATTCTCGCGTTATCTTGTCAGGCTGTTGTGAGCAATGTCGTTAGTTCTGTTATTGTGTCGTTAATTCTGTTATTAGTCAGTGGTCAGTGGAAGTTTGTGAGTCATGTGGACTTATCAACAGGGTCGGCCTTAACCAAGCAGGCACCCAGGGCAGGGTTTATTTGGCGCCATTTCACATATCATCATCCCAGCAAATATACGTCCCAGTGCAGGGCACAGGCTTCCTATCAGAATGAGAGGGGTTGGGCCGTAGTTCCCACGTGGGCCTAATGCGGATTGGGAACTTCACACACGCCATTGAATTTGTTCGCAGGTGTTTGCAAGATTCTTCACGATGTTTTCCTTCACAGTAAAGCTCATGGTAAAGTACATAACATACCAAGACTATTTTATCCCGTATATTTTACTCATGAGAAAATAAGTAACGGCAGCACTGGAATCTTGCTCTATATCGTAACCATAACGCCTAGTTAGTTCATCATCATCATTTCAGCCCTAGCACGTTCTCTGCTGGACATAGGCCTCCCTCATTGATCCCCAATCATTACGGTTGCAAGCGGATTAGATCCACCAGCGGCCTTAACCAAATCGTCCGTCCATCTCGTTAGTGGACGTCTCACGCTGCGCTTGCCAGTCCATGGTCTCCATTCGAGAACTTTTCGGCTAAATGTGTTGTGTTGTGTTGTGTGTGGCCTGCCCATTGCCATTTGAACATTTTCAACTAGTAATCGGTTTGAGTTACTCGTAGTTGCGTAACTTTTAAATTTAATGTATTTATAAGTTTAGACCGTAAAAATTATATCGTTCTTACTTATGTAATTTTACTGGGAGATGCAACGATGCAAGTCTAAATTACGGCTAATTATACATCTAAGTCACCTTATTCATTTCTGAGTTATCTAATTCAAGACGGAATCTGTAGAGAGCAAACAACCACGTTTGTGAATAAATGGAGCTTGATTTGGTGGTTTCTAGGTCAAATTTTTGCTGATCCAGTGTCGCACGCCCAGAAAGCGAGACAGTTACAGTTATTTACCTATTAGGTAGTTATAGAGCGAAATCGAAGATAAAATGTCACAAAAATTTTTGTTTGCATTCTCAATGTTTTTTTTCAAACGTGCAACTCTAAGAAAGGGACTTGCAAGCTAAATTAACTGTTTTAAACCTTATAAAGGACAATAAAAATTACTAAACATTTTGTTAAACAAAAACAATTCAATGATTCAAATAAAAAAAATATTCTTGAATAATGTGGGTATTGTAAAATAATTGTACCCTCTTGACACTCTCGTGAATTGTAAACTTGTAACTACGACTCTACATACATATATGTACACTTATTGTGCTACAATTTACTATAGCACAAATCTTAAATCTACAAATTGTCAATTTGTCTCCTACAAATTTGTAAATTTTACAGAAAATTCATTTGTCATCTACAAAGTTTTGTGATACAATGAATTGTAAGTAAATACAATTTACATATTTGTAAATAAAAAAAACGTTTTTTTTTGTCTTTTTTGTCTTTTTTTATAAGATAACTAGGTAGTATTAGTTTTTTGGGTGGCGATGCAAATCTATCCAAAGAACATCATTTCAAAATTTGAAGCAAATCGCTTGAATACATCCTGAAAAACCAAACATTAAAAAAAAACATGAAAAAATCATAAGTCAAAAACTATTAAAAGTAGGATGTTCATACTCGGCTGAAATATTCTTTATTACAAGAGGTACTCAGAAAAAAAACCCGAGCCCATTTGATGTAAGGGCCGACTTACTATGGAAACCCGACTATAGCCTTTAATTTAATATTAGATTAGGTTAGGTTAGCATTCATCTTTTTAGCAAGCATTAAGAATATATTTGGTAGGCTTTTAAACACAAGCCAACAAAGTACTACAAGGTATTTAGTATTACAAGGTATTGCGAAATACCGGTATATTAATTTAAATGCCAGATCTAATGGTTAACGCGAGTGTAGACTTGTATAAAATATGTCAAGCTCATCCTTATCAATCTAACAGCCAATGTTTTGTGGTTTACGTTAAAGTAGGTTAAACCACATGAATTTAATACAGGTGTGCAATGAACCAGTCTCACAAACACACCTGTGTAATTTGATGTAACTAGGTACTTAGCACCTATTACAAACTTGTTATCATTCTAAGTTTCATATAAATGTGTTGATAAAAGTCGCCATGACTATTTTAACCTCTAGCTAGTCTAGCCGATAAAAACAAACAATAATAAAATAAACTTCTTTCAAGTAACTTACCTACTCCAGATGTTTAAAATAAATCTGACAGTTTTTCAATCAAAAATACATGATTTTTTGAAGCTTTTATCTGGTTTTAAAATTTGTAAACTACTTTTCCACCACTTCCTAGTATCTGATTGAGCTAAGATTGAGCATACCTATTTAAGTAAATTTGGTGGCAATACAATAATCTATTCATTGGTGTGTGTGACATTCCCTATCCCCACTGGGCTCGCGTAGGAACTACAGCCCAAGCCCTCTCATTTGGATCATAGGGCTATACATACATACTAGACACTCGTGATTAAAAATATTTGCTTCTTATCAAGAACAGTGCCACAACACTAAATTAAATGCTGTCGCATTTAATATTATATCTTTTACTAGTAAGATTTGAAATCGAATTGCATTTCATTTTGTTTCGTGACACTTTTCATGAGAAGCAGCGAATGTCAAACAGTGATATTGACAGTGGAAAGGTAAAATTACTAAAGCGCCATATACCTATGACATATGATATAGTAAAGATACTTACAGAAACAATCATACAGTGGTTCTCCTTAACAGCACCACAGCATCCGAAGAAAGCTACGATGAAGACAACCACTCCAACAATGATAAGGACGACCGGGGCCGAGGTGTAGAAGTTCTCATCGGTCAGGTTAATGTAAGGGGACGAATTGACCTCAGCCTTGATGCCCACAATCAAGATGATTAGACCAGTAATCTATAACAAGGACATGTTGTTAGGAATTGCAATTGGCAGTTACAATAAAACATGATGCATAAATTACTTTTAGCTTTCTGCGGACAACATGCTTGAATTGAATCAATTGCAAAATAGTGTTTATAAGCTAATCATTAGTCAACCTTTACTATGCCTTAATGCGAGTCTGTGACAAATTTAAGGGTATCTTTTTCTATTTCGAACAAGACTAGAATGCAGTTATTTTTACAATTAAATATGAATTTTTGACTTTGGTTAGTTGATCTAAAGATTGCTCTCTATAAGTATACAAGTAAATAAACAGAAAAAGTTCATCTCTTCATTATTTTATTTGATAAAGTTGCAATGTATATTTTCTACTGGTCTTATTTAGGTACTCATGTTTTTAACTGGTTTTTACCACAGACACATTGAACTGTAATGTATTAATGTAGATAAGGTTTGCAATGTTTGTCATGAAATTGAGATAGATAAGTGAATGCAAGACCAAACACAACGAAGCTTCACATTATACCACTTGTGACCATAAATAAACTGCAATAAGAATGTTGTTTTAAAAACGCAACAGTCTGGTTTGTTATGATTAAGTCCACCACAGTTAAACCTTATGCAATCTTAATGTGACTCATTTTTTCCACAAAGCATGCATTCGCCTCTCACCATCGCATATGTTTTTGCAAGTGAAGGTAGATGTCGTATCCACATGCGTAATTCTAAAATTATATTTAACAGATCCAAAACGCAAATCAACAACAGCGAAACCTTTTAACGGCATCCGCCTCAAATTCAGCGACAGGATAGGCGACACAAAAAGGAAAAACCTTCGGAAAAACTTCCACAAAATGATCTAGAAAAAAATACTTACCGCGAACAGAAGGTTGAAACAAAAAAGCAGGTACTTGACACACGACATTCCGAAACCGAGAGCCATTTCGAAGTTCGAGAAAGAAAATTTGATTCCAAATCACTTCCTGAAACCAAAACGCACCGATATTATCCTAAGAGCTACAGCGTTGTCATACATACGCTAAGTGCGAAGTTAAAAACATCGATTTGTCGTGTTGACAATGGATTAGTCACTAGTCACTACACATACACAATACAAACAGAGAGCACAAAGATGCATTTAAAAAGTTCGTTTATTTTTCTGTATTTATAATGAGTGTTATTTAAAAATATTCTTACCGCAATTTATCAAGATGCAATTTAAAAAACAATGACAAAGCGATCCAGCACAAACGAAACACCTACCACTGAAAGCAAACAAACGCGAATGAGATCCAGTGTTACCAGCACACTAGCTATTGCAAAATGGCGATAAAATAACTAGATAAATTATTATTCTATCTGATTTGTTGATCTTTTTTTAATTTTTTAAAGTCACGAAACTTTCCTAATTCTTGTATTTGTGCCGCTTGCAAGTTTTGGAACTCAACAAATATTTCTAACTTGCTCTGTAAGCATTGGAAGTGTTGCCAGATTGGGAGATACATTGAAAGGCGGGATTTAAAAAACATTATTTTGGTTGGGCATTATTTAGTTTAATCCACGTTTAATCATTATAAAAAAAAAGTGAAATAGCCCGTCTTTAGTGGATTATGCAAAGGCCTATGACAATATGTTCTCTTTTCATTTAATTCGCAATTTAGGGGGATCTAGTACAATGTAGGTAGTGGTAACAGCTTATTTACTGGAAACAGATATTTTATTAGCAGAATTAGACCCAGTCTGCACCAGATACTGATCATCAAATAAGCTGGAAAAAGGCCTACAGAGTGTTAGTTGCAAGGATGGTCGATACCAGGTGTAGGAACGTCATCTCTGTACAAGTTAGGTATAGACATTGCAGTTTCGTGTGTTGTAGGGGTGCGGTTAGTGTATGTATATGTATACGACCCCATATAATGCATGACCTGATAATTCAAGCCCTTATGGCAATAACATGAGGGTTTTAATTTGCAGGTCGTAGGTACATTATTGTCATTTTCACACCACCTGCTCGACAATGCCTCATTATATATCATGCAAACCTTACTCAAAGTAAATCATTCTAGCCCTTGTCTTTTGCCGGGGTGTAATGTTGTACTGAATTTCATTATAACCCGCCGGGCAGTAATGTGATTCTCACTTCTTTTAGTTCTTATTATTATGCGTTTAAAGTCTAATTTCGTCAAAATCGCGCGGCGCGCGGCTGCTGCAGCTGCTGGTGGCCGACGGCGAGGAGGTGGACGGCGGCGCGCGCCGCGCCTCATTTATTTGAAAATCGAACTTATTCGAAAATCGAGCTGGCCACGCCACGGCAAGCCGAACGAAAAAAAATCAATACTTAAAACAAAAGCCGCGAGTATTTCAATACGCTGCAATTTTAAGTATCAAAACTGCAAAAGAAGATAAAACATTAGGAAAATATCGAGTGACGAAAGTGATTTGACTCCTGATTCCATTAAATTAGACGCCTTAGGACCACTTGCACAGTTCAGGGTAAAAAAATTAAATCGGTAACCCTGGGTTAAGAATGACAGTTCCATACATTTTGACACTTGTTAACCCTGGGTTAGCAGTTAACTCGCTCGGAGTTATGTAGCTAACCCAGGTCTGCGCAAGCCGGCCTTAGAAATTGTTAATAATGTACTCCCAGAGAAGTCGAAGGAAAAATACTTAAAAGCTTACAAAGATTTCGACAAATGGAAAACTGCGAAAGGCGCAAAGTCAGTGTCAGAATCAGTGCTTCTGGGTCTATTTCGAGTATTTCTCTAGTAGCCTTGGTTTTTATTGTCTCGCAAAAGGTGAGAAAAGTAGAGTATACTCCTCGGGGATAAAACTGATTTTGCCTTGGGCGCGCTTCACTGCTCTCAGGACTCCATATTAATTCCCTCGCTTCGCTCGGGAATCAACTAGAAAACACCCTCGCTACGCTCGGGAGTTAAATCTGGAGTCCCTCGATACGCTCAGGATTCAATATCGCGCCCGTGACATAATGCAGTGCTTTATCCCCTTGGTGTACAATCTACTATTATTCTGGCTGGACCGACAATTACAGGCTGTGATTAACCTTATCCTACCAGGTAGGGTAGGGCGTTCATATAATATTACAATACTCTTTGGGTAGGGCCTACCTTGTCGTGGGCACGCTGTCACCACTACTTTCAAGTATCACCTGACCTCTTATTATTAAACTACAAGTATTGTATTTATGAATGCTAGAAATGTAACGTATTTGCTTAACTTAATTGTAAGCTGTGGCATTTTTAGTAAAAGTCTAGGATGAAATTCTTAAAACGTCGAACTGGATCTAAAATGACTGTCTATCACTAACATTTCTGTTGTTCGAGTCTATAGTGATCGATAGGTAGTAGGTACGTAGGTTCTGCGACAGTCTTGCACGATTTTTTTCCAAGTTAAACAAACGTGAACTACTTACATTTATTTTGGGAGATAAATTTTGACTAAGCGATACGGATAACGTCAAGATAACTCAAACATTGACTGCTGAGATAAACATCTCGGTCTCCAGTTGAGTTATCTTGGTCGAAGAATCGACAGATTTTTTTAAAGCTGCTAAACATGATGGAAATTAAAGTGCCCAAAATTTTCAAGTCAGTGAGGTATAACTTGGTGGCAGTTAACAGTGTCTTCGTGGTAAGAAGAACGACCTTTTTTTTATTCACGCAAATACCTTCTTTCTTTGACTTTTGACATAGACTGCATGTGCATGCGTTTAACGGGTTTTAAACATAATTCGTAAATTAACTAGCTAGGTACATTTATTTTTAAGTAGAACAAACTACCCATTTACTGATTGACCACTTAAAAAAACGTTTTAAGTGCTAACTGTCTTTCATTTGCGTTTTACTAGCATTCACTAAATTGGTGCTGGGATTTCCTTATAGGTAAGTTGTGTAGTTAGTCAAACGTACCTACCTAAATGATAGACAGTCGGCACTTGACTTGACTGTGTTTACTGTTTGAAACTTTCGTGATTTTCACTCATAATTATTATACTAAACGGGACTTATCTATCACGCAAATAATATTTACCTCGACGTTTCGGCCACATTGCAGCAGCCGTGGTCACGAGTGGTGGGTTAACTCGTGACCACGGCTGCTGCAATGTGGCCGAAACGTCGAGGTAAATATTATTTGTGTGATAAGATAAGTCCCGTTTAGTATAATAATTTTGACAATGTTTTTCTATAAGTGGTCAGTCACTGGTGCATGGGCAGTAACTAACTGGATAGTTTACCCTATGTAATACTCGACCAAGAAATTCTTTTACCACCCTAAAGTTGAATGTCGGTTAGTTGTATTCATGTTCAGGGACGTACACTATAAATAAAAATACAATAGATCATACAATATAAACATAACAATATTAATTAAAATACACAAGAAAAGTAAAAAACGCTAATTATTAGAGGTGTGCAATGGATCCAGCATCCTACGCCTAATTGAACGTATAGAGTCCTGAAAGATGTCAAATTTGAATTGATTTGCTAAGTCCAGGTCGTTGAAAGATTTTTGGATACGATAAAGTGGAAGAGATCTACCAAGTTTCGTGGTGCCTCCCGGGCGAAATGTAGTTCGACGACAAGTCCGCGTGTTGGTTTTAGGCACTGTGAAATTAATTCGTCGCAACGCAACAAGTGGGTATCAGTAACTGTCCTATTAATGATTTTATGTAAAAATGCAATGTCAAGAAAGGATCGTCTGTCAAGAAGTTAATGTGACAATCTGCCTTATTGTTTAATTTCTGATGTAGGAGCCGTTACAAAAAATGGCAAAGCATTTATAATACCTAGTATGTTCATTATGCTTTCGTAATTATTATTAAAGATCTCATTCGGCGTTCCGTGACTTAAAGAGTCTCTGCGCTCGAGCGTTACATTATATGTAGCTTATAATATAGGTAAACCTTTGTACATTTACATAGAGTTAAGTTAGGCAGTTTCAGATATTACAAAAACGAAATTGTTGTCACTAAAAATTCTTTCTTTTGCAGTTAACCGGCGTTGTTCTCCTTATAGTTGGCATTGTAGTGTTGGTAAAGAATTCGGAATACGAAGACTTGATCACCAAAAGATTTTTCACACTGCCAGGTTTTGCAATAGCCACAGGCGTTATAATACTATTTATCTCCGTACTCGGCTATTATGCTGCTATATCGGAAAAGTTCTACTTCATCGCTGGGGTAAGTGCCTGAAACAAAAACACTAGTAAGATCGGAAAGATTGACAACAACGTGCTATTAGATTTACACAGGCGTTTAAAAAAACTTTTTTAAAATTGTTTTATTTGTTTAGTTCAATAAGATCATGTAAGAATAAGATTCGTATTTTAGCATCCCTAAAAGTCAACATTATTAAGTATGTTGCTCTCCACTTGTGTTTTCAAACAGACGGTTTAGGCCTTGGTCGTTCTGACCCGCCACGTCCCGAACGCGGCGGGCGAGAACGATCACTCCCGAACATTGACGAACACAGCATATAGACGTGGCGGGCGACGGGCCGCTGCCCGCCGCGGGTGGCGGGTCAGAACGACCAAGGCTTAAGAGGTTTTTCCGCTCTACTTACTTAATAATAGTACATAATGACAGCTTTTCACTCATTTTATTTCAGTACATGGCCCTTCTTTTGGTTATTTTGATCTTCGAGATGTCAATTACAATCGCTGCATTCAAGTTGAAGGATGAAACGACTTCTGAGATCAGAGCGCCCATGGTGGCCAGTATTCAGCTCTATGACTCCAGGCGCGACATCGCCAGGCTATGGGACGAATTGCACAGAGAAGTAAGTATTTTCTATGGCACGTATTGTTTTATCGAATAGGTGACAAATGAGAAAATGGGTCAGCTAATGGTAAGCACCATCACTTATGGACACCCGCAATATTAGATGATTGCAGACCTTATGACAATGTACTGTCAGTAATTTCACTTGTTTGTTGCCTTATTCTGCATGTCGAACGCACCGCAAGCACTGCTGCTTGGCAGTAAGACTGGCGACTAAGACGGTGGTAGTAATTGAGACGGACCTTGTGCAAGACCCTGCCGCCCGCAAAAATACTAATAATTAAATATACTTAGTAGGTACTTATCGACATAATAGGGATGTTGACACCATTAAAAAATAATTCAAAGACACGACTCCAGTAAAAAAACGCTTTATTTTAGCCCAGAAACCCAGATTAATTTTCGATTAACTGCAAAATTTGATTTTTTGTTGCTTTAAAACAAATAAATAGTTAGTTAATTGAGTATGCGAACAAGTGACGTCATATGTTGCTATTGCCACTCAAACTCTATGGGAGAAATGTGTTTTGACAGCTCATAAAAAGTACGTCAGTTGATTGGTGGTGTCAACATCCCTATTAAATGTAAGTATGTACCTACCTACATATTTGCATAATTTAAAAGTAAAGCTGGCAACACTTTTTTATTTGATCATTAAAGTTGAAATTACCAGAAATAAGTTAAAAAGAAATGATTGTCGACGCTGTTCAGGCGACTTCAGGTACCTACCTTTTCGCTTTAATGTAAAAAAAAAACATAAGGAGCATCGGCTCTTACGCACTTCGGGACTCCCATCTGTGCGAAAATGACACCACCTTCTTTCGCGCACATTTTTGGCAAACAATAATAGTACATTACTGCAGCGGCCGCGAAATAGGGGATAGCCGGCCGAGTAGTAATAGATGGCCGAGTGTTAACGAGGCCATCTAGAGATACGAGGCCGGCAATCCCTGTTCGTGGCCAAGGCTTGTATAGTGCTTTTCTCAAATAAATCCAAGGAAATGATACGAATGTTCAACTTATATATTCATATTTAATTCAAATTGTTTTTTTTTGATTCCCGCCAAAATATTTTTTTTTCCAGCAATTTATTTGTAAGCTGTTCCAGTTAATGTTTTTGACGCAAAATCTTGATATGATTTATATTTATTAAAAAATTACGACCTTATTAATTGGTGATTTTAATAAATTGTTAACAATAAACGCCAATCCTTATTTATTTTATTAAATCTAGCCAAGTAAGATATTAAAAAGTAAATTCACAAACTATTTTTTTCTTAATTGGCAGTATGTCATTGATAGCCAATAAAAGAAAATACGACCCACTAAAACAAAAGACAATCTCTTTGCTGGCCTTGGCCAGCAATGTTTGTATGAAATTCCATTATTGTCGTCTAATTTGAAATTAGAACGAATCTTCCTCAACTGCTATACAATGGCATACTTCGTGTTCTATTGTCACGACTATAAGGACCACATTTCCTTGGATGTTTGAGAAAAGTCAATACCTACCTAGGTAGTTGACAAGTTTATATAGCTAAGTAATACATTTATCGGCTTGTCCCACAGTTCGAATGCTGCGGCGCCGTCAGCGTGAACGACTGGCAGTGGACCCGGATACCAGTAAGCTGCTGCCACATCGACTACGGAACCGTCTCCCCGTTCGATTGCGTCATCGGCACCACGTACCCTGATGGCTGCATGACCGTGCTCGGGGCTTGGCTGAGCGACAATGCTAATGTGCTGGCCGTGACTGCACTAGTCTTCACTATCATACAGGTAATTACTATACTAAACGGGACTTATCACGCAATTAATATTTACCTCGACGTTTCGGCCATATTACAGCAGCCGTGGTCACGAGTTCTTCTTCTTCTTCCTTAATGGCGGCCACTAGGCTTGTGCCAATGTTAGTTAATTGCTCTGAGAGCGACTCACGTTGTACGGTAATTGTAGTTTTTGCAACTTGATAGTAAAATTCCAGAAACCACATGGAGACAACTTGCGCATTAAAAAATGTCAGACACGAGAGCAATATAGAATTTTGTGATCACTGTAACAGTTAAGGTTAATCGCCGCATAAAACACTATCAAAATTATACTACAACTAGCCAAAGAAACAGAAATACCAAAATTATACAGGGTTATTTGTAATTCACTGACATCCTCTTAACCCTGAATTCCTATCACTCAAACAAATGTTTTTTGTTTTACGACTTTTTAAAATGAAGCACTTTTTTTCCCATACAAATACACAGAGTACCTATCGTAAAAATAAGAGGTAATCTCCAATTTTCAAAACGTTATTACACCAAAAATATTAAGTTATGACAAAAGCCGTAAAACAAAAAACATTTGTTTAAGTGGTAGGAGTTTAGGGTTAAAAGGATGCTAGTGAATTAAAAATAACCCTGTATACTGTCTACATCCGCCATGTTCGAATGCCACAAATCGAATCCAGTACCTCTACCATGAGTTTACACTAGTTTACGTGACCGTACTCGCTAGCGACGGCGTAAATTATTTGTATGGAGAATTGTACAGCGCCTCTAGCGGTCACATACGGAAGTACAATTCTGCATACAAATCATTTACGCCGTCGCTAGCGAGTACGGTCACTGTGAACTAGTGTAAACTCATGGTAGAGGTACTGGTCACGTGTTAACTAAAGTGTGGGGTGTCAAGTTCGTTTAGCCGCTCGAGTCTTTCGAACTACCCGCACTTGATCCCGATTAGAATCAGCACCCGTATCTCGAGCTACCCGCACCTGATCAAGATTTTTTAACGGCATCCCATCACACCGACACACAACACTCGCATCAAGACGAAAGCTTATATCCATCCTCCCGGTTGAAGTTCTTCGTGGAATCCTGTTATAAACAAATGTTGGCGTCGGGATGAATGTTCGGAGAGATCGTCGGATGTTGTGAGTGTTGTGTGTCGGTGTGATGGATGGGGTACCGTTAAAAAATCATGATCAAGTGCGGGTTGATCAAGTCACTATGAGTGAAAACCACGAAAGTTTAAAACAGTAGGTATATCAAATATTATTTATTTTATTAGCAGTACGGCTGCTCACCGAATCTAAGATTATTTAAAAGCGAAAAAGTTTTTCGGGTGCGCCGGTGGAGCTTCTAATAGTTGCGATGGATGTTACCACACGCCGCTGTTGGTGTATGTAAACGATTCAGAATTTCGGGGGAGTCGGTTGGATGCGACGTGGTTCAATTGGTAGAACACCCGTTGGGGCGCATACCCAGGAGACGTGGGTTCGAATCCCACCGGCGCACCCGAAAAACTTTTTCGCTTTTAAATAATAATAGGTATATCATACATAAAATCACGCCTCCTTCCCAGCAAAGTGGTAGGCCGAGACCATTTGTTTCCACCTTCAGGGCCCTGACATACTCTTTCGCTTCCACAACACGCCTAGTCTTTTTATACATGCTCGCGGTTTCAGCTACTTTTGACCTGACTTTCCTTCAAGACGTCCCCAATCATAAAATGTCCTTCTTGGTTTCCCTCTTCCAACATTATACAGGTAACGTGTGTGTGTGTGTGTGTGTGTGTGTGTGTGTGCGTGCGTGCGTGCATCTTCGACGCATAATGGGCATTTACTTTTTTTTCAAACATATATGTGACCAAATTGCGTTGAGGGTTTTGAATTTTTAAATTTAAAGTTTATAGTTAACTATGGTAATTTTATTTGAGGTATCTTCTAATACACTGACGAGCAAAAATAAAGGGTCGGTTACAAAAATGACGATAACTACAAAACCCGCTGCGATAGCTTCTTCGAGTAAAATGAGTTTCGTAATGAGTTTATTCTCAATTAAACTTTTTCTTGTTAAGAATAAAACTCTTTACTAAACTCATTTTACTCGAAGAAGGTATCACAGCGGGTTTTGTAGTTATCGTCATTTCTGTAACCGACCCTTTATTTTTGCTCGTCAGTGTATATAAAAATCTCGTGTCACGGTTTTTGTTACCGAACTCCTCCGAAACGGCTTGGCCGATTTTTATGAAACTTTTTTCTCTACACTCGGTAGGTCTGAGAATAGGTCGTAGGCTATTTGTTATCCCCCCTCCCCCCATTCTTCGCGGACGGAGTCGCGGGCAACAGCTAGTAATATATAATCTCATTTGTTTTCAGATAATTCTGACGGCCATCGCTGGTTGGTTAGCTTGGAGGTCGAGGTTCGAAACAGTGGAACTGGAGTCCTAAAATTAACACGCAATACGAAGAAGTAAAATTAAGGTTGTAAATAATTGCTATTTTCCAAAGTACAAATAAACATGTTAATATTTTCATCTACGGATTTATTTTTGGTTACATCCTTGTCTCATCAATATATTGGATATCAACACCGCGTGCAATAAATCTCATAATTCGTTAGCAGCCAGGATTCAACTAATACCTACTTCTTTTTTTTTGAACAATAGAAATGAAGTCAACTTTAGAGAGTATGATCAGTCTTTTAATCGAAAATTAGTTTTAAGTAGGTACAAAATAAGTAACAGGCAGTAACAATTCGCTATATGTATGTAAGGTAAACGTTCCTGTGCTCGACACTGACCCAATACCTACATAGCACCTTCAATCTTATGTCATACCTACTAAGACAGGGTGATAGATGGTGTCATCTACTGGGCGTTGAGGTGTCGAGCATTGGTACGTTTACCTTAATTATTTCTCTAAGGGCCACTTGCACGGTCTAGGGTTAAAACTTTCTCTATAGATGACAGTTCCATACATTTTGACACTTCGTAACCCTGGGTTAGCACTTAACTCGGGGTTATGGAGTTTCGGGTCTGCGCGTTGGGAGAGGCCTATGTTCAGCAGTGGACGTCTTTTGGCTGAAATGATGATGATGACTCAGCGCAGTGGGTCGTTAACCTTTTGGACGCCAACAATACATAATATTAGCACCGCAGGTTCTACGCCAACGACTTATATATCAGTCACGGCGTGCAGAGCGATATCAACCTACATGCATTTCTGTAAGGTTCAACTTCGTGTTTGACATTCCGATGTCATGGCGCATGAGTAAGAGCTGTTGTATTTGACATTGGTGTACTTCCGTTTGGCAAATTATTTTTCCCAAACTGATTAATTTGGCAAATTTTAAATTTCCCAAATGTTTATTTTTTCTGAAACTGTACACTCATCCGTTTAGCCTAACCTAATCTCCAAATTTTATTCTCCAAAACTTCTATTACGTCTGTTTTGGTGAAACGTGAGTCACCATAAAACTTATCTTTCTATCACATGAGATCAGTCACCTGCTACCAGCTAATAAAGCCCTGAATCAATCCTTATCAGTGTAAAACAGAAGTAGGCGCGGCGTCTACCGTCATTGTGTATTTTTTAATGTCAAATGGTTTACTAATGTTCGCTAATTATTTTTCCCAAACTGATTCATTTGGCAAATGTTTCATTTCCCAACTGTTTATTTTTTCTGAAACTGTAAACTTTTCAGGGTTGTTATTAAACAAACCTAACCTAACCTAACCTACAATCCACGCGTGGATTCAAACTCGGGTTCAGACCACTGAATTTTCAGAATTAATGTGCAAAATTACATATGAAATTTATCATGAGCTTTACGGTGAAGGAAAAGATCGTGAAGAAACCTACGAAGAAATTCAACGGTGTATCGGAAGAGATCGGAAGTTCTCAATCCGCACTGGACCCGCGTGGGAACTATAGCTAAAGCCCTCTCATTCTGAGAGAAGGCCTGTGCCCTGAAGTAGGACCTTAACAGACCAACATGATATTTATTTATCAACCACGCCGACAAAGCAAAAAAAATAAAACATGAATGAAATGAAAAATGCGCATGTCTCAAAATGGTCCCATATCAGCAAAACTGGCGGTCTTGCGAACGGCGCTGGTCGTCATTTGAGGCCATAGTTACTTAGTACAGAATAGAACCCTAAGTGACCACTTTTTTACTTTGTCACTTTAACGTCAGGTTTGACAAGCCATACGAAATTATACGTCGACTGAAAGCGACAAGGTACAAAAGTGATCACTTATTTATGACGTTGACTGTAAAAGATCGGCTTACTAGTTTTCATGAAGAAGATGGAAGTGTCTAGGATGAAGGACCTCCTATAGTCTAACGCCCTCGTAATTAGAATTGTTTTCACTTCTTTCTGTCACACGGTGTAGGACAAGGGTAGAAAGAGATGGTGAATGCGATTGCGAGCGCCCGTGCGTTAGACAATACCATAATGTATTTATATCAGTAAATTATGGATAATATCGATATCTCGTAACCTAATAATCCAAAACAGTGAAGGTACATCTTATTCTTGTAGATAAATAACTGTGTTAGGGATCATGTCAAGATAACTGCGACTGAGCACTTAGATAAATAACTCTCTTCAGTTTATTTGCGACGTTCGGAAGCAATCGACCGATTGTGAAGTCTTAAAGTCTTCAACAAAAATGAAAGTGCCCAAAGTTCTTAGCTCGGTGAAGTATAACCTGACGGTGGTTAACGGCATATTTGTGGTAAGATCCCTTAACACTTATTTCTGATAGAAGACTGGATAAACTAAGTAGTTACAACACTGTAGGTTGTGTGTGTGTAGGTTGGCAGGTTGAGAACTTTCTGTTCATATCGTTCATTCAATGACTGCGTTTTTTCCTGGTGCACTGTTTCCTTATTTGCAGGAGACATGCGCAGATCAAAACCAATTACACTATTCCGCAACCACACACTGTGTGACACATATATGTTTTTATACAGTGGCGTCTGATTTCTACTGTGATGTTGTGTTCTTTTCTAGTGTTAATTTTGTCTAAACCTAGGTACCCTTAGTCAAGCCCCTCCACAACAACAATCCTGGATCAGATGCTATCTTTATCAATGTCCAGAGCCGGCCCAAGGGTACAGCAAATCGAGCGACCGTTCTGAGTACCTGGTGGCTGGCCACGGGCGCCAAAATCTGGTGGCGTTGAGTACGACAGTTGCTTGTTTGTTTGCGTTGTTTTGAGGGAGAGGTGCAAATCTCCGGTCAAAGAGCGCTAAAAGATACTCCCTCGCACGGCCCCGATCAAGGACTAGGGCCGGCGCTGACGCGTATATTATTGGATATTATCATTTACCCCCTCCTCACTCAACCTGCTAACGTTTCTATATTTGGGTTCAAATATTGTCGATCAGTCAGTGCAATGTTTCAATGTTATGCAGTCAATAGCTTAAGATACTTAAGTCAATGGCACACACTATTTTGTCACTATGATTGCGGAAATCAAATCGTTATACGTACGCCAAAGGATGCAATGTATCCCTTTTAATCAATAAGAATACAATATAAGTTAGATGATACAAGTAGGTACAAGTTTTTATTTAATTCGCAATGTTTAATAATTGGGGATGTTTATATCTAAAGGTCAAATCGTGCAAATCAAATTTCAACTAGTTACCTATAGTGATCGGATTAATTTGTTTTGTTTTAAGATAAGAGTCAAATAAGATCTTAATTTTTTGAGAATGTTACGTTGTTCTTGTTGTTGACATTCACAACAAATTCACAACTAGAAAACTAGGATAGATACCTATCTACCGAATAAATCGGGTCTATTTTTTTTTTACGAAAATTAACATTTTAATTGAAAATCAATTAAATTGGGGACTCGTTAGCAACTGACTACTTTACTTCTATAGATATGTTGAAGTTTTGCTGTCTCAAATAAAGTCACTCTTCGTTTATCATCTGTACCACTACCATGTGACGGTACTCGATAGCGACTGCGTAAATGATTTGTATGGAGAATTGTACTTCCGTAAGTGACCGCTAGAGGCGCTGTACAAGTCTCCTGACAAATAATTTACGCCGTCGCTAGCAAGTACGGTCACGTAAACTAGTGTAAACTCATGGTAGAAGTACCGAACATTGTGTTTCAATAATAGATTTTCTCATTTCACAAGTCAGATTATCTTATCTTATAGCCGTGGTGGCCAGTGGTTTGAACTATGGTCTCTCAAGCAGAGGGTCATGGGTTCGAGCCTGGGCTCGCACCTCTGAGTTTATCGGAATTTATGTGCGAACTTACATTTGAAAATTACCATGAGCTTTACCTGCAAAAACCTGCATGCACACATTGCACACACTTGAGAAGAAATTCAGTGGTGCATGTGAAGTTCCCAATCTGTACTGTGCCAACGTGAGTACTGCCCCTGCAGTGGAACGTATATAGGCTGGGATGATGATGATGATGACAGTGATTTATTTATTTATCTTCTTACTTAACCTAACGCGTCTGTTCACAGTTAACTGGCATTATTCTCGTCATCGTGGGCATTGTAGTCCTGGAACGAAACTCCGACTACGACGAGCTGATCACGTACAGCTACTTGGTGCTGCCCAGCGTCGCAGTAGCCACTGGGGTTTTCATCATATTCATATCTGTGCTGGGATCATTCGCTGCCATATCTGAGAAGTTCTACTTCATCATCGCGGTAATCTATACTTAATTAATATTATAAAGAGGAAAGATTTGTTTGTTTGTTTGTTTGCATTGAATAAGCTCCGAAACTACTGGACCGATTTCAAAAATTCTTTTGCCGTTAGAAAGCTACATTATCACTGAGTGACATAGGCGCTACTTCTTACCTTTTCCTACGGGAAAATTAATTTATCGCGGGCGAAGCTGCGGACGGAAGGCTAGTGTATTTAGTTTGAAATATAGTTATAAACTAGCTTTTGCCCGCGACTCCGTCCGCGTGGAATTAGTAATTTGGGCAGCTTATTTTTTTTATCCAATTTGCTTTTTCATCAATTATGGCTCTCCTTAGTTCCTCGATATAAAAAAATGTACCCCCCGAAACCCCCCCCCTCCGCACACCCGTGTTCACATTCACCACCGTACTCCCAAGTCAAGCGTGCCTAGTTTTACTTCAAAAACCCCCCATTTTTAAACATTCTTCCGCTCCGGTCCGCTCCTATTGGTGTTAGCGTGATGATATGTAACCTATAGCCTTCTTCGATAAATGGGCTATCTAACACTGAAAGAATTTTTCAAATCGGGAGTAGTAGTTCCTGAGATTAGCGCGTTCAAACAAACAAACAAACCTGTGTGCATGTCCAACTTAAGATGAACCCTATTTAGTATAGTTTATTATATTGTTGTCAGCTCATTTTATGTTGTTTTTTTTTTCTATGTACTATCCATGTTCGATAAATTCTTCAAATAGACGTATCTTTCTTATTTGTGAACCGACTCAAATGAAACAAACACTAAATGTTAATCCAAGAAAATACCAACATATCAGTGAAAACCGCATCCTTCTAGGTTAAGCCGTTTCTGAGATTAGCGCGCACAAACGCACAGACAAACAGACAAACAGACAATAATTCTAAAAATCATTGTTTTGGGTTCTATTGCGCTAATAAATAGCCCTAGTGACAATTTTTCTCAAATATCTTCAATGTACAGACACCGACTTGTTACAGATTTATTATATGTATAGATACGAGGGGCGTTCAATATAAAGTGAGAATGAGATGCAAACTCTTTTAATATTACGAAATTAAATACTGGCCGGTAAAGCTAATCTATCTAGCTGATTGCTATGAAAAAAAAAACTAACTGTCTTTTGTTTAAAAAAATATACGGTAATTTCTTTGCAATGCTATTGAGTACGTTAGCGAAAATGGAGAAAATTGAACTGCGCGCCGTTATCAAATACTTGTATTTGAAAAATTTTTCTACGGACCAAGTCAATTTGGATTTGCGGGACACTTTAGGGTCTAATGCTCCTCCGTATTCGACAGTCGCACGTTGGTGCGCCGAATTTAGACGTGGAAGAACATCGACAATGGACGACCCCCGCTCCGGACGCCCTACTACAGCAGTAACTGAAGAAATTGTGAAAAAAGTCGAAAACTCAGTTTTGGCGGATCGTCGTGTCACAGTTCGTTTTATTGCTGAAAATGTAAAGATTTCAACGGGGAGCGTGCATAATATTTTACATGAACGCTTGGGTATGAAAAAGGTATCTGCGCGTTGGGTACCAAGAATGCTTACTGACACGCAAAAACAAACTAGACTAAAGATTTGTCAAGAAGCTTTGAACCTGATGCAGCAAGACCGGGAACTTTTTTTGGCGCGATTTATAACAATGGACGAAACATGGCTCCATCATTACGACCCTGAAACGAAACTGCAGTCTATGACATGGAAAAGGCCATCATCTCCAACTCCGAAGAAATTCAAGGTGAGCCCATCTGCCGGTAAGGTCATGGGCTCTGTTTTTTGGGATGGTAAAGGGGTATTAATGATTGAGTATCTCGAGCATGGAGCCACTATTACGGGCACTTTATACGCCAAACAAATAGCAACATTGCGCAATGAGATCCGCGAAAAACGGCGAGGTAAACTCTCGAAAGTTGTGCTGTTCCACCAGGACAATGCCCCGGCATACAAGTCCGCCGTTGCAATGGCTGCAATTCGTGATGCTGGGTTCGATATCCTTAAGCATCCTCCGTATTCACCAGATCTCGCTCCCAGTGATTTCTACCTATTTCCGAGATTGAAACAATACCTGAGAGGCCAGAAATTTGAAGACGACGACGCGGTAGTCGCTGCAGTACAAGATTTTTTAAGTACTCAAGATGAGACCTTTTTTAAAAATGGAATTTTAAGTTTAGAAAAAAGATATACTAAGTGTATTATGCTAAAAGGTGACTATGTCGAAAAATAAAATGACATTTAGTAAAAGTTGTTTATAACATACTCATTCTCACTTTTTATTGAACGCCCCTAGTGAATAGACACTTGACAAGTTGACACCATTTAACCTATATAGTCTCAACGTCAGTAAAACTTGTGTTAGGGGTACTATAGATAGGCAATGGACAAACATGCGTAAAACAAATCTTTGGTCATAACACATTTTTTTGTTTGAGTCTCTCCTGTGGGCATGTCCAAAGTTAAGGGTCAAAGCCAATATTTTTTAGTCAAATCTACATATCAGAGTAACTAGATCAGTTTAATGAACTAAAACAATTACTTTGCTCACCCGCGACCTTACAATAGTTACGTTTATGCAAGAAATGTGCGATCATGCAGTTCCTCCACCTCCACACTGTACGAACACACACAAATCACATAAACCCAACCATCACCACCACCAAGCTACACTGACGCGTTTCGAACTCAACCAGAGCTCATCTTCAGAGTTACCACAACCGTATGCTATGCTACCAAACGTTAAACTAACAAACCAAAACAAATGTTTTAACTTGTCACTGTAACTTCTCAAGTACCCACTTTATTTTTCTTATTCTCAAACTACCCCACAAAAATTAACTTTTATTGACATATTTAAAACTACCTTGAATTTTTTTGTTTATTTATTTATAAGGCATATTTAATTAATACTAACTGTTCAAATTCGACCCAAGCCGCAGTAAAGGAGAAGATACTAAATTTACCTGTTCATTAATAATAGACCCCATAGTGTTGTACCTAATTATTTCCATGCATTCCAGAGCATCCAGACGCAACCCCTTGCCGCAATAATGTAACACTTCATAAGAATCTGAATCTAACAATGAATGATTTGATTCCAACAAATGTTTTGCAAAATTCGATCTATCTGGATGCTCATTCCTATATGCCGAAACATGCTCTTTAAATCTAGTATTAAAACTTCGGCCTGTCTGTCCTACGTATATCCCATTGCAGTCATTACAAGTAAGCTTGTATACCCCCGATCTAGTTCCCTTATCTACCTGTTCTTTGTGGTTACATAGCCTAGAGTACAAAGAGTTGTTAGTCTTAAAGGCAACATTAATATTGTTTGATTTTAAAATGCCATAAATCTTATCAGACAAACCCCCGACGTAAGAGATGCTAGATTAGAGAGATTTGTTAGTAGACTGAGAAGGTAACGCAGCGTAAAGCATGCTATTTACTAACCGTGCCTGCTTCTTTTGAACTAAACTATCTACCATTGATTTTGTATAACCATTTGAGATCGCTATCTGATAAATAGTACTCAACTCTAAATCATAATGTTCCTTAGAAAGAGGCACAGTCAACAATCTATTAACATAACAATGGAAAGCAGCCAGTTTATGCTGCCACGGATGATTAGAAGATGCTGGTATAACAGCATCTGTGTACGTGGGCTTACGGTATATTTTAAATTGATGTTTACCATTTAATTTTGAAATCGTTAAATCCAAAAAGTTCAACGAACAATTTTCCTCCAATTCTTTTTTGAACCTTATCTTTACGTGCTTGTTATTCAAACCATTAATAAACACGTCAAGCTGTCTCATACTCCCTCTCCAGCATAGGATCAAATCATCAACAAACCTAAAATAGTACACAATATTACTATTACCCACAATATACTGATTCTCAAAATGATCCATAAATATATCTGCCATTAAAGGACTCAGAGGTGAACCCATAGCTAAACCATCACTCTGTAAGTAATAAAGACCATTGAACCGGAAATAATTTTGTTTCATGCATAAAGTTACCAAATCTATTAATTCACAAACTTCACCCGGATGCAACCGCTTCCTTTCTAAGTGGTCTTTTAGAATTTCTAGTGTCTCACTATATGGTACGTTAGTAAATAAACTGTCTACATCCAAAGAAAGCAACGTTGCATTCGGCGGTATGCTGATGTCCTTAATTTTACTAACCAAATCTAAACCATTTTTTAAACTATAAGAAGGTTTAAAGGAAGCCTTCACACGAATAATACTATTTAATTTCTTCGCCAATTTATATGCTGGAGCACTCACGTATGAGACAACTGGACGAACAGGCACATCATCTTTATGAATTTTAGGTAATCCATATAGCATTGGCGCCTGCGGATTCATGGGAATTACAAAATTCTTTTGTTGTTCGGTTTCAAAGGCAAACAAAGAACCCTTTATTAGTCTCTTTAGATCTTTGTGAAATGTAATTGTAGGGTCCTTACGTAAAACTGTAAAACCGTCCCCTTGAACGATATCTAAATCTTTCCGATTATATTGATACCTATCCAATAAAACAATACAATTTCCTTTGTCTGCCTTTGTCACCACTAAATCATTAAATTGTTGACTGTGCCTCTTTCTAAGGAACATTATGATTTAGAGTTGAGTACTATTTATCAGATAGCGATCTCAAATGGTTATACAAAATCAATGGTAGATAGTTTAGTTCAAAAGAAGCAGGCACGGTTAGTAAATAGCATGCTTTACGCTGCGTTACCTTCTCAGTCTACTAACAAATATAGATCTAGCATCTCTTACGTCGGGGGTTTGTCTGATAAGATTTATGGCATTTTAAAATCAAACAATATTAATGTTGCCTTTAAGACTAACAACTCTTTGTACTCTAGGCTATGTAACCACAAAGAACAGGTAGATAAGGGAACTAGATCGGGGGTATACAAGCTTACTTGTAATGACTGCAATGGGATATACGTAGGACAGACAGGCCGAAGTTTTAATACTAGATTTAAAGAGCATGTTTCGGCATATAGGAATGAGCATCCAGATAGATCGAATTTTGCAAAACATTTGTTGGAATCAAATCATTCATTGTTAGATTCAGATTCTTATGAAGTGTTACATTATTGCGGCAAGGGGTTGCGTCTGGATGCTCTGGAATGCATGGAAATAATTAGGTACAACACTATGGGGTCTATTATTAATGAACAGGTAAATTTAGTATCTTCTCCTTTACTGCGGCTTGGGTCGAATTTGAACAGTTAGTATTAATTAAATATGCCTTATAAATAAATAAACAAAAAAATTCAAGGTAGTTTTAAATATGTCAATAAAAGTTAATTTTTGTGGGGTAGTTTGAGAATAAGAAAAATAAAGTGGGTACTTGAGAAGTTACAGTGACAAGTTAAAACATTTGTTTTGGTTTGTTAGTTTAACGTTTGGTAGCATAGCATACGGTTGTGGTAACTCTGAAGATGAGCTCTGGTTGAGTTCGAAACGCGTCAGTGTAGCTTGGTGGTGGTGATGGTTGGGTTTATGTGATTTGTGTGTGTTCGTACAGTGTGGAGGTGGAGGAACTGCATGAACGCACATTTCTTGCATAAACGTAACTATTGTAAGGTCGCGGGTGAGCAAAGTAATTGTTTTAGTTCATTAATATGGACCTCCGCAAAGTAACGCCTGATTCAATAAATTAGATCAGTTTTCCAAACTTGTTTGTTCCGCGTAGCAAAATTTCCATTCGCATTTTTTTCCAAATGCTATTTTTTCCACTATGGTTTTTTAATCGACATGTTTTCCATTATACCTATTCAAACCTTTAGGAAACTATATAATCAGGTATCCAGGACAGTAGGCTATAGGTGTATCAATGAGATTGTCAGATTCTATTGAAATGAACTTCAGTGTTTTTTTTACTGTTTATTAATGATCTGTATATTTATTTTAGTACGTGATTCTAATGTTAATAGTCTTGGTTATGGAATTGTCGGTAACAATAACTGCCTTCAAGCTGGATAAGGAGACGTCTACCAGGATCAAAACGCCCATGGAAGCGAGCCTGAAGTACTATGAAACAAAACGCGACGTCGCAAAGACATGGGACGATCTGCATCGAGATGTGAGAGGCTAAGTATACTACATGCCATGTTATGATAAGATAATTAGGGTTCCATACCTAAAAAAGGAAAAAAAAACGAAACCTGGATCACTTTGTTGTCCGCGCCCGTCTGTCTGTCAAGAGTTTTTATCTCGGGAACGCGTGGAGCTACCGAGTTGAAATTAAACCATAGAGGTACTCAAGTCAGGCCCTTGTAGTTGTGAAAAACTAAAACTTCCAAGTTACCTAAGTAGTCAATCTGCGTGATATTAACACCATCACTAAATTTGGACGCGTTATTTTAAACAATTATTTAAGACGAATATTCTTATTTTTATTAGGAATGCCGTACCCTGTATCGTTAGTAAAGTTATCCCACAAATAGCACCCGGGTAAATATTCAGCGTTTTTGCGGCGGTTTTTTTTGTCATTACCATTAGAGCAGAAATTATTTAAATGGGATGATGCTTAGGGTTAACTTTTTATGAAAACTTAAGACAGTACCGATGCTGAATCTAGTTTGATGAAATTTCGCGCGATTTGTCCTTCGATTGTGGTAATAGGTAGGGGAGAGCAGGTAGGATTCGTACACTTTTTACTCTAGGCCTTGTAAAAATAAACCAGTAACTAATTTCAAAATAATTGAAATACTACCACATTGCCTATATATCTAGTTACCATAGTAGTAATTCGTAAGAGTTGCCAAATAGCAACATTTCAAAGTTGTGACTGTTTTTCCAAAAAATGAGAAACGTACGAAAGCACCCCACGCTCGTGGTAACTTCGTACACGGTGTAAGGCACATTCGTACATAGTGGGGAGCCTCCGTACAGAGTAACAAAAAAGCAATTTATACAAGATACAAATATTTATTGAGATCAAAAATAACACAGAATCATATTATAATTCAGTCTTAATGAAAAACACAGTTTTTTTTATTAATTACTTAATCCAAATATCGCTTTAGTTAAAGTTTTCATTTTGTATCCTTAAGGAAATAAATCAACAATATAAAATCAAAAATTAAATTAACAATTAGGATAACAGGCCACAATCTAACTCTATTGCACATTGTACGCAGTCAGATCTTTCACAAAGCTGATTAAGTATATCATTTTCGGCAACTGTTTTCTTGTGAAGCGAGTTTCAAGTGTTGTCGGTTTGATACCGTATTTTTGAGTAGATTTTCTAATAGACAAGGTTTTGTTTAAGACCTCCTGCATAGCAGATTTCATTGCTTCTTCGTCTACCTGCCCTGTTCGAATTCCCTTTTTTATGTATATTCGAGGCATGACTCTGAAACGATAAAAAAAAACCATGAATACTTACGCGGAGTACATTCGTGCAGTACGAATCTACCCCACTCATCAATGCACGAAGGCACCCCAACACAAAAAAGCAACAAATTAAATAAAAATAAAAATACCTGTTAAGATTTTCTCAAAAATAACGTTAACACCAAAAACTAGAGCATTAACATATTACCCATGGATAATAACATGAACGATTTGAGCAAAAGTTATTGCAGATAAACACATTCAAAACTGAACCCATAAATTACTTACGCGGAGCGAAAACACGTTTCGACCTGTACCGACGAAGCTGGCTGCCGCACTGCCGCCCCGCTCCGTGGTTAGCCTATGCGTGTGAGTGGGTGTCACGCACACAAATATAATGGCGTCAACGTGTTTGGTAGTGGAGATATGACTACTGTACGAATGCTCCCTCTGTACGAAGCCTACCTGCCCTCCCCTAATCGTCGAATGGTAATGACGTTTAACCGCGCGGTCAAAACGCTCGAATATTCACCCACCCCTCTTTTTGCGGCGGCATTTTAGGTGGCACCGTAGGTAGTTCTCGAAGAAATGGACCGACTTAGATGTTGGTTTTATGTATGTATGTATGTAAAACTCTTTGCTGTACATAAAAACATGAAAATTAACAGTTAACAAGAGAACCAGATGTACAAAGACAAACTTATCCCTTAAAGGGATCTCTTCCAGTTAACCTTTGAACGATTGACAGGACATCAGAAACCAGAGTAGGCATGCATTAATGAAGAGTATAAGAGAGCCGAAATCAAAAATAAACCCAACCCAATAGTACATATAGGTTTTGTACGTGAAAGCAAGTTTCCTCGTGATGGTTCTTAGCTATGTTTGATAAAAATCGATCCAGCATTTCGAATGACGTAAGGCATTTTCGGCATAAATTGGAATTATTACACGCTTTATTACACGCTTTATATTAGCTTCACCTGTATGTTTGTATGTATGTATGTTTGTATGTATGTTTGTATGTTTGTTTGTAACCGACTCCTTAGGGCGCGATTTTGACCCACTTCCCGGTTTCCGATTGAGCTGAAATTTTGCACATATGTGTAAATTGGATGACAATGAAATATTATTGTAACATGAAGCTGATCTGATGATGGAGCTGGATGGTGGCCATAGGAACTATGTAATAAAACAACACAATCCCGTCGAGTTTGGGCTCGTTTGATTCGTCTTGACGAGCACTTTGATCCCAGATGGTAACCAGGGTCTGATGATGGAGCTGGAAGATGGCCAAAGGCACTCCACAATAAAACGACACAACCCCATCGAGTTTGGGCTCGTTTGATTCGTCTTGACGAGCACTTTGATCCCATATGGTAACCAGGGTCTGATGATGGAGCTGGAAGATGGCCAAAGGCACTCCACAATAAAACGAAACAACCCCATCGAGTTTGGGCTCGTTTGATTCGTTTTGACGAGTACTTTGGTCCTAGATGGTAACAAGAGTCTGATGATGAAGCTGGAAGGGGGTAGGTGGCGGGTTGGGGGGGGGAATGGGGTATGGGGTAAGGGGGTCGGGGGTTTAGAGGGTTGGGGGTTAGGGGATGGGGGGGGGGTTTACGGGAAATAGGGTGGGGGTGTTGGGGGCTTCGGGGGTAAGTGATTTTGGGGGGTTGTGGGAAATGGGGAGGGGGTAAGAGACCTAGATGGTAACAAGGGTTTGATGATGGAACTGGAAGGGGAAGGGGGGCGGTAGGTGGCGGGGTGGGGGGAGGGGTGGGGGGGAGTGGGGGTGGGGGGGAGCGGGGGTTTCCGGGGGGTATGGGGGTTCGGTGTTAGGGGGGTTGGGTTTAGGTGGTTCGGGGGTTTGTAAAATGAGGAGGGGGTAAGGGGGGTTTAGAGGATTGGGGGTAAGGGTGTAGGGTTTGGGGGGGTTTGGGGAAATGGGGTGGGGTATGTTGGGGGGTTGGGTTTAGGGGGTTTTGGGGTTGCAGGTGAGGGGGTAAAGTTAGAAAGAAAAAAATGCAACTAAAAAATAGAAAATAAATAATAGTTTAAAAAAACTAAAAAACACGCTTTAAAAAATAAAAAATAAATTTTAATAAATTTCAATTCACTATTCTTATAGTGCAGTAAAAAATCTTAATAAGCAATTATTATATTGTTATATCCAGATCAAAATTTGTAAACAATTCTAAATATTGATAAAATAAATAATAATAGTTTAAAATATTTTATTGTAAAAAAAGCGTGGGGTGCTTTTTAAGATGTTATCAAAATGATAATCCTTGACAATTGACACCATGCACCCCACGCTTTTTTTACAATAAAATATTTTAAACTATTATTATTTATTTTATCAATATTTAGAATTGTTTACAAATTTTGATCTGGATATAACAATATAATAATTGCTTATTAAGATTTTTTACTGCACTATAAGAATAGTGAATTGAAATTTATTAAAATTTATTTTTTATTTTTTAAAGCGTGTTTTTTAGTTTTTTTAGGGGGTGTTTCACCACCTTATTGTCAAAGTGACGAACTGTTCGAATTGCTGCCTGCGGCTAAATTCCACTACCGCACTTCGAGGAACCGTTTGTCTTTCCATCCTCACCATCTTGATGATTGGCATTCTAGTACCGTGCGTTTTAAGCGAAACTTCTTTCCTCGCACGACAAAGATCTGGAATCAGCTTTCTGCGGCAGCATTCCCGGAGCGTTACAACTTAGGGATCTTTAAAAAACGAGCCTACCAATTCCTAAAAGGGTCGGCAACGCACCTGTGATGCCCCCCGTGTTGCGGGTGTCCATGGGCGACGGTGATCGCTTTCCATCAGGTGACCCGTCTGCTCGTTTGCCACCTCTTATATATAAAAAAAAAAAAAAAAAAACTGCTGGTTACGTAACCAATGAATAAACTAAGTACTGGACAAATCTGTCAGCTAGTGTTTTTTCAGTTTCACCACGCCGGTCCTGTGCAAACTAAGTACCACTTAAGTAATCGTGGGTTTAACAAAAAGTCGGAATGGCAACGTCGCATTTCACGACCACGCGTTCCTGTTCGCACACTTTCGATCAAAGAGTCACTCATTATTAAAGCAAAAGAAATCGTTAGCTATATAATTTTTAGATACATCTATTTTTTTGCATAAACAAATGTGTAACATTATAATTGATCCAAAAACGGTATTTATTTACGATAGTTTGTTAACAATAACAAAGAAAAATAAAATCACGTAAAACGAATCGAAAAGTGGCGCCAAACCATTTGACAGATAAACTTTTTTTTTAATGGCGATATACAAGTTCAGGTAGAACAAACGAATGAGCCACTGAAAAAAAAGTCTGTAATTAAACAATATTACGAAATTTTGGATTTATTTTTACATACTAAAAAGTGTACCTACATTTTTTATTCAAATCTTGATATTTAAATTATTTTATGCAATTTAGCATGACTTCGTTCTTTAAAAAATAAAAAATACTTTGATTTATTTTTCTGAAACTGGCTGAAGGGCTCACCAACCATGGCCACAAAAAAATAAACTTAACTAATTAAAAAGTTATGTGATGATAAAAATGCTAAATGCCACCTGATCTGATGGTCACATTAAGAAACAGTTTATCCGTCACTTAGCGCTAATCGAGACTGGTGAAACAGAAATTTTAATTCCATCTGTCAAATAAGGTTATGATTAAGCTAATCCGAAATTTAAGACAAGTGGTGAAACAGCCCCTTAAACTATTATTTTTTTACTTTATTTAGTAGTTTACTTGTTGAACAGTTCCAATGCTGCGGGGTCGACAGCGTGAACAATTGGCACAGAGACCGGATACCCCTGAGCTGCTGTTACATCGAGTACGGGACCACGTCGGAGTTCCGTTGCAACGCGGAGCTCGCGTATGGTGAGGGGTGCCGGACCGCACTTGGCGCATGGCTTAGCAGTAACGCGCATTTGCTCGCAGTCACCGTGTTTATGCTCACATGCATACAGGTTCGAAATTTGAAATAATTTTACTGTTTTTTTTATTTACCATGAGTTTTAACCCTGGCACACACGTTACGAGAAATCGTTACGATCGCACTGTACCGCTTATACTGCACCGATAATCGAAACGTGTGTGTGATGAAAACTGTACAGTTTTTACGATTTTTTAAAACTGTACCGTCGAACGGAACAGAATGAAAATTTGAATAGATAAAACGGAATCGGAGTAAACTGTGCCGATATGCTGGCCACACACCTTCAGTTTCATCTGTCCGATAAAACTGTGCAGTCGAACTGTACGGATAAGTCGTACGTCCCTACAGTACAGACCATACACGTACAAGTAAAAACAGTAAAACTACGCAGTTTATTCATTTCGTTACGCGATGGCATCGACAGAAGATGTATTAGCTATTGCTGCATTATTGTTGATAAAAAAAAAGAGGCAGAAAAAACCAGGAAGCGGAAAAATCGTGAGACCTGGTGCAAAGACTGGCTAATGAAAAGAAAAGTTCATTCTCATATAAATTTGTTAAAGGAATTAAAAACGTTTCCAAAGGACTGGCATAATTTTTTGAGAATGGATAGTGATACGTACCTACATTTGCTGGCTATGGTTTTGTAAGCACGTACGTACGACCTTTCGATACGCGATCCACAAGAAAACTGAGCCTCTTTTTTTTACAGTTTTACAGGCAGTTTACTCCGATTCCGTTTTATCTATTCAAATTTTCATTCTGTTCCGTTCGACGGTACAGTTTTAAAAAATCGTAATAACTGTACAGTTTTCATCACACACACGTTTCGATTATCGTTGCAGTATAAGCGGTACAGTGCGATCGTAACGATTTCACGTAAAGTGTGTGCCAGGCAAAAAAAATGGGAATCGTCAATGCCATATTCTGTTTCGTTTGAGATAAAAAGTTTACAGGGCTGCAGGGTAATTGTGTACCCTGCTGCTGTTGCCTTGATGCAAGCAAATGTCAACTTTAAGGTGGTGAACCTTTTTGAAGGCCTCCCATTCTTAAAGGATTTCTGCCCTGCAGTACTTAGGGCTGTGAAGTGTATATGTTGAGATGATGATGAACAACTGTACCTCTACCATGAGTTTACACTAGTTTACGTGACCGTACTCGCTAGCGACGGAATTACAATTCTCCATACAAATCATTTACGCCGTCGCTAGCGAGTACGGTCACTGTGAACTAGTGTAAACTCATGGTCGAGGTACTGGGCAATCTTCTAACTTATAAAAATCTCGTTTGTTATAACATTAAGATAAGATAATCGACAGATTAAGAATGAGATTTTTTGGCGACGAATATCCCGTAGGTAGGTAGGTTCCAAGAAACTTTAAGGCACTACCGCTACGTTCAATTTATGGAAGAAGTAATGCCATGTGCGAGCGAAGGAGGTGCAAATACATAAAATATGTATCAAAAACGACACCCAGGATAAGATTTGTAACACTTTGATTGTTAATTTCGCGGGCTTATAAAAACTCGGTATTTTTTGTAGGCTGTTCTCGTCGGCATCTCGAGCTGGCTGGCGTGGCGGGCGAAATCGAAATACTGAAACTGAAAGCTGAAATCCCACCTAAATATAATACGTGTATATTAACTAGAATTTAAGCTTTTATGTATTACTAACACTATGATCTTATGTTGGTCGAAATAAAAATATAATTATTATTAGTTATAATTTTAATTTAGTATAAGTACTTCGACGTAGAGTTACATGGATGAAAATAAGAAAGTAACACTGCACATACTAAGTGCAAAGTCCAAGTCAAAATACCTATCTTTATTCAATTTTGGATTTAGGCTATGAAAAACACTAATGAATGTCGGGATCTACGAAGAGTTCGGAAGAACCCGCGAATTCAAGACTAGCCCCAGTTGAGTTTGGTGTTTTGTGGTATACAATGTGTCGCAAACCTCAACGATAACATGATTACGGACGAGATGTCAAGGTGTTCTGGAAAGTTCTGGAAAATATAATAAGCGAAATAGAGTCACAGGTTATCGTTGAGTTTTGGGATACTCAAAAAATCAAAATTCACAACCTTGTTCTATCCTAAATATACGCTTGACAAAAAGAAATGCTGAATACCATGGTGGTTCGGAGTTGGAGTGCGTTGCGTTACAGACTAATGGTTAGACAATAAGGCTGGACTCCCTGGACTTTTTAGAAACAAATGCTGTAATAACAGTGAGACCGGAAGATATCGACATTTTCCCTTTATTGGTGACTGATGAATCATTACGGCTGTATCCGTAATTCGATACCTTTGTAGCTGGCTAGATAAAAATAGAGATAAGCTGTGTGACGCATACCTGCATGATTTTACTTCCATGTACTCGTATACCTGGTTTACACTCGCGTACGAGTGGCGAGAGGAACTGCGGGACGAGCCACGAGACGAGAGTGTGAACAGACGCGCCTCGCGCCTCCTCTCGTGATTTGCCTTGATTTTGAGGCTCGCGTCCGGAGCGAGACGACGAGGCGAGGCGCGAGGCGAGGTGACGAGGCGAGAGTGTAAATCAGGTAGTATATGTTCTGAATAGATCCTTTTACAAGACCAGAGGTCGTACTGTCTAACGCGCGGATGCTTGCCTTCGCTTTCACCATCTCTTTCTGTCACCATCTTATATCGTTTGACAGAAAGAAATAGTGATTATGAAAGAAAGCGTCAGTGCGTTAGACAATAAGCCTGCTGGTACGAATGAATTGCACGAAAGTATAGGTGAAAAACTTAAGTAAGGGACCGTCATTTACTAAGTTTTTTACCACCAGGATTTCATGACCACAGTCTCAGAATAAATAATAGTATAAGCTACACTAGAGTGTCGATAATTTTTTGGCAAGAAATTTCATTTTTAATAAAGTTTTTTTTTTGCTGACTTACTTTTTACTTACACGCACGCACGCACGCGCACACTTATAAACTTTCGCATTAATAATATTAATAGGATAAGTTGGATTATTTTATGTAAGATTACAGATACCAGCTTATGATTTTAATTTGCATAAGTCTATGTCTGTGTGAAAGCAAGCGCTGCACCAAACTTTTGTTTGATTCTATCCCGTGAAAAAATCATTATTACAGCCTGACCCTACGATTTAATGAAACTTCACGAACGAAAAAGCACGATACGTCAGACATCAGAAAGGCCTTAGGACATATGGTCGGACACTTTTTCAATCAAAAGTTACGTCAAATGGCGAAACTTCATAAGCTTCAAACTAGTATTTAAACTGCGGCTTACAATCTTCAGTATGTAGATAAGTCAGACAATGTTATCATTATGCAAATAACAGTTTTCGGTTTCCACATATTCATGTTAGTTTTCTATTTAATATGTAAATAATCTGAAAGATAAGATACTGTTTGTTGGCTTTAACTTATGATGTTTATAAAGTGTATTTATTATTCGACAAATTTTAATGGATCTTTGTTTGTTTAAGCTGAATGGTTCGTGGTATTAAATTAATATTTTAATTTATTAAGCATTTTAAGAAAGAAAGTAAATTCAACAAAGAATCGCAAAATAACGACAATGACACATGCTCCGTGGTTCATGGTTGTATGAACCACGCACGCACCGCACCAGTTTCACAAAAGTACAAGACCTGAAAATCATTGTTGTATTTTCCCAACTAAAGTTCTACTTAGATAATAGTCAAAATCAAATGTGTAGAATGTTAGGGATTGTGACACCATAAAACAATAATTTTAAGACGCGACTCTAGAAAAAAAACATCATTTTAGCCCCGAAAACGGGATTACTTTTCAATTAATTGCAAAGTTAATGTACCTACTTCGTTTATTTTAGCATTAACTAGAGAAAGTGTAAACAATCTTGACGAGTCTTTTTATTGAAAAAAGCTTTAAAAATAGTATCCAACTAAGTATTGCTTATGCAGCCAAAATAATATAAATGACCATATGTCCTTGCTAATTGTTTGCTGTGACTTATTTATTTCAAGGAGAGAAAACGGAAGTAAATGTATACAATATGTACCTACTTATAAATTAGATATAAACTTACATGCACTTACTCCCTAACTAAACTAGCTCCCACTAAAACATGTGGTTGATAATGATTAAGTAGGCTTACATTAAAGTTCCATAAATTTTGTTTTTGAATTTATTTTTCAAAAGTGCTTTTCAATAAAAAGACTCGTCAAGATCGCTTTACCTTCTTTCTAATGCAAAAAAGAAGTAAACATTTTTAGCTGCTTTAAACCAAATACATAAATTGTATGTAACGTTATAGCTCGCAATTGCCATACAAATCTATGGAAGAATCGTGTTTGACAGATCATACAAAGTACGCCGGTTGATTGGTGGTGTCATCATCCCTTCTGTCTACTACATTATACCTTTTCAATGTTGAATGTTGTAATTAAAAGAGCAACGTGCAAAATTGAGCACTTACTTTTGATGTTGTCTGTACAACACGTCCAATATACTTACCCTAAGTATTTTTAGAAAAATTTTCGGCGAATAAAATATTTTTTCCTCTTTTTTTATCTTTTATTTGTTTTTTATTTTTTCGTTTTTTCAGAAGAACTTTTCAAAACATGAAATGGAAAAAAAGGAGAGGCGTACCTATGCTCAACGGTGGGCGAAAACGCGCCTAAGAAGAAGAAGAAGAACATTCTCAATGATTTTCGACAGTGTTTTTTTTTCTTTATTTCTGTATAATAAAGGAAAGGTTTCAATATATACATAAACTCTACCATCTCATTATGGCCACAACAGCCACTGGCAGATCTAAATAGTAAATAAAGAGGTACTTAGAACCTTGCTCAAAAATTTACGCACCAATTTATCTGAGTTACAAATCAAAACAAACATTAAACCACGTTGTTGGTTGCGTTATGTTGGCTGTCGATGTCGGTAGATGCTCGTAATTATGTAAATTGAAATGGTTAGTTCCTACGTCAAGGAGTTTCTTATCGTTTGTTACATGAATTGTTCAGAACGCCCGTTCATTTCAAAGTAGTGTGCACGTTTTAAATATTGTGTTTATAAAGTGATAATAGATCGGTTCGCTAAGAATAAAGAAATGAATTATGATTTATGCGTAATGGTAAAAACGAGCTCTTGACAGGAGCCACGGCTGAGATAAATCCGCTTGCTTTCCTTATCATCAGATTAGGTACTTACCTATAGTGATAAAAATACCAGTACTAGCTAAAACTATACGCCAGTACTACGATTGTCTCGAACCATACGGTCGCTAAACAAAATGTGGAACAAAATATATACAAGTGTTAAATATTCTTTAATAACGGTCAATTTCCTATTTCTGGTAAGTTAGGCTCGGTAGTTTTGTTTTGCAACTATGTGTAAATAAGTGGAAAATTGATGTGCAGTGAGTTTTCAGATAACCGGCATAATAATACTGTCAGTGGGCAGTTCAGTACAGTCGGCTTACAATGGTTACCACACGTTCCTTTCTGACCGGTTCTTCTCGTTACCGGCATTTTGCATTGCCACTGGAGTCATCATTTTCCTGATCGCCTTATTCGGTTTCTATGGAGCGTATTCGGAGAACTATTATTTGATAATGACGGTAAGCCCTTCAAATTTTTAATTATCACGCCAAACCTCACATGAGCTATTTCAGAAACCGTGGCCTCTTTTCATCACGAAATGCCAGCTATCTATTTTAATTTAAATATGCTGTGTCTAATAAACGTGTGTGGCGTTCTCGATCTTATGTAACGGTTAATATTGTTGATATTAGAATACCTCTAATAGTTTGCACATTTAATTGTTTGCTCTACTAAAGTGGCCCTTACGTCTTATCTCGAAAATAACGAATTGATCATCTTATCAAATAACCTTCTTTTTAATGTAGACAGTAGACGTTTTACACTTTTATATTCTTAATTTTACTTTGACATTTAAAGATTTTATCTTCTTTTGAATTGATATTTATGTATTTTCCTATAGTCTCAAATCTAATCTTATTTGGACAAATATTGTTTTATCGTTATTAGTAAGGCATGAATCAGCTCACACTTTGTGAATACAAAAGAATATAACGGGTTACGTTTCACTTCACTGTAACTACTGTCTCGCACGATAAACATGACATCCAATATGATAGTGTTGGCGACCATGAGCCGGCTTATAGCTGTATAATTTTCAGTCAATTATCCCACTATTGCATAGTCCTATAACCAACTATGAATATATCAAAATTCAACCATATATAATACGTTTTAAGGTAACATTTCGAGCACGCGGAATATTGCACGTAAATCTTTGTAGCTCGCGAAATTTCGTAAACGGCTATCTACGTTTCACGTCACTGTCCTTGATAGTAACTGTTGACTAGTTTCGTGAAAAAACAAAAGACGTGTAAAGAAGATTTGACGTGTACCTACCTATTGTTTTAAACTATCGGAATTTTCATTCATAATGATCACTCCAGAGAGTAGAAGTTGTAAGTAGTTAAAGCATAGTTGTGATTTGATTGAATTTGGCATGTTTTATTATGTGTTGATGTTTATATAGGCACAAACGGGACTAAATTACTTAGATTTCGTTGCTAAATATTTAATACCTACTTACATTTATCTTAATTTGGTGAAAAAAAAAACTACTTATAACCTCTTCCCTACTCAGTCATATTTTGGTGAAAATTGGAATAATTTCATTTACTAACAGCTGAATAAGTAATTGTAATTACACATTTCGTTGTCCGTTAACTACGTCAACCTTGGTCAACGGTAGCTCCATGTTGATCCGATCAATTTAAACTATTATTTGTCACATTCATAACACGCAAAGTATACAGAAATAAGACCGTCCATTTTATTATTAAATCTCTTATTACCATCACTTGTAACTAACTAACAATGAAAACGAATTTTGCAAAATAAAGTTTACTTTTACCACTTCCAAAGGCCCGATGGTCTTGCATTTCGTATTGCATTAAGTATGTAGAGGTATAGAGTTCCAGAGACAAAACAATAATCAAGTACCGTCAACAAAAAAGAGGGCTTTAAAAATAACCTTCCCTAAATCTTTGGTCTAATAGCCGTGGTGGCCTAGTGGTTCGCCGGTCGGACGGTCGTGGGTTCAGAACCCGGCTCGCACCTCTGAGTTTTTCGGAACTTATATGCGAAATTACATTACATTTGAAATTACCATGACCTTTACCGTGAAGGAAAACATCGTGAGGAAACCTGTAGACACCTGTGAAGAAATAAAATGATGTGCTTGAAGTTCCCAATCCGCGCTGGGCCCGCGTGAGAACTACGGCTCAGTCCCTCTCATTCTGAGAGGAGGCCTGTGCCCTGCAGTGGGACTTATATTGGTTGGGATGAGAATAGCACAAAATGGTCAGGAAGTATACGGAGTATGTATGTGGGTGACTGCGATTTTGGGAGAGGGAGGGTGTTGTGCCACTTGACTCCCCCCATTTTGGACCATCAATGTTATTTGTGTACATAGAAATACAATACTTGGGCCATTCTACTTATAAGTAACCATTAATCTTTTGTGAAATATAAGGCATACCTGGTGATTTTTTTCAAGTGTAAATAACTTATATACAAACTGAAACACCTAAATTTAATGTTTTAAAGCAATAAAACTTTAAATTCAAAGAAATTTTGTGGAAAAAATTGGTAACTCAGCGGAAAATACATCAATTTCCATACAAATGGCGGGGACATGCATGTCCACTGCGTTGCCTACTTTATAGATAATAATGATCACTTTTTATACGTAGTGATAATTTTAAATGTAAGCTTAATTATGTGCCTATTTAAATCTTAAATGATTGAAACCGAGCACTTTACCGTTTTTGTAAAAAAATATTTGAAGAGCACAGTACAAAAAATTACTGGTCAACGAAAAGTAGAATGGCCCACTTACTTACTTACTACACTGGCTCAGCGACCCAAAGAGGATCTTGGCCTCCGACACCAGAGAGCGCCACTCTTCCCTATTTTGCACCACCTCGCGCCAATTGGCTGCGCCGAGGGCGGTTACGTCTTTCTGCACTTCGTCCAACCAGCGGTATCTAGGGCGACCCACCGGACGTTTTCCGCTTGGTCGCCCCATCCATATACGCTCTCTTCACTGCCCGATCCTCTCCCATCCTCTCTAGGTGGCCGAGCCAGCGCAGTCTCGCCGCCTTGGCTTCTCCAATTAAAACATAGAAATACAATACAAAGACTTTATATTGAACACAACATAATGAACAGTTCAAAACAATAGTACATATTTAAATCGTTTTCAAGCATTTTGTACACAATTACGGGACTTAGTTAAAACGAAACTTAATTGTTTCCTTTGTGTAACGAAAGTTAAAAGTTTGTGTGACTAACTTTCGTAACACAAAGGACGCGATCGTGATTTTGTTTTAATTAAGTACTTAATTATGTTTTTTTTCCAAATGACCCATGTTTAGATATAATATCTCTATTTATATATACGTACAAAATTGGCAGATAGAGCTGTCTCTATCTGTCTGTGTCTGTCTAATAAATAAATAAATATTAACTCGCCGCTTTAACTCGCCTACTATTACATAAACCTCTAGTGGGTTTTCCAATAGTGGCATAATAATTTCAACCTTATGTATATGTGCTCTTGATTATATTAAATAAAAAAAAATAAAAAAAAATATTTATTAGGGGACAATCTTACACAAATCGACCTAGTCCCAAACTAAGCAAAGCTTGTATTAGGGGTGCTAGACGACGATAAACATACTTATATAGATAAATAAATACTTAAATACATAGAAAACATCCATAACTCAGGAACATATATTCGTGCTCATCACACAAATAAATTCCCTTACCGGGATTCGAACCCAGGACCTCTTGCTTCGTAGGCAGGGTCACTACCAACTTTCTAAAGCGGTCGTTAATGTTATTAATTTTGAAGTTTAGATAAAAAAAAACTTTGAATTTCTTGTAGCACCAATAATTGATTGATGATCGCATTACTACATATCTGGTGGGGATGAGTTGAAATTGGGTTGAACAAATAAACTAAAGTGACTAAAAATGTTCTAAATGTATAACATTAAATAGGTTAACGAAAGTCTATGATTATTCAGTTATTGATCAGCGTAAATAATTATGCTTATCTCTTATTGATATGGAAAAACAATGACACCGCGGTGTGTATTTAATTGATAATAACTTAATAAGTATGTACCTATACATATAATTGATTTTCTGAGAAACACAATACACACTTTACCACTTGAGTTGACTAAACCTTGTGATCTGGAAATAAGTACTCATAAGTCATAAAGAAACACGTTTGTAATCCTTCTATACTACTTAATATCATCTAGGTACATTAAATGTAAGTATTTGTGTTTACATTTAATGAGGTAAAATTTATTTGTTTGTATGTAGAGGGTAACCTCTGAAACTACTGATCCGATTTTCAATTAAAATACTGTCGCAAATAGGAATCTACACTATCCCATCCCATATTCACATGCTACTTTTTATCTCTGGATCGTGCAAAGTTCCCACGGAAACATCTCTAATGCTTTCTCGAACAATTTTTCGGTGGAAACAATAAATACTTCTATCTTGGTTTTTCGAGTTTTAGTCCAAGTGAGGATCGGTCGCCCAAGTGTAGTCAACAGTAGAAGTGGATGAGCTGTTGTGGTGTTCAAAATTACAGGATATTATCTTGGTAGTAGAGTCGTGTGTAGATCACTTTGAACTCCAGAGTCACACATCCACTACTGCTGTTGACTGCACTTATTCATTCATTATGATACAAATTTCGAATTTTTAATACAAATAAATTTGATATTCATTTCAGAACGTCAAAAATCAGTAGGTATAGTGCAATTACAATGAGTACCTAATACAAGCAAGGTAGGCCATAAGCAGTAGCGGTCTACTAAATTTCGTACAAAGCGTTTTCGCTCTTCCTTCATCAACTCTAAGGAGTGGACTGCGACTGTGTTCCCTAAAAACTACAATCTGGCCGTTTTCAAGTCTAGGGTGATGCTGAATGAGCATTTACTAGGCGTGATTGTGGGGATAGTTTTCAAAAAAATTGTACATAGTTCTAAGGGCTTCATGAAAACAAAATTATGATCGCTTTTTTGTGTAACGAAAGTTAATCATAAAAAGTATATGGGTAACTCCGTTACACAAAAAATAAAAAAGTTTTGTTTTTTACTAAATCCCTTGATTGTGAACAAATTTTTTGAAAATGACTGTCAAACGCAAGCCTATATTAAGATAAACGCCCCTAAGTTCGACACTGATCCAATATATGGCACCTTCAATCTTATGTCATAGTAGACAGGTGGCCGATGGGTGTCATCTACTGGGCGTTGAGGTGTCGAGCATTGGTTCGTTTACCTTATATAGTATATATAAAAAATCGAGTAGGAAACTGAAGTTTCTCACTCCTGTTTCATTCAAAGTTATTTAAAGACATATCCTTGTCTTATTCCAGTTCGCCGGCGCCATGGTGCTGATGTTCGTATTCCAGCTGTCCGCCTGCATCGCTGGCTACGCGCTGAAGAGCCAGGCGATCACGCTGGTCCAAACACAGCTGCAAAACACCATGGACCTGTACGGACCTGACAAAAACTTCGACGTCACTGTGCTGTGGGATGAAGTGCAAGAAGACGTAAGACTTTTTAAGATTATGAAGGGCTAGGTTTTTAAATGGTCCAATGACAGCTGCTAAACTCCATGCACCTGTACTGTACGGGCCTGAAAAAACTTCGACGTCACTGTGCTGTGGGATGAAGTTCAAGAAGACGTAAGACTTTTCAACCGACGAAAACAAAAGGAGGAGGTTCTCAATTCGACGTGTATATATATATATATATATATATATATTTTTTTTTTTTTTTATGTATGATCACGCAAAACTTTTTATAGAGTAGTCCGATTTTGATGATTCTTTTTTTATTGGAAAGCGTATTCCCCGAGGGTGGTCCCATTTAAATTTGGAAATAATATTCCTACCCTAAGGGTAGGAAAACAGGGAATGATTGACTAACTTTTTACAGAGTAGTCTGATTTTCATAATTCTTTTTTATTGGATAGATAGGGTAAACCTTGAAGTTGGTATTATAAATTTGGAAAAAAAATTACCCCAATGATGGAAAAAAAGTATAAAATAAAAACTTTTTAACAAAAAATTAAACCGCCGAATAAAGTGAAAAGCAAAAAATAATACCTTTTTTGTTTGACCTTAATCTAGGTACCAGTTTGAAGTCGGTGCCTCAGCACGAGCCAGGAGGAGTGATAGAAGCCAATCACGTAGACGATTATAGGTCCACTCCTCCTGGCTAAGTGCTGAGGCATCGACTTCAAACTGGTACCTAGATTAAGGTCAAACAAAAAAGGTATTATTTTTTGCTTTTCACTTTTTTCGTGGGTTTAATTTTGTGTTAAAAAGTTTTTTAAGAGTATGAAGGGCTAGGTTTTTAAATGGTCCAATGACAACTGCAAAACGCTATGCATCTGTACGGCCCTGACAAAAAAATTGGCGTCACTGTGCTGTGGGATGAAGTGTAAGATGACGTAAGACTTTTTAAAAGTTGTGAAGGATGGTCACAATGGTCCAAGTACAGTTGCAAAACAGCATGGACCTGTACGGCAAAAATACTGCTAGCGCTATATTTGCAAAGAGCCTATTAATCAACGATATGTGTGGTATAAACTATGAAGAGGTTGCAAAGGGAAACGCTCTCCGATGGTATATCAATGCGCGAGCGCTGTTGATTTGACCTTTCTGCTCTGGGAGTGTATCCAGACCTCTCCTCCAGTGTTTTCTGAATTGTAGACATTGTTGTTCTAGAAATCGATGGCAAAAAATTTAAAAAACATGGTAGGAGGACAATGGAACGGTACCAATAACTTAGATTAGGTTTATATCGGGAGTCCCACCCGAAACAAGTTGCAAAAGATGATGTGTGATAGAAAGAACAGGAATGTGGAATAAAAGTAGGAGAAGCAAACATGATGGAACTGGAATGACTGTAGAAGTAGACAGACACAGGCCTCGACCCTAAGTCGGGGGTAGGATGAAAAAAAAAAGGTACCAATAATAGCGCCGATGAAAACTTAAACTGTTAAAACTTCTTATATTCCAGTTCACCTGCTGCGGTGTCCTCAACGCGAGTGACTGGCTTCAGCATCTGGACACGCACGAGGACTCGAGCCTGCCGATGAGCTGCTGTAGCCACGTATTCGGCACTGTTGGTCAGGCCGTCTGCAACACCACCGTGGCGTACAGCACTGGCTGCGCCGGCGCATTCGGCAGCTGGGTGCAGTCACACGTCGGGACCATCGGCGGTGCTGGCGTGTTCTTAGTTATTGCCCAGGTGTGTACAGCATAAGTTATATACACACCGTAAGAAACAAAAGTTGTCTATCCTGTGGACTTTAAATTAGCAACTCCTAATCAGCAAACTTAAAATTTATTGAAATGGGCCGAAAGTTGAGCAGGCGTCCCACACGCCGTTGTAGACTACTAGACTAAAAAATATTGGCTAGACCCTTAACTTCTGCCATGTCCACAGGAGAGACGCGAACAAAAAAATGTGTATGACTCATAACGAAGAGGCGTATGTCCACATGCATTGGCCTATCTAGGGTTATTTTCCAGGAGGGAGGGGTGGCTTGGCCCTGAGATGCAATGACCGATGCGACAAGGTAGAGTCGACAACTGAATCTTGGAATGGGCACATTATCATGCATCCTCGCGCCTATTTAAAACATACCATACCTCTGCCTACCAGAAAGGGCCAAGACAAGTATAGCGAGCGAATTAATATTACTCTCTCACGCGTAAACATTATCGCTAGAATGTGGGATAGAATTTGGCAAGGGCACTATATATTTTAACGTCTTCACAGTGATTCTATTTTTTTTCTTAGTAGTTAGTTTTTTCACGTCAATTGAAAATGGCGTAATCACTTATCTACTTCAGTTTAACAATGACTCAAGTGACTAGGGCGAGGTTGGGAATGAGAAGTGATTTGGTTTTTATTCCAGTTATTTCTATGCGTGATAATAGTACATTGTTGTAGAGGCTGGAAAGTAAGCAATAGATGGACGAGTTTGTTTGAGGGCCGACGCGTAGCGGAGGCCCTCGAAAGTACGAGTCCATCTATTGCACTTTTGGCCGAGACTAAACATTGTGCTTTTCACGACTAATGCGAGGAAATCATTATCATCATCATCATCATAATCATCCATCCATCCATCCCGTCCATCCCGTCCATCCCGTCCATCCATCCCGTCCATCCTGTCCATCCCGTCCATCTGCCCATCCCGTCCATCTGCCCATCCGTCCATTCTGTCCATCCCGTCCATCCCGTCCATTCCGTCCATCCGTCCATTCCGTCCATCCCGTCCATCCCGTACATCCTGCCCATCCGTCCATTCTGTCTATCCCGTCCAACCCGTCCATCCCATCCATCCCGTCCATTCTGGCCATCCCGTCCATTCCGTCCATCCCGTCCATCCGTCCCGTCCGTCCCGTCCATCCCGTCCATCCTGTCCATCCCGTCCAACCCGTCCATCCCGTCCATCCCGTCCAACCCGTCTATCCCGTCCAACCCGTCCATCCCGTCCATTCCGTCCATCCGTCCATCCGTCCATCCATCCGTCCATTCCGTCCATCCCGTCCATCCGTCCATCCGTCCATCCTGACCATCCCGTCCATCTGTCCATCCTGTCCATCCCGTCCATCTGCCCATCCGTCCATTCTGTCCATCCCGTCCATCCCGTCCATCCCGTCCATTCCGTCCATCCGTCCATTCCGTCCATCCCGTCCATCCAGTCCATCCTGCCCATCCGTCCATTCTGTCTATCCCGTCCAACCCGTCCATCCCATCCATCCCGTCCATTCCGGCCATCCTGTCCATTCCGTCCATCCCGTCCATCCCGTCCAACCCGTCTATCCCGTCCAACCCGTCCATCCCGTCCATTCCGTCCATCCGTCCATCCGTCCATCCATCCGTCCATTCCGTCCATCCCGTCCATCCGTCCATCCGTCCATCCTGACCATCCCGTCCATCTGTCCATCCGTCCATTCTGTCCATCCCGTCCATCCCGTCCATCCCGTCCATCCCGTCCATCCGTCCATCCAGTCCGTCTGTCCGTCCGTCCGTCCGTCCGTCCATCCATTCATCCATGCATCCATCGCATGCAGCAGACGATTACTGTTGATTGGTCCAATAATGTCGTTTCAGCACGCCAGGAATGAAATTCAGAAATTATCTTTCAAAAAGTCGTATCGTATAATGAAATACATATACTGATACGTCCTGTTTTCGATTAGTGTAACTTTGTTGTCGTGTTTGTGCGCCATAAATGAGTCAGCTGTTAAATGTACATATATAGGCAGTTTTGAGTACTGGATTTAGGTTATCTATGGCCACATTTTCGAGCAGTGTCGTGAAAAATACCATTCTTTGTTAAGTAAGGAATGAACTGCTTCTAAATCGGTCACACAACGATGTATCTTCACTTTCGTGCCTAGAAAGAACTTTGGACTTCGAGATGCTGCACTGCAATTTTTTATTTCTTAGCAATTAATAATTACTTAACTTGGTTACTTTTTTTTTTCAGGCACTGGCTGTAGGTGGGGCGTTGTGGATGGCCAAGATATCAAGAGCGGAGAACATGTTTCCTTGAATCGAGTCATATTAGTTGAGTGTGTGTTGTTATGATTATTAAGTTTACATTAAAATTAAGTTATATTATTGCAGTTGAAATAAATATTATTAGAGGTGGTTCTTTTTTAAACTGGTATTTTTACGTCGCCGCTGAATAAGATCTTTCCTAAGTACTTAGGAGGATTTCCATATTGTAAACATGATCTACTTATCCCCATCTAACCCATTTATTGCCGAGACATCTGACATGACACGCACTTTGTCGCGATGCCGCCGCTTCGCTAAGCATGACGCCGATCGGCGTCGGCGGCATCCGGCTAAAGTTAAATTTGACCCCGATCGGCGTCGGCAGCATCCGATAAAAACCAAATTTCACGCTGATCGGCGTCGGCGGCATCCGGCTAAAGTTAAATTTGACACCGATCGGGGTCGGCGGCAGTCGACTGAAGTTGAATTTTCCGCCGATCGGCGTTTTTGGCACCCGAGTGGTAATTTGCTATACAAAACGTCAATTTGATTAATCTGACTGCACGTATTATTTGAGTAGTGCAATAAATTAGTATTAACAAGAATAGGAAGTTTATTTCATAAGAATATTTAAGCTCTAGAATGGTCAATAGAATTTTGCGGCCGATCGGCGTCAGCGGCAATGAATGGGTTAATCGGTGAAATCCGTTAAATTTAAAACTTATTAATTTGTATGCATGGAACGCTTGGAACAAAGTCATCGAGAAGGAAACAAACAGGGAGGGAAACTCCGGCCAAATAATCGTATGAAACGATGATAAGGATAACGTTGTAACGACAAGGCTCACCAACATGTTTTGGTTATCTATTCGATCAATATTATGTACCTACATAGATACTAGGGGTGCCATTAGTGTAGGTACCTACGACCCGGAATGAACTAAACTGCAACATAGTAAAAAAAAAGTTCGCCACACAAAAATTTTAAATATCACCAAAGCCATAGACGCATTCACGACACCTAAGCACGACGCATGCCAAAAAAATAAAATGGAAGTGGCCAGACGGAAAACGTCTCAAAGCTAAGTTTGAAGCAATGAAGGGTCTGACTTACTTACGCGGTACCCCGACGGGACGTTTTTAACCCCGACACAAAAAGAGGGGTGTTACAAGTTTGACCGCTATGTGTGTGTGTGTGTGCGTGTGTGTCTGTCTGCCTGTCTCATGGCATCATAACTCATAACATGCAGAATATTACTTAACATAAGTTTGAACGACTGGCTGGACCACAGAAATAATAATAAAGAGGATAGAAATGCCTTAGTTCCTATTTTCTTCCGGAACTCGTGTCACTGCTTCATCCCCTCTACTTACTGTGTTAATGCACACATGCAAAAGACCGGAACCGTACTACGCAATCACGCACACAATTACTAATATTTTTGCTTACAAACAATTATGAACCTTACACCTAAGAGATAGCGTTGAATAACACTCAACGTAAGTCATACCCACATTTACACAACGGCGCTCTTTATTGGCCGCGTCGGCATTATGTCTGTACTAGTCGTAACCTGTTTTTTTGTCCGTACCACGAACTTTTGTGCAAGACGGAAGGGTTGTCAAAAATAACTTTACATTGCTGCGTATAATTCTAAACGATCTGCGTTTTTATGGGCATGAGTAGCAATGGTATATGAAGTTTCGTGTTAATAACGTGTAAACCAATATTTCATAATTAAATATTTTCTCAAGTTGTATTTTGATATAAACCGCATTATTACATTAAATTAATACATACCAATGAAATGTAATCCCCTTATTAGTGTAATTACACAGTGTGGACGAGTTTCCGCAATTGCTAATGCTGCAAAACACCATTTTAATGCACTTGTTGTCATACCCATGTTTCAAATAGCACTGAGCCACAAGTCGCGCGCTTGTGACCTACGAGTCACAAGCGCGGCGCCAAGGTCACGCGTCTGAGGCACTTCTATCCTCTTTATTATTATTTCTGTGGGCTGGACATTGGTTATCGTTAGAGTAACTTGATGCTAGAGTTTGTCAAGTGAGTCGTGTCCGTTGAAAAAGGCGGCATTTTTAAAAAAAAACTATATTTCAACACTAATAATACTGAAAACTATGATTGATACTCGAATTTATGAAGCAGTAAGTAGTTAAAAAGGGAGCTACATAAATATAAGTATATATCGACGGTTAAAAGGCAAAACGCATGGAGCGACCATTTTTGAAGTTTGCATGAAACCCGGCTCAAACGACGGAGAAAAATTCGCTGATTTCAAATATGTATATAACTCATTTTGACAAAAAGTGTCGCTTCATGCGTTTTGCCTTTTAACCGTCGATATTATTAGTGTTGATATATAAAAGATTTTTGATAATGCCGCCTGTTTTCAAGGGGCACGACTCGCATGACAAACACTAACGATGGGCCTTATAAGGAAGCTCAAGGTCACTCAGAGGGCGATGGAGAGGGCTATGCTCGGAGTTTCTCTGCGGAATCGCATGAACGAAACTTACCGACCAGCTCCAAGAATCGCCAGACTCAAGTTGCAGTGGGAAGGGCACATTCCTCGTAGAGCTAATGGCCGATGATGGGGCCAAAAGATTCTCGTGTGGGGTCCACGGACCGGAAGACGCGGTGTAGGTAGGTCTCCAACAAGATGGAGCGACGACCTGATTAAGGTTGCTGAATCGCGTTGGATGCGGATGGCACAGGATCGATCTGTTTGGCGAGCCTTGGGGGAGGCAGGCAGGCTTGATGTTCAGCATTGGACGTCTTTCGCCTGAAATGATGATGATGATGATGATGATGAATTTCATGCAACTCATTCGTAACAAAATACCTAAACGACTCACGTCAATCCCATTCACTAGACGCTACTTAATCAGTAGTGCATTGCTCATAAATGTCTAGAGACGCGTAACAAAACGAGAATTCGTGCTATTGATTAGATCCAGACGCTTTTGATATTCTTATTGTTCACTAAAATTTTCATGTTATGAATTAAACGAGCAATTCTTGTACATTTATTTATTTCTAGGCTCACGAAAATGGGTCTAATATTTTAACAAAATTTGCTGTCTTGTTTTCGAGAGCGGACAATCAATCTAGCTTGGTCTATCATACGGGTGTTTTCGAGTTTTAGTAGTAAAAACTTCAAGCAAAGCTCAGTCGCTTAGGTACTGAGTATTATACCTACATACATATGTATACAAGTTATTACAAAAATGCGTCTGAAATTAAAAGTGGTTTTATAATCCCTGTTTAGGATGATTCTAATAGGTCTCTTCAATGACTTTAACTTCGATATTTGGTACAAACATACGTTTAATACGTTATAAAAAAATTATTAAAATAACAAATATGCGTGTTGACTGAACCACGATCGTATAGCGTCTGCCGCCGCGGCGCGCTGTGGCCGAGCTCCAAGAGAAGGCACGGTGTCACACGGTGTTTTGCTGTGTCTTCGACATACTCCCGCGCCTTGAAAGCCCAAGCTTTCAAGAATGGTGTTGATGCTCGTCGCTGCTGTCGTCCAGTAAAGGGCAGATTTTGGAGATGGCGCGTCTGCAGACGCCCTTGCTGGTCCGTATGTCGGCAACTCGACAAAGACCGTCTGTACCGCTGTGTAACTCGACGATACGCCCAAGTGGCCAGGTCAATGGGGGGCCCTGGCTTTCCTTAATGAGCACGAGCTGCCCTGGCTTGAGTGGCGGTTGCCGTGAACGCCATTTGGTTCGCTGCTGTAGCTCAGCTATATATTCCTGGCTCCATCTATACCAGAACTGTTGGCGAGCTTGCTCGATTTTTGCAAATCTATGCAATTGGTTTTGGTTGGCTTCGATGAGGTCTGGAGCTGCCAGCGATGTCATCGGTCTTCCAATAAGGAAGTGCCCTGGGGACAAAGGGGACAGGTCGTAAGGATCGGATGACAAAGGGTACAGCGGACGCGAGTTGAGAATAGCCTCAACTTGCGTAAACACTGTGGCGAGTTCTTCGCTTGTAAAGTGCAAATTACCAATTATGCGTTTGATATGATACTTGGCCGATTTTACGGCTCCTTCAACTAAACCAGAAAAGTTTGGTGAATAAGCAGGTGAGAATCTGAATTGGATGCCTTCGGTTGCGAAAGTATCTGACACCGAGTCGCAGGAGTCATTAAGTACCTTACCTATTTCTTTGCTAGCCCCGACAAAATTTCGTCCATTGTCGGAAAAGATTTCGCGAGGCTTGCCTCTCCTGGCAATAAAACGCCTTAAGGCTAAAATAAAAGATTGGGTTGTCAAGTCAGTTGCCAACTCCAAATGAACCGCCTTTGTTTTAAAACAACACATAATACACAAGAAAACCTTAATGAGTTGAGCACCGCGACCCTTCTTATTAACAATATAAAACGGTCCGGCGTAGTCAATACCTACTACTTCGAACGGGAAGCCTGGCGTCACGCGCTGAGCCGGCAAATTTCCCATTAATTGAGTCGCAACTGCTCCTCTCAAGCGTTTACATAAAATGCAATTTTTATAAATCTTCCTTACTAATAGCCTACCACCAATGATCCAGTACAATTCACGAACACTTGAGTGGAGCAACTGCGGCCCGGCATGTTTTAATTGTTTATGAAAATCTTCAACTATTAATTTGCTTAAACTATGTTTACTGTCCAAAATAATCGGATGCCGTTTCTCGTAATTATAAGATGAATTCAATAACCGACCGCCAATGAGCATTATATTGTTTTCATTAAGAAAAGGATCTAAGGATAATAATTTAGATTTTTTATCTATTGTTAGACGGTTAGTTAATGAATTCACTTCGTTAGGAAAGGATTGTAACTGTGACAATTTTACGAGCTGAATGTCAGCTGATTGCAGTTCCGAGACGGTCAACGGCCCGCTAAGTCTAGGCATATTTTTTCGACAGTTGTTAGCGAATCTAAAAATATAGGCGACTGTCCTTCTCAGTCGATTAAAACTGGAGTAATTTTCAATATTAATTACGTTCGGATCCGAATTAATACATGAGAAAATCTTTGTCGTCAATTTAATTTCAGGAATATCTACAACAATATTCTGTGGATCAGCTGATAAGTTAGGAGATGGCCACTCAGATTCGTCGCACTGTAAAAATTGCGGCCCGGTCCACCACAACTCGGCCAACGCCACTTGGTCGGGTAGCACCCCGCGCGACGACAAGTCAGCCGGGTTGTGGGCGGACGGTACATACCTCCACTCAGCGCCACGTGACAAGTCTGTTATTTCACACACTCTATGCGAAACAAAAGTTTTTAATTTACACTTATTTACCTTGTAAATATCTATCCACGACAGTACAATTTTTGAGTCGGTCCAAAAATATACCTTATCAACCTTACATCTTAAGGATTTAATTGCCTTGTCATATAGACGGCAAGCGAGTAATGCACCGCATAACTCGAGACGCGGCACGGTAGTGGGCTTGAGCGGCGCGACGCGAGCCTTAGCACAGATCAACTGAGTGGACTTGTTTTTATTATTGTTATCTACCGAGCGAATGTAAACACAAGCAGAAAATGCATTCAGAGATGCATCGGAAAAACAATGAATTTGTAATTTATCAGCGTGTGAAGATAAAACATATCGATTAATTTCGAAATTACATAATGGACCAAGACCTTGCATTATTTTAAACCACTTATTTTTTATTTCTGAGGGAACTTCGTCGTCCCAATCAAGTTTTAAAGTCCAAAGCCTTTGTAACATAATTTTTAGTGTTATTGTACACAAACATAAGAGCCCTAACGGGTCGAATATACTCGCAGTCGCAGATAATATAGTGCGCTTGGTGCATTTTGCATTAGGATCACAATTTGAGTCCTTTGAACAACTTATCAACAACTTATCAGACGATGGATTCCAATTGATACCTAACGCCGTGCAATTATTGTTAAACTTGACATTAGACTGGTTATTATAATTTCCTACATCATCGAACAGGTAAGTACAATTTGATTTTATTTTTCTTAGGTGCATCTTTGAATCAGTTAATGCTTGCGACACGGAATCTAATATATATTTTAATTGCTCAGGGCTGTCACCTCCGGTTACTAGGTCATCGACAAACATATCGCGCTCGATTATTGTTTTTATTTCAATATCTTTACACTGTTTAGCAATTTGGAATAAGCATCTAATGCTCAAGAATGGAGCAGACGACGTGCCGTAGGTGACAGTATTGAGTTGTAAATACCTTATGGGTTCCGTATAATTTTCTCGCCAAAGAATGACTTGCAAATATCGGTCTTTTTTATCGATTAATATCTGACGATACATTTTCTCAATATCTCCGACCAATACATAGGGGTGCTGTCGAAAACGGACGAGAATTGAGAAAATGTCACCTGTATTGTGGGCCCAACCATTAAAATATCATTCAAAGAAAGACCTGAGGTGGTTTTGCTAGAACCATCGAAAACAACACGGCACTGGGTTGTTGAACTCTTTTCCTTGAAGACCGGGTGATGTGGTAAATAATTAGCCACGTCAGGTTTTTCTATCTCCGTTAAATGGCCTAAATTTTCATATTCTTTAATGAATTCGCAATATTGTTTTTTACGTGAGGTTGCCGCTCGAATCTTTTTTCTAAATAATTAAATCTTTTGAAGGCTATATGAAAAGAATCCCCTAGCTTTTCAGGTTCATCTTTGAGCGGCAAACTCACACAAAATCTACCGTCAGGTAGCTGATAGGTATTTTGAATAAAATGAGCTTCGCACGTTTCTTCTTCTTCGCTCCATTTTTCCTTTTGCGGTAACTCTTCCAGTTGCCAAAACCTTTCTAATTGAACCCTAATTTCGCGACTAAAATTGCAATGAATTTTGTTGGAGTCCATTGATTGTTTAGTATTATATATTGGAGTTGGACCCACAACAAGCCAACCGAAATGAGAGTTCTGCAATAGTGGTTTATTTTTTCCTAATACAACTTGACCTTGAATGATAAGTTCCCAAAAAACGTCAGCTCCTAGTAGTAAATCTACCTGAGAAGGACGATAAAAGTCGCGATCGGCTAATTTCAAATTTTTAGGAATATCAAATAATGAAATATCGACCTGTGCAGAAGGCAGGTTACTGGCAATCTGTTCAATCACGAAACAGGTTACTGACCTTTTAATTGCTTTATTGGTGGATTGTATATTTATTTTACAATTATTTACCGCAGTAAATGAAATATTATTTATTCCCGTCACGTCAACGGGTTTTGACTCTTGCATTGGGAGCCCTAATCTTCTTTGTAAAGATTTAGTAATAAAAGAGGACTGACTTCCACAGTCAAGTAAAGCTCTTACGCTATGGCATCGATTAGATTCCATATCCACAATGTCTACCAATGCTGTCGACAGCAAGACTTGCGTTGCTGCACAGGAAGATAAGGACACGGGACAAGCGTTTTTATTTAATTTATCTTCACAATTTTGTGAATCACTAGCACGGGAGGTACTAGCTACTGAATTATTATGTGTTACATAAGTTCTATGCAATAAAACATTATGTTTACGTCCGCACGTACTACACGGAAACAGGCGGCATTGAAATGAACGGTGACCGCCTCGGAAGCAATTTGGACAAACCTTTAATTTATAAATTTCATTGCTTCTCATTTCAGGACTCATGTCGAGAAATTTAGTACAATTATGTATACGGTGATCGCCTTGGCATAACAAGCAGGATTTTTTTGATGGTAAGTTGGTAGTCTTTGCGTTCGAAGCAGAAGCAACGAATGCCCTTTGAACTTTATCTAATCTTTTATTTATTTTTTCAGGTTTTTCATCGCGTGTGCTGCTTCGAAACAACGACTCCAGTACGTCGGCCCTACTAATAAGGAATTCTGTGAATTCTTTTAATTGCGGCGAGTCCCGTAAATTACTTTTATATTCCTCCCATTTTATTAATGAGCTCGGGTCAAGCTTGGAAGCGAAAATAAAAATAATCAACGTGTCCCAGTGCTTAGTGGGCTCGTCCAGACTATCTAACGCTCGCAAATTCTTGTGAATGTGATCACTCAAGTGCCTTAGGCTTATATGCGACTCTTTCAAGATTGGCTCAATATTTAATAAAGATTGCAAATGGTTACTAATAAGCTGTCTTTTATTATCGTATCTGTCGCATATAAGCTGCCAAGCGATTATATAATTCGCTGCGGTTAATTCTAAAGAATTAATAACAATCGCTGCACTTCCTTGGAGGGAAGTTCTTAAATAGTGAAATTTACTTATTTCATTTAAAGAAGAATTGTCATGAACGATTGATTTATATGTGTCTCTAAACTCTAGCCATTTACTGTAATTTCTATCGAAAGAAGGCAGCTGGATTTGAGGCAATTTTACACTCAATTGACAATTATTATAAGCATCTTTTTTATCATCTGCATCAGAAAAAACTTGTTTATTTTGCTCAATAAATTCCTGTGACAAATTTATCAACTCGAAGAAATTGTTTTCTATATCGATATGCTCTAACAACTGATTTGAATCGTCAGTCAATGATTCAATTTTATCTCTCAATTCATCAAAATCATTAAAGGCGTTTTCAAATCTAGATAAACGCAGACTTAGTTCGTTGACGTGTTTAGTAGTAATATCCCGATATCTTTGGAATTCATTGAGCTTATTTCTGAAATTTGTTACTTTCGTCTTTACAGCACTTCTTTTTCTTAATAACTCCTTCAACTCGGCTTCAGTCATTTCAAAATAGCACAACTATAACTTAGTAAAAGATTTATAAATACCGTGATATTTCGGCAAACCTGGTTCAGATTCTCATCTAAGTACGTTGCGTAATCAATCAGCGATCATGCGAAAGGTGCGTGATCCGATGGCTCGCCGGGAACACGCGGCAGCGCAATGTCGCTAACCGGTTTGCCTCCTGGAATGTTCGGCGAGTGCATTCAATTTCTATGCAATAATTATATTAATAGTTGAGACTAATTTTAATTTTCGAAATACGAAATAGGTGAAATAAGTATTTAGCTATTGAAAGATGATTGATGCTTGAAGACGGCTTTGCAAAAGTTCAAAAGTTAAGCTATAATTATCTAAATTAATACGATTAGCTTATTTAGACGGAAGAAAAATTGTATTCAGTACTTAAAGGTGTTCTATGAAATAGGCGTAGAGCTTAGAAGGAAAATACGCAATGGCAAATGCACGTGGCAAACGGAACTCGCACAGTACCTACTCAGCTGAGGCTGTTCTGCGGAAAGGAAATTTGGAAAGTGATAGAAAAGGAACGGGCACTCCCCTGATGTTGTGATGTTGATCCTCAGGCTGGCTAGATGCTGCTCCGCACCAATGGACGCTCGATACCTCGTGGTTTACAGGTTACGTTTCTTGTGTCTGACCTCACGCGTCCGCGCAAGGTCCTGTCACGGTCGCCAAAAATGTTTAGGATGATTCTAATAGGTCTCTTCAATGACTTTAACTTCGATATTTGGTACAAACATACGTTTAATACGTTATAAAAAAATTATTAAAATAACAAATATGCGTGTTGACTGAACCACGATCGTATAGCGTCTGCCGCCGCGGCGCGCTGTGGCCGAGCTCCAAGAGAAGGCACGGTGTCACACGGTGTTTTGCTGTGTCTTCGACAATCCCTTAGAAAAGAGTGTATGGGTCTACTGCGAAATTTAAAATTCGAAGCTCGTATCGTGCCGTCCCTGTCATTATTATATTAATATTGGTATGAACGGAACGGCCTATTTTCAAACAAAAACCGTAGCATTACTAAATGACATATTAAGTATATATTTTTTTCATTAAAAATAATTTAAGTGCCCTTAAGTGCTGATGAAAAGCGCAGATGAGGCCAAAGGTGTATCTCACAATCTCACTGGTTCAGGGACAACTCATTCAATCCTTGAAAAGCCGTAGCTTGTAATTATATCTATTCTATAAACCGCCGAAAAAACTGAAAAGCAAAAAATAATACGTTCTTTGTTTGACCTTAATCTAGGTACCAGTTTGAAGTCGGTGCCTCAGCACGAGCCAGGAGGAGTGATAGAAGCCAATCAGGTAGACGATTATAGGTCCACTCCTCCTGGCTAAGTGCTGAGGCACCGACTTCAAACTGGTACCTAGATTAAGGTCAAACAAAAAAGGTATTATTTTTTGCTTTTCAGTTTTTTCGGCGGTTTAATTTTTTGTTAAAAAGTTTTTTGAGCAACTGTATTGAAAAGTATTTTTTTTTAAATTTATATTGGAAACCCCTAAACTGCCAATCACGGTGTTTGTGAATGGAGGATTATCGCCATTTTCAGTGATTGGGTATAGACAATTTTGAAGCTTTCCACAGACCGAAGCGCGCTGCGAACGCTCGGAAGCGCTCCGTAACGCCCTGCGCTTCGGTCTGTGGAAGCCTTTATAGGGCGTGGAAATAACCTCAAAATGACAACTGTATAAAAATATTTAAAAAATAATAATTTCGTGAAACACAATGAGTAGTTAAATTACGAATATTAAGTAATCTATTTAATTATATTAAACATGAATTCATTTTATTCTGCATAAAAAATAAAAAATAAATAAAAAATAAATATCACGGGACAATTCACACCAATTGACCTAGTCCCAAAGTAAGCTAAGTAAAGCTTGTGTTATGGGTACCTACTAGGCAACGGATAAACATACTTATATAGATAGATACATACTTATATACATATCAAACACCCGAGACCCGAGAACAAACATTCATTTTTCATACAAATATCTGCCCCGACACGGGAATCGAACCCGGGACCTCAAGCTTCGTAGTCAGGTTCTCTAACCACTAGGCCATCTGGTCGTCTAAACAAACAATGCATGCATGTAAAGAAAGATTTCCTTTAGCTTAAGTGTTTTATAATTTGTTTTTTTTTTAAAGCGCTGTCGGTAAAGCAGTTCCCTGCTCTGTCGATAAAATAGCAATCCGCACTGTCGGCAAAGCAGTGCTGGGCTGGAGTGTACGGTAGATAGAGCAGTTGCAGTTACGTTTGAAAATTAATATGGCGTGACTTCAAAATGATGCGATGCCAGTTGTTGCATTTAATAGTAAATAGAAAGTATAATTAATTCGATATAATTTAACAAAGAATTTGCATATAGAAAATAATCTTAAAATGTCGTTTCTTTGTTCACAGGTAAGTGTTTCAGTTAACAATATATTATGTGTGTGAACTTAGTTTTTCAATTACTTTAATTTATTTGCCGATTCTAATGAATGAACAATTATCATTCTTCTATGCATAGTCCAATTAGTTTTAACATAGTTTTAAAGTTTGAATCTGTTGGTTACTTATGCAAGCATTTAAAGCGGCACTTTACAAAAAATATAAAAGAAAAGATAAGACCGCGGATTTTTTTTTGCTATGTACATTCAGCAGAAACTTGTAAGTATTAAAAATGTTTTTTCTCAAACATGCTATGAAATATTGACGTTATGTTCCTTATAATACGCCACGAAGTGTCACAATGCAGGCGCGGCGTGGTGTGCGGCTAGACGAGAGGTCAATAATGGAATTTCATACAACATTGCTGGCCTTGGCCAGCAAAGTGATCGTCTATTGTTTCATACCATAACGTTTATAGGTCTATGGCATCATAGCATTTAGCCATTAAAAAAAAAACTATAAGCAATATTTGCGTTTTGGTTTATTAGGACAATCTGCCACTACGCTTATTTAAGGTAAAGTAAGATGATGATGATGATGGTGATGATGATGGTAATGTTGATGGTGGTGATGGTGTTGATGATGGCGGTGATGATGATGGTGATGGTGGTGATGATGATGATGGTGTGATGATGATGGTGATGATGAGATGATGATGATGATGTTGATGATGATGGTGATGATGGGTGATGATGATGATGATGATGGTGATGATGAGATGATGATGTTGATGATGATGATGATGGTGATGATGATGGTGATGATGAGATGATGATGTCGATGATGATGATGATGATGATGATGATGATGATGATAGTGATGATTATGGTGATGGTGATGATGTTGATGATGATGATGATGTTGATGATGATGATGATGGTGATGATGATAATGGTGGTGATGGTGATGGTGATGATGATGGTGATGATGACGACGACGACGACGTTGAAAATGGTGTTGATGATGATGATGATGATGATGTTGCATGTTTGAGAAAAGCTCTATACAAGCCTTGGCCACGAACAGGGATTGCCGGCCTCGTATCTCTAGATGGCCTCGTTAACACTCGGCCATCTATAACTACTCGGCCGGCAATCCCCTATTTCGCGGCCGCTGCAGTAATGTACTATTTTCTTGCTGTTAAAATGTACCTAACATACACTACCTACACTCGGTGTCGAATGAAAAAATAACTATCGGAACCGGTTCAATGGCGGTGACAATATCAAAGTATACAGGGTGTTAAAAATTAGGTAACCAATATTTCTATGGCAATCTACTCATCAAAACAAGTAACTTTTAACCTAACAACTCTTGAATTTTTGTAAAAAAAAGTCGATTTTTCCATTACTAAAGCAGTAATCCGTTTCGATGGATGTGTATGAAACCTTCGCATTTTTTTTAAATTTTGGAAAATTGTCTCAGTGAAAGTGACTAATTATAAAGATTAAGTTACGCCCTGAAAATATATTGGTAATTTATTAGCACCTTATATAAAAAAGTCGTAAATAGAACTCCTTTTTTTGAAGTCGATTAAAAAAGTAGAGCTTGCCTAATTTAAAATGACGCGCCCCACCACCGCATTTACGAACAGGATTTTGAACCTATTTATTTATTTATATATTTCTCATGGAGAATCAACAGAGATAGAAATATGACAAAACAATTATTGTAACGAAGTTAACAAAAACAGTAACTTAAATCTAACTCCTTAACAATTCTCACCAAAACATATATGGTGTTAATTAGTTAAAATAACACTTCCTAACTGTATCATTCAAATGTAACAAAAGAAAACAACAGTGATACAAAGAACAAACACAAAAAAAATTTAAAAAATAAATACAACGAGCAAATCTATTGTTAGGGCATCTAATGGGGAATTTGATTGGGCAATATCTTAAAAACTTGAGTTCTGAACTGTTTCATGGACGTGTTGAAGATGTCGACAGAAACGAGTGACTTATTATACGCAGTACATAGGCGGCGCAGCGGCGCACGCACTCCGGCCTTGCTCCCTGATGTGGGGACGGCGAAGAGGGCCACGGACCGCGTCCTGCATCGAGGTGGAACTCTAAATTTTATATTATTTAGTAACTCCGCACTACTGTACAGACCTTGACAGATTTTATACAGCGACATAGCATCTGATACATTTCGTCTCACTATAAGCGAAGGAAGTTTATATCGCGTTAATAGGTCACAATATGACATTCGAGATCCAGTCAGGCGCCTGTGCATGATTCGCAGGAACTTCTTTTGCACCATTTCAATACTCTGCGAGTACTTAGCATATAGGGGGTTCCATATCACTGACGCATACTCAAGCTGGGGCCTAACTATTGACTTTAAACATGAAACTACCGTGAGACTCACTCATAGTGAAAATAAACGGATCACTCACGTCTTAAAACGACGACATGTAACTATTGACTTATAGAGAAGAAGATAAGTGGAAGGGCTCTTAAAAACTTTGGCTGACCTTAGTACGAAACCTGACATTTGATACCCTTTCGAGACAATGCGTTCAATGTGTATGTTAAAATGTAGTCTTTCGTCATAAAGGACGCCCAAATCCCGAGAAGAAGATACTCTATTTAAATTACTGCCACCAATATTATAATGAAAGTCAACGAATTTAATTTTATTCTTTGTAAAACTAATTGTCATGCATTTTTCCGTTGCTAGCTGAAGTTTATTAGTATGGCAGTATTCAAAAAATGCATTTAAATCTTTTTGTACGAAATCACAATCCTCCTTACTTTTTATTACTCGATAAATTTTAAAATCATCTGCAAACATGATAAAATGAGTATTTTTAAAACACGTTTTTATATCATTAATAAAAATAATATATAATAGTGGCCCTAATATTGAACCCTGAATTACTCCAGATGTCACTTCCGAAGTAACTGATTGGAAACCATTAATAACTACAACTTGTGTCCTACTTGTCAAATAAGAAGCGAACCACCGGAGGAGATCTCCACGAATACCATTAAATGCTAATTTTTTCAAAAGCAGAATGTGGTCTACTTTGTCAAAGGCCTTGCAAAAATCTGTAAAATATGACATCTACTTGTTCTCTCTTATCCATATGTTCAAAAAGAAAATTAGTATATAACAATAAATTAGTAATTGTGGATTTATTTGACATGAATCCATGTTGTTCTGAAAGTAATATAGTCTCCAGCTGTGGATAGATAATATCATGTACTAAAGTTTCTAATATCTTAGGTATGCAAGACTGCACTGAAACTGGCCGATAATTAGTAACTTGAGATTTGGGTCCCGACTTATGAATCGGCGTTAAATACGATAGCTTCCAACGTTCTGGGAAATTACCTTCTACAAGGCATTTATTAAAAATAATATACAAGGGGACTACTAATGACTTAGACACATTTCTTATAAAATAAGGACTAATTTTGTCGGGCCCGGCACCCTTCTTTATATCGACACTGTTTAGTTTTTCGCAGATACGGACCTGGCTTAAATAAATATTTGACAAGTTAATTGCATTATTTGAACAAGGAAGGTTTTCCAGCGTATCATTTGTAATGATATGGCCGGGTTCAAACACTGATTGAAAAAAACTTGAAAATAGCTCAAATGCGGCTTCAGTAGTATCAGATGACTCGCCGTTATAGACCATGGTTACTGGGTAACCTGATGAGTTACTTTTAAGTGAAAAAATATACGACCAAAATACTTTATTGCTGCTGTATTTAGGGACATTTTTTACTTTCAAATCCTGTGCGTAAATGCAGTGGTGGGGCGCGTCATTTTAAATTAGACAGACTCTAGCATGTTATTAGTATGGCCAGGGGTATTCGTCTTAGAGTGCCACCCCTGTAACTGCGGCCCATGTCAATAAGGGCAACCTACTTTACTAAACCGACCCATTTATTAAATATCAAGGGACCACTTCCTGAAATTACATCACTCGAACATACCCTTTGAGAATAGTAAAAACATGTGTACTACTAAAAGCTGCATTACAAATTAAAGTTTCGACTAGTTGACAAGATAGAGCTGTTATATAATTTATTAATATTTCAAATTCAGCAATTTTCGCCATGAAATGAAAGAGAATGGTAATGTGGCTAAAGAACGTGACACCCTACACTTCAGTCAACTCGTGGCAATGTGGCCAACACATCGAAGTAAATATTATATTTTAGTAAAAAAAAAAATATTGCACACATTTTTTAAAGAACGATTATACCGCCTTGTAACAGCCGATCACCCATTGGATTGACTTGAACAAGGTAGGCCGCAGCGCTCACGTAGTTAACACCATAACGACGGTGCTGCTGTCTAGTTTTTAAGTTATGGCAATAAAGTTTTTGACGTGACAACGTCTAATAAATCGATGGACGCCGGCTGCATACACGAAAAAACATGACTCATTGTAACGTACATGTAACGTTACGTAACGTTACATTCTACAGAGCGGCGAAGCAGGCCAGTTGCAAGAGAGCGGCGAGGGCCAGTTGCAAGAGAGCGGCGAAGGCCACTTGCAAGAGAGCGGGAGGGCCAGTTGCAAGAGAGCGGCGAACGCCAGGATGTACAATGCGGGGTGCGGGGGGTTTTTAATGTTTTGTTATGATGTTGTTCACGTTAAACTATCGTCTGTAAACCGACTTTACAGACAACCGGTTTTAAAATTATTATTATTATTATCAAATAGCAATTCAGTCAGTCATGGTGCAGTGTACTTGCGACGCTACTGGCGGAAATGGAAGCACATCGCTAAGGGAGTGTTTTTTGCGGGCTATCCTGTATTATAACTCCTGTATTTGTACTTATTTATTACAAAAAACCAAAAGAGTGCGTCCACCGCGCACATCATTTCATCCGAAAAACGTCCACCGCTGCACGTAGGGTTCTCCCAAGGTTCGTCAAACAGGTCCGCCCTGCTTGACGAACTGCTTGCGACACCTAAAACTATCTACATATGTGTCTTCTGAACATAAAATGTTTTCCTAAAGCCTACGCCTAAAAGTAGAACCATAAAAGAGCTACTATTACTTTAACACTTTATTGTTCTTTTAAACGTGAGGAAGCAAACCCGTTAAGTACACAACCTAGTGGAGCACAAACGTTCAAATTCCAGCCAATAAGTTGAAGAAATCTATAAAATCCCCTAACTTAACGGCAAGTCTGATATTGAAATAGTTGTTTTGCGTTTTCCGCCAATATTTCCCTGCGGATCGCTAATGCCCTACTCGTTTACCACAGCACAGGCAGTCCCACCGTGCCGTTCGGCCCGAGCGGGTATCGCTATCAATAATTTCTTATCACTCTACTGATAAGCCACCTCGCGTTAGTACTTGTATACCTGTGCAGTTGAACGGTCTGTTGACGTAAAACAATTCAACATGGGAGCCCAGAACAATAAAGAAGTGGGGATGAAGTGCATTAAGTACATGCTACTGTGTGTGACGGCGATTTTTGTGGTGAGTTCGAGTTTTGTGGTGTTTTATTAAAATTTATTAAAGAAAATTCTCGAATAAAGTATTTTTGTTACGTCGTCCTGCTGACAAAGAAGACTAGTCTAGTCTACAGGTGACGTCACAAGGTCGCTCCTAATTTAATAAAACTGTTAACCGATGAGTAGAAACATATTGGCATTGTTTTATGTAGTCTTAAATTATATGTACACGTCTATATATTCACATAACTTGTCGCGTAACTTATGGGTAGAATTCGTTTTGCACGTCGCGTATAAGGTCACGCCAGACATCTCGCTTGTGACAAAGTCACAAGTAGGTACCTACTTAAAGAGTACACGTAGGAGTACAAGTATCTATCTACCTTTTATATAATGGGAGCGACCGAGCTCCGCTCGGGCTGAAACTCGGTACCAAGCGTTTTCCCAGAGATAAGACCAAGCTATATCAATTTTTCATCCCCGAAAACTCCCACATACCAAATTTCATCGAAATCGTTGGAGCCGTTTCTGAGATTCTGATTATATATATAAGTAATTACATATATACAAGGATAGCTCGTTTAAAGGTATTAGATTAACAGTGCATGAAAGATAAATCTCGTGACGTAGATAACTACGTATTCTGCGGTGGTAGCCGCCAACCCAACACACATACATCATTAACCACAAAATCCTGGATGGCATGTGTGCATCTCTGCGTGTTTGTTTAGGTAAAGGCCATGGGTAAAGGCTACAGGAATAAACTTATTACCATATTAATTATTTTTCCACAGAAGGAAAATTACGTTTATCCAATTACTTGTACAATCGCCATCATAAACATAGCAGTATTCAAGGTGGTCAAAAATATCTGAGTACGACAAGCGGAACTCCCTTTCTAGTTAATATAACTGAAGCGAGAGTTCCGCTTGTAATATTAGTTGTACTTTGTTATGCAATTGAGCCCATATTGTCAATCGCGTACGTGTGTGTTCACATATTTTTGACTACCTTGACTGCACCGATGTTTATGATGAAGACTGTATGAAACTAATCTTTCTTACATTATATATTTTTTTATATAAGTAATGTATTAGTAAATAAATTAAATTAAATAGTTAAATAAAGTTGAACAAATTGACGATAAGAAAAGGAATAAGTACCTGATTACATTCGCTTGGCAAAATGAGTCAGGCTTTTTATCAATACTAGCAATTCTCATCATTTTGGCCTATAATATCATACAGCTTGGCATAGGCATTAGGCACCTGTCATACCTGGTTTACACTCGCGTACGAGTGGCGAGACGAAATGCGGGACGAGCCACGAGACGAGAGTGTAAACAGGCGCGCCTCGCGCCTCGTCTCGTGATTTGCCTTGATTTTGAGGCTCGCGTCCGGAGCGAGACGACAAGGCGAGGCGCGAGGCGAGGTGACGAGGCGAGAGTGTAAATCAGGTATCAGACTGAGAGTGCTTGGGCTGTAGTTTCAATGCGGGTACGCGCATTGGGAACTTCACGCACACTATTGAATGGCCTCGCAAGTGCGTTCTTGAGGTGTTTGTCCTATACTGTAAAGCTTGTAATAAATTAAATTTTGCACTTGAATTTTGAAAAACTGGAAGGAGTGAGCCCGGGTTTGGAATGCATGATCCTCTATTTGCTCTGCCATAAGTTAAAAAACTTGTGTACGACGGCTGTTCTAGAGCCTCCAGTAGTTCTAGCAATTTTAAAGCAATGAAATTGCCTTTTTATTACGTAAAGTATAAGAAAACTTTTGCCATTTTGGCACTGAAATGCTAAAAACACGGTGTAGAACCACTAGATGCATTTCGATAAAGGATTTGCCACACATGATGCGTTCTGCGGTCGCGGTGGTCAAATTGAACGCAGCCCGCAGTATGTATGAACAACATTGTCGGTCTCTATATATTATATATAGATATGCGATCTGACCGTGCGGTCCGTGCGGTCAGATTGCACGCAGGCGCAATATATAGAGACTGACAAATTGACAATGTTGTTCATACATAATGCGGGCTGCGTTCAATTTGACCTGACCGCGACCGCAAAACGCATCCAGAGTGACGAATCCTTAAGAAATAAGTATTAAGTACAATTGTTCAAGGAAGCATAAACACACGGTGATATCAGAACCACAGAATGTTTACTAACACTGGTTTTGAATTGGAGTTGAGACATTTCTATAGCCGGTCTCATGCAAATGACTGTCGTTAGTGGCATTCATTGAAAACAACACCAACACACAATGAGTATATCTACTGGTGTCTATAATAATGAAGTATCGTATATGTACCTATATAGTCATATGGACTCTTTATGGACTTATTACATCTCCATCGACTTTTATTTAGGTCCAAGGCTTCGGGCTGGACATTGATAAGCAATGATCGGATATCCCGCTGCAACACGGTGGAATTTCCAGTAGAAAACATAATATGGATATTTTGGATAGTTTGAAAAAAAAAATGATATTGATATGATAGGTATACTTATACTTAAATAGTCAGTTCAATACAAAATCTTTACTATGCATCGAATATTTTTTACGTTAATGTGAATAATCTTAATAGTCTTAATAGTTAAACAGGTGGTTTAATAACACGTCGCCACATCGAAATTAGAGATCTATTTTGTGAGCTATGCCAACACGCTTGGGGGAATGTGGTCAAACAACCCATCATCACAGATGGCGACGGTTGACATCGTGGGGATCTCTGCTACCGCGGCGTATGGCATGCACAGAGGGAGGCGTTATTCAATATCCGTGTCGTAGACACCGACGCTCCCTCTTATATCCCACGTCCAGTAGCTTCCGTCCAAAAATCCGCCGAAGAAGAGAAATACACACACACGACCTTCGAGTACATTGAAAATGCACTTAGGCAGGCTTTTCATTTTGTACGATGCCTAATTTAATAGATTAGACCTAATGATTTAGTATCGTCTTTGAAAATTAACGCTCAAATGCATAATGTAAAAAATCCGTAAGGTAAAAATAATATTTTTTTTGCAAACAAACAACATCGCAAAACAGTTATTTTGTTTGAAATTTACTCACTGCATCCGACTTTCCTGATTTTGTCAATTTTGAAACTTTTTTAAATTTTATACAAATATATTATATTGTGTTTTGTGAAAATATTTATTTTACACGTCAAAATCTTACTACCTCTAAAATGTATTGAATGTAATATAATCAGAATCTTATTCAACAATATACCTAAGTCGTGGAATCCCGGGGCATATCCACATTAGTATAATGTTTGAGGTCATTCACCCCGTGTTGCACCGGGAAATCCGATCATTGTTGATAAGTGAGTCAGTCATATGCACAGATTATAGACGTGGCCATTACAAATTTATTTACAAAAACAAAAAAATATATGGAAAATTAAAGAAAAACAACCAAACGCAATTATTTTTCATTCAAAATAAGTATCGCCTGGTAATAAAAAACTAAAAGGGAGTAAGTACACGCCTAATCATAACACAGGCTCCATTAAAGACGCTTTCCTCTGTTGCGATACATTATCAGGTCCCAAACTGACCCGCACCCGACCCAAAAGTACCGAAAACACCCGCCGCATTACCGCGCTGTCTGTCTGTGTTCTGGTCTGTATGTTTGTTACTTCTTTCACTAAAACAGCTCGACGTATTGGATTGGATGAAAGATAGGCAGATTGGATCTCTTTTTATCTCTTTAACCCCAACAATATCCCAAAAAAAATTTGACGGTCCATGTGCCGAACACCCTGTATAAGTATGTTTATCCGTTTTCTAGTACCCATAGTACAAGCTTTGCTTAGTATTGGACTAAGTTTGGACTAGGTCAATTGGTGTCAGTAAAATTGTCCCAGGAAAAAAATATATTCAGATAGCCAGAATTTATTTTACTGTAAAGTCATGTACTCCTATTATATATTGGAGCGAAGAGCGAAGCCGCCGGCGAAAGCTACTTACATAACAAAACTGTAATTAAACGTCGGTTAAAGGTTTATCTTTAGGTAGCAAGGTCGCCGTAACAATGGTATGAACTTAGCATTTATGGATTTTCTGCCATTTATTATGCAGCAATAGCGTTGCGTGTTGAAAGAAATCGATAACATACCACTTGAAAACTCCGTCACCTTGCCCTAATGTGGTCAATTAGGTTGAAAATAATTTAGTGTTGTTGTTGTAATGTAACACATATTACACATACAAAGTAACACATACAAGAAAGTAATGGAACACATATTTGTGTCAGTTTAAACTAAATAAAAGAACAAAAAAAACTTGCGCCAAAGGTTCGGAATAGTAGTTTATACTACACGTACAATCGTTATAAAAATAGGGCTTCTGAAAGTCAAATACCGTGATTACGCCACGAGGCTTTGCCGAATGTGGTAAAGTTGCCAGTACCATAGAAAATAGACTTTGATTCACCTTTTTGATTTTATTTGTGATATTATTATTCGCGGATTAAAGCACACGAATAGAAAAAAGAATACATGTCTTGAATTATCGATGCCAATATTAGGAATTGTTAATAATTTCACAACAACATAGATTCATATTTTGCGAAGTTTCTAGGTTATCATGATAAAAATATGACTGTGCTTTGTGATCGCGCAATATGATGCAATATTCTCTTTTGTTTCCTTGTGTATCTGAGGGATTACTAAAAATGTTTAAAAATGGACAGGAAAAGTTCTAAGGGAGTATAGCAATTCGTTTTTATTCTCCGTCCGAAAGTCCGATCGAAATCCCTTAACCTTTTCGTAGTGACACATCGGAGTACCTACTTAATAGGTATACCTTGACAAGCTCGTGCGCGCAGCTTCGTTGGTACCTAACCTATCGTACGTCGTACGCTACTTGTACCAACGAAGCGTTACTATTGGTTTGCGGTCATTTTCGACTTTCGTTTTTCACAATTGGATTTTTGACTCTCGTCAAAATAGTAATTATAAATCGATTGTACAATCGAAACTAAATCACCTCATTTCGGGAAAACAACCACTAAAATTTCACGGTGTATAACGTGGCGCTACTTTTTTGGCTTCATCCATAACAACTATTTTTAGGGCATTATGAATAACCACCATAAGCTGGACTCGCAGAACAACCTTTTCACAATGAATGCCCTAAGTACTTAGATCCTTGATGATTATGAGGGTCATGATGGCTTACTGAGACAAGTTTGTACTGCTGGCCAAGTTTATGGCGAGTTATTTATAACTAATTAATTAAACTTTACATGTTATGTAAAATGACTTTCCACTAAGTATGATGTAAAACGTTAAGCTAATGGAAATAATGTTAAAGAAAGGGTGCGAAAATGTTTAGTACTTATTACTAAATTCTATTTTCATAAATGAACTAAAACAATTACTTTGCTCACCCGCGACCTTACAATAGTTACGTTTATGCAAGAAATGTGCGTTCATGCAGTTCCTCCACCTCCACACTGTACGAACACACACAAATCACATAAACCCAACCATCACCACCACCAAGCTACACTGACGCGTTTCGAACTCAACCAGAGCTCATCTTCAGAGTTACCACAACCGTATGCTATGCTACCAACTGTTAAACTAACAAACCAAAACAAATGTTTTAACTTGTCACTGTAACTTCTCAAGTACCCACTTTATTTTTCTTATTCTCAAACTACCCCACAAAAATTAACTTTTATTGACATATTATAAAACTACCTTGAATTTTTTTGTTTATTTATTTATAAGGCATATTTAATTAATACTAACTGTTCAAATTCGACCCAAGCCGCAGTAAAGGAGAAGATACTAAATTTACCTGTTCATTAATAATAGACCCCATAGTGTTGTACCTAATTATTTCCATGCATTCCAGAGCATCCAGACGCAACCCCTTGCCGCAATAATGTAACACTTCATAAGAATCTGAATCTAACAATGAATGATTTGATTCCAACAAATGTTTTGCAAAATTCGATCTATCTGGATGCTCATTCCTATATGCCGAAACATGCTCTTTAAATCTAGTATTAAAACTTCGGCCTGTCTGTCCTACGTATATCCCATTGCAGTCATTACAAGTAAGCTTGTATACCCCCGATCTAGTTCCCTTATCTACCTGTTCTTTGTGGTTACATAGCCTAGAGTACAAAGAGTTGTTAGTCTTAAAGGCAACATTAATATTGTTTGATTTTAAAATGCCATAAATCTTATCAGACAAACCCCCGACGTAAGAGATGCTAGATCTATATTTGTTAGTAGACTGAGAAGGTAACGCAGCGTAAAGCATGCTATTTACTAACCGTGCCTGCTTCTTTTGAACTAAACTATCTACCATTGATTTTGTATAACCAGATTAACCATTGATTGTGTATCAGATAGCGATCTCAAATGGTTATACAAAATCAATGGTAGATAGTTTAGTTCAAAAGAAGCAGGCACGGTTAGTAAATAGCATGCTTTACGCTGCGTTACCTTCTCAGTCTACTAACAAATATAGATCTAGCATCTCTTACGTCGGGGGTTTGTCTGATAAGATTTATGGCATTTTAAAATCAAACAATATTAATGTTGCCTTTAAGACTAACAACTCTTTGTACTCTAGGCTATGTAACCACAAAGAACAGGTAGATAAGGGAACTAGATCGGGGGTATACAAGCTTACTTGTAATGACTGCAATGGGATATACGTAGGACAGACAGGCCGAAGTTTTAATACTAGTTTTAAAGAGCATGTTTCGGCATATAGGAATGAGCATCCAGATAGATCGAATTTTGCAAAACATTTGTTGGAATCAAATCATTCATTGTTAGATTCAGATTCTTATGAAGTGTTACATTATTGCGGCAAGGGGTTGCGTCTGGATGCTCTGGAATGCATGGAAATAATTAGGTACAACACTATGGGGTCTATTATTAATGAACAGGTAAATTTAGTATCTTCTCCTTTACTGCGGCTTGGGTCGAATTTGAACAGTTAGTATTAATTAAATATGCCTTATAAATAAATAAACAAAAAAATTCAAGGTAGTTTTATAATATGTCAATAAAAGTTAATTTTTGTGGGGTAGTTTGAGAATAAGAAAAATAAAGTGGGTACTTGAGAAGTTACAGTGACAAGTTAAAACATTTGTTTTGGTTTGTTAGTTTAACAGTTGGTAGCATAGCATACGGTTGTGGTAACTCTGAAGATGAGCTCTGGTTGAGTTCGAAACGCGTCAGTGTAGCTTGGTGGTGGTGATGGTTGGGTTTATGTGATTTGTGTGTGTTCGTACAGTGTGGAGGTGGAGGAACTGCATGAACGCACATTTCTTGCATAAACGTAACTATTGTAAGGTCGCGGGTGAGCAAAGTAATTGTTTTAGTTCATTAATATGGACCTCCGCAAAGTAACGCCTGATTCAATAAATCTATTTTCATAATTCGGGACACAGTTATAGAGATCGTCCGTCTCTTTAACGCGGCGTATATCGCTCTCACTCTCTTTCTTTCAACATGGCTTCTTGTGCAAATCCGCTCTCGTTTATTATATAAACTAAAAAATAATCTAGACCAGTGTTTTTCAAACTTTTTGGCGTCACGGCCCTTAATGACCATCAAAATTCCTTCGTGACCCCCCAAAACCCAATTTGTACGATTAACCTTAAAACTCATGTACATCCTTCAAAAAAATTAATTCCATCTAGTCACAAGACTTTCTCGGAGCTGAGCCTCGTGACCCCCCTGGATAGGTCTCGCGACCCCCCGGGGGGTCGCGACCCACACTTTGAAAAACACTGATCTAGACTGTGTAAACGCGAAAATACCATAAAAAGTGTCAAAAAGTCAACCTGCATCTTATTTTATAGTGCCTATGGTTTATTAGAAGACAACAATACCCAACAACGTATAAAAAGTAAAATCAAAAATCTACTTTTGTTTGAGTAAACAAATATATGTTTAGATAAGATATGCACTATCAAAGTATTCGCATTCGATAACAAACCCATTTTTATTAACCAGAACAAGGTGAAAAGTTTACCCAAGTCAGGGACTTCCCTGGAACTTACATTGCATATTATATTTATCAAAAGATAAGATTCACGGAGCCAGGATCCAACTAAGACATAGTTAAAGTGATATGATAGGAGGAAAATGAGCAGGCCAGTCACCTCATGGAAGTTAAAGAGCATTCATTGCCGCCCATGGTCACCCGTAACATTAGCGATGATGATGATTTTGCAAAAGACTCTGTAACAATTTTTCATACAAAATGATTCACAAATAATCGTTTTGAGAACACATTGAGAAATTTCACCGCGCTTCGGTACCAAAAGCTTGGATGGTGTATTTGATGAACTGAAACAATTACTTTGCTCACTCGCAACCTTACGATACGGTATATTTGATTACGGTGTATTTGGTAAAGTACCTACGCATCACGGAATAATGAGGAGCTAGGTTCGATTTCCACCCATCACCCAGCTTATCGTTCCTGGTTTATAGAGTTCCGTGTCCAAAGGGTGCCAATGAACAAAAAATTATAGTACGCTGTCTGTCCGTCCGTCCGTCCATCTGTCACAGGGTTGAACACTTGAACCGTAATAGCTAAACACATGAAATTATTTAAAAAAGGGGTTCGTCATAAGAATGGTGTTTTTTAAGTTGATTTTTTCACTAATATATATTTTTTTACAATATAGCCAGTATTGCAAACAATAACAAAAAAATATGGAACCCTTCATCTACGAGTCCGACTCGCACTTGACCTGTTTTTTTTTTTCAATATGATCGAGTAAATTTATCTGTAGTTAAGAAAAGAAAACACATATTCATTCCAGATCACATCAGCTCTAATAATCTCGGTGGGAACGACAATCTACGCGATCTACCATGACGTGTCCTTCTTCCTGGACCAGCATTTCTTCTCGCCAGCCACGCTGGTCATCGTTATCGGCGTGATGATGCTGTTTGTGTCCATGTTCGGATGCGTTGGCGCATGGCGCGAGAGCACGTGCTTGGTTAACATTGTAAGTACTAAGCCAACTTTTCTCTTTCGTTATTGTAGTAAATAAAAGCTTGTAATTAGAAAGTTATGTAACGGTCATAGTCATCTTGGTATGTTTTATTCATGTCCTAGCAATGCCTCGTTCCTTTAGTAAGCGATAGTGTACTTTACGGCGAGCTACGGTGAGTACGCTGGGGATAACATAGATATAACTACGACGTGCAGCGGCGCGTGCCAATACACTAATTCACTAAGCCACTGGCCATCTAAAAAGCTTAGAAAATGAAAAAAAACATAATACTAACATAAAACAAGTCTTGGGGCCCGTAGCACGGCTATCCCGCTACGACCGTAGTACCTCTACGGGCGGCTACGATTCGTAGAAGTCCCGTAGCATGGGATAACTTGGTCAAAAGAGTTTGTACTTTCAAACATATTTAATTTATAATTGTAATTTTTCTACAAAAATACTGTGTGTCTAATAAAATTTGTCGGCTTAACGAAATCAAATATTTTAAAAAAATCTCAAGAATTTTGCCAGATACAAAAACTATTCACCAGTTATTAAATTGATTCCTTTATCAAGTCATAGATTTTTAGTACCTTTTGAAAAATGGGAAACGTCAATCCGATATTCTGTTCGTTTGAAATAAAATGTTGAGAGGACTGACAATTACCTTGGTGCAAGCCAATGTCAACTTTAATGTGACGAACCTTTTCTTACCCCGACTGTAGTTTTATAATTTTGCCAAAAAGTTAATAGTATAGATAGAGCAGTGTCCCGCAAAGGGTGTACCACGGCACACTGGTGTAGCGTGGTCATTAGTTGGTGTGCCTCGGAAAAATAATATCTCATAAACCTAAATAGACGGACGGAAGAAAGATACTAAACAGATGTAAATCACGCTGATTCACATGATTTTTCATTTAAGGTGTAACTACCTCCGAAAAAATTCGTTTGGCTAGGTGTACCTAGAACACAAAAAGTTTGCCAAGCACTGGTATACCGGGTTATTTGTAATTCACTAGCATCCTTTTAACTCTAAACTGCTACCACTTAAACAAATGTTTTTTTGTTTTACGGCTTTTGTCATAACTTAATATTTTTGGTGTAATAACGTTTTGAAAATTTGAGATAAGCTCAATTATTTACGATACTCTGTGTATTTGTATGGGAAAAAAGTGCTTCATTTTAAAAAGTCGTAAAACGTAAGGGTTAAGAGGATGTCAGTGAATTAAAAATAACCCTGTAGAGAACAAAGTGTTGTCAAACAAAGTATTTGTCAAACGAGACGTTTGATCAAACGATATTCGATGACGTCATCAACAAAATTTTCATCCAGTTCGCGGTGATCCTGAGTTTGGTGTTCGTCCTGGAGATCGCAGCGGCCATTGCAGCGTACAGCCTGCGCTCGCAGGTCATTGACATGCTGGATGAACGCCTGCGCAACGCACTGCCGTATTACTACCAGAACCTCGAGGTCACTGACGCCTTTGACTTCATTCAGAGCCGGGTGAGTTGATGCGATAGGCCACAATAAAGAGATTCTCTTCATGGAGATGTTATGCCTGGGGACCCAGGACGAAGGAAGAAATTTGGAAACTGTATTTTATCACTTGTTGAGCGACCCGTCTCCGGCAGCTCGCCCCCTCTCCGGTAAACTGTAAAAGCCATCAGAGGCTAACAGGCCAACAACAAAAAAAACTGTATTTACCTAGTTGAGAAAATTTAATAGGGCGATGTAGAATGTAGCAGTTTCTCTAGTTGACGACTAGATGGCGCTAGAGGCTGCTAGAACAATTTCTTAGGGTACTGCATGCACCTTAAAAGGAAAAACCGGATAAGTGCGATTCGAATTCGCATGAAGAGGGTTCGCTTTGTCTCTCGAATTTGCGGAACCCTAAAATGATGCTATTGTAGCATTATTTCAAAAATCACTGAATCGATATACTTTGTTTTTCACAGAAATACTACATATGAGCCCACAAACTTATTTCTGCTAGGTTTTAAATTTGTAGGGAACCCTCAGTGCGCGAGTTCGACTCGCACTTGGTCGGTTTTTTTAACAGAGGGGGGCAACCGAAGTCAAAGGTCATGGATTCAAATCCATGAAAGAGAAAACATTGAAATTTGTACATCTTTTTAGGGTTCCGTAGTCAACTAGGAACCCTTATAGTTTCGCCATGTCTGTCCGTCTGTCTGTCTGTCCGCGGCTAAGCTCAGAGACTGTTAGTACTAGAAAGCTGTAATTTGTCATGAATATATATATCAGTCACGCCGACAAAGTGGTCAAATAAAAAGAACTAAAAAAAATTTTTTTAGGGTACCTCCCATAGACTTAAAGTGGGGGCGATTTTTTTTATCTCGACTAACCCTATAGTGTGGGGTATCATTGGATAGGTATTTGAAAATAAATAGGGGTTTTCTAAAACCATTTTTTAATAAAAATAATATTTTCGGCGATATTCACTCCGAAAGTTCAAAATAATGTGTCCCCCCCCTCTAAATTTTGAACCGCACGTCTAAAAAATATGAAAAAAATCACGTAAGTTAAACTTAATAAAAACTTTTTAGGAAAATTATTTTCAACTTGATCAGTTGAGCAGTTTTTAAGTTTTTGTAAAAAAATATTTCTAAACTAAGATTGTAATTTAACCGCCATTGCAAGCATTTTTTTTCTTTAAGTACCTATAAGATCACGCTAACAGTATCTTCTTTCAAATAAAAAAAATATATTACATCTGAAAAACAATCAACATACATATAGTACATACTAGTTAGATTAGTTACCCAATTCGCCGATAGATGGCGCTGTACCGCCGACGTTGGGACCAAAACAACCACATTAAATAAAGTATGCAAAGATTTTTTCGTACCTGCTACGGAACCCTATCTTGGGCGTGTCCGACACGCTCTTGGCCGGTTTTATTTTTATTGTGACAGTTTAGTATTTGTCTATTTATTTTCATACATAGGTATATTAAAAGTACCCAATATTAAAAATAATACATAGAAGGTTAATCGAACGAGTTAGTCGTTATTTAACGGTTCTGACGTTTTGCGTTTAATTTTGTTCAGATGTTTTAGATGACTGTAGGAAAAAACATAGTTACCTTGATCTTCATTTGTTGTGTGCGTAATAAAATCCATTGTACGAGTATTACGCAATATAACCTTGTGCCGTAGATTCTTATAATTAGTATTGGTAATTAGCAAGTCCATGCCACTGACATCTAAGAACAACAAACCAATTTACAGGCTAAGCATAGACATGTTGATGCATATCAAACTTGACTGAGTCACTAAAAATAGCTTTTCTATTTTCTGCTTTGTTGTATACTAGCTGTTGCCCGCTTTGCGTTGCGTTGGATGCGGATGGCGCAGAGACGATCTGTTTGGCGAGCCTTGGGGGAGGCCTATGTTCAGCAGTGGACGTATTTCAGCTGAATGATGATGATGATGTTGCCCGTGACTACGTTGCAAAGAATTTGTTTATCGCTATCCCACGGGAACTATGCGATTTTCCGGGATAAAAAGTATCCTATATGTTAATCCAGGTTATAAACTACCTGTGTGCCAAATTTAATCAGAATCCGTCGAACCATTTTAGCGTGAAAGAGTAACAAACATCCAGACATGGGATCCCTTGGTTTCGCATAATTTAATAAGTCATAATGCATCATTCTTCATAATCAACGCTAGTCATACAGTGATTTATTTCTGAAACAGTATTTTTTTCAGAACTTTTTTAAATGCCATCTTATAGAATACAGTAGGTTAGGTTAGGTTTGTTTTATAACAATTCCGAAAAAAAACTGTTTCAGAAATAAATCACTTTATGACTAACGTTGATTATGAAGAATGATACATTATGACTTGTATAATTATGCGAAAACATAAAGACCTATGCAGACATCCATACCTACAAACTTTCGTGTTTATAATATTAGTAAAATCGAGAAAACACATTAATATTTAAATTTGGAAGGATTTAGATGACTTCGATATACGTCGATAGTTGATACATACTTATTTATTTTATTACATCATTTAATAGTGGTCGACATGTCAGCATAGCAGATAATGATGACTTTCATGACAGTTCGCGTAAAAGGTTTTTTATCATACCTGTACTTTCACTATGTTACGGCTAATGATGTAGGCATTTAGGCAGATATGAATTCATAACCCATACTAATACTGTAAATGCGAAAATGTGTCCGTCTGTCTGTGTGTCACCTCTTCACCCTAAAACCCCTGAGCCGATTTAGATGAAATTTGCTATGGAGACAGTTTGAGACCCTGAGAAGGACATATAATAGTTTTTATCTTGGAAAATTGCGTAGTTCCCGCGGGTAGCGATAAAAGAATTCTTCGCAGACGGAGTCGCGGGCAACAGCTAGTGATTTTATAAAAATAAAGATACGTCATACATATGCTCACAAAACAATCGAAAAAATAAATAAAATAATTAAATAAATATCACGGGACAATTCACACCAATTGACCCAGTCCCAAAGTAAGCTAGGAAAGCTTGTGTTATGGGTACTAGGCAACGGATAAACATACTTATATAGATAGATACATACTTAAATACATATTAAACACCCAAGACCCCAGAACAAACATTCGTATTTTTCATACAAATATCTGCCCCGACACGGGAATCGAACCCGGGACCTCAAGCTTCATAGTCAGCAGGTTCTCTAACCACTAGGCCATCTGGTCGTCTGGGCGTAAAAATGCCTCTAACGCAGTTGGACCTTACACAATACACTACACGCTTTATGTACGGTCAGCATCAAAAGTAGCTGGTTACTTTTTTACTTTGTCGTAATACTACGGAGAATCCATTACTATTCATAGTGAATTTGTCAATCAAGTATGACATTTTGCACCTAACTGTAGAGCGACAAGTTACAAAAGTGACCAGCTACTTTTGATGCTGACTGTACTCCTTGCTCCCGTTACGGAAGGCATACGGTTATCCTCGACGTCGTATGTGGTCGACGTCGGGTCAGCATGGCAGAGACTTCAATTATCGCCTGATGCTCTACATTTTCGGCGAGATAACATATCTACCTCTTTTAATATAATGTAATATTATTAAGTATGTAGGTTAGCGTTGTGAAAGGTGTACCGACAGTATTTTGCTGTTTGTTAGGAGATACACAAATGTGATTTGTTTAGAATTATTTAGAATTATTAAAAACTCTAACTCTAATTATTAAAAACTCTTGTTTAGAATTATTAAAAACTCTAGCCATAATAGTCAAGTGGAATAAAACAATGTCTAGACATTAAACAGGAATAAAAATATACCTTAGATCAGACGATTCCAGTAGTAAAACGCGTGTCACCCTTACTTTTCATTATTATTGACACAAGATATTTAGCCACCCGAGCAGGGCGAGGGTGGCTATAATTCGCGTGTCATTATGGTAGTTTAGTCTCGCGTTAAACACTCTACTTTTCACTTTGAATGCGAGGAAAAAAACGATGTTTTATACAAATCTACAATATTACTTTTATACAACGTTCGCTCAATACGAGCAATGGACGTCTGTACAGAATTCAAATAGCAATTTAAATTTGTTCCGCGGTTTTTTTTTGTTCAGTGACGCTTTAAATGTTTGCATATTTAGCCAACAGATTCAAACTTGAAAATTATTTCATAGCTAATTATTTTGGACTAAGAATGCATAATAAAATGAAATCATCTTTAATATAATTAAATAGATTAATATCCAGTTGTCATTTTGAGGTTATTTCCACGCCCTAAAAGGCTTCCACAGACCGAAGCGCGGGGCGCTACGGAGTGCTATAGAGCGCTACGAAGCGCGCTGCGGTCTGTGGAAATTTTTAAAATTGGGGATGTCTATTTTTTTGCAATGTATAGAAAATTGAAAACCATTTCGAGATAAATGCTTTTTAAATCGTTTTCTGTGGTTATTTAATTTTAATATTATGTAATGAATTTATTATATAACAAATAAGCAATGACCTTCATTTGACATTGGTGTAAATTGCGTGACCGGTTCAAGTCGTACTTTATTCTGTGTGGTTAGAATTTACGCGTGGATTATACTACGGAGTTTGATTTGGACCCGCTGTCTGACATCTAGCACTTTGTCAGTGCTAGTAAAGTGACACAGTGTATAGTGTACCACTACGCAAAAAATAATTAAAGGGGTTGCCTTATCGTACGCATTTAGATAGATTTAGAAATTTGGCATTGTGGGAGCCCTCAATTATAATCTGACGTCAACAACTAAAATAGTTTGAATAATTAATTTTGAAAAAAGTAGAGAACTACATGACAAAATATTGAAATTAGTTTCTTATAATTGACTATTCTATACAAAAAAAATATAAAACCACTGGTAATTTTTTTTAGACATTCCCAATTGTCTATGCCCAGTCTGCCCAGTCACTGAAAATGGCAATAATCCTCCATTCACAAACACAGTGATTGGCAGTTTAGGGGTTTCCAAAGTAAATTAAAAAAAATTACTTTAATCCCTAGAGATCAATAAAAACTTTTTAACAAAAAATTAAACCGCCGAAAAAACTGAAAAGCTAAAAATAATACCTTTTTTGTTTGACCTTAATCTAAGTACCAGTTTGAAGTCGGTGCCTCAGCACTTAGCCAGGAGGAGTGGGCCTATAATCGTCTACCTGATTGGCTTTTATCACTCCTCCTGGCTCGTGCTGAGGCACCGACTTCAAACTGGTACCTAGATTAAGGTCAAACAAAAAAGGTATTATTTTTTGCTTTTCAGTTTTTTCGGCGGTTTAATTTTTTGTTAAAAAGTTTTTATTTTATACTTTTTTCCATTCTTGGGGTATTTTTTTTTCCAAATTTATAATATAATACCAACTTCAAGGTATACCCTATCTTTCCAATAAAAAAATAATCATCAAAATCCGACTACTCTGTAATAAGTTATGCGTGGTCATATAGTACAATCAGTAACTGAACAATCAATCATCCCCTGCTTTTCTACCCTTAAGGTAGGAATATTGTTCCCAAATTTAAATGGGACCACCCTCGGGGAATACGCTTTCCAATAAAAAAAGAATCATCAAAATCGGACTACTCTGTAAAAAGTTATGCGTGATCATACATAAAAAAAAAATATATATATATATATATATATATATACACGTCGAATTGAGAACCTCCTCCTTTTGTTTTCGTCGGTTGAAAAAGGGCTTTAGTCCCGATATGCAGAGACTAAAGTAACATTTTAAGAGCATGAGAAGTGAAAAGAATTATAACACCTCATTTTCCCTCTTCCAGCTGAACTGCTGCGGTATCGACAGCTATACCGACTGGCGCTACATCGAACCTCCCACCGGCGTCTCAGGCATCACCGCCATCCCTGACATCACTGTCCCCAACTCCTGCTGTGCCGAGGCCCACTACTCTGTGGTCGATAACTCGACCGTGGCTGAGTGCACCAAGCTGTATGCTAACGGCTGTCTGCCCAGACTGATATACTTGGTGTACCAAAGCGCCGGGCTGCTCGGAGCTGGTGCTTTGACGATTGCATTCATTCAGGTTAGTTTTAAAGTGTCCCATTCGCGATCCATAACATTGTTAGTCATAATGTAATGTTAGTCATAATAATAATTTGCCATACCTCTTTTTTTCTCCGAAACCGTAATTCTTTCAGGAACTTTGAAGTGGTCATCCTGTAGAACTCTATAGGTTAGGTTGGGTTTATTTTATAACAATGCAGAACAATTAAAGATTCAGAGAAAAAAGAGTTAGGTAACTAAAGTCACGGACATAGCTCGAAGAATCGCTAGACTTAAGTGGCAGTGGGCAGGGTACATCGCCCTTAGAACTGACGGCCGATGGGGCCGAAAGGTTCTCGAGTGGCGTCCGCGGACCGGAAGACGCAGTGTAGGTAGGCCTCCAACAAGAAGGAGCGACGATCTAGTGAAGGTAGCGGGAATGCATTGGACGCGGATGGCGCAGGGCCGATCTGTTTGGCGAGCCTTGGGGGAGGCCCTTGTTCAGCAGTGGACGTCTTTCGGCTGAAATGATGATGAATGATGATGCCAAATTTTAATGATCATTACGTACGGCATTACATATCATTCATTCATTCATTCATGATCATTCCAATATAGACCCGTTTTAAATTGATATTCTAACTTCACCCATATCTTTCTAACCCCGGCGCCACACATATTACAAATGTTTGAACACATATTTGATCTATGGTTGATTGTATGGATGTTCTATTGAACAAATAAGCAAATACCGGTGCTACACATGTGATCAAATAAATGTGTTCAAACATTTGTGATATGTGTGGCGCCGGGGTAACAAGAAACAAATAGAAGACGGAATACTCAGTCATTTAAAACTAAAGTAAGTTTAATGTAAGGGAATTTGTATTTGAGATGTGTTCTCTTTCCCTTTACGTATCAAAACTTAGTCAAAAATACTTACTATCTTTAGTAAGTATAATGATATAACTTTGGTGTTATCATATCTATTTATTAAACTGGACATAAAAATACTTATGAAAGTTATTTCAGTATTTCGCGTGTCTTTAACAATTTGGTTTAGATCACCTGCACGCAACGAGAAAATTAAGTAAGCAATTTACTGATAGGGCATTTTTAAGGTAAAAATGAAACAAAATAACTGAATTATTACCTTGTTTTAGTAAATTAGTTTTACATATCGTCACTACTATCTTAAAATCAATAATCGAACCTAGTGAACTTTACTTATTATGCATCAAGGTTCAGTTTCGTTTACATATTATAAAAAAATAAAATAAAATGATAAATATTAGGGGACAATCTTACACAAATCGACCTAGTCCCAAACTAAGCAAAGCTTGTACTATGGGTACTAGACGACGATAAACATACTTATATAGATAAATAAATACTTAAATACATAGAAAACATCCATAACTCAGGAACAAATATTCGTGCTCATCACACAAATAAATGCCCTTACCGGGATTTGAACCCAGGACCTCTTGCTTCGTAGGCAGGGTCACTACCAACTAGGCTAAAGCGGTCGTTAAGCGGTATTGATTTGAGATACGAGCTTTTCGCAAAGTAGTGGCGATATATCTAGTTGTAGAGTAGGTTACATTTTACGTTCTGCGTTCTACCGGTAGTATTTTACGTGTGTGCTAAGTTTTGAAAGCTGCGACTTGTACTCTGTATCAGTGGCGTTCCTCCTCTGTAAAAACCTACATTTTTAAAGCAACGTCAGTGACATAATAGAGATAGTATAAATTGGGGCTCCACTCAGCATAATGCTGCGGCAATCCACTACGCTGTTTTTCTGTGGAACCCAATGTGTGTCTAGAGTAGTGGGTATGGCAAACCTTGTGTACATTAACTGCGAAATATTGCAGCCTAGGACTTGCCCAACTCACGTTTCCCTCTACGGGTTGTCTAACCCCGGCGCCACACACAGCACAAATGTTTCAACACATTTTTGAACACATATTTGATCTATGGTTGATTGGATGGTTGTTCTATTGAACAAATAAGCAAATACCGGTGCTTCACATGTGATCAAATATGTGTTCAAATATGTGTTGAAACATTTGTGCTATGTGTGGCGCCGGGATAACGAAAATGTTCACTCCACACCACCATTTTGTATACAAAGCCAGTACTTAGTCATGTTTTAGACAGGTAAACTAATTTTGTTTTTCTCTGCTTCCAGTTAATCGGCATCGTGTTTTCGTTCTCGCTGGCCAGATCCATCCGCAATGCCAAGACTGAACGCGAGCGCAGACGCCAAGAGATCCAAGAGCGCGTGATCAACGCCCACACCTCCCTCAACCCTAATGATGAAAAAATAAAACCCATTGTCTATGTCCCATTCTATGGGCAGACTCAAACTGCCGCTTAAAAACATTGGCTGTATACAGAGATTTTTGTTTTACCGATATTTTTTAGAGTTTAAAATTATGGTTCCGTCCTTTAAATAAATATCGTTAAAATAAATCAGAGTGTGTATTTTACAAATTAAGAATCACATTTTATTCTATGCGTTGCGTTAGCAATAGGATATGATTTGTGAATTTGCGATGTATTCTGTGTCGAGGCCAAAGTATTTGGGGTGAAGAGATAAGTTTCTATTTAATATCAATCTTAATCTATGAATTAACTATCTTTAATAAACGATAATGTAATTAAGTTTACAAATTGTAAAGTATTTTTATTAAATAAAAACCCTAGTCAAGCAGTTTTATTTTTAAAAGAACCTTAATTTTAGGTTTATCTTTGAGTAAAACTTTTGCGTGACAAGAATAAATACCTACTAGTTTTTTTTTTATGGGATAATTTACGCCAATGTCGAATAAAATATCGTTTTGTAACATTCAAACATTGTTCGGTAAAAAAAATAGATAGCCAAATATGAGAGATTGCCTACCTAATGGCCTTTGAGTTTAATGACAGATAAATAATGACAGCGCGAATCATTAATAATTTAAACTTTCATGTCAATTAGGTACTAGGTAACATCAGTTCAAGCGTACGTGTGTTTGGGGGATACGGTCAGACGATTGTCAAAGATTGAAGAGTATTTGGTGTGAAGATACAGATTATTTTAAGAGTGTGTCCGGTAACCTCCTCTTCCTGTTCTCAAGATATGAGATTCCCTCCTGGACCCGTCCGGGGGTAAAGCAGTGGTTAGGCCGGTGCACGCTGGGCATCATGATTTCCTGGCCAATTATGGAATATTCATTGGCCGATGGCTAATATCCCGACAAGGATGCGTAGTCTTGTACCGAATAACGGTCGACAAGTTTTGAAACTGTCTTTTACTTGCAAAATTGTTCTCCAATGGAGAGAGCTGTATTAAGGTTCCGGAGCCAAAATGCCAAAATGGAACCCTTATAGTTTTGCCATGTCTGTCTGTCCGATCGTCCGCGGCTTTGCTTAGAGACTATTAGTCCAAGAAAGCTGTACTTTTGGATGGATACATACATGCAGCAATTATCCCAACAAAATGGTAAAATAAAATATAAAAATTTTTTTTTGGGGTTTGGGGGACAACCTCCCGCAGCCCGGGTATGTATTACAATACCGAAGTACGAAAGACCGAATGTATTAAAACATCGAATGGGTCAAAAGACCGACACGATTTTTTTCTGAAACCGTTAACTTTTTAGGGTTCCGTAGTCAACGTGTAATATTAATATATCAGGTCTTCAGGGCCTTTTCTTTCCATTGTATTTACGATTCCACTTTTTGTTTCCCTTCGTGTTTACAATCGAATGTTAACAGGCCTAGCTTATTGATATTGGCCAATAAATTACAAGTAGCCGCTTGATGGTGATTGGTTTGAGGTATAAGGAATGTAAATGTTTTGATTGAATGTTGGCTAAATCGTAAGGCGCCGTCACACGCATTCAGACATCAAATTTTGTTTCAGTTTAGGGTCATACACATTGTTCGCTTCTCTCCTGTGGACATGGCAAAAGTTAAGGGTCTGTAGCCAATATTTTTAGTCAAGTCTACATCAGCCTGTCGGACGCCTGCCCAGCTTTCGGACCATTTAAATAAGTCTTACGTTTGCTGACTCGGATTCGCTACTTTTATGTCCACAGGAGAGACAACTTTTGTTTCTTACGCTGTGTATAACATGTGCATAAATATCGTTTCGTAGCCTATTTACAGAAGTTACAGAAAAAAAGAACAAAATATGAATAACAAAAAATATCAATATCCCTTTTTCGATCCTACTAGGAGAAAAAAAGTGTCCCAAGTTTTTTTTCCGTTCCGTTACCATTTTTCATAGATTTTATATACTTAACCGTAACGAAATGGAAGAATCAAAAATTATATGGAAGTCTTGGGACACTTTTTAGGGTTCCGTAGTCAACTAGGAACCCTTATAGTTTCGCCATGTCTGTCCGTCTGTCTGTCTGTCTGTCCGCGGCTAAGCTCAGAGATCGTTAGTACTAGAAAGCTGTAATTTGGCATGAATATACATATCAGTCACGCCAACAAAGTGGTAAAATAAAAAATAAAATAATATTTTTTTTTGGGGTACCTCCCATAGACGTAAAGGGGGTGATTTTTTTTTTCTCGACTAATCCTATAGTGTGGGGTATCGTTGGATAGGTCTTTTAAAACCATTGCGGGGTTGATAACATGATTTTTCTATTCAGTGATCTGTTTGCGAAATATTCAACTATAAAGTGAAAATTTTCATTAAAATCGAGCGTCCCCCCCCCCCCTCTAAAATCTAAACTGTTAGGTGGAAAAATTTGAAAAAATTCAGAATGGTAGTAAATATATCAAATTTACTAGGAAAATTATAGCGGCTAAGATTGCTTGGAAATTATTTGTAGTTTAAGAGTAAACTTGGATGATTCCGTACACATACGAAATCCTTAGAAAAATATTACTTGATTTTTTTGTAATGGCTACGGAACCCTACCTTGTGCGTGTCCGACACGCTCTTGGCCGGTTTTTTTAAGATTATTATAAAACAAACCTAACCTAACCTAATGGGTTCTGTATGATGCCGTTTTAATAAATTCTGAGAAGTTTACGGTTTCAGAAAAAAAACTTGTCGGTCTTTTGACCCATTCGATGTTTTAATACATTCGGTCTTTCGTACTTCGGTATTGTAATACATACCCCACAGCCCACACTAGACGTAAAGATTGGGTGTTTTTTTCTCGTCTTAAACTATTGTGGCTAAGTTTGCTTGCGAATAGTATCGTAACTAAGAAAATAGTAGTAAAAAAAATTGTATCAATCATAAACAAAGTTGACGTACAAATAAAAACACATTGGAGAGTGCGGCGCTTGGTGAAGGCGATAGCATACAAGAAATTTTTCGTAACGCCTACGGAACGCTATCTTGGGCGTGACCGACACGCTCTTGGCCGGTTTTTAGATATATTTGTTACGAAATGTAGACCGTGATTACTATTAATGAGTTCCCGATATCTTGACAATAACATCCATCGCAAATTCATCAGCGTACCCGTGATCATACACACGGCGTGGCGGCACATCGAGAACCCATTAAAGGTAATCACAGTCTACATCCCGTAACAAATATATCTAATGTTATTAACGGTGAATCATTTAGAACCGTTTGAAATGTATTGTTTTAATAATCTAACTAAGGTTAAGCTATCTTATCTCGCCGAGTTTTTGCTTTTTTTCTATGAAACAAGGAAGGTAAACAAGTGAAAGGTTACTTGATTGTAAGCAATCACCGTCGCCAATTAGGCGACCACTACCACTACGATACTTCACCTAGCCTAATTACAGCGATTACCGACTACCGACAAACCTCTTGTCTGCATTTTTCATAACATTCTAAATCCACAGGTTAGTTAATTTATCATCAACTACCCGTTGCAAGTAACTCCATTCGCGAAGAATTCTTTTATCGCTATCCCGCGAGAAATATCCATTCTCCGGGATAAAACTATAAATACTAGGGTCTCAAATAATGTCCACACCAAATATTATCAATTTTCTTTTTTAAATTTTACTTTTATTTCAATTGTTTCAGCGGTTTAAGCGTAAAAAGGTAGGTAATAGACAGGTAGATAGAGTTACTTTCGCATTTGTGATATGGTTATGGATAGGGTAATTTACACAATTATATAATATTTCCAAGACACAAAAAAACACATTACTCAATCAGGCCTCTTTTAGCCTTAAAAAGATAATCAATTTCCAATTAAGATTTCGTTACTAGTTTCTATTAGCAGCGTCATTTAGTTACACTTAAAGTAATTAGACAATAATTTACATTACTATTCCATTGGATATTATAATTTTTCGCGACGCCCTTTTACGGTCAACTGCAGAGAAAAGGTACCCCCCTGATATGATTGCCGCCGTTATACAGGGGTACATTTTGCTGCAACTGAATGTACAAAAAAACTAATTGCTTATGTGTTCTATGTATGTGGTATACTATACGAGTAGGTGTGACGTTTCGAGACGCTCTGGGGCATTGGGAACTCCTGAAATAAAGTAAATTTCACTTACGTACACGTACTAAAAGTTTTCAGCTGCTTTGAAACATAATAGTCAATTGAGTCGGCAAATAAGTGACGTTACAACTCACTATTGCCATACAAAATATGAGAGAAAAGAATCGCTTTTTGACAGCTTGTAAAAAAAAACATACAGACGAATTGAGAACCTCCTCTTTTTTTGAAGTCGGTTAAAAAGTACCTTCACCGATTGATTGATAGTCTCAATACTCTTTTGTTTTGGTGATACATAATTTATACATACATAAAGCGTTTGTTAAACAAACACTAACACAATAAGGTGCAGTAAAGGCGAATTTTCCACAAACAAAATGGGATTGATAGCGAGTAAGCCGGCTGATACGCTATCAGAACAGATAAGGTGAATAAAATCATTAAGTATGCTAAAACTTTAGTGCATGCTCTTAATAGTAGGCGTTTGTGAGTTCTGGCATTAGCCTAGTTTTAAAGGGACGGAGGGGGATTAAATGGGCGATAATTATTTATTGAGGCGTATAAAATAAAATCTATGCAGTAGATGCATGGGGATGAAATGAACGACGAAGACGCATTAGAAAGGTGATTGACGTTTCTTTTATGGCGAAGGCAGCTAAGAACGAGTTACAAAGTAGGCAATCAATCACTCGTGTTAGTAAACATTATTATCGGTAATAGAATCTTATTGTACGGTCAAGTGCAAAAATAAGTATCGATTTAATCCTGCCTTCGTTATATACTATAGTACTACTACTGTACTTAATTCGACGACATAAGAGCTATGGGACATATTTATGAGCAAGTTGTGTGCACCCATATTTTTACCCTTGACTGTAAGTACATAATATAACTCGATAATATGGAAAGAAAGAACATAGTCACAGCCACGCCACATGAATTTTATGCCGACAAGTTTAAAAGTCATCAGTTGGGCCATTCTACTTTTCGTTGACCAGTCATTTTTAGTAATGTGCTCTTCAAATATTTTTTTTTACAAAAACGGTAAAGTGCTCGGTTTTATCATTAAAGATTTAAATAGGCACATAATTAAGCTTATATTTAAAATTATCACTACGCATAAAAAGTAATCATTATTATCTATAAAGTAGGTAACGCAGTGGACATGCGTGTCCCCGCCATTTGTATGGAAATTGGTGTATTTTCCGCTGAGTTACCAATTTTTTCCACAAAATTTCTTTGAATTTAAAGTTTTTTTGCTTTAAAATATTAAATTTAGTTATTTCAGTTTTCAAATAAGTTATATACACTTGAAAAAAATCACCAGGTATGCCTTATATTTCACGAAAGATTAATGGCTACTTAAAAGTAGAATGGCCCAGTTAACATGAAAACCAGATTTTGGTAAAATAGGACGTAGATAAAAAAAATCAGGTTACTTTCCATTTTGTAGGGTTCCGTAGTCCTACAAGGAACACTTATTGTTTCGCCACGTCAGTCTGTTTGTTCGTACGCGAATTAGCTTAGAGACTGTTAATGGTTTGAGGCTGTAATTTAATTCATCATCATCATCCCAGCCTTTATACGTCCCACTGCATGTCACAGGCCTCCTCTCAGATTGAGAGGGCTTGGGCCGTAGTTCCCACGCGGGCCCAGTGCGGATTGGGAACTTCACACACACCATCGAATTACTTTTCAGGTGTGTGCAGGTTTCATCACGATGTCTTCCTTCACCGTGTGTGTGTTTCCGTCAACGTAAAGCTCGTAGTAATTTTTAAATGTAATTTGGCACATAAATTCCGAAAAACTCAGAGGTGCTAGTTTTAGGAGGTTTTTTCGGTAGGTAGACCAGGTACATCGCAGGTGATTTTTATATTAGTCTGAACCAATAGTGTAGGATATTCGATTAAGGCATCCATTTGCGAAATATTTAATAAATTTTAAAGTACTAATTTTCGTCAGAAACAATGTGTCCCCTCGCCCCCTACATGCTAAACCGTTGGCTTGAAAAATCATAAAAATAGGTAGTACATATAATGAATTTAAAAACAAAACTAAATTACAGCTTAGTAGACTTTACAGGTTAACGAGTAAAAGTAGATTAAGTAAAACTTAACATTGAACATTTTAAAACGATTTTTTTTTATTTATGTACCAACATAATATAATTATTATTAGTGGCCTACGAGTTAATACATCAAATTTCTCGCGTTTCCAAAAGTTCCATATGCCATTAATATTTAATTAACTATCGACACCATCGAGTTAGTAAATAGTTAAATCAATAATAGGTATACAATCAAGTAGGTCAGCCCAGGGCATTTCAGGGTCGTGTTGAAATGGCCACGACCTGGCCGGTAGTGCACCGTCAACCAGCGGCTGTATGACCGTGTCCATAGCCCACAGCTCACGAGAAGAAAAAACATTCGGTTTCAAACTGGCTAGTTACAGAGTCAACTTTAAAATTTTTAAACATCGAACGCTGATGATCTTGAAAATTGTACACAAATATAGCATGACTAAATTTAACGCCGTGGACGTCAACTTTATGACTTTAGCGTTTTCTAATTTGAATAGATATTCTGTAGCTGTAGTGTGAACTAAGTGGCAATTACCCATTGTCTCCGTTCGTAGTGCGCGAAGCCGTGGATAACGTTATCAGTACCGTCACGACATTATCAACTAGATATCCATTCCAAAACCCTGCAGTTAATATTCAGGTTCGATAGTGGTTTAAAGTGATTACCAAAATGTCTAATGAAGTGCCGAACACGCAGAAAATGAAGTTCACGAAGACTGAAACCGAGTATAATCTGAAATCTATAAGGTTTCTACTGCTGACGATCACGACCATGTTTATCGTAAGTACCTAAACGGGTTTATTTTCGTACATTTTGTGTACGTGGTAGAAACAACAAGCATTTTGTTTCGTTCGAACTGCGTTAGTAGATTGCAATCGCGTGATTTAGTAATGATGGAGCTGGATGTATTATTAGAAACTGAAACAAGAGAACATATTGCGCAGTAACCTTATGTTGCCACTAAGGGCTCAAGTAAGGGCATAAAGCATGGGGCGTCACTAAACAATGTATTTAGTAGCGCTCCAAATAAAGGGCACGAGGGACTTGACCCCGGAAAATCGTACTTACGGACACAGGTAATCCTCAAACTGAATATATTATGTACATTGTATATTTACACGTCACAGAGAGGAATTACAAATCAAGGTAGCCAAGTGGATCTCTGGCCTCTCAAGCAGGGGGCGTAGGTTCGAACCCGAGCTAGCACCTCTGAATTTTTCAAAATTTATATGAAAGACAGAAAGAAAATACATTTATTTACAACAACAAAAGACACATCATCAATATTTTTACAAAACAAAAGACAACACGAAAGATGAAGTTAGAATGTGTCATTGCGGTTGCAAATCAGATACTGGCTCAGCATTGCTGAGGCGTTTATAGCACCCCAGCGCTGATTTTCAGCCAGCACCGTTGGTGACACCCGGATCGCTGTATAGATAGATAAATAAACTGCACACTAATATAGCTACATAAGACTACATGTGTAAATGGATAATTTTTAGATTATAAAAGCAAATAATAATAACAAAATTACTGAAACATAATTACTCTATCTCACATGCATGCGCGGACTACCACGAAAATGAAATAACCGAGACAATTAAAATCAAAGAAGTTTTGTAAAATATGTATGTGTAAATTCGCACATACATTTCAAATTTACCACGAGTTTTATGGTGGCAAACGTCGTGAGGAAGCCTGCACACACCTGCAAATTCAATGGCGTGTGTGAAGACCTCAGTCCGCACTGGGCTCGCGTGGGAATTACGGCGCAAACCGTCTTATTCTGAAAAGAGGCACGTGCCCTGCAGTGGGACGTATACCTATAGACTGGGATTTTGAGAGGAATTAAGCGATAGAGTAGTAAATACTGTGATAATTCAATTCTCACTTATACCGTCATGGACTAGTTTTATTGGACAGTTTTAGACATCACAGACGTAGAATAAAAGGATCACGACGTGTACTGCCTTTTCGGCGAATTATTTTTCGCAAACTGATTCATTTGGCAAATGTTTCATTTCCCAAATGTTATTTTTTTCTGATACTGTAAACTATTCAGGATATATTTCAGGACTATCCTGTAGGTTAGGTTAGGTTAGGTTAGGTTTGTTTTATAACAATCCTGAAAAGTTTACAGTTTCAGAAAAAATAAACATTTGGGAAATTAAACATTTGCCAAATGAATCATTTTGCGAAAAGTTTTTCGCCGAAACATTATACTCTAGTATCATACACATAAATTGTAGTATTGCTTGGCCTAGTTCACAGATAAGTTGGTCAGTATGTCGGTTACTTTTTTAAATATTTCCGCTGTACACTGACAGCAAAGAGGAATTTACCACCCTCTTTGCTATCGGCGTACCAGAACCTCATTTAACAAACTCGCACCCCACAGACTTGAAACTCTACATAGTATAGGTACCTAGCTAGGGGAACCTCAATACGAGAATATTCTTGTTGTATCGTCACATACGAGTTCCTAAAAACGTGATAAAGATAAATGTATAGGTAGTCAACTTTTTTTTTTAATTTATTTACACAAAAACAAACAAAAGAAGTACAGAAATACTTATGTTAAAATACATACGTTGGCAGAAAGTTTATAACTCTCACTAGGTACTTAAATTAATAAGGTTCCGACACTCACTTGTCCGGTTTTATTAAAAATTCAAACCCGGCAAGCAAGCAAGCGAGCAAGGCTCCTCGTATTATTACCCAATGCAGACAAGTTGAAGTTCCACATTCGAAAATTTGCCACTTATGCTGTGTTAATCCTTAAACTTTTTTGTCCCAAATTTCGTTAAAATTCGTGGACTCAAAATACGCTACAGCGAGATTACTACGGATGTGCAACACACGCTTGTGTGTTGCTCGTGTTTAAGCCCTTTTTTTGCAAATGGAAGGGTACACGGAAAGAACTTTTTGGAGTTCTGGATTTGAAAGTTAAGTTAATATTTTAGCCAATCAATGGTAAGTTATAGTGTACCTAGTACTTTGCGAGCTCTACATTTTTCGGTTAAAATCTATTATTTTTTAAAAGATGACTAGACATGTTCATTCCGTGTACCTATCGTGTATCCTTCAAATATATATTGTGTTTATCCCAAGTAGCGTTAGCTACAGGGGGTTTGGGAAAAGTATTGACTTCGTGCTAGCTACAATGGTTGTGTTGATGTTCAGTGTACTGCTAAAATCAACTTGAATATGACGCGATGTTTTCGACTAAATGATTTGTTGTGGGAAACCAACATGCATTGCGTCATGCGATAAATCATTCTTCCACATTTACTTTCAGACAGTTTTAGATACTAATTTCATTATTAATGAAATATATTATTACATACCGTACCTAAATGACTACTTCGAGGTGCTTAACAAACACTTTAGGGAATTTACTAGCGTAGACTTGATGCTGAGCTCATTTTGTCTTATTTTAGAAAGAATAAATCAATAACACGCATAGACAGGGTTATTTGTAATTCACTAGCATCCTTTTAACCCTAAACTCCTACCACTTAAACAAATGTTTTTTGTTTTACGGCTTTTGTCATAACTTAATATTTTTGGTGTAATAACGTTTTGAAAATTTGAGATTAGGGGAGACCGGGTACAAAAGTAACAGCGGGTCGAAAGTAGCAAAGGCTCTGTAGTTTTATCCAATAGTCGAAACACCTCTTCGCTACAGTCATATGACAGTCGATTCCACCCCCCTTACTTGCATCCAGCCGCTGTCGGTGCTCTGCGCTGCTACTTTGAGCTAGAGGACAAAACGTGATTTCACGAACTAAAAATAACTTTCTTGACTTTCATTCATGACACGTTTTCATATTATTAAAATAATGATTTTTATATGAATATTTGTATAGTCATTCTTGATTAAATGGATTACACGGTGTTTGAGTTCGTTTGTGTCAATCACGTTCCACTTCAAGGCTAGCTTTAATTTTTTGACAAAAATGTGGCAGGGTACAAAAGTAACATAGACAGACATGATGATGAAAACTGTGTGTGTCCGAAACAAACACTGTTACCAAATACTTAGTTTGAATAGAAAAAATAATTGTCACGCCAAAAAAACATGGCATTTCCTAGACTGCCAATACGAGGGGCGTTCAATATAAAGTGAGAATGAGATGCAAACTCTTTTAATATTACGAAATTAAATACTGGCCGGTAAAGCTAATCTATCTAGCTGATTGCTATGAAAAAAAAAACTAACTGTCTTTTGTTTAAAAAAATATACGGTAATTTCTTTGCAATGCTGTTGAGTACGTTAGCGAAAATGGAGAAAATTGAACTGTGCGCCGTTATCAAATACTTGTGTTTGAAAAATTTTTCTACGGACCAAGTCAATTTGGATTTGCGGGACACTTTAGGGTCTAATGCTCCTCCGTATTCGACAGTCGCACGTTGGTGCGCCGAATTTAGACGTGGAAGAACATCGACAATGGACGACCCCCGCTCCGGACGCCCTACTACTACAGCAGTAACTGAAGAAATTGTGAAAAAAGTCGAAAACTCAGTTTTGGCGGATTGTCGTGTCACGGTTCGTTTTATTGCTGAAAATGTAAAGATTTCAACGGGGAGCGTGCATAATATTTTACATGAACGCTTGGGTATGAAAAAGGTATCTGCGCGTTGGGTACCAAGAATGCTTACTGACACGCAAAAACAAACTAGACTAGAGATTTGTCAAGAAGCTTTGAACCTGATGCAGCAAGACCGGGAACTTTTTTTGGCGCGATTTATAACAATGGACGAAACATGGCTCCATCATTACGACCCAGAAACGAAACTGCAGTCTATGACATGGAAAAGGCCATCATCTCCAACTCCGAAGAAATTCAAGGTGAGCCCATCTGCCGGTAAGGTCATGGGCTCTGTTTTTTGGGATGGTAAAGGGGTATTATTGATTGAGTATCTCGAGCATGGAGCCACTATTACGGGCAGTTTATACGCCAAACAAATAGCAACTTTGCGCAATGAGATCCGCGAAAAACGGCGAGGTAAACTCTCGAAAGTTGTGCTGTTCCACCAGGACAATGCCCCGGCACACAAGTCCGCCGTTGCAATGGCTGCAATTCGTGATGCTGGGTTCGATATCCTTAAGCATCCTCCGTATTCACCAGATCTCGCTCCCAGTGATTTCTACCTATTTCCGAGATTGAAACAATACCTGAGAGGCCAGAAATTTGAAGACGACGACGCGGTAGTCGCTGCAGTACAAGATTTTTTAAGTACTCAAGATGAGACCTTTTTTAAAAATGGAATTTTAAGTTTAGAAAAAAGATATACTAAGTGTATTATGCTAAAAGGTGACTATGTCGAAAAATAAAATGACATTTAGTAAAAGTTGTTTATAACATACTCATTCTCACTTTTTATTGAACGCCCCTAGTAAATGCTAACAAAAACTTCATCTCATATTTAAAAATACTTCTTTATCCTGTTACTTTCGGCAACGTATCGGGGTCGAAAGTAACAACAGGCGAATTTTTTTTAAGTCCCTATTTTTCACACAAAATAAGTAATAATTAGGTAAATAAAGACATCAACTTGAAGAGCATAAATAAATAATAAATAAATAAATATCATGGGACAATTCACACCAATTGACCTAGTCCCAAAGTAAGCTTAGCAAAGCTTGTGTTATGGGTAACACAATACAATGGGCAATTGGGTTATGGGTGGGCATGAACGAAATTTATAGATAGCTATATTAATTTCATCAAAAATATTACGCTTAACCAGATAATGAGGTAAAAGTGCAAAATGTTAGTTTTGTCCCCGGTCTCCCCTACCTCTTATTTTTACTATACTCTGTGTATTTGTATGGGTAAAAAGTGCTTCATTTTAAAAAGTCGTAAAACAAAAAACATTTGTTTGAGTGATAGGAATTCAGGGTTAAGAGGATGTCAGTGAATTACAAATAACCCTGGATAACTAGGTAAGTACGTTACCTATAGGTACAAGAATAACAACAAACTTACCAACAGAAAGTTTGCTCATAAGTAGACACAGTCAAGCAAACCGAATCGCGTACAAGGGCGGAATCTTTTCACAACCAATTTCACGATAATTTAAGATTTAAAAGCGAAAAAGTTGTCCGGGTGCGCCGGTGGGATTCGAACCCACGTCTCCTGGGGATTGCGCCCCAACACAGGTGTTCTACCAATTGAACCACGTCGCTCCCAACCGACTTCCCCGAAATTCTTAATCGCTTACATACGCCAACAGTGGCGTGTGGTAACATCCATCACAACTATCAGAAGCTACGACTCCTACGTTCCAAATTAGTTGGAAAAGCGTAAGAAATGATGCACCACATCTATCTATTCAAATATTATTTATTTTTATTAGCAGTTACGTCTGCTCACCGAAATCACTGAATTCGCTTTTAAACCTTAGTTAATGTAAACAAAGTAGGGTAGCAATTATTTCCAGGCTTTGAGTATTTAGACTGAATATTTTGAATATATTTGAGTATTCAGTCTAAATACTCAAAGTTTCCAGGCAATGATTGCATTCAATAATTGTATGCAAGTATTTGATAATTGCTCATGTGTAAACACTATGGTTCAATTATTGAATACAATTTTTGAAAGGCAAGGATTGTATGCAATAATTGTCGTTTCTTGTACAAGAAAGTTGTATAATGTAAATGGGCCTTTATAGTTGCGATGGATGTTACCGCACGCCGCTGTTGGCGTATGTAAGCGATTAAGAATTTCGGGGAAGTCGGTTGGGAGCGAAGTGGTTCAATTGGTAGAACACCTGTGTTGGGGCGCATACCCAGGAGACGTGGGTTCGAATCCCACCGGCGCACCCGGAAAACTTTTTGGCTTTTAAATCTTAGTTTCGGTGAGCAGACGTAACTGCTAATAAAAATAAATAATATTTCACGATCATTTCTTTGACAAATGTATGGAATGTCAACATGACATTTGCATTGAATAGGGTTCACCCTGGTAGGTACGTGATTCAGTTTCTTCGACTGTACATACATACAGAAGAAGCAGAATAATGATGAATACACCCAACTGAACTGAAGCTGAGACCCATTCCTTGCTGTTTTTTTTATGGTATAGCAGCGAACGAGCAGACGGATCGCCTGATGGTAAACGATTACCGTCGCCCATGGACACCTGCGACACCAGAAGAGTCACAAGTGCGTTGCCGGCCTTTTAGGTAGGAGTACGCTCTTTTTTTGTAAAAAGGTTGCCTGGAAGAGACCGCTTTGAAGCGATAAGGCCGCCTATTGCATGACTCCACGAATCAACTAATGTATTTTTATGAGCTGTCAAAACACGTTTCTCCCATACATTTTGCATGGCAATTTGTTGGTTATGAATGACATCATTTGTATGGCAACTCAATCGACTATTTATTTGTTTTAACGCAGATAAAAATCAAATTTTGGAGTTAATTGAAAATTAATCTGGCTATCAGGGCTAAAATTAAGCGTTTTCTAACCAGGCCGCGTTGTGGTTTCATCATCCTTATTTCCTTAACACAGGATGTATGTACCTACATGATAACACTGATAACTTGCTGTAGACTAATTGTTCAAACGAGAATCAGAAATTAGTACACAGCAAATGAAACGTTAATCAAGGGCTAATTATATGGCCTGTGACTGTTTACCCCTCCCTGTTTGGTGTCATAACTTCGTAAGTGAATGTTGTATGCACTCTGTGTTCCGCTTTCGTCGAATACAAAGACCCGAGGCCTTACTGTCTAACGGACATTTTATTCGAGCGTTTCAACCATCTCTTTTATCTGGTCACATCTGTACTAATATTATAAAGCTGAAGAGTTTGTTTGTTTGTTTGTTTGAACGCGCTAATCTCAGGAACTACTGCTCGGATTAGAAAAATTCTTTCAGTGTTAGATAGCCCATTTATCGAGAAAGGCTATATATCATCACGCTAACACCAATAGGAGCGGAGCGGAGCGGAAGAATGTTTCAAAATCGGGGGTTTTTGAAGTAAAACTTCTGCACGGTTGACTTGGGGTACGGTGGTGAATGTGAACGTGGGTGTGCGGGGGGTTCGGTGGGGGTGCGGGGTTGTGTGGTGGGGGGTCTGCGGGGGCGGGTAATTTTTTTTATATCGAGGAACTAAGGACAGCCATAATTGATGAAAAAGCAAATTGGATAAAAAAAATAAGCTGCCCAAATTGGGAATGTCTAAAAAAAATTACCAGTGGTTTTTATATTTTTTTTGTATAGAAAAGTCAATTATAAGAAACTAATTTCAATATTTTGTCATTTAGTTCTCTACTTTTTTCAAAATTAATTATTGAAACTATTTTAGTTGATGACGTCAGATTATAATTGAGGGCTCCCACAATGCCAAATTTCTAAATCTGTCTAAATGCGTACGATAAGGCAACCCCTTTAATTACTTTTTGCGTAGTGGTACACTATACACTGTGTCACTTTAGGCACTGACAAAGTGCTAGATGTCAGACAGCGGGTCCAAATCAAACTCCGTAGTATAATCCACGCGTAAATTGTGAAGAATTCTAACCACACAGAATAAAGTACGACTTGAACCGGTCACGCAATTTACACCAATGTCAAATGAAGGTCATTGCTTATTTGTTATATAATAAATTCATTACATAATATTAAAATTAAATAACTACAGAAAACGATTTAAAAAGCATTTATCTCGAAATGGTTTTCGATTTTCTATACATTGCAAAAAAATAGACATCCCCAATTACTAATTCCACGCGGACGGAGTCGCGGGCAAAAGCTAGTTTTTTTAAGAAATGGCAGAAGATTCTTATACAGTTTCCAGTTAAATATATGGTATACGTACAGGAACTCTGATAAATTATAACCGAAAGCCCCACCTAAAATTAACAGCCATTTCTTAAAAAATGTGACCAGAATATGAGGCGATTGAAACGCTCTATAAACCCCCTAACGCACTTGAGATCACAATCGTTTTCACCTCAGATCATAGAAAGGAACTTCTTTTTTATGGTCCTGAGGTTTCACCGTTTCTCTTTTTCACACAGTAAAGGATGAGGGCAGAAAGAGATGGTGAATGTTATCGCGAGCGACCGCGAATTAGACAATACGATACGACCTTTGCAAACCTGAAGCAAGTCTTATAACGACCATGAGCTATATTTTATACAACGAAGTAGTCTCCTTTGAATAAAATTTAAAATCTTCATTACTTTACGGTACTTTTCCTCCAAGCGATGGAAGCCCCGAATTTTACCATTCTTCGTGAGTTAACACACTATCTTCTTCCTCAGATAGTGGCTGGTCTCATGGTAGTCCTCGGCATCTCGGTGTACTCTGAATTTCACGACTGGTCATACTTCTACGCGAGTGCCCGCAGCGGGCGTTTCGTGACACTCTCCGCGCTCGCTGTGTTCCTTGGAATGGTGCTGCTGGTTGTGACGTCATTCGGCTTCTTCGGCAGTTTGAAGCAGAGCACGTGCTTGGTTAATTTGGTACGTAGAACAGTCTGACATTTTAGCTAGTTCCGTGGCCTATGTTCAAACTGATAATCTCAAATCCTGGTGCTACTCAACCTGGCTCAAAAGCTACTGGAATAACCTGGAATTGCAAGATAGTGCTGCGATGCACTCTTGTAATTTAGTCATAAGTTTAATCTTGGAGCGCCCGAAGCGAAGCCCAAGTAACTCAACGAACCTTTATATTATCTTTATCACTTAATTTTATTATCAAACAAAAGAGCCCCTATAGAACGTGAGCTTTGTAGTGAACATAAACTCCGGTGATTGGCTTGAGCAATACTGAAGATTAAGTATTTAAATTAATCCAACCTGGTGCTCTCAAAGTAGACTCGTGATGTGTATGTTGCCCAGCATTAACCGAGTTAGAAACCATTTAGATTTCACCAGTATTTAGGAATCAAACACGTATGTAAATTCATACCTGATTGATTTCTAGACACATTTTAATGTGTGTTAATTCAACTTATTTTACTTGTACCAATTTCCAGTACGCTCTGTTCCTGAGTTTGATCCTCATAGTGATGCTGGTGGTGGTTGTACTGGCCTGCACTCTGGACACTACAACTGTTATGAAGTACATGTACATTCCCGTCTACGACTATGCGACTGATCCCGAGATACAGTCCGAAATCGACACGCTCCAATCCTCCGTGAGTTTTAAATCAATGTTTACGTAGACGATGTTATTAGTTGTGAAAGTTTCTAAGATTACGCCAATGGTCAACTGGAACACTATAAATAAATTAAGGCTAATAGAAGCGGAACTCCGCCTGTAATATAATTTCTGCCAAAGGAATCCAGTTTACATACCACAGCAAGACAAGTGCCAATTCGAGTTTTCAATTAAGAGTCAAGTGCTTGACCCCGTGCAATATTAATAGGTAGTTATGTAATTTAAGTACCTATATTAAACCCTAGGTGTCTATGTATCTGACAGATGTCGGAGTTTCGCTTCTAGAAGACTATTTTTTTACTTGAACGCAGGGCTTAACTGTAGAACTTGATTTAATCACGATTTTTCCCTTGAAGCTAAGTTGCTGTGGCAGTGAATCCTTCCTCGACTACATCGGCACTGAGTTCACCAGCAACCACTCAACAGTGATCGCCACCAACGAGATCGACGGTGACATCGTCACTATGGTGGTGCCGGCGACGTGCTGTTCGTCCTCTATCGATGTCATCTGCGCCCGGCTCCGGGCTACCGGTTGCAAGGAGGCACTCGTCAATATGGTCATACAGAACTCGACAGTTATCGGGGTGCTTGGCGTCTCCGTTATGTTTATCAAAGTGAGTTTACGATGTTATCGTTGCTGAAGTTATGCCGGTGTCTTGCTTCTCGTCTATCGATTTCATTTTCACCTCGCTGAAAATGTCTGCAAAGAGGCGCTGGTCAAAAAAGTTACTCAGTACTTGACGACCTATGGGTATGCTTGGAGTTTAACTTGCATAATGGTAAGTTAACGGTGACATCATCAGTATCGCTGCTAGTGTCTTACTGTCTTATTATTATTATTATTCTCTGTATTTATATTTTTTCTCTTAGGTTAGATTTTTACAATAATTATACAAAAAGTAAAATATAAAACTATACATACAAAACGTAAAATCATTATAAAAACCTAACCTAGGGTGCCACCGGCAGCGAGGCGGGGCCTAAGCTATCGGTGGTTAGGGCGACAGAGAAAGGAACCTCCTGACTATCCGCGCAGTGTCCAGGAGTACCGCCTTCTGTATCTGACCCTTGATCCAGCCATCTAGCGAGAGTCTCTTGAGGTGTTGGTCGAGACTCTTCGCTATCAGCCCGTTCGCAGAAACGACTATCGGGACAATGATCGTCGAATCAACATCCCACATGGCGGTTATCTCGTGAGCTAGGTCAAGGTACTTGCTGGCTTTGTCCTTCTCAGCTTTCACGAGGTTCTCGTCATGGGGGATGGTGATGTCGACGAGCACTGCCTGGCGTTTCGATCGATCTGTCAGCACGTTATCAGGCCTATTGGCTATAATAGTCCTGTCCGTGATAACAGACCGATCCCAATAGAGCGTGGCCCGACCATTTTCGAGAACTGGCGCAGGTATATACTTATAGTAAGGCACTTCAAAGTCCACAAGGCCGTATAGCAGAGCAAGTTGCTGGTGAATAATTCTGGCTACAAGGTTATGTCTGTGCAAGTACTCACCGTTAGCAAGATGACCACAACCGGAAATAATATGCCTGAGTGACTCCCCGGGACGGCGGCATGCCCGACAAATGTCGACCGTACCGTCCTTCAGGATATACCTCCGGTAGTTGTTCGTCATGATAACTTCATCCGCAATTGCACAGACAAAACCTTCGGTTTCCCCGAAGAGATCCCCGAAACGTAGCCAGTTCACCGACGCGAGCAGATCTACATCTGACCCTGTGAGTGCCTTGTAGAACCGCCCGTGTAGCTCCTTGCTCTTCCATACCGCCTTGCGGTCATCGATGCTCATTACTTTAAGTCGGCGCCAGTTCTCGTTTGCCAAGGAAAGCGGGGTGAAGTTTTTGTCTACTGTTACTACGTCGCGATGCACCCCACACTCGTTGTTTAGGAAATAATCCCAGAGATTATACACCTCGCGGTTGTGGAGGTCTTTGGCATTTAAAAAGCCACGACCTCCATACTTCCGCGAGATGTACAGTCTCATAACAGACGAGCGCGGGTGAAGCAAGCGATGCGCAGTGAGCAGTACACGAACTCTTCGATCCAAGGTATCCAGCTCAGTCTATTATTATTATTATTATTCCTCTTTTATCGATGCGTTTACACTATGCTCAGAAATGCTCGCTCCATAAAGGCGCTAGTCAATATACACACGGTATTTGACGAAGTAGACGATCAATCGGCATGTTTACGTATCTCTAATATTTTTATCAAGACTTTAAGATACACAATAATCTCTAGATATAGCTCGACTTGTCATCACCTGCAGTGGATGAGTGTACATTTTTTTTTCTCATATGCCACTATCGGCCAGCATCTCTGGATTCACATTTTCCTCCTTGGTGTTACATCTGGGCATCTCTAAAATTTTACAAAGTAGATTTGTCTCTGAGTAGCTCTCCTATTCATACTATATCATATCTCCAAAGACATCATATCACATATCCAGATTCAAAGAGTTTGTGTTAGTTAGCCGTAAATGTCTTCGTGAGTGAGCACGCTTATGATGTTATGATACCTTGTTTGGAGATTAGTCTGCGAGAAAATATCTGTAGAACTTTGCCTTGGGGAATCCCGTGTGAGACAAGACGATTTTAGTTGCTAAGTAATTGCAATAACAAACAGTGTAAGCCATAAATATTAATCATAATTTTTAATATTTTATTTGTTTTTACTACTAACACTAATTTATATGATTTATTTATAATTTTGATGACTGGATAGCCGAGTGGTTGGAGAACCTGACTACAAAGCTTGAGGTCTCCGGTCGGGGTTGCCTTCGAGTTTAATATCTATTTTCTCAAAAATATCCGTAAAAGTGTACATTATTCTTTACATATCAGAACGTGAAGTGCATAGTTTATGTTCAGTAAAAAAATTAAAAAGTTAAAAACATTGCAGGCTCGATAAACTCGACAACAATGTCGCATACAAATTCCATTATTGTCGAATCTCAAACTTTTTAATAGTACATTACTGCAGCGGCCGCGAAATAGGGGATTGCCGGCCGAGTAGTTATAGATGGCCGAGTGTTAACGAGGCCATCTAAAGATACGAGGCTGTTCGTGGCCAAGGCTTGTATAGAGTTTTTCTCAAACATGCATCATCATCATCACCACCATCATCACCACCATCATCATCACCATCACCATCACCAACAACATCATCAACATCCATCAACATCCATCAATATCCGTCAACATCCATGAACAAGAACATCCATCAACATCCATCCATCCATCCATCCATCCATCAACATCCATCAACAACCATCAACATCCATCAACATCCATCAACATCCAACAACATCCATCAACATCCATCAACCAACATCCATCAACATCCATCAACATCCATCCATCCATCCATCCATCAACATCCATCCATCCCTCCGTCCGTCCGTCCGTCCGTCCGTCCATCCGTCCGTCCATCCATCCATCCACGTCGACCACGTCGACCTATTAAACGTCATGGTGCTGTGTCACATAAAACAATAGACGATCACTTTGCTGGCCTTGGCCAGCAATGTTGTATGAAATTCCATTATTGACCTCTCGTCTAGCCGCACCTGCAACGTGACAGTTCGTGGCGTATTTTAAGGAACATAACGTCAATATTTCATAGCATGTTTGAGAAAAAAGTTAAAACGGCCATGGTAATAAGTTGGCACTATTCGTATACAGCCAACTCAAATGACCGGTATCATTTGTTTTGTTGGAACCCCAGACTTTTTTTATTGTGTTTGAAACAGCTTGTGGTGTTTTCGGTAGAAAAATACACCTGCAGTTTTTTTTAATGAAAAAAGGCGGGAAAGGGTTTAATGGCATTTAATTTTAAGTGATTTGCAATTCTTTGTACCTAAGTATTTAAGTTAATAAAAGTTGGTTCTATTTTTTTTCCTTCACCATTTTTGAGAAAAGCTTTATATTAGTCTCGGCTGGAATAGCAATTGCTGACTTCGTATTAGTTAAACGGACTCGCAAGCTCGTCCGTTTAATACTCATACTCAGCCAGCAATTGCCTACTTCCAGGCCACGACAGTAATGTACTATTATCTGTTGCCTAGTAGGTACCCATAATACAAACTTGCTTACTTTGGGATTACATCAATTGGTGTCAATAATTGTCCCGTGATGTTTATTTATGTTAAGACTACCCAAACAGAATCTTGAAGATTGTTGATATGATAACTTAAATTAATTGGTACTCATGTTAAACGTCCAATTTCCAGTTACTCGGCATTATCTTTGCGCTCCTTCTGGCGCGAAGTATCCGCAAGATGAAAAGCGAGCGCGCGCTAATGGCGTGGAAGATACGCGAACAGATGATCCTCGCGCGGGCCACCGCCGAGGAGTGCAAGCCTGACTCCCTCACTGTCACCCTCGAACGACCTACCTCCAGCGTGGCCTAATAACCAAGTTTTCCACGAACGAGTTCTCTACAATCTACGGTGTACTGTCATTTAGAAAATAATGCCATTAGATTGGCTCTGAAGTAACTGAGACAAACCTAACAAAATACAGATGTTTCAGTGTTTAAGAAAAATTCGTTTTACTCCTTTCATTTAGGAGTGTCACTAGGTCCTTCTGTATGGACTGGTCTCGTCTATCTATTTTTTACGGTAATATATTCTATATCTATGATATAGCATAGGATACTAAGTTTTGTCACGGACACAAACAAATTTATCACTACAAGCGTTGACGCTACACGCCGCGAACAATATTATCCCACTCTCACGCCTAAATACGAAATTGTTTCGACGCATAATACCAAAATTGTCTAAATCCACGCACATTTGTATAGTAATGTGTGTTCTAATACTTCTAATACACAAAGTTCCAAATGCAGGTATAATTTCCAAAGGCTTGAGACCAAATTGATATGCAACTGAATCACTGATTCATGTATTTAATATTTAGATTACAAGTAGATGAGTATGGATCAGGTAACAGTTTCTATGGTGGCCTAAAATTCAAATTACTTGACTGTACATTTTACAACACCTATTCCTTGGTGTCTTTTTACTTGGCCTATAAAGCAGTATTTGGAAGGTTGTGGATGAATATTGGTATTAATCTTACTTAGTATAATTATTAAGTATATTTAAGATATTATTAGACCATAATGAGATTAGGAATGGGACTGACCGTTATTCTGTAAGTAAACTTACATCAAAATGCACATGAAATTAGTTCTTCTATCCAAATCTAATCATGGTCTAATAATTTAATGTGTGTATACACATCCTAAAATAGATTTTGCAAAATGTTATGCAATCTAAAATAATGAGTGATGCACAAACACAGTTGGTCAAAGTGGATTAAAAGACTAATCAATTTATGTTATAAGTATAAATAATATTAGGCAATACATACATATATTATGTGATTATTTTTTGTGGCATTTATGTTATTTATCTTCTTTGATTCATAAATATACAAAATTAACATTACCTAATTTTATTTATCATGAGTCCTATCCTATTGATAAGAATAAGACGAACCAACAAAATTCCTGAGATAAAAACCTGAATCATAATTCAAATAAAAACAAGATTTAGAGACATCAATAAATTATATTAAATAAATCCACTGTTACATGAATTAAATTAACTTTTGATTTGATATTTTTTTGTGTGATCCCAAAAACTTTTGGCATTTCTGATTTGTTCTCCTATTTCCTTGTGGCATCCATTTTGCATGTAAGGAGGAGTGAACTCTCTGTATGCTATACATACCCGGCGGGACACTATATCTTCTCGGAGGATACAATGCTCCCAGTGGTATCTTGGTTCTCCATAAATCACAAGCAGTGATCTCCTGTAAATCATAAAATATCCACATTATAATGATTTCCAAAAACAAGATACTAAGGAAATATAATAAATTTTCGAGAAAATATTTGAATCATATTTTATTTGTACACAAAAACCTACTTCAATAAAATTTCATTCAAAACAGTAAATGTAATAGTTTTTTACCTGGGCATTGGTATTCTGACCACCACATTTAAATCATCCTGCGATTTACATGACTCAAAAGCACTTTTCTCTAATTGTTCACAAGCAACATTGACGCTGCCATCTGGTTTTATGATGGGGCAGTATTTCTCAGCACAATGTAGGTTATACTTCTTCATATCACCTTGATATAGAGTCATGGTCAACACAGAATCAGACAAACAATTTACAGTAATGATCCTCTCTCCCCATATCCAACAGTCATCTATGTGAGGATCAATAGAAGCTCCTTTACTCGGGTCATACTCCAGGGAGCACTGCTCTATAACATCATAACCTTTCAATAAATCAACTGTTTCAAATCTATCTTGCAAAAACTTTGAAAATTCTGGAAATCCATCAAAATTTCCAGTAGTCATTTTCATTTTCTTGAAATTAGTTTTCGGGCCATAGTTCTGCTTTCGCCGACCACTCTGTGATATGTCCCACGGTACTTCGTCTATATTTCTCATCAGAATTACTTCTTCTTCCTCAGTAATAAAATCTAACTGAATATAAACGCCGGGGTACTCAATAGGATCCCCATCATGATTCGGGTGTTTCTTGTATTCATCAACATCCCATCCTGGCCATGCTTTATTACAGAATGGACAGTAAACATGACTTTTAGATTTATCAAATTCAAGATTGATTTTGTATTTTTCAGCGTCGTACTGAGTCTCGCAAACGAGGCATGTTCGACAGCCTTTGCATCCGCAGGGTCGCGGTTTCGTCATAGTTCTCAAAAGACAGATAGAGTGGTTATGAAGCAATTTCAATGCATAAAATTACTTGTTATTCACTTAAAAAGATTGAAATGATCTCGTCTTCCTTTTCGAACAGATTGCGATGTTAACACATGAGCATTGAGCATTATTTACTGTCAAATTGTCAATGTCAGAATGACATTAAACTTTTTTTTTTTTTGCAAAGGCAACTATCAGATGCCAGAAACCATAAGGAAAAAAGTTTTTTATTTATTTTTATTTCAATTTAAATTTTGCCTCTTCTCCTGAATTTTGGTCAAGAATAGTCAAGATTTGATCTATTACAGTGAAAATAAATTACATGACAACTGTTTAGCTTAAATCCAACACAAACCGGGAGTGCGGGGCGCCGACGGAGCGTGCCCAGCGCGCTCTATAATACTGAATAAATATACGGTGACACACACCGGCAGCGCGGCACACCGTATTTGATTCAGTTTTATTGACCGCGCTGGGCACGCTTCTTTGGCGCCCCGCACTCCCGGTTTGTTGTGGCCTTTACTACCTTAAAAACATGTCCATTTAACACACACTCAAAAATAATAAAAATGTTATAAAAAATAATAGTTTAAAAAAACTAAAAAACACGCTTTAAAAAATAAAAAATAAATTTTAATAAATTTCAATTCACTATTCTTATAGTGCAGTAAAAAATCTTAATAAGCAATTATTATATTGTTATATCCAGATCAAAATTTGTAAACAATTCTAAATATAGATAAAATAAATAATAATAGTTTAAAATATTTTATTGTAAAAAAAGCGTGGGGTGCATGGTGTCAATTGTCAAGGATTATCATTTTGATAACATCTTAAAAAGCACCCCACGCTTTTTTTACAATAAAATATTTTAAACTATTATTATTTATTTTATCAATATTTAGAATTGTTTACAAATTTTGATCTGGATATAACAATATAATAATTGCTTATTAAGATTTTTTACTGCACTATAAGAATAGTGAATTGAAATTTATTAAAATTTATTTTTTATTTTTTAAAGCGTGTTTTTTAGTTTTTTTAAACTATTATTTATTTTCTATTTTTTAGTTGCATTTTTTTCTTTCTAACTTTACCCCCTCACCTACAACCCCCAAACCCCCTAAACCCAACCCCCCAACATCCCCCACCCCAATCCCCTAAACCCCCTTTACCCCCTCCTCATTTTACTAACCCCCGAACCACCTAAACCCAACCCCCCTAACACCGAACCCCCATACCCCCGGAAACCCCCCCTCCCCCCACCCGCCACCTGCCCCCCCTCCCCCCCCCTCCCACACACCCCACCCCGCCACCTACCGCCCCCCTTCCAGTTCCATCATCAAACCCTTGTTACCATCTAGGCCTCTTACCCCCTCCCCATTTCCCACAACCCCCCAAAATCACTTACCCCCGAACCCCCCAACACCCCCACCCTATTTCCCGTACCCCCCCCCCAACCCCTAACCCCAACCGCCACACCCTAACCCCCAACCCTCTAAACCCCCGACCCCCTTACCCCATTCCCCCCCCAACCCGCCACCTACCCCCCTTCCAGCTCCATCATCGGACTCTTGTTACCATCTAGGACCAAAGTACTCGTCAAAACGAATCAAACGAGCCCAAAATCGATGGGGTTGTGTCGTTTTATTGTGGAGTGCCTTTGGCCATCTTCCAGCTCCATCATCAGACCCTGGTTACCATATGGGATCAAAGTGCTCGTCAAGACGAATCAAACGAGCCCAAACTCGATGGGGTTGTGTCGTTTTATTGTGGAGTGCCTTTGGCCATCTTCCAGCTCCATCATCAGACCCTGGTTACCATCTGGGATCAAAGTGCTCGTCAAGACGAATCAAACGAGCCCAAACTCGACGGGATTGTGTTGGTTTATTACATAGTTCCTATGGCCACCATCCAGCTCCATCATCAGATCAGCTCCATGTTACAATAATATTGCATTGTCATCCAATTTACACATATGTGCAAAATTTCAGCTCAATCGGAAACCGGGAAGTGGGTCAAAATCGCGCCCTAAGGAGTCGGTTACAGACAAACATACAAACATACAGGTGAAGCTAATATAAAGCGTGTAAAAACATTTAATTACAAGAAAAACTACACACAAAGCATTAAGTGCACCATAAAACGCTTTAAGTTGTAATTTTTTTATTTCTGCATAGCTGCTGAATTTAACCAGAGTACTCTAATCCATCTTGAGCCTCAACATGGCCTCAACTTAGATAGGGTGGTAGTATAGTACTGGCTTAGTGTAATGCTTCGTGTGGATTTTTTGTCTTGTAAATGTTTTTTTGATAAAATATTTATTATTTTGAATGCCCATTAAATGGACATGTTTTAAAGCTAGATGAAAATCTGCCACAGTTTTTTGCATCTGATAACTATTGAAAATTATTTTTCAATAAAAATAAATGCAAAAAAATTCGAAATAAATAAAACCTTAGTGCGGTTTTATAAATTTTTCAAAAAATCGGAAATTTCGAAAATTTTAGAAAAAAGCGATTTTTGTACAAAAGTAATTTTTTTGATATATGGTAGATGACCTGCCCACCTATCTCCCATTTGAGATTGTCGTACTACTTACGGGACAGCATATTTGTACATAGAAAATGATGCGGGTGATTGGTTGATCTATTTGTCCTAGCTAATCCTCATACCTTCAGTAAATTTGAAGTGCATCTTTATTTTGTTTCTAAAAGTGGTAGAAATAGAGTCTAGCGGAAATTTAGACAATTGTTACATAAAGGAACAGTGATGAAGATGAAATATAAATTTTATATGCCTAAGGACTTCAGCTTTACCTTTACCTTTTTCCCGTTAAAATCATAACAAAAACTGTCAAATTTGACATCAATTGGCATTGGGCACACAAGCTTAGCGCTAATAGCCGCGTAGCGGCCGCCATTGGAAGAAGAAGACTGAATAGAGCTCTGCTGTTTGAAAATATAATATTAATGTTATTCTAAAGTAACTGACTATGACTGACCTGATAGATTCTCAAACTAAAAGTATTATTTGCAAAGTTTATTCCTACTTCACAAAAACGACTAAAGATGTAAACAGCATGGAATACGCTCCCAATATTAATATTACTAGACATGTGGCGAAGATGACCGGTTTATCCGAACAACAAGTAACGCAAATAATAAGAGAACAAGAACAATTATCACAAAAACTAAGTCCATTGGGTGGGTAGTATTTAGAAGGCTCGAAATGTCCCAAGGAAAAATTCTAAATATTTTTATCAGGTGTTCTACAGGTATTTTAATTTTTTTTTTTCAGATGAACCTAAGAATAAAAATAGAAAAAGTAACAATGAATAAAACTTAACTACCAACTAAATATGTAACTTAAAAACTATTGAGGGAGATAGCTGCTAGCCCTTGGGTCTCCAATAGTGTTAACCAGATGCTTTTGCACTTTATAGGTGGGTACTGACCAACGTTACGAGGTGTAATGTAACATGTTACACAGCGAGCATTCGTACAGTCAGTACGTCGTGTTACGGGGAAAACCAGCGAGCAACGACGTACTGACTGCACGAATGCTCGCTGTGTAACATGTTACATTACACCTCGTAACGTTGGTCAGTACCCACCTTATAATTTATTCTAGGTAATTAAAAATATGCGCTGTGTTGAAATAACAGACCAATTCTTTGAAATAGGATATTCCTAAAAGGAATAAAATAAAACCCACAATTGTTTCTGTCAGTGCACATAATATATTTCAAGTCAATTAAGCATTCTAAAGACATAGTGGATACTAAGTTCCCTTAACATAGTTTTTTTCTACATTAAAATACTAAGTTACTAGAGTTCATTTAGTGAAAATTAATTATCTACGAAGACCTATACAATTTTTTTTAAATTTTATAATTATGTACTGTCGACAAAACCGAGGCCTGCCCAGTTTCAAAACAAATTTGCTTGCAGCTGTTGAAGTTCATTGGTATGGATTGGTATGGACAGATGTCTAGCCACTGCAAGCAAAATGGACATTTATGGCGTCAAGGCAACCTTTTTGTCGATGGTACTTCCAATAAGTTTTAAAATTATTTGACAAGAATCTTACAACTAAGACTTTAGAGTGTGACTCAAAATCTGTAATGTTTAAAATTGGGTCTGTAGCAAAATTTCTAAAATTAAAATTCCCAAGGACTAAACTTCGCACATATAAATTTATAATGTACGAAATTCCTAAAGACTATATTCTACGATCAATTGACCTAACTCTTAAAATGTCTAATGTAGGTACAATACTCTTAGTGCATGAAAATTATAACATTTTTCCTACTTTAAGAGTGAGGCTTCACTGGTGTGTTGTGTTTTACATATATTTTTATTATGACATGCCACATTGATTCGTTGCATCGTCGCACGCTTCGTTTTGCGATGACGCGACACAACGCACCAGTGGAGCCTCGCCCTTAGAATGTATAAAGTGCAAAATTTCGAACGACCTTTGTCTTACGTTACGTTCAGCTGAAAATCTAAACCTCTGAGTTGGGAAGACTGAAAAGCGAATGAATACCTATTACGATACAACCTAACACATAACAAATAAAAAAAAAACTAGCATCAAAGGCTAGGGCTGGGAGCTATGCTGCGCTCCACTCCCGCTTTAGCCTTCTGAACCTAACCTATCCGAGTAATTTCTGCCCCAAAATGTTTTGCTCGCTTGCTTCGCTCGTTCGCCAGCGAGACGCCGGTTGTCATTAGGCTTTTAGTACGTAGCAATTTTGAACACTTTATAGTATGTATTGAGTTTGAAAGTATTGTATTGTATGTACAAAGGAATATTAATTTTCGAAAATGAGATCATAAGGGTAGGACTCGTAGGACCATGCATCTTTAGGAATTTCGTATTTAGGACGTTTGATTTTAGAAATTGTGCTATGGATCCTTAAAATTCCCATTAGCAGCTAAAGAGCTCCCATGGTGAAAAAAAAAACCAAACCCATGACAGTACAAGAATAAAGATTTAACATTAAATGAGGACAGCATTTACTCCATAACTGTCACATTTAGAGGTAAAAAAAACACTTGAGGCAATAATATCAAACGAAAAATTGCAGTTCCTCATTTTATGTTTTCCACTCTTGATTGTGCTGTAAAATGCTGTTGCACCCGTCCCAAATTCACATTTTGAATGTTGGTCTATAGCATGATAGTTAAATTTAATCATCTGAAAGATAAATTGTCTGTTTATATTAATATCATATAAAAAAAGGTAAAAGAAAGAAAATTATTGAGATACATTATACGTCTTTTGTCTTTTTATTAAGAGTCTTCCCAGGTGCCGGTCCCGTTAGCCCAGTCATTACCATCTGCGTCATTATTTTCGTCCGCCTCATTATTGCCATCCGCGCCATTATCGCCAGCCTCTGTACAATTTAATTTAAATAATTATTAATAATTATATTATTTAGCCTATAGATCATGGTAGATTTTGTCATGAGTAGCAATAGCTGTTGTACGCATATTGTGTCCCACAGGAACATTTTTCCCAAACATAGTTATTTTAATTTAGGAGGTGGTAAAAGTGCCTACTTAAGAGGGCAATTAGTAAAATAAAATTCAATTACCCATTTCCTCGTCATTATTCTTATTCTCCGCAGTCTCTGTAATAAAAATTGTTTTTTTTTCATGTTAAGTAAATTTACGGATGAACTACTTCATTTATGATACAATTTGGATAGCTTACCGCCATTCATAACGCGTATAATATGCTGCTTTTCCTTATTAAGATGTCTCTTTCCATTGAGATGCATGGTCATCTGCTCTGTGCAGGTTACAGAAGTCTAGGGCAAAGAAATAACTCAAATTAGTTAGTAGTATATATAAAACAAAATGAAACAGAAAACTGATTTGTCAGCTCAATATAGTAGGTACAGTCAAGTGTAAAAATATGGGTGCACACAACTTGCTTATAAATATGTCCCATAGCTCTTATGTCGTCGAATTAAGGTATAGGTATGTAACGATGGGAGGATTAAATCAATACTTATTTTTGCACTTGACCGTACATAATAATAATGTAATTGTTTCTACGTACTGGAAGGTACTAAGGTAGAGTATGACTATAAAGTGCAGAAATGAAAGTGGTACTATTCTCGAGTTAACCCTTTAGTGGGTAATGGCAAGATATTTGCCGTTATAAAGAAATCAATGCAGATTCTAATTAGCAACATTGACGGTCCAAAATCGATTGTCTTGACAGGGTTGTCAAATGGTTAAAGGGTTAAAACGCGATAATATGACAACAATTTTGTATGAAAGAAGTTAGTTCTTATTACCTCGTTTTCTACTCTTTATTGGTGTACTTTAATATAAAAAAAATCGGCTTTGGTTTTAATTATTATTATTCTTTACATGAATATCTATTGTAGGTACAGAAACCGTAAATGGATACTCTAAGTGATGGGGCGTCCATTACTTATGTTAGGTTTCTTGGCGATTTTTCGACCCACTCTTTCCCCTTGGTGAGGTGTAGTGAGATTTGGCTCGACCAAAATCTCTTGTGTGATTTTTCGGCAAGGGTACTTTTAGTGCTACTTTGACACGTTGGCATAAAGACGATAAGTAAATTATTGTGTAGGAATTAGGCACTTTTTATTAATTAAACCAATTTTCTCGCATATACACAATATTTTTTTTGCGGAAAAATAATTACGTGATACCAGCCGAGCTCGCTCTCCGCCAGTGAGATTGGGTGAGATTCGGCCTTAATTTCTTTAACACTTAATGAATGAATGTTTAATGAAATTTAAAACTTTTTTTTGTGTTGTAATTTTGATTATACCTTGCAAATTTCGCAGTACAGTTCCTTCTGGATTGGATTGTTTGTTTCCTTCGCAATCTCTGCAGCCGTCGGCTTGGGAACGATGCTTACATGCTTCTTCTCTCGGCGGATGAGTTGTTCACTGAAATAAAAAAAAAATTTACAATCCGCATCATAGAAGGGACACACTTGGCTACTTATGGTAAGAACTTGATATTGATCTATTTTATATGTACGTTGCGCTATACTGAGGGAGTTGTGGCACAATGAGCCATTAGTTACAGCCACTTCGGTAGTGGCTTCGGGCCCAGTTTGGTAGTTGCCGTTAGTGGCGACCATTTCGATATTCACCACCAATGGGCAGTCACTTCGATCGTCGCCACTGCGGAATCTTTGAAAGCAGGCTTTCTATATTTGATGTAGAGTTACAAAATTCAAATAACTCTATAAACTATAATTTATCAAAACAATTAATTTTACTTCACAGTCTAATAATGACTGTAAATTATTATTATCAAATTAAAATAAATGTTTACATACACCCGATGTTCCATTCCTTTCTGGAGAAGGTACGGATTCTTCGGCTTCTTGCGGCCCTCGAGGATTCTGAAAAATTTAATGTAAAATGTATAAATATTTTCAATGAAATACCAATGTTTTACTTTGCTTCTTTGCTACCAAAGCTTTTCATTTACATGGACTATACCGCAAAGTAACGCCTGAATCAACCAATTATTTAAGTATATTTATAAGTAAGGCCCGGAATTTTGCGTGCGGCTATTGACAGATTGTAGGGAGAGTTAAGTATGAAGTATCTTTTTCTATTTATTTTTTTATTTTCTTCAACTTCCTTTTTTTTTATTACTTTTACGGTCATCCCGTGAAACCATATATTTCAAACTAAATACAAACTGAAATATAGATGCACAGAAAAAACCCCAGAAAAAAGACCAATGCTGGGAATCGAACCCAGGTCCTCAGCGTTCCGTGCTGCGTGCTTACCCCTACACCACCACTGGTCTAGAAGTTAGCGACGAATCTTTCCCATACATCGTACACTTCAGTCTGTTATAATCACATTTAGGCAGTGATACAACATAGATGCGCTTTATCACTGCCTAAATGTGATTATAACAGACTGAAGTGTACGATGTATGGGAAAGATTCGTCGCTAACTTCTAGACCAGTGGTGGTGTAGGGGTAAGCACGCAGCACGGAACGCTGAGGACCTGGGTTCGATTCCCAGCATTGGTCTTTTTTCTGGGGTTTTTTCTGTGCATCTATATTTCAGTTTGTATTTAGTTTGAAATGTAGGGAGAGAGCACCGCTTTTTATTGATGTTGTCGACAAATCGGTAGTTTTTTAAATTTATGTTTTTATTACATAAAACCTGAAACATTCCGATGATACGTACTTTTTTCAGTGGTCAATGATGAAAAAGTTCGAAATATCGGAAAGATTAATCCATTTAAATTAATTTATTGAAATCACTATAATTACGAATACCTTTATATTTTACAACTTGAGAAAAGATCCCTCTGAGTCTGAGACCACTTAACGTTACCCTTTGATAAAATAAAAGAGAAAATATTATTTAGTTCTTATCGCCAAAATAAAGTATTTTATAATAATGTTCCAAGCAAAAATATGTTTACAATTATGTATTAAAGTTTCAACTTAATTAACAGTTGTAGGTTAACCGCATTGATAATAATCTGATAATATCGATAATATTGATAAAAAGCGGTGCTCTCTCCCTACAATCTGTCAGTAGCCGCACGCAAAATTCCGGGCTCTACTTATAAGCATACCTAAGTATAGTTTTATGATTTTAATTCGAATAGATTCTGACTTTTACTCGAAGTTCAAAATTCGAATATTGTATCGTGCCTTCTCGCTCACGCAAATAATAATAAATAATTAATAAAGGACGGCAAGAGAGACGGTATGCATTTCGAATTTCGGAGTAATCCCTATGGGATTCGAAGGTAAACTTCTGTGTTGGGATATTATTACGGAGTCGTACCGACAGCATGCTGCCGTTAGGTTTCAATGCCTATTTTGATACAGTGCAAACACTACATTGCGCCGTTTGTTGGACCACAGTTCACTTAATAGCCGCGTAGCTCCGCAATGTAATGGTGCTCGTATGATTTTTCTAGCATTGTATAATTACGTATTAATGAACCGGACGATATTAGAATAACTCATGAAATGTCTATTCTAGTCTGAAGTACAGTCGAACCAACTGAATCGTGACCCACTGTGGAACTTTTTTACAGGAAACGTCACAGTGACATCGCATTGCTTGTCAAGGAAAGTCATTATGACGCTTACTGTGAAAACGATCTACGATAGGTCAGTATCAAGTAGTTTGGTTGTACATAGTATTTTTTATCAGTGCACTTGATATTTTTTTTATGTTTTTAAATTTTGTGTCCTTCCATGAAATTTCGGTAAACTATCTGATCAAAAAACTGAGAAAAACCCAAAATTCAAAATGATAAAAACAATATCAAAATGAGTGCACACTTCTTTTCTGTACCTATGGATAGGCACTAAACAAAACTTATGTTTAAAATTTAACAATTCGGTGATGCAATTGCTTGCTGCTTCTTTTTATTCTGATTAAATACTTTGTTATAAACTGTTAGTGTAAATAGTTCAATAAAAAAAACTTGATTCACCATACAAGACGGTCGCATCATCTAATCGTATTGAATGGTGTGAATCCAGTCTTTAATAGAGAACTCTTTGCTCTTTAGGATGAGATGCAATGTAAAATATAAGCTCCTAACATTATAAAACTTAGCACAATCTAGCGAATGTCGTCACGCCGCGTACAGGATAACTGTGATAATCAATCATTGAAAATTAGCCAAATGTGCGACGCAACAAACAAAAATACGATTACAAAACAAAAGTATTTTTATGAATATTGCATTACGTATGAAAACGAAGATGACTTAGATTTTCTCTGCGTAGGAATTAACGCAAGAAGGATGGCGTGCTTCAAGTTAGGGAGGAATTCTGTTTTCTAGTTAATTATTGAAATGTGGTAACAATACGATTTAATAAAATGTATGTATAAAAACAAAACAAATAGATTCATTTACGATTCATTAAGTATGTATTAATTATTCTACGTCTGAATAGATTACTTTTGAAGTCATTTGTACATCATTAAAATGATAGATTGACGACTAATGATTAATAATTACAATAAAACTATTTGGGATCATCCTATAGATATGCAGCGTGACGTCAAATTGATGTCATCGGCATAAAAAGTACCTACGGGACTGTAAGCTTTTTTATGAAACAATTGGATACCGAAAAAAAAATTAAAAGCTCCGTTTTACATAATCTTTAGTTCAATATACTAATTTTATATGTCCGTCTATTATTTGTGAATAATAACAAATTAACATTTTTTGGACCCGCTACCGCCTCCACAAAAAGCTCCAACGCCCGCTAGAGGGCGGTACCGCCGCCGTTGGGAACCAAATGGTCAATCTAATGGCCATGTACAAGCCCCATAGTGGGGGTAGGTAGAGAGGGTTCAGATAAAATACGACCTAAAATTGTCGACCCGAAATTAATGACAATAAAGAGGACTTAATAATTCAAGCCCTCATGCAGTTGCCATAAGTGTAATTTTCAGAAGTGTAATTTTTAATATCAAAATTCCTTTACCATCTCGTAGCGTAGTGGTGTTTGTCATTTTTGAAATGGGCCATCAACATTGTGTTGTAAACTGCGATGTTTCATGCGATAAATATTTTACTACTTATTATTTCAGTAATGGGGTGGGTCATCATGGTCTCTAAACCTCACAAACCCGTTTTAGTTTTAGTAATGCTTTACTAGACAATGAGGCACAAAGAGTGCCTACTCGTAAACTGTTGGTGCTTGTCGAATAATACGAGCTCATACGTTAATAACTTGGTTATTATGGTCGGCTGGCGTACATACTAAATAAGGCGTTGCATCTAACTATAATACCAACTCACGCTTCTCTTACTAGCCTTTTCAGTACCCGGTGCTTTAAGATTAGTGTCTTTTTTTTGCTCTACTTTTTCTAACGAATTTTTTCACACCGCGCTGGCGTCTAGTAAAAAACAAAAATATAAATAAAACTACCGCAAAACTCACTCATAGCGTAAAAAATACGGATAACTCACGTCTATCGAAACAACAACAACAACACCATCATCAATGTCATGTCATGTTATGTGAGCTAAACTCGATTATAGACGTGAGTTATACGTATTTTTTCGCTAAAAATATAAATATTTACATCTCATCCTCCAGATCTTAAAATACACTAACAAAAGCAATTTAACTTAAACAATTGACTGTAGTTCGTCATTATACATGACGAACACAGCGGGAACGAAGAAACAAACAAACATCACACCACACTCATGGAAAACTGTTGAAATCTTACGCTCGATGCGGTCTTCCGGCATAGTGGGATTCGGCGTGCGTTTTTGATGTAATGTGAACGTCGCATAGTTCACAGTACAAGTCACGCGACTTAAAAGGGATCTAGAAACATAATTGACATCAATAAGTTAGTGATTCATGTCTTCAATACATAATTCATGAAGTCAGTACTTCAGCGTTTTATTCTTTTAGTTCCATAGAAACATTTACTTAAGATGCCACCGTGTGATTCTCCAGCTGTCTATTCTTTGATCAAAATTTGTCTTAATTTTGCTAGACGGCCCTGTTGCGTTATATGACCTCATGTGCAACCTAATTACTGTCACATTTTTATTAACTAATAGATAGATGCAGACCCTACAACTATAAAAGTCACATTTCATATCATTGTGCGCAACGGTCCATGCCGAAATCGCGTCAGCTCCGCTTAGACACACTTGTCCTAAGCGCATTGACCGCGCGGTGGGTGTCGCCATTTTCGCAAAGATGAATGCAGCTCCACACCTCTTATGTATGTAATATACGATTCAAGTTGTAAGTAAAACTTCAAACCTCAAAGCAACCGCTTTAGCCTAGTTGGTAGTGACCCTGCCTACGAAGCAAGAGGTCCTGGGTTCAAATCCCGGTAAGGGCATTTATTTGTGTGATGAGCACGAATATTTGTTCCTGAGTTATGGATGTTTTCTATGTATTTAAGTATTTATTTATCTATATAAGTATGTTTATCGTCGTCTAGTACCCATAGTACAAGCTTTGCTTAGTTTGGGACTAGGTCGATTTGTGTAAGATTGTCCCCTAATATTTATTTATTTATTTATTTATTTAAATATTTTTGTATTTGAATCAATATGCCCCTTAAATTCATAAGAAACTTCTGATTTTTGATGAATTCTGTTCAGTAGATGGTATATGCAATCTAAATATATCACAGTAGTGTGACTATAATACCATCAATAACAAATGAATCGTAATTACACCTACTTAAATTTTTATTCAATACCTTTGAACAAGAAATTATTATTTATTTCAGGGATCTGGGAAACGATTTCTATGAAATTTGCCAAGTGGGGATTTTCAGACACCAACAATCAATCTATCTTGGTTTTATCTCTGGGAAAACGCGATGAGTTTTAGTATGGGTCGAGTGCAACTCAAGTGCTTAAAAAATAATTAAAGGAAGAGTCAACGTGGTAGATCTGTTACCTCCTTGCTGACAGCACCATACTGACTATTTTGCGATATCCATTTCTTCTGGTTCTTAGCATGGTTCCGCGAAGTGTAGTGCATGCGAGCTAAAAGAAAAAATCACAATGAACAATTACTGTCTCAATCTCCAGAACCTTTTATTAGAATTCTATGAATCTCAGTTTTAGTTGAGACAGAGGCACCTCAATAAGCCCGCTTAAGGTATATAAAACAGCAGTTGCATTTGGTATTTGATAAATCAACATTCATAGGAGCATCAATTGATGCCTAAATTGAATAAAGAATATAGACTTTTGACTTTGAAACCTGCATACCCGTAAACTTTATAGCCACATACTGACCAAGCTAACAAGTAGGATCCTAATCAATATTTCAGGGTATTCAATGAATTTTTTTCATCATTACCATCACAGCAAATAATGACACACTCGAGGGGTCCATGTCAGCCTCATGGGAGCTTACTCAATTCCCTATTCAATGGACAAATCAGTAAATTGCTTTGTCTGATGCTGGCTCTGTTAGCCAGTTAGCCAACAATGAAAATACAAGACAGTACCAACTCCACATAATTATAATCTAGTTTAATCAGTGTTCTTCATCACATCTTTACATTGTGGTGACAATAATAATTTTGAGAGAGTACTGATGTTTGATCCAAACTGTTAACCCTTTAGCTACGGGCATACGCTGAATAAATATGAATTTTCTACCAAATAGCAGTGGCAGAAAGTCTATTTTATACTAAACATACCGTCAACTATAGTTGACACCCGTAGGTAAAGGGTTAAAAAGCTTGAATATCTGTCAATCTACTAAACTTATATACAAACAAGTTAAACAACAGTGGACTTACACATGACAAATGAATCAAACTCCAAGCCACAAACACCGCAGTACTGTGGCTCAATCAATCGTAGAATTTGTTTAGGCAGGTTTTTTATGCTCTCCTTTGAAACACCACAGCCTGTAAACAACACTCTTTGAAAAAAAAGTAAAAGGAAGAAAATAGAAACCATGAATAGTTCTCATCAGATAACATCTCTATATTGTTCTGCAGGAATTAGTCCAATAGTTTCAATTGGAATTATTGGACTTCATACCATAACAATCAATAATCATAAAATGGTTAGTAACAATTAGAACTCAGAATTTTTAAAATTCATTATGTCATTAGATAATAATAATAAATCTCTACATATTTTTTTTAACATAATTTATTTACAGGTGCTCTGTAAGATCAACTTAGGTTAGGTTAGAACTGAGAACTCAATAAAAATGAGTAACCACTATAAAAATGTAGATAGACAAAGACTACAACCTACAACATCACTAGCCTTAACACTAATTGACACTGGAACATTAGCATTTTTCAATGTTAAATAAATAGGAACAGAATAACTAAAAACAACTCAAATTTTATCCAAACTATAGATGAACATAGACAAGATAACTCACGCAAAAGATATCTGAATGCCCGAGTTTCTGGTGAGCCATTTGGTGGCACAGGGGGGCCTCTTGGGCCAAAGCCTTCTCCCCACATGGGACCAGGAGGACCAGGAGGCCCAGGAAGACTAAGTGGCCGAGGCGGACCGCGGGGACCTAAAGAAGGCGGTCCAAACGGGCCTGGACCTTGAGGTCCCATCCGTGGCCCAAAACCACCTCCAGGACCATAGCCTCCACGGTAGCTTCCATAGGCATTGTTGTAACGGTCATTACTAGAAGATTGACCAATAGAACTTGATTAATAACTGTTCTTACAATTACAATATACATTGTGGATGAATATTATATAGTAATAAATGGGGGTCATTTTCACAGAAAAGTTATATTATTGTAGATAAGAACACATATTCGTTTACTCGATTTCATAATGTAAAACAAGACAATATAAGCTTATTTGACTTCAAAACTTTTATACAAGCCAATTAGATCGTCTCTGAGCTCTACTTACTTTGGCATCCTGAAGCCACGTCCCGGCATAAGGGGGCCCCCGGGACCGATAGGGCCAGGACCTTGCTTGTTCATCGGCCATGAGTTGTTCCCAAAATCGAAATCTTCATCAAAATCGTCCACATCAAAACCCCGATTCATTTCCGGTCTGAAAAGCAATTAAATATGATACGATTGTAGGAACTTATCATCGTAACATACCGATATCGTATTGTGTGCATGAAAGCCTGTAAGGCTTCTAGGCTTATTTTTAATCATTTACTAACCCGTATCAAGATACCCGTTACGATTAATCAATTAACGGAATATAAAAGAGTATTTTAGAGTATTGTTACTATATCGGAATATGATAAAGCGTCGGCTTCTCTTCTCGGCTTCGGCTTCATTCATATCATAGCATAGCCTATAGCCACAGATTACTTAATAGTTACTTCGTACCGAAACCATGTTTCTTGCATTTTTATGGCATTGAAATGTTGGTATCACATAATTTCTAACAAAACCGTACAATACTGACGATAAAAAAATACGAAGCATCTGTAAACAAGATAAACAATTAAATCTGTTAAGTATATTATTTTAATTTACCTTATTTCTTACACAACATAACATTCACTTTACTAAGAAAAATTACTAATTTTATTTCAAAAAGTACGTTATAACCTCGTCTGTCATATTTTATTATCTTTTTAGTGGGTTATTGCTTAGATTGTATGAACGTCCATATAATATTACAATACTCTTTGGTATGAACAAGAAAGAATGATCGAACGGTCCCGACGCCGACGGAGCGGATCCAGAGGCGCTACTACGAAATTCGAAAATCGAAGTTCGTATCGTATTATCCCTCTCACTCTCGTGTCAAATCATTTTATCGTGAGCGGGACGGCACGAAACGAAGTTCGAATTATGCACTTCGTGGTAGGGCCTCTGAGGCGCTACTACGAAATTCGAAAATCGAAGTTCGTATCGTATTATCCCTCTCACTCTCGTGTCAAATCATATTAGCGTGAGCGGGACGGCACGAAACGAAGTTCGAATTATGCACTTCGTGGTAGGGCCTCTGCACGATGTACTGACACACACTGGCAGCACGGCGACGGCGCGTTTTGCGTGCGTGGCCCGTCGGTGGTGTGTGTCAGTCAGCATATATGATAGTGTTATACGCGCTGGGGGGTTACTACGAAATTCGAAGTTCGAAGTTCGGATCGTGCGATCCCTCTTACTCTCGTTCGAATTTCGCGCTTCGTAGTATAGGGCCAGAGGCCCTACCACGAAGTGCATAATTCGAACTTCGTTTCGTGCCGTCCCGCTCACGCTAATATGATTTGACACGAGAGTGAGAGGGATAATACGATACGAACTTCGATTTTCGAATTTCGTAGTAGCGCCTCTGGTCCGCTCCGTCGGCGCCCCGTGCACGCACAGCACTTCGGTTCGTGATGGCCTTAAATATTATGAGTGTCTATGGTACGAATTTAAAAATATAAAGCGTGTAAAAATCAAGAGGCAACAAAATGGAGAATATATGGCGAGAATTTGAGTCTGAGAATAAATAATTTGTCATGTAACCGTAAAACAGTACGTAAATACTAAATAAAACACTGACAAGTATTTAGTTTAATGATTTTTATTGACTTACGTATTTGATTTCAACATTATTGCTACTGACCAATTGTTCATAACATAAGTACTTAGGTACTTATATTAATATGTACCTACGTACATTATGTGTTATTTTTTATTTATTTTTAATCAAATGTGTGCATTTCAATTTAGAAATTTATTTATTTGTACCTACTGATTATAAAGTATTAAATTAAGAAATTGTTGAGTAAGTTAATTTAACTTTACCTATCGCAGTAGGTATTGTAAATTAAAAGCGAGTCTCAACTTATTTCATTTAAAAATTCAAATTTCAATGAAAATCAAACTAACTACTTACTTAGCTCATAACATGTAACATTACTATCGATCAATGAAGAAAAAAGAATCATGACCAGTTCGAACTTCATATTACTTAAGTACCTATAAGTAAATCCAGCGCAACTTTGAGCGATGCTTATGTTATCATTATCAATCAAAAGACCACCTTCACGTCACGAAATGGCAAAGTTCACATCACACTGAACATAGGTAATTCAGATAATATTTTCGCTTATTAATAGTTTTTAATTACTTAATTATTAGGTACCGTAAGGACTGCAATAGTCTAGTGACTATATAATCAATGAGAGTCCATTTAAAATTTTTCATTAAGTACATCGTGCAATTTACACGTTAAGGTAAGTAAGGTCAATAGAAAATTAAACTGAAAAATTCTTTAAATATATGGGACATTATTTACCTTTACCAGCTATAATGTAATCAATTAATTATATAGTCGTTAATAGCTAAAACTACGTAAAAATTTGTGAAACTTTTGTAAAATGTGTTTGTTTTGTGAGTAAATTTGTTATTGCTCATAACGCTAGATAATAATTACTTAATAAGATCCATTCACTTGAAACAGAGACTTGGCCATTAAATTCTGTTTTCACCTTGGATGGTAGCACTGTCGTAGAAGTACCTAAGTTATAAAAACACATAGCTATGGTTTCCAAAAATGGTGCTTAAATGGTACTTCTTTTTTACCTAGGTACTTTTATTTTTGCAATTAACCATTTTCCGACAAAAAATTTACTCCATCTAAGTTATTTTTCTTGTCGCTTCAAATATTAATAGATACACTTGCCTATTTCCAAACGGTCACATTGGATTTCTACAAGTATAGGATAAATATGTACTAAAACAGATAAGTATTGGTAGACATCACCACTAACCAGGCAAATTACATATCTACCTATATATGCACATGTGTATATCAAGTGAAAGAATCTTACACAAATTTTCGTGTGAGGTGTCATAAATAGACCGCTAAATGTTTTTTTACAGTGATAAGCATGATAACGTATAAAAAATTTATTAAGTATAATACTTTTTTTTTGTGGCCTGCCACATTTTGGAAGTCCTCATTTTCTCAATAAATGATTTGGTCCGGTTTTACGTAACGGATTTTTTACAATCATCCTTGTTTGCTTGCACAGACAGAGGTACCTACAACATTTTATGTCAAACCTAAACGTCTTCTCAACATTTATCTTAACTCATAACTCATGGGCTCTACAGAAGGTTTTAAGTAAACGACTTAAAAACAGTACCTATGTTAAACCAAGCGCGTACTAATTCAAGTACCTGCTAGATAATGTAAGTGTAATCCATTATGGAAAAAAATAATAACTAGAAGCTACGGACTTCATTGTAAATCCGTGAATCCAATATAGGTATCGTCAATAAGTAATATACATGTAAATTGGTAAAGTCTGTAATAATTGTGTTCCTCGTTGTCTTGCCTATATTCATATCAATTTCTGATAAGTACAATACAATTCCCCTTAGGTAGATAACTTTAATGGACATTTAGGGTCCATTTAGATTTAAAGTAGAAGGAAAGGTCATAACGTCACTAAAATTCAATTTTGTCTTAGGTTCATGATGACGGGTTGCGAAATTCTTGCTTAGTTACACGATCGTGCATCAATGTTAAAGTTACTCAAAGTGTTCAATTCTGTAGGTAGTTGCCATTCCACTCAATAATAATTTTTAGATCTCCGACCGAAAATTTGATTCATAGTCAAAACTTATACCTAACGTAGGTAATCAACACATGCATGACTCCTGTCACACGTAATACATACAAGTATTTTCCAAACATTGTTTACACTATCCGTTATTAAATGCATGTCAGAAATGGCAGTGAATTACGTAGGTAACATTAATCAATGTAATTTCCGAATGAAACAAACGGTTACAATCCTATATCATGTGTCATAAAAGTGAAGAAAATCTGCAAGATTCCTATGTAGGTATATCGTGTCAAATCAGGAAGTTTACATCCTTAGTTGAGCCTCTCGGGCTTGAAAGAAGTTTTCAGTGCATCCAGCACTATTATTGTTACAGCCTGCCCTCGTTCAATCTAGCTCATCAAAGTCAAGGACTCTGAAGGTGGAGCGAGGGAGAGGCGGGGAAGGGGTTGGGGGCGCGACCACGACCGCCGGGGGTCGCAGCGCAGCCTCGTGCTAGTCGTCCACGAGCTCCCAAAGCATTAAGGCCGCGTCGGCACCACCGGCTGTCACCAGACAACGGTCGTTGAAGAGGAAGCGCGCTGAGAACACTGAGCCGCTGTAAACTTTCATCTCGTTGTATTCCGCTTTAGGGCTGGCGCAGGGGTATCTGTTGACATATGTATGTATTTATGTAAAACTCTTTATTGTGCTTACATAAAAACATGAAATTAACACTGTTTTAAACTTTCGTGATTTTCACTCCTTATTACACTAAACGGGACTTATTACGCAAACAATATTGACCTCGACGTTTCGGCCAGATTGCAGCGACCGTGGTCACGAGTTGACTCAACAGATAGACACAGACAGACAGAGGTCAGTCAACTCGTGACCACGGTCACTGCAATGTGGCCGAAACATCGAGGTAAATATTGTTTGCGTGTTAAATCCCGTGTAGTGTAATATTTATCAAATTAACAGTTAACAAGTGAAACAGATTCTAGTTAACCTTTGAACGATTGACAGGACATCAGAAACAAGAACAAAATTAGAAACATTTATCGGTGTTATGTATATTAAATTTGCTAGAACTAGAAATAAGAGCAACTTTCAAGAGGTCTTAGAACACCAAGTTATAAGTACTTACACATATTTGATGATATTTGGCAGATTTGTTACCTGAATAAGCGTAGATATCCATCGGAGTCTCCGCTGATCAGTAAATCATGCGCTGCTGATCGACTCGCGGTTGATATCAGTGACGTCATTGGGTAGAACCGATTATTCCACATTCCTAAATCAAGCATTTAACACCATTACATAATTTAATTAGCTACTTCTAGAGATATAAAATGAAAGTGACATGAATTGTGTTTTACCTGAGACTAAGAATCCAACAGTGGAATTGAACGTAGACCATTTCACATCTTTCATGGCTACGGGGCTCTTTTCTGGCGACAGAGATTTGATGTCCCCTGAAAATAAGTTTTGATTTTTGAGTCTGCATTTAAATACTTACTGAACGAACATCATATTTGTCTTTGTTGGTACACATTCGTTTAATCTTAGTTTATGTAGTGTAACGTCAAAATATCCAACAGGAATCGATCAGGCTATTATACAGGGTAATTTTTTAATAAGTGCACAAATTTTAATATGTGATTCAGTGTCGTTAAAATAACAAATTTCAGTATTTTTCGTTATAATATTAATCACTTATTTTTTGTTTATCATAGTAACTCGACCATTTATTGGATGAATTACTATGAACAAACCAAATTTTAAAATTTAAAAAAAAAATCTTGAACAGATAATTGTGATCTATCAACGATACTGAATCACGTATCAAAATTTGTGCACTGATTAAAAAATTACCCTGTATAAATGTAAGCCTCTACTTTAGATACCTCTGGTATCTAAATTACTAGACTCCGAATTTCCAAACTCAAATTGGTCAAAGATATTTAGACTCGATTCTGTAGTAGGTAGGTATATTAACACAAAATCTTCAGATAATAATCCATTGCACAAGCAACGTAACATGACCGTGATTACAAAGATAACTCGCACACGGCTCTTGCCTTGGTTCTTGACTTGCAGTGCATTTTATACAGTAGCTATACAAAAGTTTATTTTTACATAAAACTGACTCGTGATTGACCACTATCTCACCTGATGAAAAGTGAAGTTGAGGCCAAAGGTGTACCTCACTGGTTCAGTAACAGCCTATTCACTCTAGCCTTGAAGAGACCTAGGTTGTATTTAAGATAAGCCACTTCTCAATACTTAATCCCGCGTTGCCCACTTAGGGGCCGTCCATGAATTACGTCACACATTTAGGGGGGCGGGGGGGGGAGGGGTCAAGCGATCTTACGCAATTGACTTGACTTATTGCAATTCTTTTTGCGATTTCTAAAAAATAGTGTGGCAACATTGCTAAACACTTACAGAAAGCCAAGTCGTAGTCAGCAGTGACGGTCTGCAAATAGTTGCCGTCGAGACTCCAGTCCAACTGCACGAGCGGCTGCGCGCCGCGGATCTTGTTGGACTTCTTGTAGGAGAAGCCGTCGCGGGAGACGCGGAAGAGGTAAATGCTGCCGTTTTGCGAGCCGATGGCGAGTAAATCTCCGGCTGTACGCAACAAGAAATAGGGGAAATTGAGTTAGGTAACTCGTAGCTCGAATGTTTGCTGAGTATTTAAATTATTAAATACTAGCTGTTGCCCCGCGACTTCGTCTGCAAAGAATTTGTTTATCGCTATCCCGCGGGAGCTATGCAATTTTCCGGGATAAAAATTATCCTGTCCTTTCCAGTGTCTAAAACAATCTCCATACCAAATTTCATCTAAAACGGTTCAGCGGTTCAAGCCTATTTTAAACATGATACTACCGTGAGACTCACTCATAGTGAAAATAAACGGATCACTTACGTCTTAAAACGAGTTTAACTGGACATGTTTCGGGCTAATTCGTAGCCCTTCTTCTTAGAGTCGCACGTCTCGGCGGCTGCCAAACGCGCACATAGCACACAGCACATAGGCATCCAAGCGTATGTTTTACCTGAATTATACATGAGGCAGTTGAGCGGCGAGCCACAGACCCGCAGCGTGGCGACGTGAGCCCCCGCATCAGCGTTCAACACGACCAGATGCCCCTCGGTGCTGCCGGCTGCCAACGCGCCGCCACCCGGGTGCCATGCCAGCGACACGCACTCATATCCGACCTGAGAACAAAATAGTTCATCATCATCATCATCAGCCTATGTTCGTCCACTGCTGGACATAGGCCTCTCCCATGGCACGCCACTGAGCACGATCCTCGGCCACTCTCATCCAGCTCTTGCCAGCAGCCTTGCGAAGATCATCGCTCCACCGAGTCTGAGGACGTCCCACGCTACGTTTGCCAATCCGTGGTCTCCACTCAAGAACTCGTCTACCCCAACGGTTATCGGTTCTTCGGGTTATATGGCCTGCCTATTGCCACTTCAGCGTGCTGATGCGGTGGGCAAACAAAATAGTTAACAAGATTTTTTTCATTTATTGAATCAGGCGTTATTTTGCGGAGGTCCATATTAATGAACTGAAACAATTACTTTGCTCACCCGCGACCTTACGATAGTTACGTTTATGCAAGAAATGCGTGTTCATGCAGTTCCTCCACCTCAACACTGTACGAACACGCACAAATCACACAAACCCAACCATCACCACCACCAAACTACACTGACGCGTTTCGAAGTCAACCAGAGCTCATCTTCAGAGTAGCCACCACAACCGTACGCTATGCTACCAAATGTTAAACTAACAAACCAAAACAAATGTTTTAACTTGTCACTGTAACTTCTCAAGTACACACTTTATTTTTCTCAAACTACCCCACAAAAATTAACTTTTATTGTCATATAAAACTACCTTGAATTTTTGTTTATTTAGTGATAAGGCATATTTTGTTAATATTAACTGTTCAAATTAGACCCAAGCCGCAGTAAAGGAGAAGATACTATATTTACCTGTTCATTAATAATAGACCCATTTTTTGTTGACTGTACTTTTTGCCCTTGGTTACCATCTATGACCGAAATACTCTTCAAGATGAATCAAACGAGCAAAGTCGATGGAGTTATGACGTTTTCCTACAGAGTTCTTATAGCCAGCCAGATTAGCTCCATGTTATATACGTAATAATAATTGCGTTGTCATCCGATTTACACATGCATGCAAAACTCCAGCTCAATCGGAAATCTGAATGTATGTAAAATTTACCTTTCAATTTTCCCAAACATAGCTAGGAGCAGAAGTTAAATAAAAGCTTGTAACAAAACCCTTGTCAAGTTCACTACCGTACTACTCATCATCACCCCAGCCTGGTTTCCATATGGGCACAGCGCGGATTGGGAACTTCACATACACAATTTTATTACTGTATGCAGGTTTCCTCACGATGTTTTCCTTCAGCGTAAAGCTAAAATGCAATTTCGCACGCAAATTCCGAAAAACTTAGAGGTGCTAGCCCGGGCTCGAACCCACGGCCTTCTGTTTGAGAGGCCATAGGCCAAACCATGTTTAGTGTTTAATATATTGTAACCTGGCTTTACTGTGTTATTTCACCTCGGGTGTGATGATTGTTGGATCGGATGTGATTGTTCTGACCATACCTTTGTTATTGTAGAACTAGAAGAAACTTTGGAAGAAATTGTAAACGTTGTTGTCGGGTGAATATTCGAGCGTTTTGACCGCGCGGTTAAACGTCATTACCATTCGACGATTATTACCACAACCCAAGGACGAATCGCACGAAACTTCATCAAACTAGATTCAGCATCGGTACTGTCTTAAGTTTTCATAAAAGGCCCATTCTACTTTTAAGTAACCATTAATCTTTAGTGAAATATAAGGCATACCTGGTGATTTTTTTCAAGTGTAAATAACTTATATGAAAACTAAAATAACTAAATTTAATATTTTAAAGCAAAAAAACTTTAAATTCAAAGAAATTTTGTGGAAAAAATTGGTAACTCAGCGGAAAATACACCAATTTCCATACAAATGGCGGGGACACGCATGTCCACTGCGTTACCTACTTTATAGATAATAATGATTACTTTTTATGCGTACCTAGTGATAATTTTAAATATAAGCTTAATTATGTGCCTATTTAAATCTTTAATGATAAAACCGAGCACTTTACCGTTTTTGTAAAAAGAATATTTGAAGAGCACATTACTAAAAATGACTGGTCAACGAAAAGTAGAATGGCCCATAAAATTAACCCTAAGCGTCATCCATTTTTATAATTTTTGCTCAAATGGTAATGACAAAAAAAACCGCCGTAAAGACGCTGAATATTTACCCTGTCAGACTTGACATAGTCCAGAGTATAGGGTCTTGGACAAACCTGGGTAGCGAACACCAATTTGTGTCCCCTCCACAATGCGATGTTTTTGTCGTGGCCGGCTGTCGCAAACATTTCGTCGTCGGGATGCACGGCCAAGCCCATGAGTTGCTTGTGATGTCCAAATATCACCTTGGGACAAGAATAACATTAGTAAAGCATTTATCTATTTAAGCAAGTACAAAATATTAGTTAAAACTTCGTTTGTAAAGACTGCTTGAATGGCTAGCCGTAAATAAGCTAAGGATATGCCTACCTGATTGAACCGCCTCTGTAAAGAACCTTCCATGACGTTGTTGCGAGTGGTCCCGACGTACAAGTTGCCGTCGTTCCTGCCTGGTCTCTGAGGGTAGATGCTGCGCACTCCGCCAGCGGATTCAGGCAGCTGTGGATTTGGAATAATTATTATTAAATTACCTAATGTTTTTAATGACTACTCTTAACTCTATTGTAGATGTCATAAAGTACAAAACTTTTTTGCAGCTCATTAGAGCTACCTACCTATTAAGGTACTGGCTACAAAGAACGATAGACCGAGGAGCATTGCGAATAAAAATAAAAAGTTTGGTCCATTGACGTTCCGTTAATTCGAATTTAAGTTCTACTCACTCAATTAAGTAAATTAAAAATAGGTAAAGTTTTAAGTAGGCTCATTTCGTGGTAGATTATGTTTCTTGATCAGAAATTCAGATTCGGATTTCCTGAATAGGTACACGTCTTTCATGCAAAATGTTCAACAATGTTTCTTGATAGAAATGGAACGTCTGCGCTAGGCTGCGGAATCCCGAATCAGTACGTCTGCAGTTAGCGTTACGTTCAAACAGCGGAAAATGATGTTCGTGTGTGATCACATTTGGTAACTAAGATATTTTCTATGCCACAATGGACACATTTTGGGTAGGTATCATGTTAGAAATCTTAAAACTAAGGTAAGTACCTAAGGTATTGATTCATTAGATTACACAATATACCTTAGTTTCAGTGATCCTCTTATAATTTTGCAGGGAGTCCCACGCAGCAATCTTCCGGTCCTTCTCCCCTCCGGATATCAGTGTACCTTCCGACAGCATCACCAGGGAACTGATGCCTTTGATGTGAGCCTAAACAAAATAGAACCACGTGGGAATAGAGCCTAAATTAGTGCCCATTATTAAAACCTGTGTAGGCTAAAGATCAGCTAGTGAAGTCTCTTAAAACAGTGGTGAAAGATAAGCTACATCACCCGTGACTCACCTCAAATTCCATCCTTACGAAGTAAGCTCCGTCGCTGTCGACGCTGTAGACAGTGATGAAGCCGTCACTGTCGGCTGTGACCACATCGCCGTCTTGCTCGAACTGCAGCGCGGTCACGTGCGTGCGAGAGGGCTGGAGAATCACAGAACAGTATGACCAAAGTGTTAACAATTATAGCTAGTCTAACAGGCACCTTCCTTTCATTCCCCAAACGACTTATAGTTTTCTTACGATGTGGATTAAACTTGTAATTAAATTTGTAAGTAATCCCGGTTTAAGCAGCCCCATCGTTGCGACTGCCCGCAACCACTTGCACTACTTATGTGTTTCCAGCCAGTACTTCCCAAGCGTTTATTACATTTTCTTAGATATCTCAAGAATAACGAGTGGCAGAAAGAAGACCTTTGACCAGCGGTCAGACTTACATAGGCTGGTAAAAAAAAAAAACAGGTTTATGGTATTCGCAGTGCGCTCATAGAATCCATCTTTCCTGAAGGCTAGGTGCTCTGTATCTTGAACGGTAAGCAGATTATTATCCAAAGGGTGTATGGCTGCTTCCGTTAGTTTCGTCTGCAATTTTTATGAATCTCCTTACCGGTTTAATGATGTCAGTGCGCTCAAAGAAGCCATCTTTCCTGCGGTTCCAGAAAGCCAGGTGTCCTTTGCCGTGGGTGATGAGAAGGTTGTCGTCCAGGGGGTGGAACGCCGCTCCCGTCAACTCTTCTTGCAATGTCTAAAGTAATAATAGATGTTTTAGTGAAGTGTGAGTAATAATAGAGTTTTGAGCAGCCTAATTAATATCCGAGAAGAATATAATGTGTTGTTGAACATTATCCTAGGCGGACTTGCATGGACCAGAGCTGACTATATAACTCCGAATGAAGTGGTGTCAAATTGCATGGAACTGTCATCCGTAACTCGGTGGTCATAATGTTCTAACGTTCACCATCTCTTTCTGTCACCGTCTTATACCGTTTGACAGAAGGAAACAGTGAAAGAGAGCTAATGATATTTTGAAACTCTATTCCTCATAATATTATCTTCAATATTGCTACCATTATCAACACAAGAAGGATGAAAATCTGCCAAAAACTTGATTTTTTATTTTATTAAGAAACAAAAAGTCATATACAACATAATAATAACTAAGTTGAATATAAATTAGACCTATAGTTTCCTTACGTGAATTTGAGTACTACATAATAAACTTAACAATAGTATACATGCAAAAATAACTAACTAACTAAGTGCAATATGCTACATAAACAAACAAGACCCATGATAAATAGTTGAAAAGTGTATGAGTGTATGCATTATTTACTTAATCCAAACAATTGGTACTAAGTAATCCATTAAGTAAACGCTCTTTTCAAAGAACCTAAGGTACAATGAAAAATATCGACATCCGCGAGCCTAACATTATCGTTGTACAGTCTACAAGCACGTCTAACAAAAATATGATTACGTGCATAGCATGTTTTGCTAACAGCTATAGCGAACAATTCCTTTTTGCGACAATTGCGCTGGCGCGCACGGGGAACCTTAAGACTTACTTTATGAAGCAATGAGGGGATTTGCAAACGTGAATGGAGTAGTTTGTAAAGCAAAACAGAATCGACACTATCACGACGATCGCTAAGCAACTGCATTCGATGACGCTTCAATGAGTCTGTGTAATCAACATAACTGTGTCCCGTTCTATAGTCAAGCGCTTTAATAAACTTTTTTTGAAGTCTTTCAATTCTGTTAATGTGGACAGCGTAAAAAGGCTTCCAAACGGCACAAGCGAATTCTAAATGACTACGGACATAGCAATTGTACAATATTTTATAAGTTAAAGGATTCTTAAAAGGTTTAGGAACACGTAAAATGAAACCTAGCTGCTTATATGATTTTTTCAAAACGCTGTCAATGCGTGGTAGAAAAGATAATTGGTCGTCTAATATGACACCAAGATCACGAATTTGAGACACCCTATTTAAAACCTTATCGCAAAGTGTATAACTATAGTTAATATTTATCTTGATGACAATACCTTAGATAATTTAAGACGACAATACTGACAATGAATAATCCCGATAATACCTTATTTCGGAGTTCAGAGGCAGCAAATATACTTATAAGAACAACCAAATTGAAAACCTCCACCTTTTTTTGAAGTCCGTTAAAAAGGACAAAACCATTTTCATAATATTAATGTTCGTCGCTTCTAAGTGCATGCGCACCAACATAACCTCAATCGTCTAGACAGGACGTCAAAAATTTAAATTTAAAATATCCAACAAAGCTGCAATCTTATAAAAAAAAAAACACTTAAATAGATTATCCCCATGCCACGTACAGTCACGTTCATATTTCTTGGCTGTACAACCACGACACAAATCATTAAAAGTACTGTCGCGAACAAAAGGCGGCACCCGCGGCACGCCAGCGATAAGTCGCCTGACAAATATCGTGATTTATTTTTTAATACTGAAACGCTTGGAACGGAAAAAAGAAATAAGGAATGGCGGTTAATTGTTGCCATTATAACACCGCTCGCATGTTCTAACAGAAAAAGTTTTACAAATGATCTTTAATATTTTAATGCGAGTTTAAATATAAACTTTTCAAAAATTACCAGTATGTACCGACATCCTTAAATCCGCTTCGATTAGTAAAGACTAAAGAATATCTTCTATTTTTTAGTAAGCTATAACCAAATTGTTGTTTTGTAAATATATTTAATTCGCTGTAGCTTGCGACTTCTGTCGTTTATCGCTATCCCGGGGAAACTGTACAATTTTATTGGATAAATACTATCTTATGTCCTTCTTAGGGACTCAAAGTATATCCATACCAAATTTTATCTTAATCAGTTATGCGGTTTAAGCGTGAAGTTGTAACAGACAGACAGAACTACTTTTAAATTTATAATATTAGTAATTATAATCGCCAAATTATAATTTTAGCGTATTTAATTGACTACTTAGTCAATGTTTTATACCAGAAAACCCGAGATTTTATTGCGGTTCTGTAATAAAATCGTAGCTCGCTACAAACTGCTACGGCTTTGTAGCTCGTAGCGCTTCGTAGAGGCAGCCGCGTAGAGATGGGCGTGGCCTAGGTATGGGTGTGTTGAACTCGCTAGCGTCCAATGACGTATACATACTTTTTGTGGTATGTTTCAGTTGTTTACTGCGCGAGTTTTATAGGAAGTTGTTTATGTAATTACTAGCTTTAACCCGCGGTTTCGCGCGTATTATAAAACCATGAAAAGTTGTTATAGTAACATTTTTAAAGCACAACGCGCTGCGGCATCTTAAATCCCAACACGGGACGTAAGTATTTATTTATTTATTCAGCAGTGTAAATACAGCTCGTATTTCACTACACTAAGTTTTTAAGAATAGTTTATAAAATAATTTAATTAATTTCAATCCTTAATTCCTATTTCATTACTAAAATTATATGAAATCAAATAATCTACATAAAAGCTACTTAAACGTAGCTAACAAGATAATTATAAATAAATGTTTAAATCGAATGCAATCAATGTAAGCCTCATTTTTCTGCAACTACGTTAAAAAGTGCTTGTATATTTTTATTATAGCAACATCGCACGTTTTAACATTTCTTACTTATCATTCTTGTCATCGTTTCGAATCAACAAATCCAATGACTGTAACGTTCTTACAACTGATTCCGACTATACCAGCTAAAATCTACAGTCCGTTTTATTCAAAACCACATTCTGAAGAAACTGAAGATACGCTTAGTGATTATTACAAACTTAAATATGTCCAGATAAACATTTAAAGAGAGTTTGCAGAACAGCCCAACGAGGCCGAGGCCTGTGCTAGGGTTACTTACATTTTGCACGCCATAATTTTTAGAGTGAGCGATCGGGTCGTATAAACAAGTCTATAGCCAATTAAGGATTTTTATGTGGGTGTGTGTATTTTACCGGGTTAATAAAATAAGTATCCTATGTTTCAATTCAGCTTTTTGGCTCTCTGTACGCCAGGTTTCAACCATATCCATTCAGCCTTTTTTGCGCAATGATTAACGTTCATTAATTAAAATTGATTGATTTATCCAAACACCCAAATACCAAAATTTTCGCATCATCAGAAAATTATCAGATTATTTTGAATTACGCTTTCAGTTGATATTGAAGAAGGAATACGATTAGTATGAGTGATAATAAAGATTACGATAGACTTTTTCTAAATATTTAATTAACCAACTCACAAAAACATTAGAAAAACCCATGTCAATTTCAATAAGTTATCTTTCGATTCGAACTTTTGAAATGTTGACGTCTTTACCACAAGCACAATGCAAAATGGTGTTGTAATTACCGATCGAAACGACTGAAATTAAAAATCCCCCTAAAATTACTAATAAAACTCAGTTATTATCAGATCTTGAAGAGGCCAAGCCAAACATTGGCCAAACACCATCAAGTCGTCAACGTATATCGCTAGATCTTAATGTGTCCCTTGACCTAGAAACTGTTGACAACGTTTATAATCCTGCAGACTAAGGATTTTATGTCAGATGTTGGCCAACAAAGAAAATAAAACGTCTTTGCTATCTTGACCTTTCAACCAACTTTTATTATTACAAGCTTTTTTAACTTCAACTCATATAACTGTTTGTGATAAATCTTGCAAGTTAGCCTTTGATCCACTTTCAGAGTTCGGATTGAATTGAAAGGTCCCCATGCATCATATGTAGGAGTTGGATGACAATACAAAGTATACTCTACTATCGCCCAAGTCCTCTCGTTTTGGGAATCCTATGCCCTACAGTGGGACGTATGTAGCCCAAGAAAATGATGTAATTATTTTACTGAATAAATAAATGATGGATGATGATAGAACTTAATCAAAAGCACAAATATACTGTTGGCCGTAGTTCTGTTTATTAAAGTGAGTATAATCTAATCGCGTGACTAGTGCTCTTGTTAAAATGTTTGGTTTACGGAGTATATTCGTTCGCTTACAGACTTGTTTTACAAGTTTTAGTGATGCAGAGATTAAAGAAATCACCTTGTGGGTCAATTATAAAACCTGTTATTTAGGTTCAGCTAAGTATATCCCTACCGCCATATCCCCCCCTGATAGAGATATGTGGAATATTTTTCCTTTCTTCTCCACCGGTAGGGATATTGTTCCATATATCCCTACTAAAATCCATTGCGGTAGGGACTTGTGGATTATTAGTTATTTTTCAAAGAGTTGGTGCACAGGTTTAATTTTTTAGTGAAAACAATGGCAGTATTAGGATGACGTGACTTACCGCGACTTTTCCCAGTAGGTGCCCCCATTGCCACTGCCACACGGAGAGGATGCTTTCACGTCCTGCGTCTACTGCCAACACGTAGCTACCGCCGTTCTGTTGTATACAACGTTATACAACTTAATTACAATACGAGTAAGTACCTATACAAGAATCCTCCTCACCAGGATTCGAAATATGATAATATTTCCAGTAGTTCCATTACCAGTTCCGGCAGCTCCATTCTACCATTGATGGAATTTTTTATGCTATCAGCAAACCATTTCAATGAGTCATCACATCAACTAAAAGTTTTTGTCCAATGTAACTACTGGAAATAATTTTTTATCTGGTTCAATGGAACCGGTAAATAGAACTAGTAGGAATAGGCTGAAACATACTGACAATGTGACAGCGTCAAAATCGTGACTATTGGGCTCACAAGGTTTGTACCTACTTGGAAGCGTTTAACCATTCAAATTGATGAACTTGACAATGTGCAAAGTTTAAGAGCAGCTAAGTAAAAAAAGATAGAGAATTACACGCACCAGCTGCGAGAATGCGACAGCCGACACGCCAGCCTCAAACTCCGCCATCCCAAAGACATGTAAAGTTTGGAGTGTATCGGTGCTCCATATACGGACGTGCGCTTGCGCACGTCGCCCGCGACCCGCGCGCTGCCCGCTCGCGACGAGCTCGCGAGAGGGGTGGAGTTCCATGCTGGGAGAAAATGAGTTTGTTAAGGACATAAGGTTTATATTTGAGACTAGCTTTTGCCCGCGACTCCGTCCGCGTGGAATTAGTAATTTGGGCAGCTTATTTCTTTTTTATCCAATTTGCTTTTTCATCAATTATGGCACGGCACACCCGCGTTCACATTCAACACCGTACTCCCAAGTCAAGCGTGCCTATAGAAGTTTTACTTCAAAAACCCCCGATTTTGAAACATTCTTCCGCTCCGCTCCGCTCCTATTGGTGTTAGCGTAATGATATATAGCCTATAGCCTTCCTCGATAAATGTGCTATCTAACACTGAAAGAATTTTTCAAATCGGAGCATTAGTTCCTGAGATTAGCGCGTTCAAACAAAAAAACCTGTTCGATAAATTCTTAAAATAGACGTATCTTTCTTATTTGTGAACCGATTGAAATGAAACAAACACTAAATGTTAATCCAAGAAAATACCAACATATCAGTGAAAACCGCATCCTTCTAGGTTAAACCGTTTCTGAGATTAGCGCGCACAAACGCACAGACAAACAGACAAACAGACAAACAGACAATAATTCTAAAAATCATTGTTTTGGGTTCTATTGTGCTAATAAATAGCCCTAGTGACAGTTTTTCTCAAATATCTTCAATGTACAGACACCGACTTGTTACAGATTTATTATATGTATAGATTATTTTCTATTCTAAGCTCTAGAACATTGTCATCAACTTAATTGAACATCATAATAGGCACTATATCGACAGTGGAAAGTTAAAATCGCTAAAGCGAACACATATGCGAGCGATGATACATGTCGAATGCATATTATGCTAGGCTAGGCCAGGGATGATATCTTATGCTTGATTTAAGTCCCGGGAGTTACAGAAATATAGAGCTAACTCTACGCCTTTAGAACTGTCCCTTTATCCCTTTTCTTCCATTCAGTGCGCTCCAAAGATCATCAAGTGTGCTTATGGGGTGAGAAGGTTGGTCATTTGTTTTCTGGTAATTTTAAGTATGCGTTTCTGACGCGAGATATTGGATGTATCATTCGGTAGGCGTCAATTACCTATCGTTCGCTCTTTAGCCAACAGAAAAACGATCATACTTGTAATCTTCTATTATATTTAACTTGACAGGAAGTCTCCCTTCCCTTATGTTCTTTTCGGAAGCAATCTAATTTGAACCGGCATTTTACATCGGCTATCGTCATCAACTTGTACCATCTGTCCCTAAAAACCTCTTACCATTGTATGTCCTCAGTATGGCCAGTATAGTGCCGCTGCGACTCCTCATCTCGGTCGTACATGACCGCCACGGCAGCCACGTAATAAAGCAGTTCGCCGGTCGGCAGCACCCACAGGTTACGCCGACAGTCGGAGCCGCGGTAGCCGTAACTGATGGAATATGGAAACTTGAGTACCTAATCAACCTAGTAGTGCTTAAGTACTTCTAGGTTTTATTAATACAGATTTAAAACAATATTAAAATTGATGGTGAAATACATCAGACAGGAACGTACTTTTTGCGTCGATTCAAAATAATTAGTAAAGTTTTTACAGTTTATGTTTAATTTAGAACTTGGAAAATGGCTTGGGCGAAGGACCACTTCGTGTGCTATTTCACATTCAACAATCAGTTTTAGCTGTCAGCTTCTGATCAACCAACAAACATACATAATACGAGGAATTACATTGCTAACTAATGCGAACGCTCTTATCTCTCATGATATGAAAAACCAGCGATTTGTTTGGCCACTGTTAAATACCTATTACATGTTGGTGATTTACTTTATTGACTTAAGGAATTGTACGTACATAACATGGAAATTTAGGTGCACTCTATAATGTTCACTGTTTGATATAGAAAGGAAAGGGGTTCTATCCACTTCATCACATGATAGTTTCTGCCAAATGAGGAAACTTACACCCATTCTAGCGCCATTTTCTTCTCCGGCGGGGCATTGTCGATAGGCGCGTGGTGGATGGGCGGGTAGAACGTGCGTCGGAGGCCGCGGATCGTCACTCGAATCGGCTCCTCTTTTAGCACCTCCAGTAGAGTGTAGTCTAAGGCACAAGGTTCGTGTTAATAGGAGTAAGTCCAAAGACTGGACGCCAGCGCGTAGCGGCGTTCGTTTTCTCTGTTCATTGCGCGGCCGAGACGCTCGCCGCACAGAGTTATCTGACAGCACACGCAATGAACAGATAAAACACTCGATGTACCGCTGCCCGCCAGCATCCAGTTAGCGACCTCGTACTATGCCTATGTAAGATCACGGTCAAATGTCGTTGAATCCATACCTATATAAAATCGTCTTTGTCATATAAACTAGCTTTGGCAAATAAACTTGCTACGGGATACAAACCATGATTACTTTTAAAAAGCTCCCTATAAATATGTCTAATTTAATATTAATCATGAATCATTAAAAACTGTATTTTTGGTAACCCCAAGCATGTGTGCTAGAAAGACAAGGTTCAATACAGGATCAAACACAGAGATCCCAAAATGTCTTCATCTTACAGACTCCGTTATTTTTAATCTACTATTAAAAACATATTATTAACACATAACTTTTATCACACACGGGACTTATTATCACGCTAAATAAAATGAGTAACGAAAGTAATAGTAATAGTTGTGACTGAAAATCGTGAAAAATCAAAACAATATGTTAACACATGGTTGGTTACCAGAGTTGCGAACGATCTCTCCCTCAGGAGCGTATAACACACGCGGTCGGCTTTTACTGCGCGCGCGCCGCCCGCGCACCGACACTTCTTCCGCCGCAGGCGCTACGGCTACGTTGCCTCGTGACCGAGATCTATTTTAAGAGCAATTTGAAAATTTTAAAATCATCGTTAAAATACAAAAAAAAAGTAGTTTGACTGTTGCTAGTAGCCATTGAAAGTAAGCTGCAGAGAGCTTCAGAACTGATCCATTAGAAGGGGATGGCGAAACAAGGAGCTTTCTTGTAAGTACTTACCTACCTATGTTTGTGTGAATTAAATCTTGGTCTTTAAATTTGACCCACTTGCAGTAGTCGGATTAACTTGAAGTATGGATATGGATTACTTTTAGTTTTTTTTGATTATAAATGTGTGTACACCTGTAAGGGTAGAATTTGGTGAAACCATAGCCTGAATATAATATTATACCTGTATTTGTTACCTGAATTTCATGCACAATAAATGATTATGATTATGATTATGATTATGACTATGATTATGATTATGATTATGATTATGATTATGTAGTTTGGATGAGTGTAATACAAGTACAGTCATAAAATAAGCTTAAAATAAAAAAGGTTTTTATTTTCAACAGAAACTTATTATAACAGGTTTTCATGTTCGAACTTGGTCAACTTAGCGTTAGGAATATTTCTCTGCAGCTACCTTTACTAGGTTGATTAAACTCTTCTGGCTTGTGGCGGTCTTCCAAGTACATAAAGTCTTACCTCCTCATAGGAGACTCGACAGGAAGGGGAGCGCTGACTCCCGGGCTCAGCGCTGGTGCGACCATCACAGAACCCAAGTAGAAAGTCTCTACATCGGAAAACTCGTTCCGGAGTTGGGAGAAACTCCTTACCTACACAAAAGTAAACTTTAATTTTCTATCCGGCTCAGAGGACCAAGTTCATGTAGACAAGATGCTCACAAAAGCTTGTGTTAGACGACGCGAGCAAAGTTTTCCCGCTCGTATTTACTCGTAAGAGAGAGATAGCGCCACTTGCGGCATGTAGCATTTATGCTATGTACTCGTACATCTTGTCTATGGTCTCAGTGATCAGCAGAGATCGGAATTTTCACGGCAAAATATAAGACTGTCGCAATCAAGCTAGTGTTAGAATCAATTTTTTATCGATATCGATAGTTGTGCAATAGAAGCAAAAATACGGTCCACTAAATAAAAAAAAACTAATTAATACAGAATTTTAGGTCAGGTGATAAACGAAACAGGCTACTCCCAGAGAATGTTGAGAAATTAATGATTATCAACTCCTATCACTATCACAAACCAAATAAATGTCATGTGCTGCTGTGTGTACTGACGCGGACATCGAAGAAGAAATTGCATCTGTCTCTACATAATTTTATACAAACCTGACCTAAAATTCTGTATTAAATATGTTTTTTTTATTTAATGGATCGTTTTTTTCTTCTATTGCACAACTATCGATATCGATAAAAAATTGGTTCTAACACTAGCTTGATTGCGACAGTCTTATATTTTGCCGTGAAAATTCCGATCTAAAAAAAAAAATTAATCTGTTTATTGCAATTAATGTTACAAAAAAAAATTTTTTTTCTTATACTTAGTTACAATCTTTAAATATTTAAGATTATTATAACTAAGGAAATAAACGAAATAAAATAAAACTATTACTATTACTAGTACTAGTACGGTCAGCGCCACAAACAAGCGACCACCTCTGCACCCCGCCACCTTAATATCATGTTTAAATAGCCATATAAAACCATGTAGTCAAACAACTGAAAGCGACAAGGTACCAAGGCACTCGCTCGTTCATGGCGCAGACCGTACATTTATGTACTTAGATTTAAGTAGCCATATGAAATATATAACGACTGAAAGCGACAAGGTACCAAGACACTCACACGTTCATGGCGCCAACTGCACATTTATGTACTTACATTTAAGTAGCAGTAGTTCTCTGGTGATCAGCATAGAGATGTTTCATTTGGTCGCTCTATTGCAATAGAGTATGTAGGAAAATATATATGCTCATGACTGTAAAGGTAGTTTCCTCCAAAAGCGCAATATTATGCCGTCATTAAGCGGTCTCCATAAAATGTCGAATACCATTACTAAAAAAAAAACGTTGTATAAAAAATATTTTTCGGTACCTCTTGTCCGGTAATTGTGTACATTCTCTTAGCACCGCTCATTTTCAGTACTTGTCCCAAATCTTCAAGGACCTCTTCGAAAGGTTGCGTTGTCCGCAAGTTCAGCAAGACGCGACACTGTGCCAAAGAAAAACATTAACAAATTACAGTAAAATTACATAAAGTTGGTAACTGACAGACGGTTTGCCTTCATTTCATATTCAACTTTAACGACCTACAAATAAAGCCAATTTTAGAATACTGTTACCCACGTTTGCAGATTTTGTAATAGCTACTTTATTTGTATGGTGTTAAAGTTGGAAATGAAATGAAGGCAAGCCATCTGTCAGTGGTAAACTAAAAGTAAACGTATTGTATCCTAATTTTGCTGATATTACAATGGCAAAGTTTGTGAGTATGTGTGTGTGTTTATTACTCCTTTGTACTAAAACAGCTGGAAAGATTAGGGTGAAATTTGTTAATTAATAATTATAATTATCACGGGACGATTCACATCAATTGATTTAGTCCCAAAAAGTAAGCAACGCTTGTGTTAGTACAAGGCAATGGATAAACATACTTTTATATAAATAGATACATACTTCAATACATATGATTATGAAACACTCAAGACCCGATAACAAACATTCGTATTACATAATTTATTATATTATAACAAACTTGCCAAGTAAATAACCCTACGCGAACTGACACGAAAAATTAAATAAATAATAACCGATTTTTTTTATTTGCATATTAAAAAGTCACACGATGAATCACGAATCACGTGAAATGCTAAGAACTAAAGCAATCGTACGTGTTTCGAACGCTTACACTGTTTTTATCAACCGAGGACTATAATCACCGTAAATGTGAATTTATTTCACGGATTTGCCGCTATAATAAGTGGTTGGGATGGCCTTGGCCAATAAACCGTGTGTTATGAATTTTAATCATCGAGGAATTCACCAATAGAGTGGGACTAGAACTAATAAGAAGAGGAATAGAAAGTAACGTGAGCTAAAAGCACGAGGCGCTATAGGTACGGCTAAAAAGCCATATATTTATTTTTCCGAGTCAGATTGTAATGATACTGCTTAAACATGGGTTATTGCAGAGGTTTTCGTTGAAAAAGGGTTACATTTATTGGCGAGTACCGTAATTTATTAAAACCAAAAAAATGTGTGCAGATTAGAATGGAGGGGCGAAAAAGTAGCGACATCGATTGTGGAAGGTAGCAGAGAAGCAAGGTCAAAAAAATAGTTTATTGATATGGACCTCCGGAAAGCAAATTCTGAATTAATCAATTATAAACTATTAGTATATCTGCTTGACCAACTCTTGTCGTGCTTGTCCTTGGTTTATCTAATCAGAGTGCAGCTCAGTGATTTGGGGTTTTTTTTCCCAAACAGTTTTTATTAGGGTTTCGTACCCAAAGGGTAAAAACTGGACCCTATTACTGAGACTTCGTTGTCCGTCCGTCTGTCCGTCTGTCCGTCCGTCCGTCCGTCCGTCCGTCCGTCTGTCACCAGGCTGTATCTCATGAACCGAAATAGCTAGACAGTTGCAATTTTCACAGATGATGTATTTCGATTGCCGCTGTAACAACAAAAATAAATATTTAAGGGGGGCTCGCCTACAACAAACGAGATTTTTTTTACCGTTTTTATGAATAATGGTACGGAACCCTTCGTGTGCGAGTCCAACTCGGATTTGGCCGGTTTTTATTACTTCACTCTCTATTGGATAATTCCTCTATGATTTCAATCGACTAGTGAGAGTTCGAGGTTGCAGAAAACATGTGTAACAACGATATTAGTTAGTTATTACTACCACTTACTACATACCTAGTAGGTAAGGGCGGCAAGGGCGTAGTGATAAGAGTTGTTGCTTTTGTTATTAAATAAGAAAGTGAAATGTGTGAAGGGCGGGTTTAGATTTTTCTTTGAAGAAATGTGCGAATAAGCAGTCGAGCTTTTTACAGTCTTGACTTTTAAATGAAGATGATTGAATCAAGCGTTAATTTGCGGAGGCCCATATTCCCATATCTATCTATCTATCTATCTAATACCTTTAAACGAGCAATTCTTGTATATATATATATACATATAATCAGGATCTCGGAAACGGCTCCAACGATTTCGATGAAATTTGGTAGGTGGGGGTTTTCGGGGATAAAAAACTGATCTAGCTATGTTTCATTCTCAGAAAATCGCTTTTACTCGTGTTTTCCGGCTATTTTTGTTTGCAGTAGAATACAAAGCTAAATTTCGCCAGCTTCGAGCAGATCATAATAGCACAGTAGAAATCGGGTGGTCGCGGATCCAGCCGACCTCGGTTCGATTCCACGTTTTTTTTAAGGATTTTAGTTTTTTTTTTAAGTTTATTTTTCATGAGAAAACGAAGTTTCTTCTTTTGTGAGAAAAAGTTACTTTTTTGTGAGAAAAAGTATTATAGGGAACGTGCAGTAACTATAGGCGGCAGCACTAATGCGACAAAAGAGACACTATGCGGACAGTAAAACAAACTTATCAAGGTAAAGCATTCAAATTGATGGCACCCTTATGACACCAGTTGGCAGCACCGTCTATGTGCACGTTCCCTATTGGGAGCAAAGAACAAGAAAAACCGGTTGTCTGTAAAGTCGGTTTACGGACGATAGTTTAACGTGGCTCACCCCCCCCACCCCCTCCGGTTTTTTGTCAAATATCTTGAAAACGGTGCATCCTACGGCAAAATCAATGAAATTTTCATCCCCCTTTGAGACCCCACGCTCCCTCCCACGCATCCCCCCCGCACCCCCTCCCCCCTCTCACCCCCCAACCCACAGAAATAATAATAAATTATTTCTGTGCCCCAACCCCTCCGGTGTTTTTGTCAAATATCTTGAAAACTGTGCATCCTACGGCAAAATCAATGAAATTTTCATCCCCCCTTGAAACCCCCGAACCCCCTCCCCCGCAAATATATAATCAGGATCTCGGAAACGGCTCCAACGATTTCGATGAAATTTGGTATGTGGGGGTTTTCGGGGATGAAAAATTGATCTAGCTTGGTCTTATCTCTGGGAAAACGCTTGGTACCGAGTTTCTGCCCGAGCAGAGCTCGGTCGCCCAGGTACTCATAACCAAAACCTTGCTTAATGCTGAGTGCTTAACACTAATATTGTCTTCCTACAAACACGCGCTCTCCTCCAGTGCAATCTCGAAGTAAAAGTGCACCATTTTCTTTAAATTCAACATCCGTAAATACAACATAGACTGCTAAAATCATTATACTTCCTATGGCTTTGCCGTAGTCGTGTAAAAATGTACTGTTGTCGTCTCCTTGACACATCGATGTTGGCGGGTAAATATTCAGCGTTATTACGGCGGTTTTTTTGTCATTACCTTTTGAGCAGAAATTATTAAAATGGATGATGCTTAGGGTTAACTTTTAATAAAAACTTAAGACAGTACCGATGCTGAATCGAACCGTAGTTTGATGAAATTTCGCGCGATTCGTCCTTCGGTTGTGGTAATAATCGTCGAATGGTAATGACGTTTAACCGCGCGGTCAAAACGCTCGAATATTCACCCTGGCGTCTTGACGCCGTACGCGGCATCCAAACGCTATGCGCCGCGTGTCTAGTATTTCGACGACGACGACGTAGTGACCTCTGACGCTATGCGTTGATCGGAGCGTTGACGCTGACGTCAGACGCCGCGTATAGCATAAAACAGGAGCCCATAGCACTATGTCACCTGTATAGAGTGGTCCATGTTGTTAATGATGCGGATGACGCGTCCGCTGGTGGGTTTGCCGCCTCCTGGCGGGGGCGCGTCGGACTCCGCCACGGACTGCTTCCGCGTGCCGGCGCGGGACCAGCCGCTACCGGCCGGCGCCGCCACCGTGCCGCCGTACCACATCCCGTTCTTTTTGCCGTAACTTGCTGCCTGCAGGATTAAAAGCGGGGTTAGACGTGTGAATATTCTGGGAGGAACATCGAGGGGAGGATTTAAGAAGGACGTTAGCGTCGGGTTATATCATGTCATGTTGACAATGTGTGTGTGTGTGTGCGTATATTTTTGTCGTTCGGGTAAGCAGGTTTCCAATGCGCTAGGAAGTCAGGTTTGCTGTTATTACCTTTCAATAAGAAATAAGTTGCAGACTAAAGAATTATTATCTTATATTTAATACTTACCTACTTACTTACTTATTTTTTACTTATCGAGTACCTACATAAGATAATAGAACCGTATGCTTTAGTCGAAGAAACTGAATCGCGTGCCAGGGTAAACCATTTCCTAATCAATTTTATAATGATTACTTACTTTTAAAGGTGTACGGAATGTTATACGGTATATCAACGATTTATTTTCTTTGACTAAAGTGTACGGTTCTTCTGATAAATTAATCGCTCAAATCCGCTGCCCACTCTGTATTCATCCATTATAAAATACCATTACCAGCACATTTTCCTTCAACACTTGCCAATTTAGCTAAACTGTAGCCTAATTCCGCTGTTCAATTGTTTCCGAGGGTGTGGGCGCCCCTGACCCGGTTGCATCGGCTGATAAATGTGCTTGAGCTAACTGCCAAATTCACTGAACGTGCATCGCAGCTATGCACTGTACATAATGCTGTTGTGATTTGGAATTCGAGGTTACGGAAAATAAGTTTGAATTTATCTTTGAAAAATTTTAGATGTAAATACCTAAGCGCTGCTGAGCAGAGTCAAATTTTTAAAATGAATTAAGATACATATGCGAATGAAAACATTAAAAAAAAATATTTTTTCGAGAAGCATACAAGAAATATTTTTCTATGAGGCTTAAAATAAAATCACAATTGTCAAAAAAAAACAGCTTAAAAAGGAACGGTATATCAGTTAATGTATTTCAGCGCCTTCAGCTTTCTTATCTTGAATACACTTGCAAAGTTTAATTAAGCTAGGTCAGAATTGACATTTTAATCCTTTGTTCCTTGCTAGTCAACATTTTATTTTGTCGTATGTAAATTATTACGTTCAGTCAGCGTTAACGAAAACGGATTTATTCAAGAATTCTAGGTTTACGAGGGAATTCCATTTGTTCCGAGTGCTAGAGTTTTTTTCAGCAATTCAAGCGAATAGCAATGCATTTAACCTAGTTTACTTAGCACCGTTGTATTGTTTAAATAAGTAAAAAATCAAAAATTTCTAATTTAAATTATAACTTAATTTCTTCACGACAAATTGTTAGTTCATTTGCGTTAAATAAATCTTTAAGTTTGTCGTAAACTGCAAACGTTTTATCCCTTTATCTTAAATCTTACATCGAAACCTTTGTTACATTAAAAAAAAATAAACAATTTAAGCACAATACTAAATAAAAATTTACCAACCATGACTGTAATTCTCAAGTCTTTGGCAGTTTTAGGGTAATATCGAATTCTGATTCGCGATATTTTGCACAGCGGGCGACCGGCGCCCCGACGCGAGAACTACTGCTCGTGTAAACAAGCAGTTCTTTCGACAACCAAATTATTCCGAAGTCCTTGGCCGGTGGTACTGACCGTTCGCCAAGGACAATGCTTATCGCCAAGTCTGTGCGTGCAATTACAATTAACCATTCGGACTGACCTTCCCATCCCCTCGCGAATACTCAACACGCACGCCGGCCGAGGGGTTTTTAAGTCTCTTCGGAGGTCTCGATTTTTTGGTTTTCAGTTTTCACACACGTTCAGTCCAGTCATCGCACATGTGAAACGGGCGAGGCCGTCTCGAATTGCTGCATAACAAGTTGGACTGCGGCGTTTGAAATTAATACGGCGAAAATGTTGTACATTTTGTCGTTTACCGGGTAATTGGGGCATCTAAGGGTGTACTTGGAATGGACGGATTTTGTAACCACTAAGGGTGATTTTAGTTCGCCTTGGCAGCGGATTAGTCGGTAATCGACAAGGCGATTAGTTGTACCAATTTGGGCAAAATGCTGTGTGATTTTGCTGTTAAAGTCGCCGGCGATACAGTTAAGATATAAGGGTTAAAACTTAACATTTTAGTACCAGCATTACTAAAACATACTTAATATTCTAATACTCGTAGTTATTAGATTTTTGATGTTGAATGCAAGTCACTGAAACAACTTTTTTTAATTTTCCTTTTTCTTTTTACAACATTTATTTACAAGTTAAGTATGAAGTATCTTTTTTCTATTTATTTTTTTATTTTCTTCAACTTCATTTTTTATTACTTTTACGGTCATCCCGTGAAACCATATATTTCAAACTAAATACAAACTGAAATGTAGATGCACAGAAAAAACCCCAGAAAAAAGACCAATGCTGGGAATCGAACCCAGGTCCTCAGCGTTCCGTGCTGCGTGCTTACCCCTACACCATCACTGGTCTAGAAGTTAGCGACGAATCTTTCCCATACATCGTACACTTCAGTCTGTTATAATCACATTAGGCAGTGATAAAGCGCATCTATGTTAATGCCCTCTACCGAGAGACTTCAACACTCCTTCGGAGCTACCCGCTCACCTGGACCAAGAGATGGCGCTACTAGGCCAACTTTTACAAGTTAAGTATGAAGTATCTTTTTTCTATTTATTTTTTTATTTTCTTCAACTTCATTTTTTATTACTTTTACGGTCATCCCGTGAAACCATATATTTCAAACTAAATACAAACTGAAATATAGATGCACAGAAAAAACCCCAGAAAAAAGACCAATGCTGGGAATCGAACCCAGGTCCTCAGCGTTCCGTGGTGCGTGCTTACCCCTACACCATCACTGGTCTAGAAGTTAGCGTTAGCACGGAACGCTGAGAACCTGGGTTCGATTCCCAGCATTGGTCTTTTTTCTGGGGTTTTTTCTGTGCATCTATATTTCAGTTTGTATTTAGTTTGAAACATTTATTTAGTTGATTATTAACATATATTTACTTTTAGTTGTATCTACTGGTCCTGTTACTTGTGAAATTAAGAAATCTTATTCTTTTTCAAAGAGTAGGTAGACTCATAATGGCAAAGATAAATTACATGTATTTTAATCCATCTTCTTTCGCAACAAAGAAAGTGAGCTTCTTTGTATAAAGATTAATTTCTAATAGCCCATTTTTCATCAACCTGTAAACCCCATACACATACCTTATCCAACTCAACGCACACACGCTGCCACTTCACACGCAAAACTTTTGAATATTTATAAGAAAAACATTGGATTATGTAATCTGTCGTATAAATTACAAGTTGTAGTATCGTGTATGCAATAATAATAATAATACCTACTTCATTATAGCAGTACGACTGTAAAACTTAGAATACATAGAATGGCTAGAAGCTACATGAGAATAACAGTTTGAACCAAAACCTAGAATAAATTATAATCCGCCGTCCATGTTCAAAGCAACGTCTTTAGCTAAGAAGCTAATAATGAAACAGCAGTTTTCAGCAACAAGAGAGTTTGCCTGTTTATGTGACGTTCGGTCACTAATGTAGGGAGAGGCCACAATGGAGAAATTTCTGTCCATACAGATGTTATGCCTAAGGACCGAAGTTGTATAAACATAAGTAGGTAGGTATGCAAGTTGTGAAAATTTGATAACGCGGTGTAGAACATGAAAGACGTCACCTAACTGATGCGTTGTAGCAGTTCTTTTATTTGATGACAAGGTGGCGGTAGGAGCGCTACACTAGTCTTATAATATGTAGTTGAGTCGTACATATTTGTTTGTTTGCGTACGCCCCCCTTCATATCTCGAAAAATATTGCTCCTATACGTCTCATTCGATTGAGCAAAAAATACATACATAGAAAATGACACCTCACACGTCTTTTAAAATTTCCCCCTGTCCATTCCCCCTGGGACGGGGTAGGACTCCTAAATTTTGGCAGGACTCGGCAGATCCTCATTTTTAGTACCAAGATAAAGTTTTAACTCCTGCAGCTCACGTCAAATTGTTTCAATGAAGTTTAAAATTTTTTCACTAAATAATGAGTTGAGTTCAATGTCACATTAGAATAAGTCCTAATAATAGGACATCGGACCACAGGAGGTTAGACAAAGTTTCATTGTGGTACATATTTTGCCGCCAAACTTCCATATTTACTCTTACTTTCCCTGTAGTATTATATCAGTTTTAGTATTAGCAATAGATATTTTCGAAAAAATGTCTATTATCGCTTAAAACTAAGTGACATGGTTTTTTTTCTTGTTTTTTCCAGAACTTGGCCTTTTGTCCGGTACCAGGTTATCGTTGAGTTTTGGGACATCTGGATATAGCTGTATCAAAGAGGTAGATAATGTTCTTAGCACGCCAATAAAAACTTTTTAACAAAAAATTAAATCGCCGAAAAGACAGAAAAGCAAAAAATAATACCTTTTTTGTTTGACCTTAATCTAGGTACCAGTTTGAAGTCGGTGCCTCAGCACTTAGCCAGGAGGAGTGGACCTATAATCTTCTACCTGATTGGCTTCTATCACTCCTCCTGGCTCGTGCTGAGGCACCGACTTCAAACTGGTACCTAGATTAAGGTCAAACAAAAAAGGTATTATTTTTTGCTTTTCTGTCTTTTCGGCGGTTTAATTTTTTGCTAAAAAGTTTTTATTTTATACTTTTTTTCCATCCTTGTGGTATTTTTTTTTCTAAATTTATAATACCAACTTCAAGGTATACCCTATCTATCCAATAAAAAAGAATTATGAAAATCAGACTACTCTGTAAAAAGTTAGTCAATCATCCCCTGTTTTCCTACCCTTAGGGTAGGAATATTATTTCCAAATTTACATGGGACCACCCTTGGGGTATACGCTTTCCAATAAAAAAAGAATCATCAAAATCCGACTACTCTGTAATAAGTTATGCGTGGTCATACAGTACAATCAGTAACTGAACAATCAATCATCCCCTGTTTTTCTACCCTTAGGGTAGGAATATTGTTTCCAGATTTAAACGGGACCACCCTCGGGGTATACGCTTTCCAATAAAAAAAGAATCATCAAAATCGGACAACTCTGTAAAAAGTTATGCGTGATCATACATTAAAAAAAAAATATATATATATATACACGTCGAATTGAGAACCTCCTCCTTTTGTTTTCGTCGGTTGAAAATGAAATGCAGAAAAGGCGACAAGAATAGACTCTGGACTCAAGTGATGTCCAAGAAAAGGACAACCTTATGCTTTTCATAACGGGAGCGAAAAGGGCATAAAGAGTGTACATGTGTGTGCTGCCAATGCGTTCGGAAGTTTCGCTTGTTTTGTGAGCATATGACGTATCTTTGTTTATAAAATCATTGATATAAGTCTAATTGTACTCACAGGAGGCTCTGGCACGGAGACAGGCAGCGACACAACGATAAAGGGAGCGTCCTCGTCGCTGTCTAGCATGGAGCTGTCAGCTGCGAGCCAACGGAACCTGCTCGGACCCCACAGTTTGAAGCCCTGCTATTTTGGTTACAGTTTAACTACACTCCCTACTTAACTACTGTTTCAGTTTGAGATATTCTTTAGTAAATCCGCTTCATGATTTTTTAATCAGCTGAATTTTATTTTGCCTATGAAAAGTGGGTAGGCCTCTAAAGCATTTCAACTGCCATATTCCGTGTGTTGAAATGTAAAAATTGGCTAATAATTTTTCCGTCATCTAAAAATCCCAATGAACACCACCGCGCGCTTTGGTAGGGTGGTCGTAGAATTGCAATTGGTTCATAGATAATTAGCCTTAGATTTTTGGAACACAAGGGATACAGCGGTTGAAATGCTCCAGAGCCTCATAATATCTACATGCCACTTAATGTTTTCAATGTTTCTGTGTTTTTTTTGAAATTGAAGCAGTACAGTTAGCAAAAACTTTGCATTAAAACTTTTTTTTCACAAAAGCTCATTACAATTATGGAGAACCACTAAAATTAACGTTTTTATAATTTTGGTTTTCACATTTTTACTACTACTGAGGGTCTTGCCACATTCATCGATGCGGAATCGGCTTAAACCGTCGGTATTGAGCCGAGCCGAGCCGAACGTGTTTTTTGCGCTTATACAATACAATACAAGGACTCTTTACTGTCCACCACAACGAAAACAATACACAAAAACAAGTAAGTACATGGATTTTTTTAAGATAAGCAATAGGCGGCCTCATCGCTTCGAAGCAATCTCTTCCAGGCAACCTTTTAAAAAAAGAATGACAACAAGGAATAAACATCAGGTGGTGCAAATACTTATATAAAAATAAATATCTAGTAATATAAACAAACATTATAAAAAAAACAACCTAATATACCTACAACATATTAGAAAACTAGAACTAAATACTAGTTTAAGTTATACATATGTATAACTGAAACTAAAACTACAAAGTCAAAATATCGTCTTAATTTGTATATTCTGATTTGAAATAAAAATTGGTCTGAGAAAAAAAAACCTACAACATAACACAAACAAAGATAAACAATATACTTTTAAATATAAACAGGCTATTTTTTTATGTATAAGATAATAAATAGTGCTCCTCAAGCAAGGATCTGAAGATAGGCAAGGATTTGGCACGCCTTAGGTTTAATGGTAGGCTTATTGTGCAGACATAAAGCTTTTTTGATCGGCTTAGATCGATTTCGTTTTCCATTGAGTGGGGGACCCTAAGAGAGGCAACGTGGGTATTAAATGTCACTCGCGTTCACAACCTAGTCAAGTTCAAGTACCTGGCAGAACTATCCCGCATGCGGTTAGTGGCACAGCCTGCTTAGCATATGCTAATGCGCGCCCCGTGTGCCGGGGTGACGTACTTCCACTGTCCGGCCGATCGCATGCATTAGCATACGTGAGGCTAGGGCACACTAAGTACCTACCTACAAGTGGGATTTCTCACCATCATCATCCCAAATATATTTATTTTATTAGCAGTACGGCTGCTCACCGAATCTAAGATTATTTAAAAACCACTGTTGGCGTATGTAAGCGATTAAGAATTTCGGGGGAGTCGGTTGGATGCGACGTGGTTCAATTGGTAGAACACCCGTTGGGGCGCATACCCATACCCGGGAGACGTGGGTTCGAATCCCGCCGGCGCACCCGAAAAACTTTTTCGCTTTTAAATAATCATTATCCCAGCCTATAGACGTCCCACTGCAGGGCACAGGCCTCCTCTCACAATGAGAGGGGTTGGGCCGTAGTCCCCACGCGGGCCCAGTGCGGATTGGGATCTTCACACACACCATTGAATTTCTTCGCAGGTGTATTCTTGTTTTCTCACCATGTTTTCCTTTACCGTATAGCTCATGGTAAATTTCAAATGTAATTTCGCACATAAATTCCAAAAGCTCACGAGGTGCGAGCCGTGATTTGAACCCATGACCCTCTATTTGAGAGGCCATAGGTCAAACCATTAGACCACCATGGCTTTTGGGATGGGAGTGGGATTTCTAAGTTCAAGATATTAAAAGTTGCTTACGCCTTAGGGTACGGTCAGCCTTTGTACTCTTTTTGTTTTGTATTATTTTTTGTGTTTTATGTACAAATAAAGTATTTACTAGGGGCGTTCACTAAAAAGTGGGAATGAGTATGTTATAAACAACTTTTACTAAATGTCATTTTATTTTTCGACATAGTCACCTTTTAGCATGATACACTTAGTATATCTTTTTTCTAAACTTAAAATTCCATTTTTAAAAAAGGTCTCATCTTGAGTACTTAAAAAATCTTGTACTGCAGCGACTACCGCGTCGTCGTCTTCAAATTTCTGGCCTCTCAGGTATTGTTTCAATCTCGGAAATAGGTAGAAATCACTGGGAGCGAGATCTGGTGAATACGGAGGATGCTTAAGGATATCGAACCCAGCATCACGAATTGCAGCCATTGCAACGGCGGACTTGTGTGCCGGGGCATTGTCCTGGTGGAACAGCACAACTTTCGAGAGTTTACCTCGCCGTTTTTCGCGGATCTCATTGCGCAATGTTGCTATTTGTTTGGCGTATAATGTGCCCGTAATAGTGGCTCCATGCTCGAGATACTCAATCATTAATACCCCTTTACCATCCCAAAAAACAGAGCCCAAGACCTTACCAGCAGATGGGCTCACCTTGAATTTCTTCGGAGTTGGAGATGATGGCCTTTTCCATGTCATAGACTGCAGTTTCGTTTCTGGGTCGTAATGATGGAGCCATGTTTCGTCCATTGTTATAAATCGCGCCAAAAAAAGTTCCCGGTCTTGCTGCATCAGGTTCAAAGCTTCTTGACAAATCTCTAGTCTAGTTTGTTTTTGCGTGTCAGTAAGCATTCTTGGTACCCAACGCGCAGATACCTTTTTCATACCCAAGCGTTCATGTAAAATATTATGCACGCTTCCCGTTGAAATCTTTACATTTTCAGCAATAAAACGAACCGTGACACGACGATCCGCCAAAACTGAGTTTTCGACTTTTTTCACAATTTCTTCAGTTACTGCTGTAGTAGGGCGTCCGGAGCGGGGGTCGTCCATTGTCGATGTTCTTCCACGTCTAAATTCGGCGCACCAACGTGCGACTGTCGAATACGGAGGAGCATTAGACCCTAAAGTGTCCCGCAAATCCAAATTGACTTGGTCCGTAGAAAAATTTTTCAAACACAAGTATTTGATAACGGCGCGCAGTTCAATTTTCTCCATTTTCGCTAACGTACTCAATAGCATTGCAAAGAAATTACCGTATATTTTTTTAAACAAAAGACAGTTAGTTTTTTTTTTCATAGCAATCAGCTAGATAGATTAGCTTTACCGGCCAGTATTTAATTTCGTAATATTAAAAGAGTTTGCATCTCATTCTCACTTTATATTGAACGCCCCTCGTACATGCATAACTATTTTTTTTGCGAGAAAAAACATCCAAACATTCAAATTAAAAATATTTGTAGGATATTTTCGTAAACAAATTTTATGTCAATGGCCACATAAGTTTGACAATTCTGTACATTTTGACACTGCTCAACTAACCTTACGAAATCGAGATTTGCAGCACGTTGCTATTAGTCTTGTAGTTTACAGTACCCTTGATATGTAAGTAGTTTGTATTTTAAAAGGGCCTTCGGAGTTTTTGGCTCAAGGTATTGATGTAAATTTAATTTCGTGTTAGGAACGTGTGGTTATACTATTATTATGGTAGACGTACCCACTACATATTGTTTGCATTTTAGTAGGTATTGCACGCTCCGAGAGTTAACACTTATTTGGGGCCATTATACGTCCCACTGCAGGGCTTCCACTCAGAATGAAAGGGCTTGGGCCAAAGTATCTATTTCCAGATAAATACAACCAAGGTCTCTTCAAGGCTAGATTGAATAGGTTGTTAGGTACCTAGTAAACCAGTGAGGTATACTTTTGGCCTCAACTTCACTTTTCATCAGGTGAGATAGTGGTCAATCACGGGTCAGTTTTATGTAAAAAAAAAGTTCCCACTAGGGCCAAGTTCGGACTGGGAACTTAACACACGCCAGAGAATTTCCTCGCAGGAGTATGCAGGTTTGTTTCCGTCAACGTCGTTAAATTATTGTCACGTCATGGTAAATTTCAAATGCAATTTCGCACATTAATTCCATGAAACTTAGAAGTACGAACCCGGGCTCGAACCCACGTCCCTCTGCTTGAGTGGCCATAGGTCAGACCACTAGGCTACCAGAACTTGAAACAATTAGCATATTCTTTAGGACTACCTTATTTGGTCACCGGATTTCAAAACTCTCCACGGAACCGCTCGCCGAACCCAGAAAAAAAACTAAGTAGGTACTCGCATAATACAGTCGAAGAATAAGGGTGAACCCTTTTCATTGCAAATATCATGCTGACATTCCATACATCTCCCATAGAAATTATCGTGAAATTGGTTGTGACAAGGTTCCACCCATAGGTACGCAACTCAGTTTTCTTGACTCTTCGTTTAACATAGTAATTCAGGAAAGAAAGTGTAAAAGTAGCCATCATATTTGACCTAGTTACAACCTAAATGATGTTTTATAAGTACGCGACTTTTATAATTATGCAAGCCATAGATTTTTTCTAGGAATAAAGCAATTCGCTAATTGGCTCTAAGTGGAGCACAGTATATTACTAAGGTTGTCAACATATTCAGACTTGCACGTTTTACTACATTCTATACTATAAGTAGACCAGCTTTGAAAACAAAACTAGGTACCGTGAGACTCACACTAATAGTGAAAAAAATAGGGATAACTCACACCCTTACCTACCTAGTCTTAGTTCTGTTACCTAGTTTTAGTTAATTAACTAGAGGAACACTATCTCTGTAATATTTTTGAAGTAAAACTTCTTTAGGCACGCTTGACTTGGGGAGTGAGCTGGTGAATGCGTTACGAAAAGAGGCGAACGCGTTACGAGCTCCATCGTAGGCCTCATCTTCGCTTTCCATCAGGCGTGATTGTGGTCAAACGCAAGCCTATATTGTATGAAAATTACCCGAGCGCTAGTACCAAGATTGTACACCCTGGCGCGCACTGCTCTCTCTTGCTCCTACCCCCCCCCCCCCCCCCCGCGACACCCCCTCCCGCGCATTCGCCTCTTTTCGTAACGCATTCACCAGCTTACTCCCCAAGTCAAGCATGCCTAAAGAAGTTTTACTTCAAAATGTGTCATGTAAAAGAACCCTTTGCAGCCTACTTAAAAAAAAAAAAAAAATATTAGGGGACAATCTTACACAAATCGACCTAGTTCCAAACTAAGCAAAGCTTGCAGAATAAACGTTTTATTTAATTTAATTTAGCCCCACATGTTTGTCCACGCGTTTGACAGCAGCCACCGTGGCGTGTGCTCCAGGAAGAAGGGCTACGAATTAGCCCGAAACATGTCGGACTAAACTCGATTAAGACGTGAGACCCAGCTATTATAAATATGTAACTGTAACTAGTATAGATGCCGTTTCCAAAAATGTCAAAGATGCGTTTACTACTGTTCTGTGGCCGCATTCATAGCGTAGATATATCTAGAATTTTAGACGGCTATCGAAAGCTAGGTCCGACCTGCTGATAGCGCCTTCAAAACGGTTCCAAAAACCTAAAAGTGGAGAAAAGCCTGGCCTAGTTATCTAGTAGGTACCTGTCTATGCCATTTAAAGCTTACGGTAATTTGTATGGGAAAATAAATAAAATAAATATTTAAACATCACGGGACAATTCACACCAATTGGCCTAGTCCCAAAAAAGTAAGCTAGGCAAAGCTTGTGTTATGGGTACTAAGCAACGGATAAACATACTTATATAGATAGATACATACTTAAATACATATTAAACACCCAAGACCCGAGAACAAACATTCGTATTTTTCATACAAATATCTGCCCCGACACGGGAATCGAACCCGAGACCTCAAGCTTCATAGCCAGGTTCTCTAACCACTAGGCCATCTGGTCGTCAAACTTTTTCCAAGGTTTGAGTATATTTGACTGACTATGCTAGCGTCTTACAAGCGTCACGTCTTACGGACTCCGTAAGGGGTCTTCCGTAGCGTCTTACGGTACTTGAAATCAGCACCATTAAAAAGCACCAACCCGAAAACAGGTTGTTTTGTGGATTAGTCGTATTCTATCACGATTCACCGGCACAATTTAAGTGACAAACCAAGAGTTTGCATACACATCATATAGAGTTTCATAGACAATATAAATATAATCGTACTGCTAGACATTTAACTTGTTATTATAGTTTTATTGTTTTGGTAATAAACCTGTCGGTCTTGCTTCTCCTTCTACTCTTCTAAGAAAGAGTACAGTTATAATGATAAATCGAGTAACTTTACCAATCTACCTAAAATGTTGTCGTAGACGTTCTACAAATCTGATGTGGCGCACGGAACAATGCTACGTCGTAGCAACGTCCGTAGAACACTATCACGACAGATGATTAAAACTTTCGTAGTATATTTGATACACTTTAAAAACAAACGAGAGTGTCAATAGAAATAAGAATTAGGATTCTGTTTTTTTTTAAATTTTGGTAAGTTAAAGGGGTAGGTATAGTAGCGGTAGAATGTAGCCAATCCTAATCACTAGACATTTCAATAGCACACAACAAAGTACTAAGTATTTGAGCAGTTAACGTAATTGCACTTGATTGTAATTCTATGCAAATCTGCCGTGACCATAATTCATTTCCATTCAAATTAAATTAGCCATAGAACGCAAACATGAAGGGGATTTACCATAACACCTCAACTACAAACAACACTTTAAAGCACTCAAAAGTTACTTTAAACCGTTATATAACACGTCTATGTTATCAGACACCAGAGCGGGTACTAGACCCAGCTATTGCAAACAGCTGGTTAATTTGCAGTAGCAAAACAACACCAAGCCACCGCATCGCGGACACAACTACCAGCGCACTGATACACCATAAAAGCTCCTATAACTACGCTCTAAGGCTCGATGTGTGAAAACACAGCTGTTTGCTTGCGGCGGTTGAACGAAGACTAGTCGAAATTTAATACGGCGGCAGAGGAAAGAGGTGGAAAGGGGCAAGGTCACTCTTAAACCACGCAACCAAGTAACTAAGCTCTTACGCGACGCGGGTGGCTATGTTGATATGTATCGGGACGCTTCGTTACCGCGTTGCGCCGTGAGAGGTCGCACGATTAGCCAAGTACACGCGACGCGATAGCACCTAATTTGGGACCACGCATTATGGTAAAACGTTCGTAACGCAAACCTTGAGCCACTTAATTCACCAAATCTAGTATTACGGGCCAAATTTAAGGCTAAATGAAGCCTGGATTAAGCATTTCTTGAATTTGTGTCAAAGTTAAATAAATGTAAATAGTTGTTTCAGGTGTCGTTATGTAACCTTAATAGTTTATTACTGTAAAGCGTTTAGGTTTTATGTTGGCTAGACGAATTGTAACGAGTACTTAGCTCGAGTAATTAGTCGATGGGAGATTGTATCTGACCTAAATTAATCCTAATCTTTTGAGTAAATAAAAAATTGAGTTAATCTAAAAACGTTATGTGAATTTGCTTACGATATATATATAAGTTTACAAATAAATCCTTTTTATTTATTCACTACTGTAGGTTGAATAATTATTTGAGTAGGGTAAAATACTCTAGACGGCAAGGTTAATTTTAACCCGAGATTATTTGCAATTTCTACATTTGTGAAAACTATTGCTCTGGCCTCATGATTCCTAACGTACTTCATAAAGAACAAATCAACCCTAAGAATGACTGATTAATGTAAAAACTTACTATATCAAGTTAAAATTATTTAAATACACATGCAATCACGCCTCCTATCCAGCAAAAGGATAGGCAGAGACTTTTGTTTCCACTTGCTACGATCCTGACGTATGTATACATCTTTCACTTCCAAGCACTCATTATTAGTCTTGTCATACCTACATGCTCGCCGGGTAAAAATAATAAATAATTTCCAAAATTACAAATCTCATGACTCTTATCTAGGTCTTATGAACTAAGTATATCTATCTATGACGACCAGATGGCCTAGTGGTTAGAGAACCTGACTACGAAGCTTGAGGTCCCGGGTTCGATTCCCGTGTCGGGGCAGATATTTGTGTGAATAATACGAATGTTTGCTCTCAGGTCTTGGGTGTTTGATATGTATTTAAGTATGTATCTATATATATAAGTATGTTTATCCGTTGCCTAGTACCCATAACACAAGCTTTGCTTAGCTTACTTTGGGACTAGGTCAATTGGTGTGAATTGTCCCGTGATATTTATTTATTTATTTATATCACTTAGAAAAAGTCAAGACTCGGAAGGCTAAGGTCAACATTGGCTATTTCCGATAGACTTAAACTAAGAATTGGCTTAAACAAGTTTGACTACGAAATTACAAGGACGCAAAGGCAAAACCGTATTGAACTATGTAATGTAATGTACAATCAGCAGCCGAAGCAGGTGATCAGGCTAAAAAATTGACAATGATTGTCACTAGTTTTTACACAGCGCCTAAGTTAAAACCTTATGAACCCTCATTTGTGAGAAAACAATCCAGACCATTGCGATTAAATCCGAAACCATAGATAAAGTAAAGGGTATAAAGCATGGTCAAATGCCCTTAGCGAAAAAACTATTTTCCTTTTACCAAATTATTAACCTTAATAATGCTTGTGGTTTTTGGGAAAATCGCATTAAAAAGGAAAATCATTTTTTTTAGCCAAACTACTGATCCGATTTCTTTGATATCTCCGGAACCCTAAAAGTGTACTTTTTTTTGAGTCAGTCTTGTGACTTTTTTCATATAGTTTGCATAGCTCGTTACGAAACGGACACAAGAAAAATATGGAAAAAATTAGGGTAGGGTAACTTTTTTATCATCAAAATAAAAGACACCAAAGTTTCCTGCTTACTAGAAAAAAACTTTTCTGGGCCTTTTAAAGTGAAAATGCTTTTTTGCGAACCCTAACACTGCAGCGCAGCGACGTCGGCTGTCGAAATGAGGCATGTAGGTCACGACAAATAGCCGATTGCAACGAACGTTTGCCTCCAAATGTAACGGACCATCAGGTTTCCAGCGAGGCCGTGGAAAATACATAGGTACGGCAGCAAAAGTCGGTACTTTTATTAAAAGCTTTTTATTAACTTGCAACGTATGTAAATATGTATGTACGGGTCAAATCTTGGAAGTTGAATTTGGCCCACTTTTAATTTGGTATACTTATGTAGGTTGGATGACAATGCAAGTTTAGTCAACAAAAAGTACAGTCAGCGAAAAAGCTTGCCTTAAAAATGTTTTTTCACAAAACCTTATTTTTTTATTAAGAAAGATAGAAGACTTATGAAGACACACAAATACAAGGAAATGCACATCATCATCATTATCCCAGCCTATATGCGTCCCACTGCATGGCACAGGCCACCTCTCAGAATGAGAGGGGTTGGGTCGTAATTCCCATGCGGGCCCAGTGCAGATTGGGAACTTCACACATACCATTGAATTTTTTCACAGGTGTATGCAGGTTTCCTCACGATGTTTTCCTTCACCATAAAGCTCGTGGTAAATTTCAAATGTAATTTCGCACATAAATTGTGCGAGCCGGGATTTGTACCTACGACCCTCTGCTTGAGAAGCCATAGGTCAAACCACTAGGCCACCACGGCTATAGTTCAAATGCTCACAAATTTACACAAATGAACAAAAATCACAAACATGAAAATAATAAAAAAAAACATTCAGACGAATTGAGAACCTCCTCTTTTAATTGAAGTCGGTTAATAAGTAAATAATACAGACCTACACAATTCTGCATGGGTGTCCCCGGTGGGCAGCTTAGGGCACATCGCTCGTAGAACTAATGGCCGATGGGGCAAAAAGGGGCAAAAAGAAGACGCAATGTAGGTATAGGCCTCCAACAAGATGCAGCGACGACCTGGTTAAGGTTGCGGGATCGCGTTGTATGCGGAAGGCACGGGACCGATCTGTTTGACTAGCCCTGGGGGGAGGCCTATATTCAGCGGTGGGCGCCTTTCGGCTGAAATGATAAAATGATCACAGAAACTTTTATCAAAACTGATAACACCACTTTCTTGGCCTACTTCAACGTTATAGGACAGCGCCCTCTATTCTTGCTTAAAATTAAAATATTAAGGGGCTGTTTCACCACCTATTGATTAATTTTAACTGACGGATAAATGTGATGCCATCTCCGTCTATTCGAACAAAACAAACAGAGACGGCATCACATTTATCCGTCAAATAAATTTGATCAATGGATGGTGAAACAGGGGGTAAGTGTACTATGGTTTCAATCCTGATTTTTTACTATCTGTACGTCAAGTTCAGTCAGTCCATATCCGTTTATAGCTTGTCTAATTTGAAATGAAGCGCCCGGCCACCGCATTTACGCACAGGATTTTTCATGTCGATCGTGATGTTGCATACTGATCATAGTCCACGAAATAGTCACGCTCCTAAACAGACGAAGAGTCGTAATTGATATTTGCACGCACATATCTAAATCAACTGATTCAGTAGGAGGGCGCGCGTTATTTTAGCTTAAGTAGACGAGCTCTACCCGTTATTGGGTGGGTCTTGAAGCGTTTCAACCGCCGTGTCCCGAGTGTTAAGGAAAATCGACAAATAGCAGGTAGGTATCCGTCAACTAAAAAAAATCCTAGTCACCACCACGCGTGGTGTAGTGTGTGGTCGCAGAATTGCAATTGGTTTTAGTTCATGGACATTATACTAGGGGCGTTCAATAAAAAGTGAGAATGAGTATGTTATAAACAACTTTTACTAAATGTCATTTTATTTTTCGACATAGTCACCTTTTAGCATAATACACTTAGTATATCTTTTTTCTAAACTTAAAATTCCATTTTTAAAAAAAGGTCTCATCTTGAGTACTTAAAAAATCTTGTACAGCAGCGACTACCGCGTCGTCGTCTTCAAATTTCTGGCCTCTCAGGTATTGTTTCAATCTCGGAAATAGGTAGAAATCACGGGGAGCGAGATCTGGTGAATACGGAGGATGCTTAAGGATATCGAACCCAGCATCACGAATTGCAGCCATTGCAACGGCGGACTTGTGTGCCGGGGCATTGTCCTGGTGGAACAGCACAACTTTCGAGAGTTTACCTCGCCGTTTTTCGCGGATCTCATTGCGCAAAGTTGCTATTTGTTTGGCGTATAAACTGCTCGTAATAGTGGCTCCATGCTCGAGATACTCAATCATTAATACCCCTTTACCATCCCAAAAAACAGAGCCCATGACCTTACCGGCAGATGGGCTCACCTTGAATTTCTTCGGAGTTGGAGATGATGGCCTTTTCCATGTTATAGACTGCAGTTTAGTTTCAGGGTCGTAATGATGGAGCCATGTTTCGTCCATTGTTATAAATCGCGCCAAAAAAAGTTCCCGGTCTTGCTGCATCAGGTTCAAAGCTTCTTGACAAATCTCTAGTCTAGTTTGCGTGTCAGTAAGCATTCTTGGTACCCAACGAGCAGATACCTTTTTCATACCCAAGCGTTCATGTAAAATATTATGCACGCTCCCCGTTGAAATCTTTACATTTTCAGCAATAAAACGAACTGTGACACGACGATCCCCAAAACTGAGTTTTCGACTTTTTTCATAATTTATTCAGTTACTGCTGTAGTAGGGCGTCCGGAGCGGGGGTCGTCCAATGTCGATGTTCTTCCACGTCTAAATTCGGCGCACCAACGTGCGACTGTCGAATACGGAGGAGCATTAGACCCTAAAGTGTCCCGCGAATCCAAATTGACTTGGTCCGTAGAAAAATTTTTCAAATACAAGTATTTGATAACGGCGCGCAGTTCAATTTTCTCCATTTTCGCTAACGTACTCAATAACATTGCAAAGAAATTACCGTATATTTTTTTAAACAAAAGACAGTTAGTTTTTTTTTCATAGCAACCAGCTAGATATATTAGCTTTACCGGCCAGTAATTAATTTCGTAATATTAAAAGAGTTTGCATCTCATTCTCACTTTATATTGAACGCCCCTCGTACTTAGATTCGACACATGGGATTCGCCCCCACCTAATTGCGTGATTGATTGTAAAACATTTACAAGTTACATTACTAACCTAGATTAAGATTAACTAACACAAGTGGACCACATTGTTGTATTTAAATACTAAATAAATAAATAAATAAATAAAATAAAATAAAATAAAACATGCAAACATCCAAACATCTTCACGAACATTCACATTTACAATATTAGCAAGATTGCACCCATATCGAGCACGCTATTTACCGTGGCCAACATTCATTTATTCACGTTAACATGATGTCAACTTATTTAATACCCTTTAAGATGGATGACTTTCCGATGGTCTAGAGTTAAGATTGGGTTTTTCTAGACTTTTTACAAACCTTGAGCTTATCTGGTTATTTATTACTTCCGCCATCCATCGACTTTGACGTTTTAAAAGGGGCCAAGATAAGGGTTGATATATCTTACTATTATTATAAATATTAAAGTTTGTGAGAGTGTGTTTGTTTCTACTTACTCCCTACTAAAGAAAAACTAGTACTTTTTATCCCGATAATGCCAATGGGATCCATGTAAAATACCAGTCTTAACCACTTAACTCTATCTCTGAACCTGGTATTAAGTAATAAATTTCCAAATTTTCATACGAAATGTTTCGTTGCTAATAAATAATCAAAGTTCATTGATCTAGTGATTCATTTATTTATTGATTAGTAGTTCATTGATTGGTCTAGTGGTTTGACCTATGGCACAAGCCTCACAGAACGTGTTACCAGAGTGGGACCCCTTGAATCAGTTTTCATACTAAATGTATAAGCGTCGGTATCCAAAGCAGACAGAAGAGATGAGGCCGCGTCTCCGCCTCTCGCGACTAGGGCTTCCAAATACCGGACTTTTTCAATACCGGTATTAATACCGGAATATTTTTTTTCAATACCGGGATCCCGGGATCCCGGTATTGAAGTGGGTATCATATCAAGTTTTTTTTAATACCGTCAATTATCATTTTTTCTTCAAAGATTAAGAAAATAAGATTAAAATTAACATTTTTGATGAAAAAATCAATAAAAAAACAAGTTTTCACTTGAAAATCATATCTTCTTCTACAAGTGCCTCCCCAACTAGTGGAGGTTGGCAGTCAGCTCCGCCTATCTAACTCAGTTTTTTGCCAGTCTGAAAAGCTCCGCGGCGCTCTTAATTCCTGTCCACTCCCGGATATTGCGCAGCCACGATTTCTTTCCACGACCCACTGATCTTTTACCTACCACTTTGCCCATCATTATCAGTTGCAGAAGCTCGTATCTGTCGTGTCTAAGCACGTGACCCAAATAGGCAACTTTTCTTTTTTTGATGGTCTGCAGTAGCCGGCGTCCCATTCCAATACGGCGCAGCACCTCAAGATTAGTCACTCGGTGTGTCCAGCTAATGGCTAACATACGCCTATATGCCCACATTTCGAATGCTGAACGTTTCCGGAGTTCCTCCTTAATTGTCCAAGCCTCGCATCCGCAAAGAAGTATAGGCCATATGTAACATTGCAGTAGACGAGTGCGCAAAGATATTTTGAGGCTGCGACTGCAAAGAACCTTTTTCATAGTACTAAAAGCACTAGGGGCGACCTCAACGCGGGTTTTTATTTCACCGTCACTGTCCCAGTCTTCATTAACCCATGTGCCCAGATACTTATATTTAAGCACTCGCTCCAGCTTCATGCCTGCTATAGAAATCACAGGATGTATATTCTCCTTCTTAGTGATCACCATGACCTTCGTCTTCGAGACATTCAAGGGGTGGGGATTACTATTATTACTATTATTATAATTTATTGAATCAGGCGTTACTTTGCGGAGGTCCATATTAATGAACTAAAACAATTACTTTGCTCACCCGCGACCTTACAATAGTTACGTTTATGCAAGAAATGTGCGTTCATGCAGTTCCTCCACCTCCACACTGTACGAACACACACAAATCACATAAACCCAACCATCACCACCACCAAGCTACACTGACGCGTTTCGAACTCAACCAGAGCTCATCTTCAGAGTTACCACAACCGTATGCTATGCTACCAAACGTTAAACTAACAAACCAAAACAAATGTTTTAACTTGTCACTGTAACTTCTCAAGTACCCACTTTATTTTTCTTATTCTCAAACTACCCCACAAAAATTAACTTTTATTGACATATTTAAAACTACCTTGAATTTTTTTGTTTATTTATTTATAAGGCATATTTAATTAATACTAACTGTTCAAATTCGACCCAAGCCGCAGTAAAGGAGAAGATACTAAATTTACCTGTTCATTAATAATAGACCCCATAGTGTTGTACCTAATTATTTCCATGCATTCCAGAGCATCCAGACGCAACCCCTTGCCGCAATAATGTAACACTTCATAAGAATCTGAATCTAACAATGAATGATTTGATTCCAACAAATGTTTTGCAAAATTCGATCTATCTGGATGCTCATTCCTATATGCCGAAACATGCTCTTTAAATCTAGTATTAAAACTTCGGCCTGTCTGTCCTACGTATATCCCATTGCAGTCATTACAAGTAAGCTTGTATACCCCCGATCTAGTTCCCTTATCTACCTGTTCTTTGTGGTTACATAGCCTAGAGTACAAAGAGTTGTTAGTCTTAAAGGCAACATTAATATTGTTTGATTTTAAAATGCCATAAATCTTATCAGACAAACCCCCGACGTAAGAGATGCTAGATCTATATTTGTTAGTAGACTGAGAAGGTAACGCAGCGTAAAGCATGCTATTTACTAACCGTGCCTGCTTCTTTTGAACTAAACTATCTACCATTGATTTTGTATAACCATTTGAGATCGCTATCTGATAAATAGTACTCAACTCTAAATCATAATGTTCCTTAGAAAGAGGCACAGTCAACAATCTATTAACATAACAATGGAAAGCAGCCAGTTTATGCTGCCACGGATGATTAGAAGATGCTGGTATAACAGCATCTGTGTACGTGGGCTTACGGTATATTTTAAATTGATGTTTACCATTTAATTTTGAAATCGTTAAATCCAAAAAGTTCAACGAACAATTTTCCTCCAATTCTTTTTTGAACCTTATCTTTACGTGCTTGTTATTCAAACCATTAATAAACACGTCAAGCTGTCTCATACTCCCTCTCCAGCATAGGATCAAATCATCAACAAACCTAAAATAGTACACAATATTACTATTACCCACAATATACTGATTCTCAAAATGATCCATAAATATATCTGCCATTAAAGGACTCAGAGGTGAACCCATAGCTAAACCATCACTCTCTGTAAGTCTGTAAGTAATAAGGCAAACGTAAAGAGTTAAACGTTACCGCTCTATGACATGAGAGGAAAAGAAGTTTTGACACACGGCCAGTGACAATTCAAGTTATTAATACACAAGCAAAATCTTATCCTATTCAATAGATATCGTTGACACACGTTCGCAAACATGACATACATAATAAATAATAATAATAAATATTAGGGGACAATCTTACACAAATCGACCTAGTCCCAAACTAAGCAAAGCTTGTACTATGGGTACATCACCCAATAATCAATGTCGTGTTTGACATCGTTCTACAGTGGCCCAGGAATCAAATTGGTTGACTGTACCTCTGAGTTTTTCAGAATTTAATGTGCTAAATGACATTTGAAATTTACCATGAGCTTTGCGGCGAAGGAAAACATCGTCAGGGAACCTGGACACACCAGTAAAGATATTTAATGGTGTAGGTATGTGAAGTTCACAACCACCGCCCAAGCCCTCTCATTCTGAGAAGCGAGTGTCATGGGACGTATATGTGTTTGAATGCGCTATGGTTTTTACCTAACGCAGTGTTTACGCCTGCTTTACAAGAAGCTAGGCGAGTGTGAACGTTGCCCTGTGCATATTAAGTGCAAGGTAGTGCATTGCCCTCGGGTGTCGTTGCCAAGTCGACTGTACTATACAATTGTTACGTAGAGACCGGATTTCAGGGATCGCTGCCATGATTGTATGAGTACAGTCTAACCAACTGAATCGGGACCCACTGTGGAACATTTTCAAAGATAATGCTTGACAAAGATAACTATAAATTAAAAATCTCCCGACGTAATTTGGTCACACATATTTTGAAAATAAAGTAAACACCCATTCTGCGTCTAAGATACCTTTCGCAGTTAACAAAAGAGCTGATAACTTTGAAACAGCTGAACCAATTTTGATGAAACATGTCTAAGAACCATCGCCAAGAAACCTGCTTTCAAATAAAAAAAATGCATCCGAATCGGTTCACCCGATTAAGAGCTATGATGCCACAGACCGACAGACAGACAAACACACATACACACACACACATAGTGGTCAAATTTATAACACCCCTCTTTATGTGTTGGGGGTTAAAAATAATGATGGATGACGCTTACTTTAGATAAACGGGCTCAATGACAAGTTCAGTAAATTTTCTAACTAACTACCTAACTGATTCATGTTTTTGATAAAGGTTCGCTCTCCATGGAGCTAGAAACGTCTAGACTAGCATTTTTCTAGGTCTTAATTTTCGGTGGTTAGAAACATTTGCATGTTAAAAGCCGAATCTAGGACATACAGTGAATACAAATGTGAAAATTATTTTTTATTTATTCTTTTGAAATATCAGAATGTGACCAGTCATGCGATTTGCCAAAATTAATTTGAATTGTTTATATTGTTGACGTTTCTAGAATGAAGAGCTGTATGTTAATTCTTGTGTAGGTACGATACTTTTGTGAAATCGTGGAAATTCATTGTTACTAATTGCTTAAAACCTTTTTTTTGGTTATTTGGATTGGATCTTTTCAAGCGTAGCCGTAGCTGTGCAAGGTAAGAAAAACATTGGACTAACGAGGCAATGCGTTGCGAAAAGGAATGCCAATGAAGCTATTTTATTGGTCAATTTTCTTCTTGTAATCAGACCAGAGGCCTTCTTCCTCCTACATCCATTTCTTAATGTTATGTTATACTATGTTAATTACGATATGAACCTGGCTGACGCACTGGACACCTCTAGTTTCCTAAGTACAAGTACCTACCATCTAAGCAAAGGAAGAGCGGGTCGTCCTAAAGCACTGTTTAGGCCTAAAGGGAGGCCCCGGAGATCTGCATTTATTAACACGTTTGTTAAAGGAAATAAAGATTTCTTTTACATCTAAATCCTACTAATCCATATCCATACAAATATTATAAAAGTGAAAGTGTGTTTGTTTTTTGCCCTTCTTTCACGTCAAAACTGAGCGACGAATTGCCGTGATTTTTTGTACGGAAAAAATTGAAAGGCTCGATTTTGACATAGGCTACTTTTTACCATGAGAAAATATCTTATTCCCACGGGAATCTACTTCAGCGGGGGCGAACACAAAAGTTTGTGCCTTTTGTTTCTGCTTCAGGCTTAAAACGGCTGGACAGATTTGGATAAAATTTGGTATGTAAATAATGGTTAGCTGGACGTGTGGAATAACACATTGGCTACTTTGTATCCCGATATTCAGACGAGATAGAATTCCAAAATAACAACCGCTAGGTTTAAAGACTTTAAAGACATGCTGCATGGGGGTTTTTTATGCATCGGTAGTGAGAAGTACGATGTATACCTACCTAACTTTTCTAAATTTGAGCAGTAATATTTGGGGAATTTCAAGAGAGCTAATGGTTAAGGGTAGTGTGAAGTTGTGAGTGAAGGAAAAACTAACCATCGTGAACCTACATGCATGCATACATTTGTTCTCTACAATCCTGAAAAGTTCGATTGTGGATTGTACCTTTTTTACTGATTGAGTACCATTATGCAAAACGTGACCATTTTTAGGGTTCCGTACCTCAAAAGGAAAAAACGGAACCCTTATAGGATCACTTTGTTGTCCGTCCGTCCGTCTGTCTGTCAAGACCCTTTTTCTCAGGAACGCGTACCGTGGAAGTATCAAGCTGAAATTTATATCAAATACTCAGGTCTACTGTCTCTTGGAGCTGTGAAAAAATCAAACTTCTAAGCCAACGCAAACAAAAGATACAGCCGTTTATGCCGCAAATTTCCGCATATTTTCGAAACTCGCAAGGGAATCAAAACCTACAGGGTACTTCCCGTGAACTCAGAATCTTGAAATTTGGTACGAAGCAAGGTCTTATAGCACAGATAAAGGAAAAATTGCGAAAAGTATACATTTTTTTGTCTGTCTGTCTATAGTATAGTAACAAATCTATTTATACCGCAAATTTTCGTCACTCGCAAGGGAATCAAAACCTACAGGGTACTTCCCGTGAACTCAGAATCTTGAAATTTGGTACAAAGCAAGGTCTAATAGCACAGATAAAGGAAAAATTGCGAAAAACATTATTTTTTTTGTCTGTCTGTCTATATCACTCAGGGCCGGCCCGTCCATATAGGCGAACTAGGCGACGGCCTAGGGCGCCAGTATTAGGGGGGCGCCAATCAGAGACATCGAAATTCAAAAATAACAAAGGCCACCACTAAACCGAAGCGCAGGGCGGGCGCCATCGGAGCAGGCCCAACGCGTTGTATATCACTAAATCCTATATGCGATGCCACACCGGCTAAGCGGCGCAGCGTACATATTATTCAGTCATTACAACGCACTGGGCCCGCTCCGTCGGCGCCCCGCGCTGCGATCTGTGGTGGCCTTAAGTTAGGGTTGCCATAAGTGTGGGGACTGAGACCGGGACATTTAAAGAAAAACTAGTAAAGGTAGAAAAAAATAAACTTTTATTACAGCAATAGGTAACTTTAAAGGTTTAGTCCTTGCCTAAACACAAAACAACTTTTAACACAGCCATTCAATGCCAGCGAGATTTTTACTTTTTTTTTTTAGGGTTTTCTGTTTGTTAGCGCTTTTCGCTATATTGTTGAAAATGCACATTATCGGCTACGAGTAGCATGCGCTGCCGCTAGGTATATAACTGTTTACCAAGTCCAGCCCTCTATCTATTAAATTACTATGATTTTTAAACCGGGACAATTTGCTTATCGGCCGGGACGCCGGGACACCATGGTTCAAACCGGGACATGTCCCGGCGTACCAGGACGTATGGCAACCCTACCTTAAGTACAATTTTCTTAATGTTCAACTTGAATACTCATATTTTAACAAAAGTAACAAAACTAAATAGATGTCTTTTGCTAATTTAAACCTGCTATAACTTTTCTTTTAAAAATTACACAGACTGTTTGAAGGTAAATATACAGGGTGTCTCGTAAGTAGTACGACAAACTTAAAGGGGAAATAGGTGGGCAGGTCAGGTCATCTACCAAATATAAAAATTACAGTAAAGGCCACCATAAACCGGGAGCAAGGGGCGCCGGACGGAGCCTGCCCAGCGCGGTCAATAACACTGAATCATATACGCTGTGCCGCGCTGCCTGTGTGTCACCGTATACATGATTCAGTGTTATTGAGTGCGCTGGGCACGCTCCGTCGGCGCCCCGCGCTCCCGGTTTGTGGTGGCCTTAAAGTCTCACAATTTTCGAGAAATATCGATTTTTCTGATTTTTTGAAAAACTTATGCCCGCCCTAAGACGCTAAGATTATAAATTGTGATATTCTAAATTAATATTTTATGCATTTATTTTTATTGAAAAACTGTTTAAAAAAATATTACAGATTTATAAAAAAAAAAATTTGCCTCGTCAAAAATGATAAATATCTCATCAAAAATACATTTACAGTAAGTATAAATCTTAATTTCGCGTGTTTAATTAAAAAAATTAAAGTCATTCACATTTGAACTAATTTTACTGTTAATTCGAGCGTGATTAAATAAATAAATAAATGATAAACAAAATTAATTTTAAATTTCACACTTTTGCGACAAGCTTTTTTTTTTAATAAAGAGTTGGACAAGTCGTTTTTAAAGGCCACCACAAACCGGGATCGTGGGGCGCCGACGGAGCGTGCCCAGCGCACTCTATAACACTAAGTCAAATACATGGTGACACACACCGGCAGCGCGGCATACCGTATTTGATTCAGTGTTATTGACCGCGCTAGGCACGATCCGTCGGCGCCCTACGCTCCAGGTTTGTTGTGGCCTTAAGTTTGCAGCCATCTCATAGTTTGAAAATTGCAGAGTAATAGTTTTAATTTTTTTCCATTTTAAATAACTGTCGTTAATCCGCGTGCTCTGGCTAAATTCAGGAGCTGTGCAAAATGAAATAAACAACTTAAAATCTCCATTTCACATGTTTTATTTGAAAAAAAAAAAAAATTAATTAGTCTTCAAATATTAATTTTTAAATAATATCTAGGTAGCAAACTTAACAAAGCCTCGTTCAACTCTTTATTTAAAAAAATACTGGCTACAAAGACTTCAAAACACCGCCAAATTGAAATTCGAAATTTGAAAATAATTTTGCTCATCATTTTGTTTATTGGGATTTGATAAAATTGGGTTCAAATATCAACGAGTTTTAATTTTTTTTTGATCAGACACGCAAAATTAAGATTTTTAATTTATTTTTGTATGTAGCTATGCAAAAGCATGGCTGCTGAAATTAACCAGAGTGTATTCTGATCCAGTTCACACCTCAACCTAGACACTGACTAAACGCGGTTTGTAGAGTTTTTAATGCTTTGTGCTGATTTTTTCTCGTAAATGTTTTTTGTTACGATATTCATCATTAATGAATTTTCATTGAATGGATATGTTTTAAGCTAGTAAGGTGAACACTGGTCATATATATCTTTTTCACTGTGATAGATAGCTCAAATCTTGATCAAAGTTCAGAAGAAGGGGCAAAATTTAAATTTAAATAAAAAATACCAAAAACTACAACAGTTTTTTTAATGTTTTTTTTTAATCTGATAACACAACTATTCTACATTATTTGACAAGTAAAGTTAATGTATAAAATATTTAATTTTAAATACCACAACTCAAAATCTTATTGCGGATATATTTTTCTCAAAAGTTCCATAAAAATCGGCCAAGTGCGAGTCGGATTCGCGCACCGAGGTCTCCGTACAAATTTCTAAGTATGTCAAAATATCCGCCGTAAACAGGCGTAAGTATAATAATCCAGTGTTAGCAGAGCCCTTTTTCTAAGTAAAATGTACGCAATGTGAGATCATTTTATATGGATAATCATATAAAAGAATAATAAGAAGATAACTATCTTTTTATTATTTGTTGTTGTACCGGCCACAGTACTTTAACCGGTGAAAATTTCAAGTGTCTAGTTAACGCCATTATAAAAACGCAAAAAAACACGTTTCTTGTACAACGACCCCCTTTAATTTTTAACTTTATTTTATTTTTTGTATTTGTTTTGTTGTTATAGCGGCAACACAAGTACATCATTTGTGAAAGACAGACAGACGGACGGACAGACAGACAGACAGACAGGCAGTGAATTCTTAGTAAAAGGGTCCCGTTTTTACCCTTTAGGTTAGGAACCCTAAAAATCGAAATTTCTCGATAACGGTGAGACTTTTACTTAGGTCATGTTTTTATATTTGGTAGATGATCTGCCCACCTATCTCCCATTTAAGTTTATCGTACCTACTACGAACGGGACACCCTGTATAGAATATATTGTTTTCTGTCGTCACGAATTCTCTTTTAAAAGGGCGCCGTTTCAGTTTTTGCCTAAGGCGCTAGGAATGCTCGGGCCGGCCCTGATATCACTATATCAGTAACCAATCTATTTATGCCGCAAATTTTCGACACTCGCAAGGGAATCAAAACCTACAGGGTACTTCCCGTGAACTCAGAATCTTGAAATTTGGTACGAAGCAAGGTCTTACAGCACAGATAAAGGAAAAATTGCGAAAAAGCATAGTTTTTTGTCTGTCTCTCTATATCAGTAACCAATCTATTTATGCCGCAAATTTTCGACACTCGCAAGGGAATCAAAACCTACAGGGTACTTCTCGTAAACTCAGAATATTAAAATTTGGTACGTAGCAAGGTATTATAGCACAGATAAAGGAAAAATTGCGAAAACCGTAAATTTTTAGTCACATCATATAAAAAAAATATTTTTAATAAATTTAAAGTTACTATTCCTTTCCTCATGAACGCGTAGAGGTATTGAATTGAAATTCATATCAAATACTCAGGTCTATAATACCTTTAAGCTGTAACAAAATCAAACTTCTATGTCAACGCAATCAAAAGAAACAGCAATTTAAGCCGCATATTTTCAAACTCGCAACTACTCGCAAAGGGAATCAAAACCTGCAGGGTACTTCCCGTGAACTCAGAATCTTGAAATTTGGTACGAGGTAAGGTCTTATAGCACAGATAAAGGAAATAATTACGAAAAGCATAATTTTTTTTCTCTATCTGTCTATATCATTAACCAATCTACAATGATCCCACAATACGTACATTTTGCTTAGGAGCAGGGGTCTGCTAAGACTGAATGTTCATAGATACATATAAATTTACACGGAACCCTCGGTGCGCGAGTCCGACTCGCACTTGGCCGGTTTTTTATACCTAACAGATATTTTTTTACGCATATTTCGACGATGTTTCGACGCATGTACCACAGTGTCATGAGTCAACAGTAAATTTTTTTTTTACATTTTGGCTAGAATCGTCTTGAAAAGCTGGATCAACCTGCATGTCTCAATTCCAAGGAAGGTCGGCCGTTGCCTTAAACAGCTATTAACATACAAATTGATAATACCAATGATTTCCTGATCCGCCATGCGTGCAGCTTACGACCCCCTCGAATTAAACTAAACCCCGCAATTACTCTACCAAAATTCCACAATAGTATTTAGGTAATTTACTTGCAATTAGCTACCTTATCGAGTATTAGGTAAAACAAAAATTTTGGTTATATGTAATCAACATGCAAATAAGAGACGGTGCGTGCTTATCCAGTGGCCCACATCTGGACAAGGCCGCGACCTCGTCTCCACTGTTCTGCGGCACACGACATTTTGACGCCGAAGTTTATTGAAGCAGATGACCTTATGGTAATATGGTAATTGAAATTGCAATCTTCGGTAAGACCTTTAGCCGCGGAAACTGAGTTCGGTAATGGCGCCGGCTCGTAGAGTGTGCTTAATGCTTTTCAGTGTCATTTGGTTCAAAAAATAGTTGGTAATGTGGAGCAGTTTGGGAATTTACCATTTAGGTTAGAAGGTGATGAATGAGATTATGATCTCTGGTTTGTAGTAGATCTAATACCTACAGCTTGCAGGATACAATGCCCACGGCTTGCTTGATAATTTTGCCTATAAGATAAGTTTTTGTGCAATTCTAAATTATTTATTTAATACGAAAATTTTATTCAAACTATAAATGACACCGTGTAGCGATCAAATTAAGAATGCAAATACCGACTTATTCTAGAATACTAAATGCTTTTGTCGCGTACCTATTTTAAAGGTAAGTTTGTAAGTAGAGTAATTAACGTCATGTAGGGGTAAATTTCCCTGAGCTCAGCACATATCCAATACATGGCACTTTCAATCTTATGTCATAGTAAGAGAGGTGACAGATGGGTGTTATCTACTGAGCGATGTCGAGCATTGGTACGTACGTGTACCTTACAAGTAAAACACAGCGATGATGACAATAGATCTCGGCATTTGATTAGGTATGCCAAAGAAACACGTGCTGATAATGGGAACATACCGTAGCACTGCTAACTTTTTGTGGCCAGAATCGTTTCATATTCTATTTGCACTGTGGGTCACGCAATATTTTACCGATTTTACTAACCTTACCTAACCTAACCTAATTTTCCGAAATATAGAAACACGCTCCAGTGATCTAACACTGTTTAAAGGGTCTTAATCTTACCTTAAAAGTCTTGTAGGACGACACGACGTAGGAAGCCCCATCCTCAAGCTCTTCCAACCTGTATTTTCTGTCACCATCCATTCCAAAAATGAATCTAGCGCCCCTCGGTAGCTCAAGCCTTTCAGACAGTCTATCCAACAAGGCATCCATGGACGCCAGGTCCCTGCCCGGTTTAAAGCGGAATTCAACGCCTGGATGAAAAGGGTCGCCATTTCTGTAGAAAGTCACGCGTCTAGCCTTCCAGAAGTTGAGGTTAGCGTAGCGGCTCGCTGGTTCCGCTCTGCCGGGGCGCGTTGTCGCTTCAGAGGCTTCGGATATGTCGTCGGCGCGCTGCGGCGGGGAGGCCGGGCGCGAGGAGCGCCAGTCACCGGGCTCGCGCTCGTCGTCGGACGGCGGGTCGGCGGCGGCGGGCTCGGGCGCCGGCGGAGGCTCCGCCACCGGCGCGGGCTCAGCCGCGGCCTGCGAACGAGAACGCAGTCGCTGATGGCGCGGCCGGCCCACTAACCGACGCGACATCCCTCGCGACCACCCGCGCGCGGACTGGACGCCGCACGCCCCTACACGCTTCCAATCAACTAATAGAGACACTTGTCTATACTATGAGCTATCTGCACCCCATTCATAAAGTCAATTCACGTTGCTCGTGTGTAAGTGATTGATAGCGGCACACACTAGGTGTCGACGGGTTAAGGGTGAAGCGTCGAGACTAATTGCGTAACTGCTACACGTTCTATGTTTACTTGGCGAAGGCTTAGAAGTGAATGGGCATGATTTGAGAGACTTAAAGCATGACTTCATTGTTTTGTAAGTTGGACGTGATTTGTCATATAACAACCGACCAGTCATCGATGGTTTGTGGATAAGCCTATAACTTAACGAGCGAGGTGACTAAGTAAATCCAGTCACGATTGACTTAATTTAGAGCTGGCCATACTAAAGCTTTAAGTCTTATGATTATGAATAATTGAAGTAGATGGCTTTATAACGATGACTGCACTGCGCTCATAATTAAGTAATTTTGAATCGCTATATGAAAAAAAGTCGGTGTCGGCCGGCCCACGAAAATAATACAAGTCCTTTTTCATTTAGGTATTCTCTTTATAAGGACTTGTCGAATACTTTATTACTATTTATTTACTTTATTACATCTAAAGTAGTAATAAAAAAAATGTTTTGAATTAAATATCTAATATTTATAAACGGAGTAATTTGAAGTTACATTTGGTACCTAATTATTACATAAAAAATAAAATTAATCTATTATTCTACCTGCCAGATAAGTCTAGCCATGATATCGAGTGTAATACAAAAGAGACAACCCTAATTTTTAGGATACATATGTACTAACACAAAACGAAACCTAATCAATATTTTAAACTATTTTGATGATCCGATTATATGAATATTCTCTAAATGCCATGTAATAAAACTACTTACATACTTATTTGTATCTATTGCGAAACAAAACTAAATACACCGTACGATTTTCACATTCTTATACTTACTAATAATAATAAACTTACCACAACAGCAGCCGCCATATTTTCCTCTGACGTCATCAACAATTAACAAATGAACATCACAGCAAAACACAAAAACAATTGAATACTGCAATGATAAGGTACCCAATGACAATTGAAAAGCGGGAACGCGACGAATCCGCGAGCGAACGCGCGAGTAAGCTACCGTCAAGTGCGCTAACTGCTTTATACGGTTTCGTACACTGTTGACATACTTTTGAGTGAGCAAATTAATTTATTATGCAAATACAATTTGAATGGAAGGATGTCGAGAGTCGTCCGGTTATGTTTTGTGAACGGAACCGAGTGAGGAGCGAAAGGACGCGGCGGGGCGGGCAGCGCACCCGAGTACGTCGGGTTGGCAGAGCTAGATATGAAAATGAGTTTGACGGAGGTTTAGAAGAGATTGTATTGCGAGGCACTGAATTTAGGATGTGTTTTTCTTTTATAACTCTCTTGATCTTTTCATTTTCAGATTGGCAAAGGAAAATGAATTATTTTCCTATACAAATTTAACAGACAGTGTAAGCTTTGTATATGGTGAGGATGGATTATTTCTGCCGTAAAACTGTAGCTGACAAACGAACGAATAATACAAGGCACTTTAAGAAGTTGTATTTTGCATGTATAAGTGGTAGCTGAAATATGCAGTAGATGCATTTTAGTTTAAATAAAAAAAACAGAGACCTGATAATAGTATATTACAAAAAATAATTGGGCGGTTTTATATCAGTGTTTTACGACCATATATCATAAGACATTACGATATTTTTAAACAGTCGCTTAGGTCTTAATTTTAATTGTCAGCTCACCATGTATTTATCAAGATGTTTTAAACACTCTGGAGCTTCTTGCGCCGTGCTTTTAAAGAAAAATAAATAAAAATCCTTCCACGAGCCCAGCTGAGTTAACGCACGCGGCGTCCCCCGGTCAACATAGAGCATAGCTGGCATAACTATGTAGATGTAGTCGGCTGTAGTTTTTCACCTCTCGCTCGGCAGTGTTTGCCCCTTTTTATGACTACCAATTACCGTGGTGGGTTTTCTTTATGTATCGGTAATGAGTTTGGGAAAAATTAAATACTGAGCGGATTTTATGAAGGGTTATTTGCCATGAAAAATCACTAATACGATATAGATAACCTATTCATAAAATTATATGGTTTTACGTTACTTTTGTGATTTCTGTCTATGTCTGTTACTTAAGCAGATCTGTGGCCGCATAAACGGGGTTAGTTGTATCGCCTCTACGCAGTTTCGATTTTATTATATTATGTATACTTACATCGTGTTTTCTTTGATATTCTTTAATTAGTTATACTAATAGAAACTACCAGGCTAATGAACTTATAGGCAAAAAAAATGTTTTTGATTTTTTTTCTTTCTCGTATATAATAAATAAATATTCCGTTCAAAATCATTGTAATAGTTCCTTCAGAGTTACGAATAGTTAGTGTCAAACATGACAGTGTTTTAAAGACGCAGCGTGGGTAGGCTTCCAACAAGATGCAGTGTTGCTACCTTACGCGTGGAACAAGTAGCTAAGCTATACTCAAAAAACCGGCCAAGAGCGTGTCGGAGACGCACAAGGTAGGGTTCCGTAGCCATTACAAAAAAATCAAGTAATATTTTTCTAAGGATTTCGTATGTGTACGGAATCATCCAAGTTTAGGTATGTTTTATACCTTAGGCTACTATTTACTCTTAAACTACAAATAATTTCCAAGCAATCTTAGCCGCTATAATTTTCCTAGTAAATTTGATATATTTACTACCCTTCTGAATTTTTTCAAATTTTTCCACCCAAGAGTTTAGATTTTAGAGGGGGGGGACGGCCGATTTTAATGAAAATTTTCACTTTAAAGTTGAATATTTCGCAAACAGATCACTGAATAGAAAAATCATGTTAGCAACCCCACAATGATTTTAAAAAAACCTATCCAACGATACCCCACACTATAGGGTTAGCCGAGAAAAAAAAAATCACCCCCACTTTACGTCTATGGGAGGTACCCTAAAAAATTTTTTTTTATTTTTTTTTATTCAATCACTTTGTCGGCGTGACTGATATATATATTGATGCCAAATTACAGCTTTCTAGTACTAACAGTCTCTGAGCTTAGCCGCGGACAGACAGACAGACAGACAGACAGACGGACAGAAATGGCGAAACTATAAGGGTTCCTAGTTGACTACGGAACCCTAAAAAGTAGCCAGATACGTGAAATTTTACCCTCGCAGAAGTGGCTAGAAAGTGGCTGAAAAATGTAGTTAGATTATTATCGATTTTTAAACATTTATTGATTATTTAAAGAAAAAAAATTAATAATAAAGTTGATGTCAAAGGCGAAGGTTTGTTGTTTGGTTTGGGCTTTTTGATTCTTTCAATTTCCTGTAGAATGTTGGCTGAAATTTGGTATGCGGCACACGTCTCATTATTTTATTTTTATAATATTGAATAGTTAGTATCAAATTTAATGTTAGTAAGTCCATTACATTCCTATTTTTATTTTTCACAATGTTCACTATGGAAAATATAGCATCTCCACTTCATTTTATACTTTTAATTGTAATTATATTCTAAAAATTAAAAAGTGGCTAGAAAAATTGGCTAAATTATTTTGCTACTTAATGAATTTTTATTTTGTAGCTAAAAAGTTTTAAAAAGTTGCTAGATCTAGCCAAGAAGTGGCCAAAGTGGCAACACTGACAAGATGTAGCGACGACCTGGTTAAGGTTGCACTGGTTGCAGGAAGGTTGCAGTAAGGTTGCGGATGGCGCAGTACCGATCTTTTGGCGAGCTTTGCGAGAGACCTGTGTACAACAGTGGACGTCTTTCGGCTGAAACGATGATTATGAATGATGATGACGATGACAGTGTTTTAACATTAGCACGGCTTAGCTTCCTTGTACATAATGTACCGCGTACAATTAATTAAATATAATTTTTGATTATCTCTTTAATAATAAGAGTTAGGACACAGTTTATTCCAAAAATTTACTTGATTTGACTCGTAGAATGCTCGCTTAGAGTTAATGATAATCAAAAATAACAAGGTACAAATAGCTGTGATGCGATGTTGGATGCGGAGGGCACGGGACCGATCAGTTTGGCGAGCCTTGGGGGAGGTATATGTTCAGCAGTGGACGTTTTTCGGTTGAAATGATGTATAGCTATGATTGTTCTACCTCAGTTGTAAATGGCCAGTTCTTAATGAAAACGGTTATTCATTCTTTATGCATAATTTCCTCTTTATAATATTAGTGTAGATACCTACCAGTAATTCAAATGCAAGTGCCTAGGCAAGTGCTAGTACTTTGAAAATAAAGTTTTCATTTTAAACTCAAAGTAAGGCATCATGCAAACCTGTAGTCGATTGAGTGTTACATACGGTCAAGCAGATCGATATAATTCTTTTCGCGTGCTTGCAAAAAAAAAACAGATTTTTGTTAGGTCGTGCTGCGTGATCGTAAGTAGGTGAATTTTCGGTACAAATGCATTCGAATGAAACTAAAACTAGTTTGTTTAGCAGTGCTAGTAACCATGCCTAAGGGAAATCCCTTTCATAACATGTTTTTTAGTGACGTCTAAAATTCACCACTTAGGTAGACCTCCTGTTTCTGTACTCTCCTGTTATTTTGCAAGACGTATATCTATGACACTTTCTCTACCTATTTTGTTCAATCGAATAGAAACGGCAGCGTTGAAATTTCTCATATGAATTGACAGGACCTTAACAATGAGTGGTGAAGTTATTTCGAACTTATTCCATCAATACATTTAGACTTTTCCGGTCGAAGTAGTGGTTCAATGAGGTGTTCTAAGGGAGACACCTTAGTTCATCAATGAACGTCTTTCAGCTTATGATGATGGCATGTAGACTTGATCACCGGTCGGGTCGATGCATTCCAACTTAAGTATTTGATCGATGTTTTTCAAAAAATTCCTTTCACGTATAGTGAAATCGTGAAAGCAATCAACTTTCGGCAGCATTGTTTCCGGACAATTATGATCTCGGAGCTTCCAAGAAAAGGGTTTATATTTCCTAAGGCCGGCAACAGAACAGTGACTCATTGAGTTTTTGATTTTCATAGGCGATGGTGATCATTCCTCTCTCTAATAATAAAGAAAAATAAACAACATTCGGGTTTATACGGTCACTGCCCTGGTATAAAGGCTTTTTAAGCCAAAGCGGCTACATTAAGCCCAAGCGGCAATCGTGTGACGTTGAGTTGTAGCCTCAAAATAGGCGGCGGAGTCAGCGGGTCATTAAGATAGCTTGCGTCTCTTGAAACTTGCCAACTCTAGCATATGATTGTAAATAATCAGTATAGCATACATTCGGACGTTATTTTATTGAGTTCCATGTTATGTATGTATTTTACTTATCCGCGGATCAGTGAGGTTTGCAAAAAAGCTGCGTTTGTGTCGATAAACTACTTTTTCATGTAATTTTCGATCGATTGAACCGACCGTCCGTCCGTACCGTCGTAGGATCAACAGTCGCCGATGATGCCTCGGAGAGAGGCGAAAAACGTCTCCGGATTTTTATTTATGGTGGTGGTTCTCTTGTTTGTGGATTTAGTTGCGTTGCGTTTGCGTTGGTTCATTTCTATTTTTTTAACCCCCGACACAAAAAGAGGGGTGTTATAAGTTTGACCGCTATGTGTGTGTGTCTGCGTCTGTGGCATCATAGCTCTTAAACGGGTGAACCGATTTGGATGCGGTTTTTTTTATTAGAAAGCCGGTGTCTTGGCGGTGGTTCATTGATATGTTTAATTAAAATCGGTTCAGCCATTTCAAAGTTATCAGCTCTTTTATTAGCCGTTCAAACATACGTGTGACATTAATTGCGTTGGGGGTTTTTTTAATTTTTAATTTATAGTTATTTTTGCTGACAATTTCTTATAGGTAGTTAGAAGTAAAATAGCGTAGCCTAAAGATTTCGATTTTATTATGCGGAGGGAGAGCGGGAAAATGGCGTGAAGAAGTATACAGGGTGTAATGTAAATGGTGATACAAAATAAGTGTTTCTAACTCAGTTAATGCTGGGCAATAAAATGCATTATATCAATGATTAAATCTTTATTCAATAAACAATACAATTGTGTTTGAAAAATATACAATCATAACTTAAATTTAACGTATATTTACAAAAAAGAGGAAAACCTAACTAATATTTACAATCATATATTTACAAAAAAGAGAAAAACCCTAACTAATATAACCGCTTTGGGTCGTACCGGGGGAAAATGTTCCCATAGCACTGGCAGCGTTGCCTCGTTGTATTGCTATGGAAATCTGCTGCACCAGGAACGACCCAGAGCGGGGATCGGCTCCGCAGTCACGTAGCCGGCGGCCTAGCTCCCTCAACAGCGCCTTTGCCTCTTCGCCCCAAGGACCAGCAGTTTCGACGGCAAATGGAATGAACTCGTAGTCTGACGTTAGTGCGGCGTATTTGGTATGTTTTAATTTAGCGGCGAATTCTGCTGCGGATCCTGCCGACCTGGTCGTACTGTCAATGTGGCTTTGTGCAAAAGTACAAACACAGGTGGCGTCCCACAGCAGGCAACGACCTTTTCGCCATGGCACCAACGTCAGGCCATCCGGACGTTTGCCGTCAGTGCGACTTAGTCCAGGGGGTTCCAGAAGGCAGGGTGTGTTTATAGAGACCATCGCCCGGTGCAGAATTTGGTTTATGTTATAGTTTTGTTTATATCAATTGTTAAAATTGGTCTGATAAAATTTAGGATGTACATACTTAGTGGAAAAGAAATCGCAAACTCAATGTATGGACACCTCAAATTAAAAAGACTAATTAAAACAAATGAGTAAGTGTATTTAAATGTCCAGCACTGAGTTAGAATTTTGTATCACTATATAAATTTCATCCTATATTTTCAACGCAATGGCAGTAATTTTGCATGCCTTAACCTCACTACTTCGCGGAGGAGAAAATAAGTGTTCCATATATTTTGTAAATAATTGGTCGGCCGCATTTATTTAATGCGAGACAGACTGGTTTATACAAAATCCACTTTGACGAAAACATTCAAAGTTTGGATGTGTTTATGAGACGTATTTTTCTGTACTGTTTTTGGTGTTCAATAAATACACACAATATTCATTTGTAATGTATTGTATTGTGTAGATCGACCGGCGTCGTCTACTTAATGCATTCGCTCCCGGATGTCAGACTCGAGACATCTTCAGGTGCCACAAACGTACATGAGCGTTCAAATGACTGCCTAATATGACAGCGGCCCTAGGCGAAAGTCTCCAAAACGCATATACAATACGTTTACTTTTAGTTTACCACTGACAGATTGCTTGCCTTCATTTCATTTCCAACTTTAATAACATACAAATAAAGTAGTTATTACAAAATCTGGAAACGTGGGTAACAGTATTCTAAAATTGGCTTTATTTGTAGGTCTTTAAAGTTGAATATGAAATGAGGGCAAACCATCTGTCAGTGGTAAACTTTATGTAATTTTACTGTAATGCGTTCCCGGAAGTGATTGCGTCAAGCAGAGTTGTCGTTAAATCACTAGGCTACTAATTTCCTCAGTTATGCCTTGATCACACGTACCGGTAACACACGGTAATAGTTTATTTCTAATGAAGCGTGCTTCAGTTTCAGTGCGGCACTTTAGTCTATGTTTAGGCGCTATACAACATGAAATGGCACATGCTTACGACCATAAAGTAAATTACTAGGTACTTAGGTACTTATGCACTACGAGAAAATTAAATAACAAGTTTATGGGTGAGGTTTCCAAGTATGTCGTTACTTTTTGTAAAGTTCAGGCTAAACGTAGAGTAATTTTGGATAATTACAATTATGCCAAGTTAGTTAACAAATATGTATTAAGTTTGTATAGTGCACACGTGGAAATGCCAAGCTAGGTATTTTGAGATTAAATAAAATGGTATAGATGCGACAATATTTTTCCATAGAGGTAAAAGTAATAGAGGTAAATTTAATTGTTGGCAAAATGAAGCTAAAAAATTGTTTTCATCACACTTGCTCGTCAATGGTGTTATTCCATGCCTGTATACTAAATGACAATGGCCTAAATTGTTCTTAAGGGAGTTATAGATTTACGTACAGTTTTTCTACCCAAGGGAGTTCTAACTTTAGTTTTAAAATTCGCAAACAAGTCATTTCAGACTAAGGAGGTTTCAAGTCAGCCAACGTTTTTTTATTTATTATCTTTAAAACTTAGCTATAACCCAAATTTTACAACACAAAACTTATCTACGCTTCATAAAATTCGTTATTATTATATTTTAAATTTATATCAAATAGTTTTGCAATAATTTTAGTAAAAACATTTTTTTAAACATGTTGGCAGAATCTGGCCGTATGACCTTTCGAATTCTAAACTAAACACAGTTTACATTATCTATGGTAGATGACTCGAAAAAAGTGACAATCTGTATTGGCGGGTAGCCATTCTTTTATTGAATTTAAGTGTTTAGATACAAAATAATTTTATTTTTGGATTTTTTTTTTCTCGCAATGTGATGAAAATCATTGTGTGTATCACGGGCAGTAAGGGTATTACAAACTCGATTCATTAAAACCCTCCGCCTTCGGCGTCGGGCTTCTAATAGACTCTCATTACTAATCCCCTACTTACGGCCCTAGATGCACAATGTACTATTACTTACTCTGGAGTTTAAAGGTATTGAGATGAGAAGTCGAGCCCGCTTTTCTGTTTTTAATAACTAGAACTAGTGGCTCAAGTTAATTTTATTACACGCGACTATACTGCTTATTACCAAGGACTTAGAAATAATTTCGCAGATAAATTCCGAAAACTCAGAGGTTCGCAAGCCCGAGCTCGAATTCATGAGCTTCGGCATTGTTTTTTTTTTTAATTTTCTGAATTTAATAATATTCTTGTTTAATATTTTTGTAGTGGTAGAGCCATGTTGTATCTAGCCGCTGCATCACGAATGGGCCGGCTCGTCCGCGGCAGTACCACCCTCTCACAGAACACCGGCGTGACGCAGCAGTACTTCTGCTGCGTTTCCTACGGTCAGTGAGAGCGCCAGGGGCCCAATGTCCAATACCTCTACTTTTTTAAATGCCGGCAACAGATCAGTGACCCTATTTGAGTAGTTGATATTTATGGGCGGTGGTAATCATTTCCCAACAGCCTCTCCTTCCTTAACAAAAAGGTTTATGTTATGATATTAATGGGTAGTGATGATTTGCCAAACAGTAAAAAATTAAGTAGGTAAATATTATTATTGTTATTAACTGCAACAATCCTACAATTTAAGGATTTAAGTTAATGCTGTATAAAGTGTATTTTTTTTTCTGAAAGAAACAGTTTTAAATTTAATTTTTTTTTCTCATAATAAAAAAAAAACAATATTATTGCGAATATAGGTAATGAAATGAATTTTGTCACTATACCGAGTAGCAATTTTTTGGGCCCTGTTTCACGAAAAATACACGTAAATAGCTTGATAACATCACAGACTAATTATTCTAAGTATACATACCGCCCATATTTTAACAGCAAAGAAAGTACTAGTTTACTTGCAGACCCAATTATTTACTCGTATTATAAAATTATAATATACAGTGGCATAACTAACTAGGTAAATTCTCCCATTTAGTGCTTGCGCTAAATCTGGACCTAGATCTAAAGCGTTGGCTAAAATTGCTTACTAACAACATTAAGTAAAGTTTTATAACTATTCATACATTGTTTCGGTGTAAAGGTTCGTAGACCCACTACGAGCTTGCTACGCGGCGTAGATGCTCTACGCGTATGTAGAGTTTGTAGTAGGTACGACACATATTATAGCTAGCTAGTTTTTTCCTGTGACTTCGTTCGAAATAATCTCAAGAATGTGTCGGTATACTTTGAAGACAAACGGACATTATCATAAATTCAACTAAATCAGAGAGGTTTTGTAATTACAAAATTAATACTACCCGTATTGTTAGAATATTTCAGGTCAAAATTCTCTATTTTCTCAATAAAATTATAATTTTCAAAACTAAAAATACGTATCCGAAGTAAAAAAACATTATAAAAAAAAATTTACGCGTATTTTTTTCAATCAATCAATCAAATCGTTTATTTGTTAACATAGGTAAGTGTTACAGATTAGTGTTTCGTCAATCAAACAAAAAAAATGACAAAAATAAAACGCGTTCAATCAGGTACACGAGGGGGGTTGGTGACACGTGTAAATAAAAAGTGCACCAAGGCGTGATGTCACACGGACCTTTAACGGGCTATTATCTTCATATTTTTTTTTTCTATTTTTTTTTCGAGGTGTAGTGCACCTGTGTGACTATAATAATGTTTAATTGTCAAAATAAAAATACGTGCCCAATATTTTTTGATAATTTTACTAACGGACTAATAATAATATTTTTTAATATCTAGCCTGTGTGTAAAATAATGCTCAAGTAATATATAAAAACCATCAGTTGAATTGTAATTTCAATTCCATTAAATTTCCGTGGAAACTGCCAAAAATTCGTGGCAAATGTCATGTCTCTAGATTAAGAGGTTCTAGGTGCCGGTATTACTGACTGGTAGATACTGTTTGCCCTCGAAATATAAACAAAAAACATCCCTTCTCATCTAGATTTTACGCATTCCTTGCACCTCTTCTTTACAATAGATTAAACGCCCAATGAGACATTTACTCCCTTAATTATAATAAAGTTAAGTTAATTCTCCAAACAGCACTTCAACAAATGTCCTATGAGGATACAGAAAAATTATTGTCAGTCCTAAAATAAATATACTTAGATGGGTATAGAGTTTGTGAGAGTTGTAGATACTGTCTTTATGTTAATAATTAATTTATTTTTTTATCGATGTTATAAATGTTAAGATTTTATTTTTTTCTTGTGTTTTAATTTTTAATGTGGTTAAATATTTAGGGCTTTTTTTTATCAATTCCTTATTTCACACCTGAAACACAGGATTTTTTTTTCTAGTTCAGGTAGAAGTAACATGTACCCTTTTTAAATATGTTTAGCCTATAAGTTGTTATGTTTTGTAACTTTCAGTATGATAAATAAAGATTTATTTATTTATTTTCTATTTATTAAACATGTGTATACCCGATCCCGTGGGAACATCGGGATAACAATTAGTTTATAGGTATGTTATTCCAGCGGCCCAGGTATCTACATACAATAATATCTACATACAATTTAAAATATTTTAGTCTATAAGTTACATAATTGCACCTAAATTTAATAAAGATTTATTATTATTATTAATACCTTTCATTCAAATCCGTTTAACCGAACAGAGTAACAAACAGACACACAGCCACAAACTTTCACATTTAGGTTCACTATTAGGCTGATTAAAATAAAACCTCTTACGTGTACCTATTTATCATCGTCATCATTGCATCCAAGCAGTCCGGTCCTGCGCCATCCGCATCCGACGGGTCTCCGCAACCTTAACCAGGGGCCTGTTGCATAACAAAGCACAACTTATATTACAAGCGGAACTCCCTTTCTAGTTAATATAACTGAAGCGAGAGTTCCGCTTGTAATATTAATTGTACTTTGTTATGCAACAGGGCCCAGATCGTCGCTCCATTTTATTTGAGGCCTACCTCCTACACTACGTCTCTGGTTCGTGGACGCCATTCGAGAACCTTTTTGCTCCATCAGCCATCAGTTCTACGAGCCATGTGCCGTGCCCACTGCCACTTGATACCTATTTCTAATTTATACAATACAATACAATACAATGACTCAAAATATCAGCTATATTCTGCTATCCGTTTGCTATTCGTTCACAGACTACATAAACCAACTTATTCAAAGCACCTCATTAGCCATTAAAAAAACCATTCTGGGATTGGCTGCTATAGTTCAAAGGTGTCATCATTATTAGCCAATAACGGAAACTACAAACAATACAAAGCCCTGTCACTTCAAGTTAAATTTAAGGCCTCAGTTAGACAGTGTGAGACATATCGTGCGGTTGTTGTACATTGCCAGGGATGCTCGATAGTTTGTAAATCCATAGCTACGCGGCCCCGCATTGTAACGAAACAGCACGATATTTCCTAATGAGCTTTACGTTTGGTGTATTGTGTCGCAATGACAAGCTGTTGTCGCGGCTGTCATAACATGGCGCATCCGGTCGGTGATTGGTTGAGAGCGTGGCGAGATCCGCCCTCTGGCACGCCCAGAGGAAAATGCGTTGCTAGGCAACAGGGTTGTTGGTATTGAGATGGAAAAGGCAGTTGAAGACTTATTTGGTCTCAGCTATCTTGAATTCTAGTTACTTGTTAAATAAGAGCAACATAAAAATATAATAAACGATTAGTTAGGTATAAGTATTGAAGACATTTAAAAAAAAAAAGATACTGTGTGGTTGCAGCTTAGATTATTTATACACTAGATACTGTCAGTAGCAAACATTGCAAAACGTCCAAACAAAACGTCCACAAATTTCTTTTGACAGCTTCATATTACGATCGCGTTACGTCATTCAAACTGAAGGGAGGCAAATGACATATAAGCCAACAGTTGGCTTATATTTTTCGGGAAGTTTTCATGCCGCCGAAGCTCTATCTAATCTAAGGTTGCAGTATGATTTCAAGCTTTTCTTCGTTAGGTACTTATATGCCGCTAGCGATTGTGACGCTAGTATATTTATGAAATATAGATTTAAAGTAGCTCTGTCGCTTTGAAACAAAAATAGTTTTTCACTTCTCATGCTCTAAAAGTAGGTCAATATAGCCTTACGAGGCGGGAGTAAAGTGAGTGCTTTAGTCCCCAGGGAGTAAAAGTAATTAATTTTTTAATTCATTTCGAGTGACTTAGATAAACTCAAACAGCCAGTACTTGCTTAGTGGCAAAACAAAATATATGTAAAAAAATAAGATTGTGTGAACCATTTTCATGACGAAAATGTTACGTTCTTAGTCTACGTGGTCTTAGTTCTATGCTTTTTCCGAAAAGAAGGTGGCGCCATTCTGTTTTATCCAGTTTGTGTATGGACCATTTCGCCGATGCGATTTTGTTATATCTGTGTAAATGTGTAAATACTTACCGCGAAAACTTTGAAATTGTTGTAGAGCGTAAATCGTAAACAATTAAAATAAATCGATTATTCTCACAATGTCGTCAAGTGATTGTGAAAATTATGATGTCGAGCAAAAGCAAAAGACATAATTGATAATCTTTTGCCGCCGAAATCTAGAAAGATTTGTTTAAAAACCTATGAAAGTTTTATGGACTGGATTTTTTTCTCGCAATATCGAAGTGAAAAATAGAGTTTTCACCTGGAGACTAAAAGTCAATATAAACCCTCGGATAAATAGACACCCTCGCTAAAGCTCGGGTGGCTAACCACCTCGGGTATATATTGGCTTCTTTTAGTCCCTCGATAAAAAATATACTATAGTATTATTTCAGTCGAAATTAGTTGGAGTTTGCGTGGTAAAAACGGAATCTTTATAGTTTCGCCATGCCCGTCCGTCCCTCTGTCTACCAGTCCGTACTTCCACGGCCACAGTCCACGGCTTAGCTCTGAGACTCTTATTGGTATAGTCCGACAAGCTAGTGCGCGACCCTCCGCAGAACTCTGTCGCAGTCAGTGTTTGCCGCACTTATTAAAATTACTACTTATTATTAGCAGAGGCTCCCTGCGACAGGGTTCCGCCGAGCGCCGCGCACGAGCTTGTCAAGGTATAATAGAAAATCGTAGCATGGGTGTCTATAATATTACTTATTTATACTATTCGATAATTTTTTTTTTATTTGTAAATTTCCTGTCAAATGTCTTTTTTTTTCTGTGTTTGTATCGAATATGTGTAAATAAACATCTCTCTCTCTCTCTCTCTCTCTCTCTCTCTCTCTCTCTCTTATTATTAGGTAGGTATCTAATGACGGCTACATGGTAGAATAAAATTCAGTTTTTTCGATTCGGCTATCCGTTTGGGATATTAAGCTTTAAATTACAACGTTCTGTTAGTGTTAGTGGCAGATATACCCTCGCTCCCAAGCCTAATAGTATTTCGGGAACGTGAAAAAAAAAATGCATCATTAGTTATCGTTACCGCATAGGTAGCGCCATCAGAGTTGAGGTCACGCACACAACAACACGTCATGTAATGACAGCGGGATTTTGATATTTATTCGTAGAGCTTGTCTAATTTATATCTATAAATTAAAAAATTTAAAAACCCCCAACGCAATTATGTCACTCGTATGTTTGAAAATTAAGTCAATGCCCGTTATGCGTCCAAGATCCCTTCCGCAGCTAACAAAAGAGCTGATAACTTTGAAACTGCTGAACCGATTTTGATCTAAGAACCATCGCCAAGAAACCTGCTTTCTATTAAAAAAAACCGCATCCAAATCGGTGCACCCGTTTAAGAACTATGATGCCACAGACAGACACACACACATAGCGTCAAACTTATAACACCCCTCTTTTTGTGTCGGGGGTTAAAAATGACGCGCCCCACCACCGCATTTAGGTACGCACAAGATTTTGAACTTATTGAAGCTGTATTTAGGGCCATTATCTACTTTCAAATCCTGTGCGTAATGCGGTGGTGGGGCGCGTCATTTTAAATTAGACAGGCTCTACCGATAGCATGTTCAACAGACTCAACACAGAATTACAAGATTGACTAAAAATTTCTTCAACCTATTTCATTAAGAATGAGACTATAATATAATTTATTTACACATATTCTATATACATTAGAAAAATACATTAGGAAGTAATAACAGATAAAAATGGTATAAAAATAAATTAGTAAACTATGAAAAAATTGTCAAGTCAGTCTGTCAGTCGGAGTGTGTTATTCATTAAGAATAATTTAGGAAAATACATCTACTTAGTTCAAACAAAACAGAAAATAAAATATTTTGATCTATTTTATATAGGTAAATCAGATAAAAGCATTATCACTTTCAAATTGTTTTATTTCAAAAATAGGTTATATGAAAACAGAAAAATTATAATATGCTATGCATAGTATTGCGTAAGTATTTCATCATAAGATCATATAACTGACATTTACATTCACTCAGTCATTTCATTAATTCACTATCTTTTTTGTAATCAGTACTTTATGTAGCTGTGTGTGTACCTAATCATCATTCGGCTCAACTCTCGTGGCGTTACCTATACATACATAAGACAAATTTAAAACGAAAATTATCTACACCTATGCTGGTTTTACAACAAACGAGTAATATTTAGTCAGTCAAAACTAGTTATTGAATAGATGACGTATTACAGAACTCTACCTACAGCCCGCGTCGCCCGGCACGCACTTGACTGTTTTTCTCTGAACGATTCTATTAGCAAAAGCAATACTAACGTGTTTAAATATTTTCGAGCACTTTACACGCTCCGATTACATTTAATGGGGACTAAATAACTAGCAAGTTAAACTGTACTTAGGCACCAACCATCTTATCGCATGCAAGCATGCAGTTAAGATCACTAAGCTCAATGGATCAAGGACCATAATTGACATACTTTAGCTTAATTTAAAGCATTAAGTAAGCCATTACCCGTTTGGAAATAACGTAAGAATTACCGTAACTAATGGGCTTACGAATCTGCTGGCCTGTTTCTAATTGGCTCAAGGTTACGTGATAAAATCTATGGATAAAAATAAAGAATTATGGCTGGCTTCCGATTTACAACGCTGGATCACGTGTGGCAGGACTTTGTTATGTTATTTCGTAATATAATATTGTAACATGATGTCGGGGCTTTATTAAGTCGTCGTGCGGGTGGAATGCTTGTTGCCATTGTAGCAACATGGGTAACAACCTACGTTTATTGGTTCCTTTCGTATTAGATTTAAAATTGTTCAAATACTTAGGTACTTAGATGTTTCAATTTATGTTCGGATGTTTCTGAATTTCTTGGAAAAACGACTTTTACAAAAACTCTTTTTATTGAGTTATTATGCAAGTTGTTTTTAAATTAATAGATCTCTATGAAATATTTCAGTACTTACGTGGTTGTGTTAGTTTGATGCTTGTTTGAATTCATACCCCAGTAAATATTTTTCAGTATACCTACTTACTACAATTGCTGTTGACAAAATGTCGCCATACCTACGTTGATCAAAACCGAAGTTTGAGTCAAAATATCTTTATTCAATTTAGGCTGTAACAAGCACAAATGAATGAATGAATTTTGAAGAATCTACCACTGGTTTAGAAAAACCCTGTTGAGAAGGATTCGGCAATAAACTCAACAAGGAGTTTTTTTCATCGGATCTAGGTACATGTTATTAAATTACATACCTACATCTGAAGTTGGTATTTAACGTATATCTGTAGTAGTATTTTTTAAGTATCTAGGCACGTATTTAATTGATTTATTGGACTTAATTTTCTAGTACATTGTCAATCGCAGTGTTTTTCAAAGTGTCTACAAATTTCAATTTCTTTCAAATCCAGGGGGGTCGCGAGGCTCAGCTCCGAGAAAGTCTTGTGACTAGATGGAATGAATTTTTTTTGAAGGATCTACATGGGTTTTAAGGTTAATCGTACAAATTGGGTTTTGGGGGGTTGCGAAGGAATTTTGATGGTCATGCCAAATGACGCCGATGTCGAATGATGACGATGGGCCGTGACGCCAAAAAGTTTGAAAAACACTGGTCAATCGTAAACCTCTGTCAATACACCGTTGATTTACACACATCCGTTTTGTAACCTGCCTGAATACCACGCGCTGCAAGCGAAAAATACGAACGCACGAAACTTCGTGCCACAATAGCGTGCTCTGAAACACGACAATATCCGTCTACATCGCCAACAAACCTTACTTACTTTAAAAGTAAGACTCAAAATAGATTAAAAGCTATAAAAACCAACGCAAACCATTACCGCCTTTCCTAACTTGTATTAAAATCTATAACGCCAAGGCAAGTTTCTCTGGCGAAAGAAAACTTATGCCAAAGCATATCAGTAGGTATTTCTAGGAACGGCTAGACGTATTAAGTGTCGTTTATGATATTTGCCCTACTTGAGTTCGAGATTTATTTGCTTGACTGGATTGATTACTTCGTAATGATAAATTAAGTTCTTTGAGACCGACGTAAGATCTGTCGTGAGATCAAAGCTAAATTTGTGCCCTGAAGGGTCATAACAATAATGTGCGTTTTCAAAACTCCATACTCATCCATATGTCTAGGCCAGAGGTTCCCAAACTTTTTTCTCTGATAGACCACATTCAAAATTTAGCTGGTTCCGGTGGACCCCTTGCAGCTACATTTCTACCATATATTCCCAAAACTCGACAAAAATGTGAAGATTGGATCTAATTATGGACCCCCGTCGAGTCTCCCGTGGACCCCTGGGGGTCCACCTGGACCACTTTGGGAATCAATGGTCTAGGCAGTATAGATAATTACTACCTCGACTGTACTTTAGTTAAAGGACCACAAAAAGTTATTAAAATAAATAAGAAAAAAAACTAAGATCAACTTTATTTATTTTCACAAAAATATAAAGACAGTGTGATACATAACGTACCTGCGCATACAAATTACTTAAATTCAATGAAACATAAGGCTAATCTTCCGATTCTTTCGAAACATCTTTATCCAGTTTCTTTTTTTTCTTCTTTTTCTTGTTTTTCACATCTGCATCATCCACATCTTGACTATTTACTTCTAAAGCAGCTTCATCATTTTGCTTTTTTCGTTTATTCTTCTTTTCCCTTCCACTTTCTTCAACGTCTACAGTTTCATTGCACTCTTCCTCAAAATTATTTTTTCGTTTCTTTTTGGAAACAACTTGACTATTCTCAGATAATTCCAACGTTATTTCAGATTCATCGGTATTGGGTCTGTTGCCATCTCCAGTAAATGCTTCACTGCTATCAGTTTTACTTGCATGTTTCCGTTTTTTCTTCTTTTTAGGGACTTCTTCCACAACTGCATCTATTTCAGGATCAATTCCATTTGTTTCAACTTCATGACTGCGGTCTTTCTTTTTCTTCTTTTTTTTAAAGATTTCTTCACCGCCTTCGCTGACATCTGCCATAGAATTTACTTTACTCTTTTTCCTTTCTAATTTATCGTCACTGTCTTTTTTATCATCCTCAGCATCATTATTTTTATCAAAATATTTCGGATCTTTATCTATTACAGCTAGAAAGAAGCCAGATGTGTAATCACTTTCTTGCTTAGCATATAAACACCTAGTGCCCATACTGCCATACATGCCAGAACCAACATTGTTCCATTGGCCCTTCAGCAACTCTTTCACGTCTTGAACTCTCCATTTGACCCTCGAAGTTTTGACCACGTTGGTAATGACACGTTCGTTTTCTTCAGGGAATAGTGAGCAGGTACTGTAAACGATTCTTTTTGCGTTAGGGAATGCGTTCATTGCGTGTTTTAAGAATTTCTCTTGTAGAGACGTTAGTTTTGCTAATCTTGCTTCTTCTATGTAGTTGTGGACGCACAGTTCCATACCTGGTGACCAATTAGACATTAATTTTCTTTATTGTTAAAGAACATGCTAATGCTACCCTAATATTAAAACAAATAAAAGATATGAAAAAACCGGCCAAGAGCGTGTCGTTCACGCCCAAGGTAAGGTTCCGTACCCATTACGAAAAAATCAAGTAATATTTTTCTAAGGATTTCGTATGTGTACGGAATCATTTATTGAATCAGGCGTTACTTTGCGGAGGTCCATATTAATGAACTAAAACAATTACATTGCTCACCCGCGACCTTACAATAGTTACGTTTATGCAAGAAATGTGCGTTCATGCAGTTCCTCCACCTCCACACTGTACGAACACACACAAATCACATAAACCCAACCATCACCACCACCAAGCTACACTGACGCGTTTCGAACTCAACCAGAGCTCATCTTCAGAGTTACCACAACCGTATACTATGCTACCAAATGTTAAACTAACAAACCAAAACAAATGTTTTAACTTGTCACTGTAACTTCTCAAGTACCCACTTTATTTTTCTTATTCTCAAACTACCCCACAAAAATTAACTTTTATTGACATATTATAAAACTACCTTGAATTTTTTGTTTATTTATTTATAAGGCATATTTAATTAATACTAACTGTTCAAATTCGACCCAAGCCGCAGTAAAGGAGAAGATACTAAATTTACCTGTTCATTAATAATAGACCCCATAGTGTTGTACCTAATTATTTCCATGCATTCCAGAGCATCCAGACGCAACCCCTTGCCGCAATAATGTAACACTTCATAAGAATCTGAATCTAACAATGAATGATTTGATTCCAACAAATGTTTTGCAAAATTCGATCTATCTATTCGATTGTTGACTGTGCCTCTTTCTAAGGAACATTTTGATTTAGAGTTGAGTACTATTTATCAGATAGCGATCTCAAATGGTTATACAAAATCAATGGTAGATAGTTTAGTTCAAAAGAAGCAGGCACGGTTAGTAAATAGCATGCTTTACGCTGCGTTACCTTCTCAGTCTACTAACAAATATAGATCTAGCATCTCTTACGTTGGGGGTTTGTCTGATAAGATTTATGGCATTTTAAAATCAAACAATATTAATGTTGCCTTTAAGACTAACAACTCTTTGTACTCTAGGCTATGTAACCACAAAGAACAGGTAGATAAGGGAACTAGATCGGGGGTATACAAGCTTACTTGTAATGACTGCAATGGGATATACGTAGGACAGACAGGCCGAAGTTTTAATACTAGATTTAAAGAGCATGTTTCGGCATATAGGAATGAGCATCCAGATAGATCGAATTTTGCAAAACATTTGTTGGAATCAAATCATTCATTGTTAGATTCAGATTCTTATGAAGTGTTACATTATTGCGGCAAGGGGTTGCGTCTGGATGCTCTGGAATGCATGGAAATAATTAGGTACAACACTATGGGGTCTATTATTAATGAACAGGTAAATTTAGTGTCTTCTCCTTTACTGCGGCTTGGGTCGAATTTGAACAGTTAGTATTAATTAAATATGCCTTATAAATAAATAAACAAAAAATTCAAGGTAGTTTTATAATATGTCAATAAAAGTTAATTTTTGTGGGGTAGTTTGAGAATAAGAAAAATAAAGCGGGTACTTGAGAAGTTACAGTGACAAGTTAAAACATTTGTTTTGGTTTGTTAGTTTAACATTTGGTAGCATAGTATACGGTTGTGGTAACTCTGAAGATGAGCTCTGGTTGAGTTCGAAACGCGTCAGTGTAGCTTGGTGGTGGTGATGGTTGGGTTTATGTGATTTGTGTGTGTTCGTACAGTGTGGAGGTGGAGGAACTGCATGAACGCACATTTCTTGCATAAACGTAACTATTGTAAGGTCGCGGGTGAGCAATGTAATTGTTTTAGTTCATTGTACAGAATCATCCAAGTTTAGGTATGTTTTATACCTTAGGCTACTATTTACTCTTAAACTACAAATAATTTCCAAGCAACCTTAGCCGCTATAATTTTCCTAGTAAATTTGATATATACCATTCTGAATTTAATGAACTAAAACAATTACTTTGCTCACCCGCGACCTTACAATAGTTACGTTTATGCAAGAAATGTGCGTTCATGCAGTTCCTCCACCTCCACACTGTACGAACACACACAAATCACATAAACCCAACCATCACCACCACCAAGCTACACTGACGCGTTTCGAACTCAACCAGAGCTCATCTTCAGAGTTACCACAACCGTATGCTATGCTACCAAACGTTAAACTAACAAACCAAAACAAATGTTTTAACTTGTCACTGTAACTTCTCAAGTACCCACTTTATTTTTCTTATTCTCAAACTACCCCACAAAAATTAACTTTTATTGACATATTTAAAACTACCTTGAATTTTTTTGTTTATTTATTTATAAGGCATATTTAATTAATACTAACTGTTCAAATTCGACCCAAGCCGCAGTAAAGGAGAAGATACTAAATTTACCTGTTCATTAATAATAGACCCCATAGTGTTGTACCTAATTATTTCCATGCATTCCAGAGCATCCAGACGCAACCCCTTGCCGCAATAATGTAACACTTCATAAGAATCTGAATCTAACAATGAATGATTTGATTCCAACAAATGTTTTGCAAAATTCGATCTATCTGGATGCTCATTCCTATATGCCGAAACATGCTCTTTAAATCTAGTATTAAAACTTCGGCCTGTCTGTCCTACGTATATCCCATTGCAGTCATTACAAGTAAGCTTGTATACCCCCGATCTAGTTCCCTTATCTACCTGTTCTTTGTGGTTACATAGCCTAGAGTACAAAGAGTTGTTAGTCTTAAAGGCAACATTAATATTGTTTGATTTTAAAATGCCATAAATCTTATCAGACAAACCCCCGACGTAAGAGATGCTAGATCTATATTTGTTAGTAGACTGAGAAGGTAACGCAGCGTAAAGCATGCTATTTACTAACCGTGCCTGCTTCTTTTGAACTAAACTATCTACCATTGATTTTGTATAACCATTTGAGATCGCTATCTGATAAATAGTACTCAACTCTAAATCATAATGTTCCTTAGAAAGAGGCACAGTCAACAATCTATTAACATAACAATGGAAAGCAGCCAGTTTATGCTGCCACGGATGATTAGAAGATGCTGGTATAACAGCATCTGTGTACGTGGGCTTACGGTATATTTTAAATTGATGTTTACCATTTAATTTTGAAATCGTTAAATCCAAAAAGTTCAACGAACAATTTTCCTCCAATTCTTTTTTGAACCTTATCTTTACGTGCTTGTTATTCAAACCATTAATAAACACGTCAAGCTGTCTCATACTCCCTCTCCAGCATAGGATCAAATCATCAACAAACCTAAAATAGTACACAATATTACTATTACCCACAATATACTGATTCTCAAAATGATCCATAAATATATCTGCCATTAAAGGACTCAGAGGTGAACCCATAGCTAAACCATCACTCTGTAAGTAATAAAGACCATTGAACCGGAAATAATTTTGTTTCATGCATAAAGTTACCAAATCTATTAATTCACAAACTTCACCCGGATGCAACCGCTTCCTTTCTAAGTGGTCTTTTAGAATTTCTAGTGTCTCACTATATGGTACGTTAGTAAATAAACTGTCTACATCCAAAGAAAGCAACGTTGCATTCGGCGGTATGCTGATGTCCTTAATTTTACTAACCAAATCTAAACCATTTTTTAAACTATAAGAAGGTTTAAAGGAAGCCTTCACACGAATAATACTATTTAATTTCTTCGCCAATTTATATGCTGGAGCACTCACGTATGAGACAACTGGACGAACAGGCACATCATCTTTATGAATTTTAGGTAATCCATATAGAATTGGCGCCTGCGGATTCATGGGAATTACAAAATTCTTTTGTTGTTCGGTTTCAAAGGCAAACAAAGAACCCTTTATTAGTCTCTTTAGATCTTTGTGAAATGTAATTGTAGGGTCCTTACGTAAAACTGTAAAACCGTCCCCTTGAACGATATCTAAAACTTTCCGATTATATTGATACCTATCCAATAAAACAATACAATTTCCTTTGTCTGCCTTTGTCACCACTAAATCATTATCATACACTTTCTCCTGAATAGATCTCAAAGAATTTAATTCGGTTATATTGACAATACACTCTGTGGAATTGGTATTTTTAAGTGTATTTGCCACTAACACTTTTGTTTCAAAATCACCACAGTTACTTGTAATAGCAACCTCAGAATCTACCGCCAAACCTTCCACTATTTTTTGACTAAATTTAGTGGGTAGATTATATTTTAAACCTTTTTCCAATAACTGATTCTCATTATCCAAAAATTCCACATTAGTAAGATTTTTAACGCGAGGGTAGAAATTATGACCGTTAGTAGAACCTCGATAATTATTGTTCAAAGAAGAAAAAGATTCTGTTCGTCGTCCTGTAAGCCAACGTAACTTTTTACACTGAGTCAAATACTTTTTATGAGCGTCTACTGAAGCAAAAAACCGGGCTTTTTCATCCAAACGATCGAATTCAATTTTATGTAACTTAAAAGTAAGTTCAGACTGCAATACTTTGAGATGTAATTTTAAATTATCTCTAACACGGAACCAACTACGCGACTCTTCACTTAACCATATTTTCCTCGCCCTTTCCATTGCAATTCTAGCAGCTATACTAGTACTATAACAACGGAATTTAATATAATTAGGTACAACATTTAAATGTTTACATTGTTGATTGAACCAAATGTTTTGAACAGCTAAACGATGCTGTTTAGTTAATTTATGATATAAACGTGCCTGTACGGCTACGCATGCCTATTTTAAATAATTTATTGAATCAGGCGTTACTTTGCGGAGGTCCATATTAATGAACTGTTTTAGTTCATTAATATGGACCTCCGCAAAGTAACGCCTGATTCAATAAATCATTCTGAATTTTTTCAAATTTTTCAACCCAATAGTTTAGATTTTAGAGGGGGGGGACGGCCGATTTTAATGAAAATTTTCACTTTAAAGTTGAATATTTCGCAAACAGATCACTGAATAGAAAAATCATGTTAGCAACCCCGCAATGATTTTAAAAGACCTATCCAACGATACCCCATACTACAGGGTTAGCCGAGAAAAAAAAATCACCCCCACTTTATGTCTATGGGAGGTACCGTAAAAAATTTTTTTTTACTTTTTTTTATTCAATCACTTTGTCGGCGTGACTGATATATATATTGATGCCAAATTACAGCTTTCTAGTACTAACGATCTCTGAGCTTAGCCGCGGACAGACAGACAGACAGACAGACGGACAGACATGGCGAAACTATAAGGGTTCCTAGTTGACTACGGAACCCTAATAAAAGATATGAAAAAGGTACTAACTGAAACGAAATTAGCAATTGTTTTTTTCTTATTTCTGTTCATAGTTGATCACTTTTCTTTTACGTGCAAAAAAGTTCTTACTAATTCGTTTGTAGGTACTTTTTTCGATGGGTCCACGATAAAAATGCGATTATTCACATCCGTTCGCTAGACCGGCAATTTGCTGATTTGGGACCATTTCGTGATGATTGCATTTTTTTTTGTTGTCTTATCTTAATTTGTATACCTACCACGAATAAATGTTTTCTTTCTTTCTTACAAAAAATGCAATACAACCTTGTGACATGCGTATTTTGGGTTTCGATAGTTAAATTGGCTTTTGTATCTAAGACTCATCGATGTGTTTTATTGTTATGGTCAGATATATTTTTTATTGTGCACCTACCAATATAAATTTCGCATTGATGAAATAATTTAACCTCCCATTTTTAGTTTTCAATGGTCTTGCTCGCGAAAAATAAAGAAAAAATAAAATTCAGAGTTCTAGCTTTAGCCAACACAAAATTAAAATTAGCCTGGAATGGCTTCGAGAAAAGGATGGTACGGAAGTGCCTTTGTTTTGCTTGACTTGACGGCGGCACTACCGTGCCCCCAGATATTTGACAGTTAATAGCTTACAAAACTAAAAAAAAAACGGTCGTCACGATTCTAAGTCAGCAACGGTCCAACTAATGTCTTATCGTTGATTTGAGCTAGGTGAGCCGTTTTATTTTTTTAGATTTAGTTCATAGCTTTACGGTCAAAATCGAAAGCAAGAGTCCTGGCTAAGGTGTGTAAATGTGCTTTTTTCAGATTACATCGTGTTTTCGGTCAGTTCTGGAGCTTTCCATCGACTAGGTACACAGTCATCTCAATCGACGTGGAATTACGTAGAGATGCGACATCAATACGAAAATAGCGGAGGCGCAAGCACTTGCAGTTCAATTCTAAGCATCAAGAACATCATACCTGAGCCTGAACAGCTAGGGTCCAGGAGTATGTACTCCACGTCGTCATAGTCCCCTCGTCTGATCTCCAGGGCATCCTTGTGTATGGTCTCCACGCACTTCGAACCAGTCTTCGCAACAAAGTCACATAGCGTCTGATACCTTCTCTCGTTCCGTTCGACTGCGTAGATCTTGCCCTGTATGACATTAACAGTGTTTTGGATGTTCGTGAAGTAAAGCGATTGGGTAATTAAATAATTACTTTTACTTAGTAAACATACAAAACAGCCGTGGTGGCCTAGTGGTTTGACCTATAGTCTCTCAAGCAGAGGGTCGTGGGTTCGAGTCCGGGCTCGCACCTCTGAGTTTTTCGGAATTTATGTGCGTAATTACATTTGTAATTTACCATGAGCTTTACGGTGAAGAAAAACATCGTGAGGAAACCTGTATACACCTGAGAAGAAATTCAATGGTGTATGTGAAGTTCCCAATCCGCACTGGGCCCGCGTGGGAACTACGGCCCAAACCCTCTCAGTGGGACGTAGGTAGGTATATAGGCTGGAATGAGGGGATGAGTATGCATACTGGCGCCGTCAAAACTCGATTATCACTGGGTCTCCTACATTTTTATCCCACGACACAAAAAGAGGGGTGTTATAAGTTTGACAGCTATGCGTGTGTGTATGTGTGCGTGTTTGCGTGCGTGCGTGCGTGTGCGTGTGTGGCATCAAGGCTCTTAAACGGGTGAACCGATTTGGATGCGGTTTTTTTATTTGAAAGCAGATTTCTTGACCATGGTTCTTAGACATGATTCATCAGAATTGGTTCAGCCGTTTCAAAGTTACCAGCTCTTTTGTTAGCTGCGGAAGGGATCTTAGACACATACTGGGCACTTACTTTATTCTCAAACATTATTTTTAAACATTTCAAATTTAAAGTTATTTACTTGAAGTCATGGTAGGGATACTTATTGTAGGCGATAGGCTAGCAACCTGTCAGTATTATAAAACTTCCTTTAATCTTAAAATTGCTAAAAGTGGCACGTAAAAAAAAGCCTGTTACTTAGTTAAGCGCTAATAGAAAATATGTCTATGAATTAGGTTTGGCAATTTTCTTTACAAGAAATTTGTCCTACTCAGTGCCCTAGTATATTACTGTCATGCTGTGTAAGTCGTTATAAATAAATAAATAATAAATATAGTATATTTAGGTCTGAGAAGGAAAACAAACAGTATTTTACAAAAATGAAGTTTTTTTTTATGTTTAGTGGCTTCTCGCACAACTTATCAATTTAGTGTTATTTTTAAAACCCTCACAGGTCTCCCCACAGTTCAAATAAATGAGGCAACTAAGTGTGTGCTTAGTTTTAGGCATTTTGATACTGAAAACAGTATTTTTTATACTTTGTTTTTGTTCAACAGTAAAAAGTACAATACGTTTACTTTTAGTTTACCACTGACAGATTGCTTGCCTTCATTTAATTTCCAACTTTAACACCATACAAATAAAGTAGTTATTACAAAATCTGCAAACGTGTGTAACAGTATCCTAAAATTGGCTTTATTTGTAGGTTGTTAAAGTTGAATATGAAATGAAGGCAAACCATCTGTCAGTGGTAAACTTTATGTAATTTTACTGTATAATGTAGTGAAAAACAGTATAATACTGTTTTTAACAGTATAGTTGTTAACCTTACTATGAATTGGCCCGTATAAACAGATGTACCTCATTCCTCATGTAGGCTGCGAGCTGTGTGGTTTTCATCCCGGGCGCCGCGCACAAGTCCATAGCGACGCTGCCAGGCGGGGGCGCGAGCAAGTGTACCGCCAGTGCAGTCGCCTACAAACAAGTTAATATGATTAACCTCAGTTTACACAAGCAAAAAAAACGCGCAAAGTAACTTTAAAAAAAAAGCGGTCAAGTGTGAGTCACCGGTTTTATTCTATTTTATTAGCCTGCTTTTATGTCCCACTGTTGGGCAAACGCCTCTCTTCTGTTGCTCCACTTTCACCTGTTAAAGGCGAGCTCCTACGTGATAAAGATCTATTTAGTACCTATGTCCTTGAATCTCTGGTTTGGTGGGTATTAAATATTTTGCTTGTGCCTAAAATACCACATTCCCAAAATACCAGATGTTTTACAATACCATTTCCCACCACCACCACCATACCATTTTGTGTTTTACATTACCTATTTCTTACAATCCTTCCTAACTTCCTTCTTCGATTTTGTAATGTGGTGCAACGAGAATCTGGTAAGCTAGAAATGTGGTAAATAGGTAATGTAGTATTTTGAAAAATCTGGTATTTAGGGAATGTGGTATTTCATGCATGAGCAAAATATTTCTATGTCTTACCTTATCTTGCAAAATAATTTTATTCTCCAAGTACAGGTCATGTTCATGTAGCTTTGTCCCAGCCGTGAACACAAAAACGGTCTTCACATGGTAATCTTGCGTGAAGTCATACTCCGTCAGCCCTTGTATCTGCTTGAGATAATCATCGTAAGAGCCAGACGTGCATCGTATGAACCGGTACCCTTCATCTTGGAATGCTCTGATAGCGTCTGATGTTGTTAGGAGGTTGGTATTGATTCTGACGTAGCGAGGTCTGCGAACAACTTTGTGAGAGAACATAATATGATCAGTGTATGTCTTAAGCAAATTTCTCATTTTTTTTTCAATTTAAAAAAGAAGTGTTTGACGACCATTGTGGCTGATGATGATATTTAAAGATGTTTCACACAATAATATATTGTAAATTGTTACTAATATTGTAAACTATTCCTTAGCCAAGAGAGTTGATGATGATTATAAATAAAACATTTATCTCAAAAATTATAACCTTTTTGTTACCAAACGTTTTACAAATTTAAAAATACTGGGCAGTAAATTTACATTTCTTGCTTTTGTATACAAAGTGGCTAAGTAATGTCATCATGTGACCACTCACAATTATTAGGGAGATTTATACTTGAGATTTTTAAACTTGAAAATTGTTAAAAACAACGAATATCTCGAAAAGTAAGCATTTTACGACTATATGTTATACCACTGTTATACTCCAATTAAGTTGTAGAATCAATAGTTCAAGTCTGTCGCATAACTCGTACCCATGGTGTATACAAGGAAAATAAAACTCATTTTTATAATACTTCTATTTATTAAGCGGCCTAGCAATTACAGTAGATGGTAAAGTATATTAATCAAATTCAAATATAAATGGAACAAGCAATTAGGAACGTTCATGAACACATCTCAGTCCTGCTTAAGATTTAAACTGCTCTTTTCCCCTTCTGCAGGAGCAGGTTTGTAAGTGTGTTGATCTATCTCATTGCCATGCTCATCATATTCTTTTTCGTGGTATGCTTTGAGAGCATAAACAGCAATAATGAGGTTTACTACCACCACAGCAGAAACCACAGACCACACCGTCCTTGTAAAGTTATCCACAGGGTAGTAATCAGTCAGGATATGTTTCATGCCAAAGAATGCAATAAATGGCAGCGTAAACATAGCAACACTGTACAGAAACAGATTAGCTAATGCCAGTGCTGCCAGTTTTGTCTGTCTGGGGAGAAGCGGACCCTCGTTAGATGATTCCGCCATTGGGGATGATTGGGAATGATGCTATTAAATCTGAAAAATAAAAAAAACATTACCTTCAGTTTTCAAATCTTCTTGATGGTCAGCAGTGTATTTTTCAAACTGATCTTTGTATGACAAAATCGTTAGTTCAGGTTTGCTTTTCCCAGGTAGAGCCTTTTTGCCAAACAACAATTCTGCCGTAAGAACTTTCGCAAGCCAAAGATCCAAGCGCGGCTCATTAGCGACTAGGCTACAATTCTCAAAGATTTTGTCAATATCAGCGGCATGTTTGATTGTTTCAGTTATAAGTGCGTAAAGCACATTAGTTCTCTGTAAATATGTACATATTGTAAACCACCATGACTATCACGATTCAAGTAATAATTAAGTATTTAAAATCATACTCACAAAGTGGCGAAGTTTGTCGTCGTATAATAAAGACTTCACACTACCACCCTCAGTAGAAACTTTCTTAAAAATATTAGCAGCAACCTTGTAATGTCTTGGTACTTTAACAGAGTGTTCAAACATTTTCTTTAACACTAAATATTAGCAAAAAACATTGTATTGCTCAACTACAATCACGAGATAAATGTCACACATAGACTTTGGTTTGAGGTTATGATATAAGCTAGTCCACCTACGTGAAAAACCGTTCATTATTTATTCTTTCGTTCACTGTCGAATTGATCTACTCGAACAGTGGCAGAATGACGACAAACATAATACGCCATAGCTCTCTGTTTTTTTAATTTAACATTGAAGAAAAAACTTTAAACCATAAACAATTTACTACAGTAGTTTATTGGTTGCACGTAATCCTTATTTACAATTTATCGAAAACATAATTTGTGTTCTTAGATCCCAGTTGTAGCATACGTAAATTATGAAACAGTTTTATGTCTAGGTAATAATAAAAATCACGCCCGTAAATTGTGTGTCAATGTTGTTTGTGTAATAATCATTGACAGTTTCGTTTCGAATGGCGATTTGTCCCTCATAAAAATACCAGGAAACGCTATGATTCAACACTGGCGGTGGTTTCAATAACAATGACTAATGTGTTCGGTATAATATTTTCAGTTGAAGACTGCGACTCGGTCGCTATGTGAGCGTGTTATGGCTGAAAAGTTCTAAAATGTCGTGGGGGTAATTCGGACAATTTGGCCATAATCAATCAAAACAATGGTTCCTGCACCGAGCTGCCCGTATACGTGGGACTACTGGACTGCCTCCCCGTCATATTACGTGGAGTTGACATGTCTGCTACCCAACTCTGTTTATATTCCTCTGCGACCAACATGGAACGCGACCCTGCGGCACGTCAAGGAGGTTAGTACCCTGGGAGCACCCAGGCTCTTCCGCCGCGTGACTCACGCTCGCTGTTTACCGATAGTTTCGTGCCCATAAGTCAGTAAAGTAGGTTAAGCTATTGAGTAATATGTGTAGAGATAGCTGTGATTTTTAGAAAGTAGATCACATTGTTTACTAGTCTGTGCACTCGATTCGAGCGTGTGGGCTGAGTAATTGCAGTTTTTGTAAACAACTTACACCTACATTTTTAATTAGGATTTGAAACATACAAAATATTTAGGTATTTACATTCAAAATAAAATCACTGATAGGTACTATAATGTGTTAAAATTTTTGCTGACTTAAATTAAATGATCCTAATAAAACTTCTATAAAAAAAACTGGTTTCATGAATTCTATACAGAAAAATTCAACAGTTGATAATTGGGGATGTCTATTTTTTTGCAATGTATAGTAAATCGAAAACCATTTTGAGATAAATGGTTTTTAACTCGTTTTCTGTAGTTATTTAATTTTAATATTATATAATGAATTTATTACATAACAAATAAGCAATGACCTTCATTTGACTTTGGTGTAAATTGCGTGACCGGTCCAAGTCGTACTTTATTCTGTGTGGTTAGAATTCTTCACAAATTTACGCGTGGATTATAACTACGGAGTTTGATTTGGACCCACTGCCTGACATCTAGCACTTTGACAGCGCCAGTAAAGTGACACTAGTTACAGTGTACCACCACGCAAAAAATAATTAAAGGGGTTGCCTTATCATACGCATTTAGATAGATTTAGAAATTTGGCAGTGTGGGAGCCCTCAATTACAATCTGACGTCATCAACCAAATAATTAATTAATTTAATTATCCAATAATTAATTTTGAAAAAAGTAGTGAACTAAGTGACAAAATATTGAAATTAGTTTCTTATAATTGACTTTTCTATACAAAAAAAATATAAAAACCACTGGTAATTTTTTTTAGACATTCCCAATTATGAAAAGCTAACAGATTATAACAAGCATTAAATTAATATCTATTTTAGGAGCTATGGGACAAAGCAGAAGGATATCCCTTATATGGGATGCTACACGAGATGTCAGGATATGTGTTCCAATTTGTGAATTCGCTGGCTGTTCTCGAGGAGGTCTCTGTGGACGACGAGAACAAACGCCTCCGAGATATCAAACCTGTCTTTGGAGTGCTGAAGATTGTGGAGAGGTCTATGCGACCAGGGGAACAGTTCCTTAATATGCAAATAAGCCATTTGATTGGAAAAGGTAAGTGTACTTTACAAAGGCTATAAATGCGAAAGTTTTTTGTAAATAGATGAAATTTTGGATTTATCTGGATTTTAGCAATAGCACATGGGTTACTATTTAATCCAATTTTCCCACAGGTTTGGGATAAAATACTGACATCTTAACTGCTAAGTCTAAAGATTTTGCACAGATACTCTTCATACCATATAATTGAAGACCACTATTTTATTATTAGGAATTCCCATCAGAATTTAATGATATACCTTAACTAGACCCCGCTATCGGAGGTGCAATTTGGTAGCTGTCAAGTCTTGGGGATGGGTAAAAATATTTATGATGTTGATATCGATAGTACTCTCACAACTATACAAATTATACAAAGTTTGTTGGATGGCAAAAGGGTCGAAATTACAGATGTTAATAAGAATATGGTACAAAATTACGCCAAATGTAAATATTTGCCTATTACTTCTGTTAAAGAAGAAAAGTCATTTTCCTTCTTAAAATGGACTTTCAGCAACAGAAGACGAATTCTAACGTCCTCTAAGTTAGAAAATTTTTTAGTAATGTATTACGAGACATATGTTTCTGGAAATGAATTTGGGTTTAATTAAAGTATTTTTTAAAAAATAAAAAAAAATAATAATTAAATATCATGGGACAATTCACACCAATTGACCTAGTCCCAAAGTAAGCTTAGCAAGGCTTGTGTTATGGGTACTAAGCAACGGATGAACATACTTATATAGATAGATACATGCTTAAAATCATATTAAACACCCAAGACCCGAGAACAAACATTTGTATTTTTCATACAAATATCTGCCCCAACAAGGGAATCGAACCTTTAATTTTAATCACATATTAATTTTGTAATTATACCTGTTTTACAAAATAAGCATGTTTAATTAAATTTTTAGACTAAGAAAAATTATTGACATGTAGTAGTATTTTAAAGTATTTTTTACCCATCTCTAAGACTTGACAGCTACCAAATTGCACCTCCGATAACGGGGTCTAACCTTAACACATTCACTGTCCCCATACAAAACAGTTTGACAAAGTCACATGGCCAAGTGTACTTCCACTTTGAAGCTGTGAACCCTTACTGGAAACACTCACTCCTGAAAAATGCTTCATGACCCCACATTGGGGGCACCCTGAGAGGGAAGGTGTTAATGTAAATTCAATTGCCAGGCCTAACAGTATATGCGAGTGAAGCTGTGAATAAAGACTAGTTTGAATATATTTACGAGTGAGCATTTTTAATGAAACAGTAAAGACGACTAAGCATATGAGCAGGGATCGGATGGATTGGCGTTATTGTTCGCAATAATGTGGACATGACTCCAAAATTAATTAAATAATCGTTCAATTACCTGAGGTTACCTGAGATTTAATTTTGATATAGCTATATTTTATCAAATTTTTCTGTGGTCAGTCTATTCCTTTTCTTTTATATACACTATGTTTATTTTGATTTCCGTTAAATTCGACACATTGCTCGCTACATTAACAGAAACTACCTGATATATTGATATTTGTTAAAAACGGATTTTTTTTTTGTTTTCATACATAATAAATCAATATTACAGTGCAAAAGGTCCCTTAGAGTTACACAAAAGTTATTGTCAATTATGACAAAGCTTAAATTCCATCCATGACAGCACATGCCAACACATAGCTCAATAATCTCCTTGTGAATAGCTATGAATGGAATACTCTTTACTGACGAAATTTAAATGATAAATAATAGTAGGACGTAATGAAAGACCTTTTACACTGGTTCAGCCATTAAATTATTGAATATCTCAAAAATAGTAAGAGTTAAGACTAGTGTCTGAACTCTTCCTTTCTTCATGAAATTAACTCTATTTGACCTGAATAATCTTCCCTTAAAGTTAAACGAAATAAAAAAAAAACATGTTGTATTAAAACATTATTAAACTCAAATATTATCTCTAGGAGTTTAAATGTAATTTCAAAAAGATAATTAATTAATACAATACAATACAATACAATACAAATATTCTTTATTGATCACCAAAAACAGTACAGTGACATTACAAAAATAAAAATTCAGGTAGACAATAGGCGGTCTTATCGCTAAAAAGCGATCTCTTCCAGACAACCAATTACTCAGAAATTAATAAATATCAACAGACGAGTGTAGGTGGCAGAAATAACAGACAAGAGAAACGCAGTATTACTTAATAGACAACAAACAATAAAAACAATACAAATATAATATAAATTATGTAAATAAACAAATACATTCAATATAATACTTATACACTACATATACTTAATACAAAATATCAATGGAAAAAATATTAATAAATATTAATATTAAATATTAATATTATTATTAAATATTAATTAACCTATTAATTAATTTTAGAGTCATGTCCACAATATTGCAAATAATCCTTCCGATCCCTGTATATGAGTCACCTGTTTGTTGAGACTACTGCAAATAAACAATGCATTCAGTTTGAGGCCAAACGTCTTATCAAAATATTCTCTAGGGCAAGTCAGAAGTGGGTCATGATTTTGACAGTTTGAATGAATTAGCATTTGTTACATTGTTATTTATTTACTTGTCATACTTGGAGATTACTCATAGGTGAAAGTTAATGTGTCTGTTTACCAGGATGTAGGTTATATAACATAATTGTACCTATATGTATTTGTTAAAATTGGTGAAATGACTCAACTTAACTACACTATCAGTTGTCATACAGACTTTTGATGTATCTTCTAGTGAAAATATGGCCTTGATATTTATTCAAATTTAAAAAAGTAGTTATTAGTTATGAGACCTAAGTATAATGTGCCCAACATTTATTTAATTCTAATTAGTAGTTTTTTCACTTGCACACTTTGCATCCCTCTTCTGTTTTATTAGATAAAAAAACAGACATCAATTATCAGTTGTTCAAAGGTCATCTGGAAGAGATTCAGTGCCAAGAACCCACACAGTGTGTTCTGTGTTTGTAGGAAGTTTTCGCTACAAAGCAGAAAAACGCTGGTACTGGTTATGAGACTTACGAGCATAGCTCATAGCAATGAGTGGCAGAGAAAGTGTTAAATTAATGGTTGGCCTTCGCATATCTGTTCCTCTTGCTATCTGTTAATTTCATGTGTTTTTTGTACAATAAAGAATTATACATACCTATTTTGTAACTTCTAACCTATTTCTTTAAAAGTATCTTCTCTGCTGTCTGCCAGGTCTGAATGAATTTGACAGTCTAAGAAGTTCCGAGGTCAATGACTTTCGGACTCGCACAAGATACATAGCTGAAGAGAGTTTGATCAAGAGGGCAACATCGACAGACCTGGACCGGCTGAGATACCAATGTCCGCCGAGACTGGCCAAGAATCACCTCGTGCCGACTACGCTGCTCAGTCATATGAACAACCACTGCTTCATTCTTACTACAAAAGTTGCTGATACTGAGGTGAGTCTTATAGCACAATATAAGCTTTTTGGAGTCCACGGACCAGAAGACGCAGTGTAGGTAGGCCTCCAACAAGATGGAATAACAACCTGGTTAAGGTTGCGGGAACGTCTATGTTCGTTCAGCAGTGGACTTCTTTCAGCTGAAATGATGATGATGATGATGATGATAAGTTTCTCCCGAAAAGCACAAGACCTCATAAGCCAAGAGGCATAAATTATAGACATTAGTGTTTTTCTTTTTTTAGGACTGTTATAATAATGAACTTTCCATTTTTTTATGGAGAATTATAGTGAAATATTAGCTCAGTCGCTTTAAAGTACAAACAAGTATTAATGAATTACAATAAAAAATCGCTAATTCCATATTTTTCCTATGACAAGTTTTTTTATATAGTATTTATGGTATCCTATTATCTCGCCTTATTCGTTTTTCATTTAATTCTTATTTCGTCTCAATCTGCATCCGTAACTCATTTTTTATTTGTCTTGTTTGCTATCCGTCATTATCTTATTTGGTCAAATTCTGTAACTTGTCTATCTCTTAATAAATAAGTCTTATTCGTTTTTCGTCACGGTCTTCCTTAGACTCATTCGTCGTTCTTCTCTTTCGTTTTTTGTCTCATTTACTTACGAACATTTATGTACCAGCATTTGGCGAATAAGTAAATGAGACAAAAAACGAAAGGGAAGAACGACGAATGAGTCCAGGGAAGACCGTGACGAAAAACAAATAAGACGTATTAAGAGATAGACAAGTTGCAGAATTTGACCAAAAAAGATAGTGACGGATAGCGAACCAGACGAAGACGAGTACAGAATGAGACAAAAAAATAATTAGACGAAACACGCATGAGGCGAGATAATAGGATACCGTATTTATTTTATTAACTTGACAATGATAGTACATAAGTACATAACAAACAATGTTATATTCATTCAGATTGATGCAAAAACATTGTAACAATTATCAAATGCTAAGGGCATTCTAATATTTGTCATAAACAAAACAAACTTGTTGACCAAGATAAAACTCTAAGCACGTGTAATACATTGTAATGAAATGAGTGTATAAATGTTATTTCTTATTAATATGGTTTCGCTTCTTTATTAATTTACATACCTACCTATTTTTAGTACGTAGTATGACACAGTTTGTTATGGTTTTGTTTTTCCCAGGCCACATTTTATTTCAAATTGTACCACAGATTGTACTTAATGCTGTACTTAGGTCTTTTTGAATTGAAAATAATGCTGGTAGAAATTAGGTTGTATTGTGACTGCAGTTCAATGTTGAGTATAAAAGTCATGTAACTTTGTTTACAGACTTATGCTTTAGTTTCAGGCTTACTTGACTTATCTATCATATATAATTATATCATATATCGTCACTACTTTGAAAAAATCTCGTATCTCAAATCAATATTATACCAAACTGAACTTTATTTAGCCAGATTATCGATTTTGAGATACGAGCTTTTTTCAAAGTAGTGACGATATTATATATTAAGGAGAGGGTTTATACTTACTTTAAAGGCCGGCAACAGATTGGCGACTCTCTTTGAGTTGTTGATATTTATGGGCGGTGTTGATCATTTTCCATCAGATGACCAGCTTGCTCGTTTGCCTCCCTCTCACAATAAAAAAAATCTATGAGACGCTTTATAAGAAATAAAGTATTTAATACTAGCCTTCCGTCCGCAGCTTCGCCCGCGATAAATTAATTTTCCCGCGGTAAAAAGTAGCCTATGTCACTCAGTGATAATGTAGCTTTCTAACAGCAAAAGAATTTTTGAAATCGGTCCAGTAGTTTCGGAGCCTATTCAATACAAACAAACAAACAAACAATCAATCAAATTTTTCCTCTTTATAATATTAGTATAGAAGTATAGATAAATAATACCCAAAAAACGAGAATATATTAAGTGTATTATTATGTAACCATAAATTATTTTATTCATCATCGTTGTTAGCTTCTTCTTCGCCATGTTCTTCCACTAGTTCCTCTTCGTCTTTTTCGCCTTCTTCCAGCCAGTTCATCATGAGATCTTTGGCTTCAGCCCTGAAAAACGACATATCTGATAAGCTTTAAATAAAATTAACCGTCTTCACACTGAGGCGGTTATCACCAGTTACTGCTACGTGGACGCGCCACTCTCGGAAAGCATAGGGCGCGTACTGCGTTACAAACGAGACAAATTGTGCCTTATAGCTCGAAAATAATGATCGACAGACAGATTTTGCGTTCTGCTTTTCATTACAAAGAACATCAGGCCTTAACTCCTTGCTAGGTAAACGTATCAGCTAATAAGGTCCTTCCTGCGCGTTAGATAAAGATAAGCCCCACCTCTCTTCCGGTGTGACGACAGTCTTGTTGATCCTCTTGAGCCGTGGTAGCGCAGCCAGCATCTCCACTCGGAGCTCGTTGTCATCCTCCTCCCCTCCACCCGCATCGGCGTCTTCCTCCCCCGTACCCCCCATGTACGGACAACCCTTCATTATCAGCGCCTCCAAATTAGGCAGCACCTGGAATTGAAACATGGAACAGTTAGGATCCATAGTGGCCAAGTGTTGTTACACATTGACCCACTAGCAGCGACAACTCTGGCAGTTTAGTCTTACCCTCAACTTCTTAACTTGTATCAATGTCGACACCTTGCAGTTCCTCAGATTAATGTACTGCAGTTTCTTATTTGCTTCGTCGAAACCGTTCAGCAACCTGATAGGGTTGTTGCGTACATGCAATATCCTCAAATTAACGAGCCTCTCTAACCCAACCAGACTTTTAATCTTATTACCCGCCAAGTACAAGCTGTCCAGATTAGGAAAGTCCAATTCTGATATTTCATCTATCAAGTTGTTGCGGAAATCGAGGCATCGCATGGTGTGCATTCGATTCAGGAAGAAGAGTCTATGTATTTTGTTTTCGGCGGCTTCTAAAGTACTCAGTTCTGGTTGGAAGACATCGTGGACTGTTGTCAAGAAGTTTTTGTTCAGTATCATGACTTGGAGGTATTTCATTTTGTTTAGCGCTGCGGACTGCAACAAGTTTTTGTCAGCTTGAATGAGTACGAGAGACGGCAGTTCCGTAATAGCTTGGAGGGCGCCCAGAGTCAGATTATTGTTTGATAAGTCGAGGAATTGCAGGTATTTGAAGCTCTTAATGGCGCTGATTTCTTCTAAGCCCATATTTGTTAGGGTGGCTTTGAGATATGCGTATCTGTAACAGATTTTAGTTGTTGTAAAAGCTTTATTGAATAGTGTACCTAAAAGACTGATAGTCATTTGAGAGTAGAACTATTTCAGACGTCACTTACGCTAATTTAGTAGCCATTGGCAATTGGCAATACGCTATTGCTTCGTGTTTGGTTTGCACGTGAAGAAAAGAGTTTGATTACCCGTCTCCTTCGGCTATCTTCCCAAGCAGACTCAACCTGACGCTGACTTCCGACCGATTTAAGCTCCTTGGTGGTGGCTTGACAATATGCTCCTCGTCGGCTACTATTTCTGGTTCTTTCTCTTCCTCCTCAATGACACGTTGCTGGACATAATATTACTTATACCTCACAACCTTCGGGGTAGTAATACATTACGGGTTTACCATGATTTGATGTAGTTTCATTGATCAGAACCCGTAATGTACTGCTACACGAAAATGGTGGCGTTAGGTACTTGATTTTTGAAAATCTGGCTTAGTGATAAGTTGACAAGTCAAGACGTAGTGCGATGTATCGCTGATTCGATTATGTTGAGTGTGTGGGTCACGGCAAGCAAACTTAACGTCAGTGATGATAAGTTGCGGTTTGAATAGATTGGTAGGTAACACTCACTTCCTCTTGAACTTCTTCACCCTGAGCAAGATTAAATACTGATTTCAGCATATTTGAATATTTGAACAGCCAATATTTTGTAAAATATTGACACTAAGACTGATTGACAGTTTTGAGGTTGTCATCTTTGTGACGTATTTTTGTTTTCATGAATGCATACTTTTTGAATATAGGTACTTACAATGCGTTTAAAAATATCGTTTTTTATTATAATTGCATCTCTAACACTCTTCTAACACTCATATTGTTTACTTTATTATGTCTGATATTAAATAGGTTGTACAGTAGTTAACAATGAGGCCGAATGTGTATCTGTTGCCTTCAACTTTTTCTACTTTGGAACTTTTATTTTTCCTGCTACAAAAGGAATCTATGTTAATCAGGAACAGCCTTTTATACTTAGAAGATTTTTTTAAATATTTTAGAGATTACCCCCCTATATATGTAGGGATCAATATTTTTTAACTTCTTATCACCGATTAAAAATCATCGTGTGTTGCTTTTACAAACGTGACTAACCTGAACTCTCTTTCCAGTTCTCGTTCACAACCAACGTGCTAGCCACATTGACGCCGCAGCAGCACATAGAGACGATACTGAGCAAGAAAGTCAACTCCCTACAACTGCGTCAGACCAACCAGGATTCGCATAGGAAATACGTCCTCAAAGTGTGTGGACGCGAGGAGTACTTGTTGGGAGAGCACCCGCTGATACAGTTTCTCTATATCCAAGAGACGCTGTCGAGGGATGGCGTGCCGCAGGTTATGATCGTGAACATGGACAAACTGCCGCTGTCTGGTAAGTTACTTTTTATTTTATAAACTTGACTTAAGCGAGGTTTAGACGAAGCCAGTAATGCTGGCGCCAGTCTCCAGACAAGCCAGCGCTGGCCTGATCCGTGTCGTTTAGATGACTGGATTAATTTTATTTTATTCAGGTCACTGGCTTAAAAAAGGCCGGCGGTCTATTCCTGCCATTGGCTTTTCACCCGATTGTCGAAGGAGAGTTATGTTTTTCGAGCATATGTGTTTATGCATGTATCATTCTTTGGCACGCCCTGCAGCCTAAACGGCTTAATGGATTTTGAATTGTGAGGTGTCATTAGATTCGTCTCAGTTCCGCGAGTGACATAGGAAAGGAAATATATTTTTTCCCGGAATTCCCATGGGAACGGGAATTATAAAGGCAGGGTTTTTTCATCTTGTATTGAAATTAAAGTTATTTTTAAAAACTGTTTATACGAGGCCAATAACAAGTTAGCGCTGGCTGCCAGTGCAGCTGACAGCTTAACACTTCGTCTGAACCTAGCAGTAGTACACTAGTGTACTTGCGTTGTGGTATAATAACTAAAGCGTTGTGTAAAAAAGTGTTCAGTGACTTCTTAGGCCGACTGTACCTATATCTCAACTTTCTTGGACAGTCCACTCTATTCCTGTTTGAAGTAAATAAATTATCTCAGGGAACGAATTACCAGGATATAATCGTCCTTTGTCTCAGTCCAGATTTTTGTATATATCAGAGGTTCCCGAATTTTTTTTTCTCATAGCATAGACCATTTTCAAAATTTTACAGCTTACATTTCTACCATATTACCAAAACCCTCATTTTTTTGTCACGCCAACGTAGACCCCCGACGAGTCTCCCGTGGACCCCAGGGGGTCGACATGGACCACTTTGGGAATAATGGTATATATGTACTAGGGGCGTTCAGTAAAAAGTGAGAATGAGTATGTTATAAACAACTTTTACTAAATGTCATTTTATTTTTCGACATAGTCACCTTTTAGCATAATACACTTAGTATATCTTTTTTCTAAACTTAAAATTCGATTTTTAATAAAGGTCTCATCTTGAGTACTTAAAAAATCTTGTACTGCAGCGACTACTGCGTCGTCGTCTTCAAATTTCTGGCCTCTCAGGTATTGTTTCAATCTCGGAAATAGGTAGAAATCACTGGGAGCGAGATCTGGTGAATACGGAGTATTCATAAGGATATCGAACCCAGCATCACGAATTGCAGCCATTGCAACGGCGGACTTGTGTGCCGGGGCAATGTCCTGCTGGAACAGCACAACTTTCGAGAGTTTACCTCGCCGTTTTTCGCGGATCTCATTGCGCAATGTTGCTATTTGTTTGGCGTATAAAGTGCCCGTAATAGTGGCTCCATGTTTGAGATACTCAATCATTAATACCCCTTTACCATCCCAAAAAATAGAGCCCATGACCTTACCGGCAGATGGGCTCACCTTGAATTTCTTCGGAGTTGGAGATGATGGCCTTTTCCATGTCATAGACTGCAGTTTCGTTTCAGGGTCGTAATGATGGAGCCATGTTTCGTCCATTGTTATAAATCGCGCCAAAAAAAGTTCCCGGTCTTGCTGCGTCAGGTTCAAAGCTTCTTGACAAATCTCTAGTCTAGTTTGTTTTTGCGTGTCAGTAAGCATTCTTGGTACCCAACGCGCAGATACCTTTTTCATACCAAAGCGTTCATGTTAAATATTATGCACGCTCCCCGTTGAAATCTTTACATTTTCAGCAATAAAACGAACTGTGACACGACGATCCGCCAAAACTGAGTTTTCGACTTTTTTCACAATTTCTTCAGTTACTGCTGTAGTATGGCGTCCGGAGCGGGGGTCGTCCATTGTCGATGTTCTTCCATGTCTAAATTCGGCGCACCAACGTGCGACTGTCGAATACGGAGGAGCATTAGACCCTAAAGTGTCCCGCAAATCCAAATTGACTTGGTCCGTAGAAAAATTTTTAAAATACAAGTACGAGGGGCGTTCAATATAAAGTGAGAATGAGATGCAAACTCTTTTAATATTACGAAATTAAATACTGGCCGGTAAAGCTAATCTATCTAGCTGATTGCTATGAAAAAAAAAAACTAACTGTCTTTTGTTTAAAAAAATATACGGTAATTTCTTTGCAATGCTATTGAGTACGTTAGCGAAAATGGAGAAAATTGAACTGCGCGCCGTTATCAAATACTTGTATTTGAAAAATTTTTCTACGGACCAAGTCAATTTGGATTTGCGGGACACTTTAGAGTCTAATGCTCCTCCGTATTCGACAGTCGCACGTTGGTGCGCCGAATTTAGACGTGGAAGAACATCGACAATGGACGACCCCCGCTCCGGACGCCCTACTACAGCAGTAACTGAAGAAATTGTGAAAAAAGTCGAAAACTCAGTTTTGGCGGATCGTCGTGTCACAGTTCGTTTTATTGCTGAAAATGTAAAGATTTCAACGGGGAGCGTGCATAATATTTGACATGAACGCTTAGGTATGAAAAAGGTATCTGCGCGTTGGCTACCAAGAATGCTTACTGATACGCAAAAACAAACTAGACTAGAGATTTGTCAAGAAGCTTTGAACCTGATGCAGCAAGACCGGGAACTTTTTTTGGCGCGATTTATAACAATGGACGAAACATGGCTCCATCATTACGACCCTGAAACGAAACTGCAGTCTATGACATGGAAAAGGCCATCATTTCCAACTCCGAAGAAATTCAAGGTGAGCCCATCTGCCGGTAAGGTCATGGGCTCTGTTTTTTGGGATGGTAAAGGGGTATTAATGATTGAGTATCTCGAGCATGGAGCCACTATTACGGGCACTTTATACGCCAAACAAATAGCAACATTGCGCAATGAGATCCGCGAAAAACGGCGAGGTAAACTCTCGAAAGTTGTGCTGTTCCAGCAGGACAATGCCCCGGCACACAAGTCCGCCGTTGCAATGGCTGCAATTCGTGATGCTGGGTTCGATATCCTTAAGCATCCTCCGTATTCACCAGATCTCGCTCCCAGTGATTTCTACCTATTTCCGAGATTGAAACAATACCTGAGAGGCCAGAAATTCGAAGACGACGACGCGGTAGTCGCTGCAGTACAAGATTTTTTAAGTACTCAAGATGAGACCTTTTTTAAAAATGGAATTTTAAGTTTAGAAAAAAGATATACTAAGTGTATTATGCTAAAAGGTGACATTGTCGAAAAATAAAATGACATTTAGTAAAAGTTGTTTATAACATACTCATTCTCACTTTTTATTGAACGCCCCTAGTATTTGATAACGGCGCGCAGTTAAATTTTCTCCATTTTCGCTAACGTACTCAATAGCATTGCAAAGAAATTACCGTATTTTTTTTTAAACAAAAGACAGTTAGTTTTTTTTTTTCTTAGTAATCAGCTAGATAGATTAGCTTTACCGGCCAGTGTTTAATTTCCTAATATTGAAAGAGTTTGCATCTCATACTCACTTTATATTGAACGCCCCTCGTACGCTAAGATTCATCCAAGTCCGTTCAGCTGTTATTGCATGATTGACTAAATAAGCATCCAAATATCCGAGCATCTTCACAAACTATCTCATTTATAATATTGTTAGGATAGGGTAGTTCTAAATTGAATTGGTTTATGTAGGTAGACATTTGAATTTGTATTATTTATTACTGTAATCTATCTATAACGGCTGCGCGTTTTATTCGAGTTCTTTAAAAAAACTTTTGTGTTTGTAATTTTTTCCGTATTTGTCAATAATTTTGGTCAGGCTATTAGCCTATTGTGCACTTCGAAAAATACTATACGCTTTAAATTTAATGAACAAATGTTTGGGGAGTTCCCTGCCATAGCTACACTATAGGAAATATTCGTAGTGCTCGCTTATATAACTCAATAATAATATTACAATATAATACGATAAGGTAACTTTATTGAATTTCCTGTACAAAATAACACGCGGAAATGAAAGCCAATATAACATAAAGGAAGTTTATTACTATTACTCTTTTTTATACTTACGGAATACCTTTACAAACAATTTGAAAATGTGCCTTACAAAGAATCTAATGATGGCATAGGCTAAATACAAAATCGCGATCATGATCGCGATGATTATGCAAAGGACATCTAGTAGCGATGTTTGGAACCACGTGGTTTGCTCGGTAGGTGATGCGGGCGGCGCGTCGCGGTGGCGCGCGACGTACTCCGTCCAATAGATGGCGCTATCCATTACTGGTATGGGCCGGTCGTGCCAAAGTCTGGACACTCTTTTGGCATTTGTTTGCATTCTAAAAAAAGTTAAATGTTTATTCTCTTTAAATTTGAATTATTTGACCAGTTAGTTGGGTCTCCCCAAAACTAGCGGAATCAGCTTCAGCCGATAGGAAAAACCTTTATGACAACTAAATAAGAGCGAAAAAGACGTCGATCAGCTCGGCTCCATTCGGTCCGCGCATTGACGTCCAATAAAACAACTAGACTCCCAATCACGCTCAAAAATTGTCCGAAGCAAAAGTCTGCACACGCGTCTATTGTGCAGAGTTTTGGTCCAGTTGTGTTTCGACCGCGCGTTGATAACAACGTCACTTCTCGCCCCGTATTCGTATATGTCTCTTTCGCACCGTAATCAAACTCACGAGAAAAAAAGAGACAGACAGTCTAGCTTCCGCTTCGCATGACCACTCCACTGCATTCTTTACTCTTTAGGCGGTTTCCAGCGCGTGACGTCATGTCACTACTTCGAACGATCGTATTCAATTGACATTAAACATTACTGCTACGAAATAAGGTGTTAATTTGAATGAATGCTGTTAATGTTATCTGTATAAATTGATGTATACGTACACACAACGCCGCTCGGACTTTTTTTGAGGAACTTTTGTTAAGCCATTGGGAGTCTAGTTGTTTTACTGTACGTCAATGGGTCCGCGTAGCCGAGCCGATCGATGTCTTTTTCGCTCTTATTGCGTTGACATAAAGTTTTTTCCGATGAAGCCGATTCTGTGTCGACAGATTTGGGGAGACCCTAAATTGATATATTTTTTATGAGCTGTCAAATTGCGATTGCTCAATAGATTTTGTATGGCAATATTTAAGCATATATTTCAAACTAAATACAAACTGAAATATAGATGCACAGAAAAAACCCCAGAAAAAAGACCAATGCTGGGAATCGAACCCAGGTCCTCAGCGTTCCGTGCTGCGTGCTTACCCCTACACCATCACTGGTCTAGAAGTTAGCGACGAATCTTTCCCATACATCGTACACTTCAGTCTGTTATAATCACATTAGGCAGTGATAAAGCGCATCTATGTTAATGCCCTCTACGAGAGACTTCAACACTCCTTCGGAGCTACCCGCTCACCTGGACCAAGAGATGGCGCTACTAGGCCAACTTTTACAAGTTAAGTATGAAGTATCTTTTTCTATTTATTTTTTTATTTTCTTCAACTTCATTTTTTTTTTATTACTTAGCTCCGAAGGAGTGTTGAAGTCTCTCGTAGAGGGCATTAACATAGATGCGCTTTATCACTGCCTAATGTGATTATAACAGACTGAAGTGTACGATGTATGGGAAAGATTCGTCGCTAACTTCTAGACCAGTGATGGTGTAGGGGTAAGCACGCAGCACGGAACGCTGAGGACCTGGGTTCGATTCCCAGCATTGGTCTTTTTTTTTTTTTTTTCTGGGGTTTTTTCTGTGCATCTATATTTCAGTTTGTATTTAGTTTGAAATATATGGTTTCACGGGATGACCGTAAAAGTAATAAAAAAAAAAATGAAGTTGAAGAAAATAAAAAAATAAATAGAAAAAGATACTTCATACTTAACTTGTAATATTTAAGCAGGTTTTTCGTCGGAATTTTTGATTTAAAATGTATCACGCCTTTGACGTGCTACAGGAGCATCGACCCGTATGGAAACATTGGTCGATCTTAACTAAATCATCATTTATAAATTTTATAATGTTGCTTAGTTAAACTAACAAAACACTTTGCACGGTGCCATGCACAACCAAAACCTTCCTAAAGGCAGTATCTTTATCATTATCATCATCATCTAAACGTATGTTTATTGTAAACATGCAATTAGGGTACTCATAGCGGCCATAAACTTACTTCTCCGACGTCAACTCCTTGACAGCTTCCACCAAATTTTCGCTATTGATTTTCTGGAAGAAAAGTGTGATGCCCAAACCACTTTCTCGTGCTGATGCTGCATTGTTGAACTGGTCTCCGAAAAACGGTACCGTCAGCAGAGGAGTTCCGCAGTGAGCCGCTTCTGACATACTTAGCATACCCCCGTGAGATATAAAAGCTAACACTTTCGGGTGACCTAAAAAATATAAATTAGATAGGTATTGTTGTACGATAAAAGTTGCAAAGTCACGACCGTGAATAATGCGAAATCCACGCCTTTTACCGTCTTTGACTGTTTTTTTTTTATATAAGTAGGAAAACAGGCCTTTACAATTTAAATTATACCAATTACTTTTTTTAAATGAGGAAATTTGGACTTTACGTTTATTTATTTTAATGACTCTTTTAACGTTAATTAAGGTATGTTTTAGAGGTGGTCCCGTGGAAATATTAAATTCATTTTTGTTGTTTTCTTGTCTTTGAAAACAGTCATTGGTCTGTATTCGTTTAGTTGCACATGAAAAAATAACAAATGTAATCACGATCGGCACGGGATTACCAATTGATATAAAGATTTAAACGCCTCACTTGGTATTTCCACCATCTCAAATGAACAACTTACACAAGATATCAAGCTGCGGAAACCAGCTGCTAGTCAGCACGTTATCGTTTCCACCCGGTAGACTGGCGTTCTCCCATTTCCATATAACTTTTTGTGGTATCATCTTGAACGCGTCTAAGAATTGTTGGCGCTTCTGGTCTGTCATGGTGCTTGCATGTAACAGAGACCCGAAGCTTACGTATATCACTCCCTTTTCCGATGACGAAATGAATTCTTCTATGTTCTGGAAATAGTCCAAAGCTAAATGTTTTGGATATGAAGATGATTAGCTTATAATTTTTTTTCTTTGTTGTGACTTTAATAGATTTTTTTAATCTAGTTGCATTATTTTGTATCGTTACAGCTACTAGGTACGACAAGCTGTCAGTCGATTTGTTCCTCAATGCATCCCTTTCTAACTTAAGTAGTAGGATAGAGATAAACTGTTACGTTCCAAGCGTGCATTGCGTCTGTTTTTATTTTTATTAGTCATTATTGTAACTTACCTTTGGTACTGGCTTTGGTTTCTGAATGTGAATACCGCCTATCTCCAAAAGCTTTGGCGCCAAAAGACGCCCGCCGGTTATAGAGTAGTGTTGGTATGAAAAAATCATCTTCATTCTTTCGTGTGACAACTTTTCTAGATCAAGCGGTTTATTCGGGAAGTACTTTGCAAACACGTCGCTTATTCTTTTCTCCAGAGTCCATTTCAAGATCGTGTGAAAGAATAAATCGATTAAAGCTGTTTCGACCTTGCGGTGTAGAGACTGTTTTGTTCCTCCATTCGTAAAATAGTGGGGATTTGTGGAGATGTCATATGGGATGCCCAGCCTCGGGTAATGCTTCGGCAACAACACGTGTGAAGTGATCCCTATGATCGGAGCATCATAGTGCGTAGCCGCGTAAGCCAAACCACAATCGCTCATAAACTGTTCTACAAATATCACGTCATACTTGAGTCCTTTTGCCAAATGTTGCTTCATGTTTTCATTAGTAAGTAAATTTTCACAATCTGTTGTCAAAGAAGAGGGACTAAGTTCGAAATGCCTGTATACGTTATATATATGCAGATACGCCGAATCTATGCCCTCGTAGACAGACAAATTTTGTATCTTGCGAACTCTCGGACCGTGAAAGCTGAGGTCGATGAACTCTAGTCCTGGTGTTGGGTGATCATCGGGGAAATTATTTACGACCGTTACGTTGTGCCCTCTGATAGCTAATTCGCGGTATAGCGTTTTTATTGCCATGTAGTGGCTGCGTAGCGGTAGGGAAATGATCGCTAAGATGTTTAATGCGCTCGTTTGTGATAATAGGGCTAGTAAAACTAAGAATAAAAGCGAGTGGCGAGACATGGCTGGGGTTGTGAGTTCGATACGCGGGCCAGGTCAATCTACCATCGCAGTCTGCGATCGACTGACGTGACGTTCGTTGCGTAGCGTCAGTTGTTCGTGGCTGTCAAGACCTTGATTAGTTAGTAGCTTAACCGGTTTGATATGTTCTACTGCAATGAATGAGACGTACACAAAAAATGCACAAATAATGGTCACTCGTTAATTATGATTCTTATGCAATGAATGAATGAATGAAATTTGTATTTCAAGATAACATGGATCTATCTCATCATTGTTAGTACACATACAATCTTAAAATAATGTTAGTAGTTATAAAATGGGATTAATAATTAAAAATTTAAATCAATATTTCAATTAAAAATCGGAATCAAAGTAAAATAAAACGAAATTAATAATTAAAGTCAAAAGTAAAATTTACATTCAAAATCCTAATTATCTAATTAAATTGTACAACAAAATAAAATTAAAAAATAAATTCAATAAATAATCAGAATTAAATGAAATTAAGAATTAAAATTAAAATAATAATACAACTAAATAATCAAAATCGCCTGATCGAGGCACGAGGTAGACACTCGTGCAATATCCCTATTAATTATTGTATACCTATTTTACTTATTTTAAAATTAATGAAGTACCTGTAACTATGCTAACCGCAGTTGGGACAAACGCTACTTTTAGGGTTCCGTGCCCAAAGTTTGCCGTTGGGACCCTATTACTGAGACTCCGCTGTCTGTCTGACTGTCCGTCCGTCTGTCCGTCCAAAATTGAAATCCGATTTGAAATTTTCAACGATTATGTATTATTGTAGCCATAGAATAGGACAGCAAAAACTAAAAATAAAATGAATGTGTCATGTTTAGTTTTTTTGTTTTATTTATAGGCACCTCTTTTGCTCACGGTGGGATCCAAAAATAAGCTATTTAAAGAAAAAAATGTAATAAAGTTAAGCCGCTTCGGATTAGTTTGAGAGATATTGTCAATACTTTGTTGAAAAATCTAATACCTATATAAAAATCTCTGTCACGGTGTCTGTTGTCGAACTCCTCCGAAACGGCTCGACCGATTCTTATGAAACTTTTTACTCTGTATTCGGTAGGTCTGAGAATAGGTCGTAGGATACCATTCTTCGCGGACGGAGTCGCGGGCAACAGCTAGTATAGGATATAACGATGATTCTGGCCTTATACGAAGAAGGTTTGTGAGGTTTTCCTTCACCGTAAAGCTCACGGTAAATTTCAAATGTATGTAATTTCGCACATCAATTCAGAAAATCTCAGAGGTGCGAGCCCGGGCTCGTACCCACGATCCTCTGATTGAGAGACCATAGGTCCAACCACTAGGCCACCACGGCTTGTATGATTCTTATTATTAATCGATATTATTCCTTTGCAGTAGGCCGTGACTCGCAGTTCCTGACAGAGACGAGAAGAAGACTGGCGTCCGAGCCCTCAGGAACGATAAGGAAAAAGAAGAACCAGGAAGAATACGAGTCGTCGTGGAACATCGAGAACAATTACATGTGCACTGTGCAAAGTGTAGGGGGGCTGAACGTCGACCCTGGCAGGCTGGTGGAGGTAAGTTTTTACAAGTTATTATTTAACTTTATACACACAATCACGCCTCCTTCCCAGCAAAGGGGTAGGCAGATACTATTTGAAAGGTACACGGAAAGAACATTACTAGTCCCTTTTTTTAAAAATTGATTTTAATTCTATAAATGTAGAGCTCCCAAAGCACTATAACTTAGCATTGGATTAAATATACCGTAGTATCGTTCGTGTAAATTGAAATCCCGGAACTTCAATTCGATGGTTTAAGCGAGCGAAGCCGCGTGTAAAAGCTTGTTTAACAATAGTAATAAAATAATGGTGTGTAATTTCAAAAATCAGTGATGGTTTAGTGGTTTGACCTATGGCCACTCAAACAGAGAGTCCTAGGGTTTTTTTCAGAATTTATCTGCGAAATTATATTTTAAATTTACTATAAGCTTTACACGTCATACAAAACATCTTCAGGAAACCTGCACACACTTGAGAAGAAATTCAAGAAAGAAGTTTATTTATGGTAGATACTTTTAACACCATTATTAACCCGGCTATCTAATTTCTATTACAATACAAAAAATATTCCAATCACGTAATCTATGCCCTTATCTATGCGGCAGGTCAATGACTTCGCAGAACAAGCTGATAATTCAAGTTCGATATAAAATATTGGTATTTGTTTGTTGCCTACTTATACACTGTATACGTCATTCTTCCGCGCGAAGTTGGGAATAACATCCTCTAACTTTGAATCAACAGGAAAAAGAACATTTAAGTAGGTAACAATACTATTATCTATGATGTTGGTCTTGAAAACTTTCTCGTATCGTTTTGGTTTGAAACTAAGTTCTATATAAACACTAGCTGTTGCCCGCGACTCCAAAAGAATAGGGGCATAAAAAATAGCCTACGACCTATTCTCAGACCTACTAAATATAGAGAAAAAATTTCATGAATAATCAGTCAAACCCGTTTCGAAGGACAAACACCGTGACAGGAGATTTTTTGTATATTAGAAGACTAGAAGATTATTTATTAGAAACACCCGTTTAGGGTTTGTTGAACATTGTTATGCAAAACGTTTTTATATCCGTTTGAATCGTTCAACGAAAGTTATTTTCAATAATTGTTTCGAGCTTTCACAAACGAGACGACCATTTTTTTAAAGTGCTTCTTGAATTTATGACTGGTCGTTTTTGGCTCGTCACAGAAAACCCCTAACGGTCGACTGCTGTATGAGATCTGTATCATAGACACAAATCTAAGATTCGTCACCACTGACAATGTCAATCGTGTTTTGAGTCTCCTGGATCGAATTTTTTGGTCATCAATACTTAAACAAATTTGGTAATGGCGATTTTTACGCATAGCTCTAACCTAATGCAATTCTTTTAAATCGTCCTTTGAATGCTTCTATTTCACGGTGTCAAATGGTGATCGTCGATGATCAGCTGTTGGACGGCAGATTCATGGCGGTTATTGACCATAACGTGGTCTATCAATCACCGAGACTAGCGTGATCGCGTTGAGATTCTAAATACCAACGTTCCACAGACCGAAGGCACGGTGTTTAGTCACTTAACAAACAGATAGCCAACTGTTCTAAGCACTGAAGTCTCTTTAGTATTTTAAAGTTATAGAAAATTATCGCAAGGATTTTTTCCTTCGTAATTTCCATTTTTACGATAGTATCGTCGACTTTGATCTCACGCTGTGCTAAACTGGTTCGGTCAATCGTAAATAGTTCTTTTGTTTTCAAATTCTAAATTAAAATATTTCAGATGATACTAAGTTTTTTTATATATCTGCGTGACGGTTACAGACGACATTACTTCCATAAAAGTACATAGCTGGCGTCCTGAGTTTATCCATACGCGTATGATGGTCTGCCAATTAGGAATGAATTACCATAAATAAGTGCCAATACGTTACCATAATTAGTTGACCGTTGCAACCGCATTTAAGTAGGTAAATCAATCTAGCACTTCTCTTTTTACATGCATTAATTATAAAATATATGTAAAACAAAGTGATGCTCCTGCCGTTTGTACGTTAATCTGTATTATGTTGTAATTAGCGACGGATATATTCGCGAATTCACTGCTAATATTTACGTGTGGTTTATTCTATTATATTCCTTTTTGATTCCGTAAGTAAATATTATTGAATATTGTGTATATTTTCAAGCTTTTATTTAATATGCAATGTTCTTATGTAATTTGTCTTCAAATCTTGCAAGTCGGATTTCTCCCAGTTCTAATAATCGAATTGGTCTAAAATTTGGCACAAGTATGAAGTCTGTATAACAAAGCAAGTATAAAGTTAAAATAAGCATAGTCAGCGTCAAAACTTGTAGGTACTAAATATAAATATTTTCACAAAAACTTATTAAAATATTAGGCTTCATTATTTCGCAAATTTTAATCTGTCCTATTCCGCAAATAAAGCAAATTAATGTAAAACAATGAACTTTTACGTAAATTTGCGTCACGGTAGTAGAAGACATGAATTAAACACACACACACTACACACTACAGTCTATCTACTCAAAATCGCAGTTGCCAATCGAGGATAAATGTCAATACCTACTTATTTGAAACGATGAATAACAAGTAAACGTGGTAAGCATATTTTACTTAAATTGTTGATGGATCCGAGTTATTTTTTAATATCCCAAAGTTGTCCTGTTTTCTAATCAACAACCATTAAATTCTTAACAAGCATAATTGACGTCATTCTTTTCCTTTATTTGAGTATCATCCAATTTGTGGCTTTCCCCCGATTAGTCTATCTTCGACAAGTAAGGCCTATATTTGGTTTTTCCTGCTTTAACCTTAATTACTGCAAATTGACGTGTACGTTGACCTTTCAGGTTTGCGGTTACCGCGTAATCGGCAGCAAATATGATTTAATATATTGTGAACTGAAATTAAAAATGATCCAAGTGCAATAAAGCTGTAAAAAGAATATCAACTCTAAAAAGGATAATATAGGGCTTATGTTACGACTGCCAAACATTTTTATCTGGTACCATTATTCTGAGGTCAGGTCATGATCTTGATTTGATTACTCGTGATAATATACATACCTACAAGTAATAAAGCTGGTTGGCTGGCTGTCCATGATGTATGCATGCTCAAACATTTTTACAATTTCCTACCTTCCATAATGGCAGAGCCAGTTTTTTTTGACAATTGGTCCATAAATCATTCAGCCAGCAACACTGCCAGACACTTCGAAAAGTTGCCATATCAAAGTAGTGTTTTTTTGTACGAATCGTCAAAATATCCTACGTTTCCTGGTGAAGCCATTAGTGAACCAAGAAAAGTTACATCTGGTAATTTCCGTGTGGGAATAACAACAGTTTTTTTTTAAAACCAGGTCGTATGCCAAGCGGGAATATTCCACGGCGGCAAGCCGCTCTGCGAGGCCCAGAAGACCGGAGTGGCGGTGGTCTCCAATGAGGGCGTAGCGCGCTGGGACCAGGCCCTCACCTTCCCGATCAAAGTATCCAACATACCGCGCATGTCGAGACTGTGCTTCGTGATATACGAGACCAACAAGGTCAAGGGCAAGCGGCGGGCTAAGGAGGCTAACAAGGTTTGTGGTTACTGGTTCCATTTTTATCTGACTTTTAGCCGGAATACGCATCGCGGGTAGCCATTAACAAAATAAACTGATGACCTGATAAGGATCGCAGGAGTGCGATGGTTACGGGTGGCGTAGGATATATCATTGCGGCTTTCTTTGGCGGAGGCCTTAAATAAGTAGACGGTTTTGCCAAAAGGAATTGCTATGATCTAAGAATCTCCAAGACAGCCGTAATAGCCTATGATTTGACCTATGGCGTCTTATGCAGAGACTTCTAATCTGTACTTTCACCTCTCGATTTTTTGGAGGTTATCTGCGAATACCTGAAATTTATCATGAGTTGGTAAATTGTAGCATAGTTAGGAAACCTCTATAAACTAGCGAAGCAATTCTGTGATGTGTGTAATGTTTTCAATCCGCACTGAACCCGCGTAGAAGGCACAACCCAAACCCTTATTCTCAGAGGCCTGTACCCAGTAGATTATGATGATGACAAGATAATTATTTTATTCGACAGGACTTCATAAACAAGTTGGCGTGGGCGAACACGATGATATTCGACTACAAGGAGCTGTTGAAGACTGATGGTGTGACGCTGTTCATGTGGACGCATGTAGCCGACGAGACGCAAGGCGACGACTTGTTACTCCACCCGCTGGGCACTGTCGTCTCCAACCCCAATACAGACTCGTGCGCAGCGCTGCAAGTCCGCTTCTCGGAGTAAGTGCCTCTTGACGACAGAAGCCTATTACAGTAGCTCTCAAAGCGGATTGCTATCTGAACCGCGACACATTTAAATAAGTTCCTTAATTTTACCAACGGACGTCCAGGCGGGGAGAGCGTGTTCATCTATATGCGGTTAGTATTGCAAGGCGACGACTTGATACTTCACTTGTTTGGCACTGTCGTTTCCAACCCTAATACAGACTCGTGCGCAGCGCTGCAAGTCCGCTTCTCGGGGTAAGTCCTTCTTGACGACAGACGGACGCCTATACTCTATAGCAGTAGCTCCCTAAGCATTTGCTATTCGGATTTCGACACATTTAAAAAAGTGCGTCCATTTTACTAACGGACGTCCAGGCGGTTGGAGCGTCTTCATCCATATGTGGTTACTAGCTTTTGCCCGCGACTCCGTCCGCGTGGAATTAGTAATTTGGGCAGCTTATTTTTTTATCCAATTTGCTTTTTCATCAATTATGGCTCTCCTTAGATCCTTCCGGAAGAAGTGAAACTTCATAATAAACCAACCCGCTCCCAATCCGCCCCCAACCCGCTCCTAACCCGCCCCCAACCCGCCCCCAACTCGCTCCCAACCCGCCCCCAACCCGCTCCCAACTCGCCCCCAACCCGCTCTGAACCCGCTCTCAACCCGCCCCCAACCCGCTCCCAATCCGCCCCCAGCCCGCCCCCAACTCGCTCTCAACCCGCTCCCAACCCGCCTCCAATCCGCCCCCAACCCGCTCCCAACTCGCCCCCCACCCGCTCCCAACCCACCCGCAACCCACTCTCAACTCGCCCCCAACCCGCCCCCAACTCGCTCTCATCCCACTCCCAACCCGCCCCCAACCCGCTCCTAACCCGCCCCAACCCACTCCCAACCCGCCCCCAACCCGGCCCCAACCCGCTCTCAACCCGCCCCCAACTCGCTCTCGATCCGCTCCCAACCCGCCCCCAACTCGCTCTCATCCCGCCCCCAACCCGCTCCCAAACCGCTCCCAACCCGCCCCCAACCCGCTCCTAACCCGCCCAACCCACTCGCAACCCGCCTCCAACCCGCCCCCAACTCGCTCTCAACCCGCCCCCAATCCGCTCCAACCCGCCCCAAACTCACTCCCAATCTGCTCCCAACCCGCTCCCAACTCGCCCCCCACCCGCTCTCAACCCGCCCCCAACCCGCTCTCAACCCGCCCCCCCACCCGCTCCCAACCCGCCCTATCTAACTGGGATATCTAACACTGAAAGAATTTTTCAAATCGGAGCAGTAGTTCCTGAGATTAGCGCCTATAGAAGTTTTACTTCAAAAACCCCCGATTTTGAAACATTCTTCCGCTCCGCACCGCTCCTATTGGTGTTAGCGTGATAATATATAGCCTATAGCCTTCCTCGATAAATGGGCTAACTAACACCGAAAGAATTTTTCAAATCGGAGCAGTAGTTCCTGAGATTAGCGCGTTCAAACAAACAAACAAACAAATTCTTCAGCTTTATATATTAGTATAGATTATTCCATTGGCTCGTACAAAGCGATTCGTTTTTATCTTTTCTAACGCGGACTGCTAGGGAATGGAATTCGCTCCCATCGTCTGTGTTTCCAGATAAATACAACCCAGGGCTCTTCAAAGGTAGATTGAATTTGGCCTGCGGATGCACTTTCATCAGGCCAGATAGAGGTCAACCACCGGTCAATTTTATGTAAAAAAAGTTAGCGAGTTCAGAGCCCAACCTACCTGGGTTTAGCGATGTATCTTAATCAATCACGTACTTCTGTATCCTGTCAGTATTAGTTAGTTAAAACAAATAAAGTATAGCTAAAAAATTACCAGATGCGCGCTAGCCAAAAAAACGTTCGAAATATTTTTTGGGAATGACCGGTAAACAATAAATCGATCCACATCGGACGTAAAACACTGTGGTTTGGTTAAGGCCAATGGATGCAAGTTATCGCGGTCAAGGTTAACAAAAAAAAAAAAGGTAACCAACTTGTGGTTTTCCTGTTTCCAAATATAATTAATTCGGATAGTCATACTATGGCAATGCCTGTTTATCACCGATTTAGTATTAAAATATGTCCCTATTTTATCATTTATATTTTTCCAGCTACGACTGCCGATTCCAAGTGATGTACCCGTCACCGGAGAAAGTGAAGGAGCGCGCTGAAATTTTAGAGAACAGTTCCCCTGAAGTGATCGCGAAACTCTCACGCGACTTGGACCAACCCCTCTATAAGGATCCACTCTATGAGATGCACGAGCTTGAAAAGAAGGAAATTTGGGCTGCCAGGTCAGTTACTATAACATTTAAGCCATGAATACATATGACTGTAGTTTGCATGCTTTGTTCATATTTGTATGAAGTGTGACGTAAGTGCACTAGCTACATGTTTGCACAAAAATGTGCAAGTTACAAGCATGTAGCGATGGACGTTGAATGAACGGGCTAGTTGATTGAACCAGTGTTGCAGAACTATCGATAGTTTGACTATCGATCGTTGACCTCGCAAACTATTCAGGATATCGATATTACTATCGATAGTATCGCACATGTCAATACTATCGATACTATCAATAGTATCGACAGTTTTGTATAATCGATAGTACAAAGCTATCGATAATATCGATAGTATCGATTGTTTTCGGTCATTATTGCCTAATTTTGCAATACTATCGATACTATCGATTGTATTGGACGTAAAATTATAGATAGTATTGACACGTGGTGATACTATCGATAGACTATCGATAGTCTATCGATATTGGACTATCGATAGGCAACACTAGATTGAACGGTCCATGTAGAACCAACGTTCGGACGGTCCACCGACCGAGCGTCGACTAGTCGAACTCTAAGACGGTTAAGCTAAGAGTTCACAATCGTTCATGTCTACTAGGAACGCGACGTCGACACAAAATCATAGTCGGTTAATACAGTTAATTCATTAAGCCGTTAAGCTGAACATCTACATGACGCAGACATCACGTCAACTAGTCGATGAATTCAACTAGTCTATGGACTAATCGATGAACGTAAATGAACGGTCTAGCTGTGTTAACGATAAAATCTTGAACGACCCATCGCTACAGGCATGTGTAGTCTCTACCTTACTTCTTCACATGTTTGTGGCATCATGGATTAATGTATCAAATAGTCATTTTGCCATACACTTTTTGTCTTTGACGTCCTCTGATGTTTGTTCCTTTTTAGCATGATTAGGTCTATGTTAATTTAAAGGTAGCGTCACACTGAAAACTTGCCGCAGCATCATGCTGAGTGTGACTTTTTTACACATTTTGAATCCTACTTACATAATAATAATAATTTTGAGGTTTAAAGTCCAGGAACACCTCTCCATCCTTAGCCGTTCACACCAATGTTGCCGCCTCGTTGCCCCGAGTGGGCAATAGTTTGAGGGGCCCATTTAGTGAATGGCGAGTCACCGCCTACCAAAAGTTCAGTTTATGAGATATTGAAATGGTAGGTGTCCGTTATCTCACTCCATAGCCCGGTAATCCTGTCCACAACATCCCAACCCCATAGCCAATTCCATGTCGATTCCTACCTGGCAATAGATTGGCAACTGTGGAGGACTGTCCGCTAGCACATCCTCATGGTGTATTAGGGGATAGACCTCCATAGTTGCGCCCATCTCATTTATATTATATGGTACCAAAGGCCTCTTCATGTTGGCTTCGGCCCCATGAATGCCTTTCAAATGACCGGGTCCCCATGGGCCCGTGATCGGAAATCCGTACCAACATAATAATAATAATAATAATAAATATTAGGGGACAGAATGTTCTGTTTTATTGTATGCGTTTTTACCGATTAAGAGCTATATTAATTTTCACTTCCTATATTTGAATCATGGTTACACTGCATTAGTTTTGAAAGTTTAGGCCGTTTTTTTACTAAGTTTTGGTTTTATAAATATGAAGTCACTACGAATACGAGTTAACCTTCTTATCCATAATAACCAAAGGAAAACTTCGAATGACCAACAAAAATAAACGAATGTAAAATTAACTGAGGCTTAACATGCTCTTATGTAAATATAAGGGAATAAATGCGTGCATTTTATATTTTATCTGTAAGATCTTTGGAAGATAAATAACTTTAACTCAACAGAAAATACTTCCGAGACGCAGCGCCACACTTCCTTCCAAAACTGTTGCAATGCGTGGAATGGAGTGTGCAAGTGGAGTCGGCTAACGTGGCCATTATGATAGCAGACTGGCCTTTGCTGGCAGTAGAGTCAGCACTCGAACTACTGGACTATGCGTACGCTGATTCTGTCGTGAGAAACTTTGCTGTCAAATGCTTGGCTAGGATCTGGTGAGTCCTCATTGGCAACTATAATCCTTTTCATATAGCTTGGGTACGGTGACATTTGTTTTTTTTTCCATTCCACTCCTTGAATGTTTTAGGCCAATACTTTATAAAAAAATATAGGTACTTGAATCCCGAAAGAATATAATAAATATATATCTCCACAGCTTAAAATATTTCGTAATAATAAACTCAAATCACTTCAAAATATATCATTATGTTATAAACTAAAAAGATAAATTTTAATCTCTTCTGCCACATAATAATAATATACAATTAAATGGCGAGGTACCGCCGCTACGGGCAACACTGGCCAGAGGCTGAGGTTGACGGAGCGGACGTGCCAAGCGGAGCTCAAAATACTTGTTTTGTTACTTTGCTAAATTCCTATACTCAATACTTTAATAATTATAAACAGGTGAACGTCACATCAACTTTCATCGTGTAAAACTGAACTCAATTACAATTCCGTTTCGGAGGAGTTCGATAACAAACACTGTGACACGAGATTTCTATATATTAGGTTTTTTACATCTTGTTATCATATTAAAAGAAATGATTCCAAATTAATCATTACTGATCCAAAAAATATAAATGGCCGCCAACCAGCTGTCGACAGAGTTCCGCTTTGCGGAGCTCCTATTCTTCTTAGTATCAGCGCCTTTACGCAAGTCAAACCTAACCCTTCATAATTCCCAAAAATTATATTTATATTTATGCCCATGACCATATGTTCTCCCAACAGTGACGAGGAACTGCTGCTTTATTTGCTCCAACTGGTGCAGGCTCTGAAGCACGAGTCTTACCTGTGGTGCGATCTGGCAGTGTTCCTGCTGCAACGCTCTTTCAGCAACATGACTGTTGGACACTATCTCTTTTGGCACTTGAGGTTAGTACCAGCATGGTAGAGCTAGAAGTTAATTTGATTTTGTTACTGGCATTTTGTGTCGATTTGAATCGGATTCCTTGGTTTGTAAATTAGATCTTTATACAAATTAATCTTATGCAATCAGGCATAAATAGGGTTTGTTAAGAAGCTTCCAGCGAATGCGTTAAAAATGTTATACTTATTAATATAAACAGTCTGTTAGACCAAAATAATGTAAATGACCACAACAATATGCCCTTGCTAATTGTTACAATTCGCTGTGACTTATATTTCAGTTAAAAAAACTCGTTACAGTTGTTTACAATTTTTCTATTATGCTAAATTTTAGGTATTATGAGCCCATGGTAATTTGAAAATTAGGGGTATTAGTGAATATGGTATGAAATTTAGTGGTTTTAAGCCCAAAGCGCATTGTGGACTTTTTTCAGGTCGGAAATGCACGTGCCGTCAGTGTCGATCCGGTTCGGGCTGGTGCTGGAGGCATACTGCCGTGGTAATCAGGACCACGTGCACGGACTGCTACGGCAGGTCACCTGTCTCGACAAGCTCAAGTGTACGTGTTACCACTATTGTTGTCAAGTAGACTTACTCATAAATTTTTGAACGACCTCTTTAGCCTAGTTGGTAGTGACCCTGCCTACGAAGCAAGAGGTCCTGGGTTCGAATCCCGGTAAGGGCATTTATTTGTGTGATGAGCACGAATGTTTGTTCCTGAGTTATGGATGTTTCTATGTATTTAAGTATATATTTATCTATATAAGTATGTTTATCGTCGTCTAGTACCCATAGTACAAGCTTTGCTTAGTTTGGGACTAGGTCGATTTGTGTAAGATTGTCCCCTAATATTTATTTATTTTATTTATTTAAATCTAATTTTTTCACCTCTCCTGTTTACATAAGAATTTATACTGAAATTGTCCTATCGAATACATAAATAAAATAAAAACGAAAGGCGTACATTAATAAATAAAACTTATTATAAAAATAAATTAAAAATAAAAGAAAGAAAATACATTTTCTCAAACATGCTATGAAATATTGACGTTATGTTCCTTATAATACGCCACGAAGTGTCACGTTGAAGGTGCGGGCTAGACGAGAGGTCAATAATGGAATTTCATACAACATTGCTGGCCTTGGCCAGCAAAGTGATCGTCTATTGTTTCATACTATGACGTTTATAAATAGGTCTATGGCATCATAGCATTTAGCCATTAAAAAAAAACTATAAGCAATATTTTGCGTTTTGGTTCATTAAGACATTCTGCCACTACGTTTATTTAAGGTAAGGTAAGATGATGATGTTGGTGATGATGATGGTGATGTTGATGGTGTCGATGATGGCGGTGATGATGATGGTGATGGTGTTGATGATGGTGATGATGGGTGATGATGGTGATGATGATGGTGATAACGAGATGATGATGATGGTGATGATGAGATGATGATGATGATGATGATGATGATGATGGTGATGATGGGTGATGATGATGATGATGATGATGATGATGGGTGATGATGATGATGATGATGATGGTGATGATGAGATGATGGTGATGATGGGTGATGGTGATGATGATGATGATGGTGATGATGATGATGGTGATGATGATGGTGATGATAAGATGATGATGGTGGTGATGGTGATGGTGATGATGATGGTGACGACGACGACGATGACGATGATGATGATGATGATGATGATGCATGTTTGAGAAAAACTCTATACAAGCCTTGGCCACGAACAGGGATTGCCGGCCTCGTATCTCTAGATGGCCTCGTTGACACTCGGCCATCTATAACTACTCGGCCGGCAAACCCCTATTTCGCGGCCGCTGCAGTAATGTACTATTATTTACAGCAACAAAAGACACATCAATGTTTTTAGCTACAAAAAAATGAACACGAACGCTAAAGATTAGTGTGTCATTTTGGTTGTAAATTGGACTCTGCCTTAGCGTAATGCTGAGGCGTTTATATCAGATTATAGCACCACAGCGCTGATTTTCAGCCAGTACCGTCGGTGACTGTCGGATCGCTGTGTAGATAAACTGCATGTCAATAGCTACATAAGACTGCATACGTAAATAGATAAAAAAAATGATCAAACATATTTTACAACTAGGGATCGTCATGGTGTTTTTTAAATACTGAATCATAGATACATCAAGATTTGAAAATAAATCGTATTATAATTTATAAATTTTTATATTAGCACTTCAATGTAACTGGCCAGCACTAAAGATTTAGGTGTTCTGGTATTTGGTTGGTATTGGGTTGTCTTGAGGTTTGGTCATTAATTATGAGACTAAGACATTTTAAAATTCAGCCATATTAAGAATCCGGTGTTAGGAGAAAAAAATTAGGCATTCAGGATATTAGGTACTTTGACACTAACTCCTTTTCAAGTGGTAAGCTTATTGGTAAAAGTGTGAAACAAAATTAACCCGTTATGCACCCAAACCAAAATTACCACCCCAGCGTTAATAAAATGAAATTAGCATTTTTTTTTTTACAGGGGTGAACCAGTGCGTGCGGAAAAGGAAAGAGATAACCAAAGCGCGCGCCGCTCTTCTGACGCATCTCGAGGAGCCGCATTGCAAGGAAACGCTCTGCGATTTCGTGTCGCCCCTCAACCCTGCCTTCGTTTGCAAGCAGATCAGGTATTTAAAGGATTAAATATAAAAAAATTAAAACCTACACTTATTTATGTAATTTGCCTCGTACGTCGCTGAGCTAGCGCATAATTCTGACGGAGTGGAGCTTAGGAGGGAATGCTTTTCATCATCATCATTTCAACCGTAGGACGTCCACTGCTGGACATAGGCTTGCAATGCTTTTCATGACGAAATATATTGTGTGTCGCAAAGACAGCTGATATGCACGTGCTGTACAAATACAAGTACGTTTATTGCCAGAACATAGAAAATACAAAAGGTCTTGGTGGTACAGGATATTCTTACGTTTTACCCTAACTAGGTAAGCATGTCATATCATGTCTGTCATAGAATCCAAAGCCATTAGTCGAACCATCATCTCGTTTCAGACTGAAAGAGTGTAAAGTGATGGACAGCAAGATGCGTCCGCTGAACCTCACGTTTGAGAACGTAGATTCGTCGGGTCCCGACATCAGCATTATACTCAAGATCGGCGACGACCTCCGGCAGGACATGTTCACGTTGCAAATGCTGCGCATCATGGACAGGCTGTGGAAAAATGAGGGTTATGATTTCAGGTAAGATCGGTTTTTCATAGTAAATGCCAACACAGACCGCCGCGCGGGGCGTGCGCGAGACGCCGACGGAGCGTGCCCAGCGCGGTGTATAACACTGAACAAACAGTGCCATATATGGTATATATATGGTATACATATAAGTTGCTATTGCCATTAAAACTATTGAGGAGTTCCCTCCAGCGGAGGGGTAGCAAAATTACGTGGTTCGTGGTGAGTAACATGGAAGCAATCTCCATACAAATGAATCGAACATTTTGGGGTGCTGTTTGTTAGACTCGGTTGCATTCACGCTACTTACCTATAAGGGGCTGTTTCACCACCCATTGATCAATTTTAACTGACGGGTAAATGTGATGCCGTCTCCGTCTATTCGAACAAAACAAACAAGAGACGGCATCACATTTATCCGTTAAATAAATTTGATCAATGGATGGTGAAACCGAGGGTAAATGTCGCAAATTGGATCCCAAAATTAAATGTACGGTCACAGACTTTTATAGGGATGTTTCCTAGGTAAAAAAAAAATAATTCTTATTAGTCCGTATTTTACATTATCAAAAAATATTAGACACGTAATTTTTCTTTTGACAACTAAACAAAAAATGACGAAGATATGGCGCGTTGAAGTTCCGCGTGACGAGGCGTGACGTCACTTGTTCCTAAAACGCTCATACAAAGTGTAGGAACAAGTGACGTCACGCGAAACTTCAACGCGCCATATCTTCGTAATTTTTTGTTTAATTGACAAAATAAAAAATACGTGTCCAATATTTTTTGATAATCTAAAAGACTGACTAGTTAGGAAAGTAGCCTAATAGGCTGATAGGATGAGCGACTTGCCACTCTTCGTATTTTAGCCGTATAATTCAAATCAAGTTTAGCCGCTTACACTACCGTATCCTGATTTGCATTACACGGCTAAAATACGAAGAGTTGCAAATGGCACATCAGTTAAAGTCTCGCTCTGGTATCTCTTTGTGAAGTAGGGATGTTGACGCCATTAAAAAATAACCTTGTACCTTAGGTTCTTTGAAAAGAGCGTTTACTTAATGGATTACTTAGTACTAATTGTTTGGATTGAGTGAATAATGCATACACTCGTACACTTTTCAACTATTTATCATGGGTCTTGTTTGTTTATGTAGCATATTGCACTTACGAGGGGCGTTCAATATAAAGTGAGAATGAGATGCAAACTCTTTTAATATTACGAAATTAAATACTGACCGGTAAAGCTAATCTATCTAGCTGATTGCTATGAAAAAAAAATCTAACTGTCTTTTGTTTAAAAACATATACGGTAATTTCTTTGCAATGCTATTAAGTACGTTAGCGAAAATGGAGAAAATTGAACTGCGCGCCGTTATCAAATACTTGTATTTGAAAATTTTTTCTACGGACCAAGTCAATTTGGATTTGCGGGACACTTTAGGGTCTAATGCTCCTCCGTATTCGACAGTCGCACGTTTGTGCGCCGAATTTAGACGTGGAAGAACATCGACAATGGACGACCCCCGCTCCGGACGCCCTACTACAGCAGTAACTGAAGAAATGGTGAAAAAAGTCGAAAACTCAGTTTTGGCGGATCGTCGTGTCACAGTTCGTTTTATTGCTGAAAATGTAAAGATTTCAACGGGGAGCGTGCATAATATTTTACATGAACGCTTGGGTATGAAAAAGGTATCTGCGCGTTGGGTACCAAGAATGCTTACTGACACGCAAAAACAAACTAGACTAGAGATTTGTCAAGAAGCTTTGAACGTGATGCAGCAAGACCGGGAACTTTTTTTGGCGCGATATATAACAATGGACGAAACATGGCTCCATCATTACGACCCTGAAACGAAACTGCAGTCTATGACATGGAAAAGGCCATCATCTCCAACTCCGAAGAAATTCAAGGTGAGCCCATCTGCCGGTAAGGTCATTGGCTCTGTTTTTTGCGATGGTAAAGGGGTATTAATGATTGAGTATCTCGAGCATGGAGCCACTATTACGGACACTTTATACGCCAAACAAGTAGCAACATTGCGCAATGAGATCCGCGAAAAACGGCGAGGTAAACTCTCGAAAGTTGTGCTGCTCCACCAGGACAATGCCCCGGCACACAAGTCCGCCGTTGCAATGGCTGCAATTCGTGATGCTGGGTTCGATATCCTTAAGCATCCTCCGTATTCACCAGATCTCGCTCCCAGTGATTTCTACCTATTTCCGAGATTGAAACAATACCTGAGAGGCCAGAAATTTGAAGACGACGACGCGGTAGTCGCTGCAGTACAAGATTTTTTAAGTACTCAAGATGAGACCTTTTTTAAAAATGGAATTTTAAGTTTAGAAAAAAGATATACTAAGTGTATTATGCTAAAAGGTGACTATGTCGAAAAATAAAATTACATTTAGTAAAAGTTGTTTATAACATACTCATTCTCACTTTTTATTGAACGCCCCTAGTAGTTAGTTAGTTATTTTTGCACATATACTATTGTTAAGTTTATTATGTAGTACTCAAATTCACGTAAGGAAACTATAGGTCTAATTTATATTCAACTTAGTTATTATTATGTTGTATATGACTGTTTGTTTCTTAATAAAATAATAATAATTCGAAGACACGACTCCAGTAACAAAACGATTAATTTTAGCCCTGAAAACCAAACTAATTTTAGATTAACAGCAAAATTAGATTTTTTGTTGCTTTAAAACAAATAAACAGTTAGTTGATTAAGTTGGCGAACAAGTGACGTCATAAGTTGCTGTTGCCATTCAATCTCTATGGAAGAATTCGTCGCTACTTTGATAAAATCTCATATAACGACCGCTTTAGCCTAGTTGGTAGTGACCCTGCCTACGAAGCAAGAGGTCCTGGGTTCAAATCCCGGTAAGGGCATTTATTCATTGTTCCTGAGTTATGGATGTTTTCTATGTATTTAAGTATTTATTTATCTGTCTAAGTATTTTTATCGTCGTCTAGTACCTATAGTACAAGCTTTGCTTAGTTTGGGACTAGGTCGATTTGTGTACGATTGTCCCCTAATATTTATTTATTTATTTATTTAATATGTAAACCAAACTGAACCTTATTGCACACTCAGTAAAGTTCACTTAGCCAGATTATCGATTTTGAGATACGAGCTTTTTTCAAAGTAGTGACGAATTGTGTTCAGACAGTTCGTAAAAAGTACGTCAGTTGATTGGTGGTGTCAACATCCCTATTAACGCTTCGTTTATTCCAGACTGAGCCCGTACAACTGCATATCGATGGACAACGCAGTGGGCATGATAGAAGTGGTGGGCGGCGCCGAGACCGTCGCCAACATACAGAAGTACCGCGCTCTCTTCAACGCGACCTCGCCCATCTCGAAAGCCAACTTGTACCGTGAGTTACCCGCCTAGATCAAGACGATTGTGCAATTTGTGCATGTGTAACTATGGTTTTGGTTCACTAATGAATGTGGAACATAATTAACTCACTGTTATCATTCTCCTCACTTCATGAGAAACTGTCAAGCCAGTACGCCCTTGAGATATATCGCAAGATGGCAACCGACTGCGATTACCTGCAGGCTAATTGTCTTAACTCCCTCGCAATCGCCATCGAGTTCATTTTGACAGTTCTTGTACGGGCTGACAATTGGTATCGGAAACAGCCAGCTGGGCATTTCTATTTTTCGTTGTACCCAATTAAGAAATTGTTAACAGGTAGGTAGTTAAAATTAGTCCGTTTGGTTACGTACTTTTTCAAGTCTTTACAATAAAAAAAAACTTAACAAACCGGACCATTCTTCACTTCTTGTTACACATTGTTAAACTTGTTAGATTTGTACTTTTTTTTATTGTAAAGGCTTGAAAAAGCGCGTAACCAAACGGACTAATTTTAACTCCCTGTTAACAATTTCTTAATTGTGTACAACGAAAAATAGTAATGCCCACCTGTCACAGCCATACAAAAACTGTCATTTCAATCCGATGCAGAGTGTCAAAAAAGTTACACAATTACCCTGCCGATGTCACTTGACAGCCGATTCCATAAGTTAACACATTTTGATACATTAAGGGGGTGTTTCACCACCTTATTGTCAAACTGCTGGTTACGTAACCAATGAATAAACTAAGTACTGGACAAATCTGTCAGCTAGTGTTTTTTCAGTTTCACCACTCCGGTCCTGTGCAAACTAAGTGCCACTTAACTAATCGTGGGTTTAACAAAAAGTCGGAATGGCAACGTCGCATTTCACGACCACGCGTTCCTGTTCGCACACTTTCGTTCAAAGAGTCACTCATTATTAAAGCAAAAGAAATCGTTAACTATATAATTTTTAAATACATCTATTTTTTTGCATAAACAAATGTGTAACATTATAATTGATCCAAAAACGATATTTATTTACGATACTTTGTTAACAATAACAAAGAAAAATAAAATCACGTAAAACGAATCGAAAAGTGGCGCCAAACCATTTGACAGATAAACTTTTTTTTAATGGTGACATACAAGTTCACGTAGAACAAACGATTGTGCCACTGAAAAAAAGTCTGTAATTAAAAAATATTACGAAATTTTGGATTTATTTTTACATACTAAAAGCGTACCTACATTTTTTTATTCAAATCTTGATATTTAAATTATTTTATGCAATTTAGCATGACCTCTTTCTTTAAAAAATAAAAAATACTTTGATTTATTTTTCTGAAACCGGCTGAGGGCTCTCCAACCATGGCCACAAAAAAATAAACTAACTTTATGTGACGGATAAAAATGCTAAATGCCTCCTGATCTGATGGTCAAATTAAGAAACAGTTTGTCCGTCACTTAGCGCTAATCGAGAGTGGTGAAACAGAAATTTTAATTCCATCTGTCAAATAAGGTTATGATTAAGCTAATCTGAACTTTAAGAAAAGTGGTGAAACAGCCCCTAAGTTAATGATTCCGTTGCAGAGTGGCTAAACCTGAAGAATCCGTCAGAAGCGGCGTTCAATAAAGCGGTAGAGGAGTTTACGATGAGTTGCGCCGGCTACTGTGTCGCTACTTACGTGCTCGGCATCGCGGACCGCCATCCCGACAACATCATGGTCAAGACGACGGGACAGGTAAATAATTTAAACCAGCCAAGAGCGTGTCGGACACGCACAAGGTAGGGTTCCGTAGCCATTACGAAAAAATCAAGTAATATTTTTCTAAGGATTTCGTATGGGTACGGACTCATCCAAGTTTAGGTATGTTTTATACCTTAGGCTACTATTTACTTTTTAAACTACAAATAATTTCCAAGCAATCTTAGCCGCTATAATTTTCCCAGTAAATTTATTTACTACCATTCTGAATTTTTTCAAATTTTTTCTACCTAACAGTTTAGATTTTAGAGGGGGGGGGGGGCTCGATTTTAATGAAAATATTCACTTTAAAGTTGAATATTTCGCAAACAGATCACTGAATAGAAAAATCATGTTAGCAACCCCGCAATGGTTTTAAAAGACCTATCCAACGATACCCCACACTATAGGATTAGTTGAGAAAAAAAAATCACCCCCCTTTACGTCTATGGGAGGTACCCTAAAAAAAAATATTTTTTTATTTTTTATTTTACCACGTTGGCGTGACTGATATGTATATTCATGCCAAATTACAGCTTTCTAGTACTTACGATCTATGAGCTTAGCCACGGACAGACAGACAGACAGACAGACGGACAGACAGGGCGAAACTATAAGGGTTCCTAGTTGACTACGGAACCCTAAAAACACTATTCATCACATGGTGTTAAGCCCGCACCACATTCTCGACAAAACTACACGAGACTTGCCGAATACGAGAATGTGGAGTGAGTATTCGTCTATGTTCGTATTGTCTCGCGCATGTTCGTGTTGTCTCCGTTTCGTGTCGGTAAAATGGTCAAACATCAAAGGGCTCTCGTGTAGTTTCTTATTTGCGCGAAACTATCCCTCCACACTCTAGCTGCGCTCCCGTCAGTCGGCCGACGGCAACCGTAGGAAGCGCATGTGCGGTCTTTGAATGTGAAAATGGGCATGATTTTAACAACGACATGTAATTGAGTAGGAAATATAAACAAATAACTTATAAAGATAGATATATTTTTTTACCTTGTTCTGTTGCGATGTATCGCAGTCATCCAGTATCTTCGCCTATTCCAGCGCCTTTTGATAACTTTTTTTTCACGTATCAGCAAATAATTATAATAAGCCACAGCGCATAAAACTGCGGCGACAGAAGTTTGAACATGTCCATCTTGGGTGAAAGTCCAACTACAACTGCGCAAGACGAGAATGTAGTGGGTCGCTCTCGGCTTCGCCCGATCTCGGGAAATATCTCTACAAAACCAGTCTCGTGTAGTTTTGTCGAGAATGTGGAGCGAGCTTTACTCTATGCATGTTTACCAAAGGACATTGACCCTAAATAGATCCCACAAGAGTTATAGCTTTTTAAAAATTTGCAAACAAGTTAGTTGTTACTAGTTACGACATTTTACACTGTAATATACATATATCAACGTTTTATTTACATGTTTAAAACTTAGCTATAGGCCAATTTTGTAACACAAAACTTATGTAGTAGGTAGGGTAAACCGCCAATAACTTGGCCACCCTTCAATAACTGGCCACGTTATACTAAATTGAATTCTGTTTGTAGGGGAACAGAGTTCATTTTCAGTATGAGGGGGGGGCAGTTTATTGAAGGGTGGGCAGTTATTGGCGATTTACCCTATGTACCTTTTGAACGCCAGTGTCGGCTATAGACGACAATACGGTAGCACAAAAATGAACCTACCCGCATCCGCATAAGAATCAATTTTGTTAGTAACGAAAACGATGTGTGGCGTTCAAAAGGTTTATAATTATTTTATCCTCCTAAGTCCTGACTTTTTTTAACAAATGAAGTAGAAGTGAATCCTAGACGTGAGTCACCACTATTGTTATTTTGGAAACTATTTCAACATATTCATTAAATGAACGATTTGCTCTTTATAAAGTACGCACGAGGTTATATTTTCAAATTATTTAAGTAAAAGTGTTTTGCAATAATTTTAGTAAATATTTTTGTGCATTGTTGCCGTTCAATCCGGGTCGACAAATACAGGTCGTGTATTAATCGCACCCTCCAGGTGCTCAGAATAACCGTCTCGTCAATCGCATAACATAAGATTGTGTTCAAACATTTTCGATCACCTAAACAACTTGGATGTATGTGTAGGCGACCTACTACAATTTTTTAAAGCACCTGTTCTCTTCCAGCTCTTCCACATCGACTTCGGCCATTTCCTGGGGCACTTCAAGCAGAAGTTCGGTTTCAAGCGGGAGCGCGTGCCTTTCGTGCTGACGCATGACTTCATACACGTCATCAACAAGGGCCAGCGCGGCAGCGGGGTCAACGAACCGCTGGATTTCAAGATATTCCGCGAACATTGCGAGACGGTTAGTACTAAAAAAGGATTGATTGATTAAGGCGGTAATTAATATTAAGGAATCATCATCAGCATCCCAGCCTATATGTTTTTTTGACGTGACAAAGTCTAATAAATCGATGAACGCCGGCTGCATACACGAAAAAGGATGACGCAATGTAAAGCACATGTAACGTTACGTAACGTACATGTACCTACAGAGCAGTGAAGGCCATTTGCAATATTACATAATACAATCTTAGTACTAGCGCTCGAGTAATTTTCAATGCGGGGGGTGCGGGGGTGGGTTTGAATGTTTTGTTCTGATTTTACAAAAAAAGGCTATTAGGCACATCGAAAGAGCAAAGCCTCTTGAACACTGTCGTCCTCTCTTTGTAAAACATGGGATACTAACTGTGATAGCCCTGTATATATATCTGGTATGTATTTTTATTTACAAAAATAAGTTTAGATTCGTACGTAAGAGTAATAATATTAATAATAGGCCACGTAGACTGGAATGTAATTTTGACATCAAACTACCTAATTCTAAAAACTATTTACAATTTAAAAGGAGTATTGAATTTAATGGAATAAAAATCTATAATAATTTGAATGATGACATAAAGAAATGTAATAATGTATGCGAATTTTCCAAGAAATTAAAATCTTTTTTACTTGTACGACCATTTTACAGTCTGAAAGAATATTTTGAAAAATTGTATGAATAGACATTTTTATTATTAGTTATTGTATTGTAAGAAATAAGAAAGTATTTATTTAGAGTAAAAGCGTTTGCATAATCAGTATCCAGTGGGCCCCAAACTAGGCTGATAGAATAAGACTTTTGCGTGCCATATTGTGGCGGAGCATGCATTCATGTAACTGTATCTAACTACATGACTATATTAGCACCTGTGTATGTTCCAGCAAAATAAATTCATTTCATTTCATTTCATTTCATTTCATGTTATGACGTTGTCACGTTAAACTATCGTCCGTAAGCCGACTACAGACAACCGGTTTTTAACGTAACATTTTTTTTAATTATGAGAGGGAGGATAATGGGCAAGGTCATCCGATAGAAAATCCTTACTAATTATAAATGATTTTGACGTGACAACGTCTAATAAATCGATGAACGCCGGCTGCATACACGAAAAAGGATGACGCAATGTAACGTTACGTGTAAGTACATGTACGTACATGTACATACAGAGCGGCGAGAGCCAGTTGCAATAGTACATGTTTTTTACTGGAGACGACTCCTTGAAATTATTTTTTAATGGCGTCAACACCCCTATTGCTTAGTTCTTCACAGGCGGAGTCGCGGGCAACGGCAACTCAACTTATAATACTTTGTATGTTTGTCGGTAGGCCTTCAAGATCCTGCGGCGGCACGGGCACCTGATACTCTCGCTTTTCTCCATGATGATCTCCACCGGCCTGCCCGAGCTCAAGTCTGAGAAGGATCTACAGTATCTGCGCGAGACTCTTGTGAGTACTGCTTTATTGTATCATTTTTAGGGTTCCGTAGTCAACTAGGAACCCTTATAGTTTCGCCATGTCTGTCCGTCTGTCTGTCTGTCCGCGGCTATGCTCAGAGACTGTTAGTACTAGAAGGCTGTAATTTGACATGAATATATATATCAGTCACGCCGACAAAGTGGTTAAATAAAAAAAACTAAAAATATATTTTTTAGGGTACCTCCCAAAGACGTAAAGTGGGGGTGATTTTTTTTTCTCGACTAACCCTATTGTGCGGGGTATCGTTGGATAGGTCTTTTAAAACCATTGCGGGGTTGCTAACATGATTTTTCTATTCAGTGATCTGTTTGCTAAATATTCAACTTTAAAGTGAAAATTTTCATTAAAATCGACCGTCCCCCCCCCCCCCCCCTCTAAAATCTAAACTGTTAGGTGGAAAAATTTGAAAAAAATCAGAATGGTAGTAAATATATCAAATTTACTAGGAAAATTATAGCGGCTAAGATTTATTTGTAGTTTAAGAGTAAATAGTAGCCTAAGGTATAAAACATACCTAAACTTGGATGATTTCCGTACACATACGAAATCCTTAGAAAAATATTACTTGATTTTTTTCGTAATGGCTACGGAACCCTACCTTGGGCGTGTCCGACACGCTCTTGGCCGGTTTTTTTTTTTAGTATCACGGGACAATTCACACCAATTGACGAGATTTCATAAAAAAAAATCAAAACGTTTATTCTGCAAATAGGCCGCAAAGGGCTCTTTTACATGTCACTTTTTAGGGTTCCGTAGTCAACTAGGAACCCTTATAGTTTCGCCATGTCTGTCCGTCTGTCTGTCCGCGGCTAAGCTCAGAGATCGTTAGTACTAGAAAGCTGTAATTTGGCATGAATATACATATCAGTCACGCCAACAAAGTGGTAAAATAAAAAATAAAAAATATATATTTTTTTTTAATTTATTGAATCAGGCGTTACTTTGCGGAGGTCCATATTAATGAACTAAAACAATTACTTTGCTCACCCGCGACCTTACAATAGTTACGTTTATGCAAGAAATGTGCGTTCATGCAGTTCCTCCACCTCCACACTGTACGAACACACACAAATCACATAAACCCAACCATCACCACCACCAAGCTACACTGACGCGTTTCGAACTCAACCAGAGCTCATCTTCAGAGTTACCACAACCGTATGCTATGCTACCAACTGTTAAACTAACAAACCAAAACAAATGTTTTAACTTGTCACTGTAACTTCTCAAGTACCCACTTTATTTTTCTTATTCTCAAACTACCCCACAAAAATTAACTTTTATTGACATATTATAAAACTACCTTGAATTTTTTGTTTATTTATTTATAAGGCATATTTAATTAATACTAACTGTTCAAATTCGACCCAAGCCGCAGTAAAGGAGAAGATACTAAATTTACCTGTTCATTAATAATAGACCCCATAGTGTTGTACCTAATTATTTCCATGCATTCCAGAGCATCCAGACGCAACCCCTTGCCGCAATAATGTAACACTTCATAAGAATCTGAATCTAACAATGAATGATTTGATTCCAACAAATGTTTTGCAAAATTCGATCTATCTGGATGCTCATTCCTATATGCCGAAACATGCTCTTTAAATCTAGTATTAAAACTTCGGCCTGTCTGTCCTACGTATATCCCATTGCAGTAATTACAAGTAAGCTTGTATACCCCCGATCTAGTTCCCTTATCTACCTGTTCTTTGTGGTTACATAGCCTAGAGTACAAAGAGTTGTTAGTCTTAAAGGCAACATTAATATTGTTTGATTTTAAAATGCCATAAATCTTATCAGACAAACCCCCGACGTAAGAGATACTAGATCTATATTTGTTAGTAGACTGAGAAGGTAACGCAGCGTAAAGCATGCTATTTACTAACCGTGCCTGCTTCTTTTGAACTAAACTATCTACCATTGATTTTGTATAACCATTTGAGATCGCTATCTGATAAATAGTACTCAACTCTAAATCAAAATGTTCCTTAGAAAGAGGCACAGTCAACAATCTATTAACATAACAATGGAAAGCAGCCAGTTTATGCTGCCACGGATGATTAGAAGATGCTGGTAAAACAGCATCTGTGTACGTGGGCTTACGGTATATTTTAAATTGATGTTGACCATTTAATTTTGAAATCGTTAAATCCAAAAAGTTCAACGAACAATTTTCCTCCAATTCTTTTTTGAACCTTATCTTTACGTGCTTGTTATTCAAACCATTAATAAACACGTCAAGCTGTCTCATACTCCCTCTCCAGCATAGGATCAAATCATCAACATACCTAAAATAGTACACAATATTACTATTACCCACAATATACTGATTCTCAAAATGATCCATAAATATATCTGCCATTAAAGGACTCAGAGGTGAACCCATAGCTAAACCATCACTCTGTAAGTAATAAAGACCATTGAACCGGAAATAATTTTGTTTCATGCATAAAGTTACCAAATCTATTAATTCACAAACTTCACCCGGATGCAACCGCTTCCTTTCTAAGTGGTCTTTTAGAATTTCTAGTGTCTCACTATATGGTACGTTAGTAAATAAACTGTCTACATCCAAAGAAAGCAACGTTGCATTCGGCGGTATGCCGATGTCCTTAATTTTACTAACCAAATCTAAACCATTTTTTAAACTATAAGAAGGTTTAAAGGAAGCCTTCACACGAATAATACTATTTAATTTCTTCGCCAATTTATATGCTGGAGCACTCACGTATGAGACAACTGGACGAACAGGCACATCATCTTTATGAATTTTAGGTAATCCATATAGAATTGGCGCCTGCGGATTCATGGGAATTACAAAATTCTTTTGTTGTTCGGTTTCAAAGGCAAACAAAGAACCCTTTATTAGTCTCTTTAGATCTTTGTGAAATGTAATTGTAGGGTCCTTACGTAAAACTGTAAAACCGTCCCCTTGAACGATATCTAAAACTTTCCGATTATATTGATACCTATCCAATAAAACAATACAATTTCCTTTGTCTGCCTTTGTCACCACTAAATCATTATCATACACTTTCTCCTTAATAGATCTCAAAGAATTGAATTCGGTTATATTGACAATACACTCTGTGGAATTGGTATTTTTAAGTGTATTTGCCACTAAGTGTATTAAGTGTATGTGCCTCTTTCTAAGGAACATTTTGATTTAGAGTTGAGTACTATTTATCAGATAGCGATCTCAAATGGTTATACAAAATCAATGGTAGATAGTTTAGTTCAAAAGAAGCAGGCACGGTTAGTAAATAGCATGCTTTACGCTGCGTTACCTTCTCAGTCTACTAACAAATATAGATCTAGCATCTCTTACGTCGGGGGTTTGTCTGATAAGATTTATGGCATTTTAAAATCAAACAATATTAATGTTGCCTTTAAGACTAACAACTATTTGTACTCTAGGCTATGTAACCACAAAGAACAGGTAGATAAGGGAACTAGATCGGGGGTATACAAGCTTACTTGTAATGACTGCAATGGGATATACGTAGGACAGACAGGCCGAAGTTTTAATACTAGATTTAAAGAGCATGTTTCGGCATATAGGAATGAGCATCCAGATAGATCGAATTTTGCAAAACATTTGTTGGAATCAAATCATTCATTGTTAGATTCAGATTCTTATGAAGTGTTACATTATTGCGGCAAGGGGTTGCGTCTGGATGCTCTGGAATGCATGGAAATAATTAGGTACAACACTATGGGGTCTATTATTAATGAACAGGTAAATTTAGTATCTTCTCCTTTACTGCGGCTTGGGTCGAATTTGAACAGTTAGTATTAATTAAATATGCCTTATAAATAAATAAACAAAAAATTCAAGGTAGTTTTATAATATGTCAATAAAAGTTAATTTTTGTGGGGTAGTTTGAGAATAAGAAAAATAAAGTGGGTACTTGAGAAGTTACAGTGACAAGTTAAAACATTTGTTTTGGTTTGTTGGTTTAACAGTTGGTAGCATAGCATACGGTTGTGGTAACTCTGAAGATGAGCTCTGGTTGAGTTCGAAACGCGTCAGTGTAGCTTGGTGGTGGTGATGGTTGGGTTTATGTGATTTGTGTGTGTTCGTACAGTGTGGAGGTGGAGGAACTGCATGAACGCACATTTCTTGCATAAACGTAACTATTGTAAGGTCGCGGGTGAGCAAAGTAATTGTTTTAGTTCATTAAATTTTTTTTAGGGTACCTCCCATAGACGTAAAGGGGGGGTGATTTTTTTTTCTCGACTTATCCTATAGTGTGGGGTATCGTTGCATAGGTCTTTTAAAACCATTGCGGGGTTGCTAACATGAATTTTCTATTCAGTGATCTGTTTGCGAAATATTCAACTTTAAAGTGAAAATTTTCATTAAAATTGAGCGTCCCCCCCCCCTCTAAAATCTAAACTGTTAGGTGGAAAAATTTGAAAAAATTCAGAATGGTAGTAAATATATCAAATTTACTAGGAAAATTATAGCGGCTAAGATTGCTTGGAAATTATTTGTAGTATAAGAGTAAATAGTAGCCTAAGGTATAAAACATACCTAAACTTGGATGATTCCGTACACATACGAAATCCTTAGAAAGATATTACTTGATTTTTTTGTTATGGCTACGGAACCCTACCTTGTGCGTGTCCGACACGCTCTTGGCCGGTTTTTTTAAACTACCAGCGCTTTCGTAAGGACCATCATTGCCAAGAAGAATGCGCCGCAAGAAACTTGGCAGGAAGTCATCTTTTCAAATTAAAATATAATAAATTACACACTAAAAAACAATACAGGGATGTATTGGGTCCCTTAGGTAAAAAAAAAACTAAAACTATACCTACATCTTAACTATATCTACGTTCAGTGGAAGTGTAGAATGCTTCCACCGTCAAAAAAAGAAAAAAGAAATAATAATAATATTGGAGATAGTCTTCCAATGTCACAATAATTAAAAATGAACCTTGTCCGAAAATAAACTAATGAAATTTGAATTATGGGTACTAAGCAACGGATAAACATCCTTATACAGGGTGTTACAAAATTACCCGTAATAACTGAAGGGTATGGAAGTACTGGAGTTTATTTACTGTTTATGGGGTTTCAGACTTTAGGGGTTATTTTGTAACAACCTGTATAGATAGATACATACTTAAATACATATTAAACACCCAAGACTCGAGCACAGACATTCGTATTTTTCATATAAATATCTGCCCCGACACGGGAATCGAAACCGGGACCTCAAGCTTCGTACTCGTCAAAATCATTTTATTAGAATCATTTTTACCTTTATTGTTATAGGCATGCAATTAATTAAAACAAAGAAGTTTTCCGGTTTCAATTTTTTTATCGATTTGTTTGGACCGTTTTGACCGATTTTGGCAAGATTCTGTGAAGGATAGAGACGGGTGCAAAAGAAAAGGGAGCCCTATGGCCACTAATGCCCAGCAGTTGGATGTCCAATAAGCTATTTTAAAAAAAAGTGTCACCAATCTTTCTATGTTAATTGACGTGTCTGATTATGGTAGCACAAACACTATTTCAAGCAACAATTTCTTTCTCAGGTACTCGATTTGTCCGAAGAGAAAGCCCTAGAGCACTTCCGCCTCAAGTTCACCGAAGCGCTCAAGAACGCTTGGACGACGTCGTTCAACTGGGCGTTCCACAATTTCGACAAGAACAATTGACAGCGGCCCGCGCCCCGGCGGCGGCCGCCGTCCAAACACTCGCCGCAGACTCTGTGAGCGTACACCGTAGATAATACGACAATTGGGCGCGCAAGTTCATTTACAAATCGATCATAGAACTAGATACTTTGCTAAGTTAAGGCTTTACACAAGCACACAAGGCTACGTGAATTGGCGCTTCGTGCCGTGTACGGACCAAGCAACCAAACACACGGCGGCCACGACGTACAAAATACGCGTTCTTGAATCTGCACAAGCACAACGACGTCTGTACACGCGTCAATGTGTGCGTAAGATACACAGGGCTGACCATCGCAAAAACCTAGTAAGTACTATAAGTACTACCCATTGGTAGTTATGTCATTACATACCTACTTAAAATGTGTCTGTCTGTGTATTTAAGCATTATTATTTTCAATTACAATAGATGTACGACTACAAACTTAAACGAATTATTCGGTAGGTAGTTATTTCATGTATTAATCGCGATAATTTCAGAAAGCATGATTTATAAAAGGAAGTAGGTAGGGTAGGTAAACTCCTTTCCTTATCTTTGGCTGTTGACAAACACCCATACAATGCACAGTATATCACCATTTCGCAAAATTATTGCTCCCGAACTTAGTGCCGTGCGGCCGACCCTGCGGTTTTCCTGCAATCTGCGCTTGAGGGGTGGGGTAACTCGAATCGGTGCGGGGCGGAGCGTGGCCATTCTGTACGTTAGTACTTATATATTCTGTGCCACCAACCAACCGACCACCAACCATCCGACGGTTACCAACGGATGTCTAGGCAGGGGAGCGTCTTTCCACTCGACTGTCGAAGGAGGGTTATGTTTTTCGAGCGTTTGTATTTATGTATGTATGTATCATTCTTTGGCACGCGCTGCAGCCTAAACGGTTCAATGGATTTTGAAGTGTGAGGTGTCATTAGATTCGTCTCTGTTCCGAGAGTGACATAGGGCTTATATTTTCCGGGAATTCCCATGGGAACGGAAATTATACAGGCGGGCTCTTGAAGGCTAAAGTGAATAGGCTGTTACTGAACCATTGAGATACACCTTTAGCCTCATTTGCACTATTCATCAAGATAGTGGTCAATCACGGGTCAGTTCATGAATTTGTATTGTCGTAGTGGCTTCGAGAATAAATCATAGAGTATCGACGATTTGCGTAGCCTTGTGTAGGTTCAGAAGGACGTGTGTATCAGTCACTATAGGTACTACCGTTTTGCTGACTGATAACTTGGGAATGAAGTCGGTTTGTGACTAAAAGGGTTAAGCTTTACGCACACCGTATTTGTGTTTGCCTAAAAAAACTAAAGCAGTCCAAAATATTTCTAAGTGGTATGTTGAGATCTAGTTCTATGACTTCGATGCTGTTAAGTGTAGTGAATTGAGAGTGATGGAAAATGGAGCGTTTGTAAAGATTAGAATGACTTGTGTGCTTAATTCTCGAGACGAGTAGCTGGAAATGTTCGCCGCAGTAATGTCTAATTGCTAGAATAATGTTTAGTGAAATATTCAGATAGTAAGGCAAAGACGCGAATCGTTAGGCAGATGCACGAGTGTTGATAGCGCACGGATACAGGAAAATTTGGTCATTATTAGACCAAATTAATGCAAAATGAATGTACTGCGGCGAACGATATCACTAAGAGAATAGTTTGTCAAATTTTGTTACGTCCTCGAAACAGCATTTCGTTAACGTTATAAAGGCCAAGAAAGTCTTCCTGGATTTTCTAAGCACCGCTATGTTCATCGTATGCTTGATAATTATCACTTTCGATCAAGTAACAAAAGCATAATAATTATGTAGTTTAGTGGTTCAGGGGAGCCTACGGCCGCTCCCGCAGAGGCGGCGACGGCGCGGGTCCGGCGGTCGATTTGGCTGTGATATAGACGCGCGCGCGCAGACTAGCTGAGGGATTAAACGTTTAGTGATTCATTGTTTTTTGGACTTAGTGATTAGTAGTTCAATGTGTCAAAAACGTAGGTAATTGTAAGCAGCGGCGAAACCCGAGCGTACCGTCGCTGCGGTGTTGTATTTAGGTCAATAAAAATATCAGGTTTATGTTTTGTTTAGGTATAGAATTCTGGATCAAAATTTAGTTTTCGCTTAGGTTTAAGGAGTTGTACTCTAGAGAAATGTGTTTTTCGTATAGGGATGGGAAGAGTGGCGAAGGGACGGACTGCCGCGGGCCCGCGGCTCCTCTGGACGTATCTATATTTATTCGTACGCCATTCATGTTATAAATCACGCATTTAACTTTAGGCGATTATGCTCTCATTGGCAAGTATAGACATAAGTAGCGAAAGCGTCATTTTTGCACATACTTAGCTTTTTTAAAGGTCTCTGAACTATACAGGGTGACCGATTAGCAGGTTAAAAGCTTGAGAAAAAAAAACAAAAAAAAAATGAGTCTTATGGTCTTGGTGTGGTGTGAGTCACTCTGTATAACTTCAAACGGGATATATCATAGTTTTAGCAGTATTATATCGTCGATCATAATTTAAGTATCGATTAGAATGAGAATAAAGATTAATTTTAAGTTTTTTTTTAAACATCAGGCTACCTCATGGTGTGGTGTACTAATTAACAGGAACTCATTAATTACTCGCATTAATTCAATCTGTGTCTAGATTTTACCCTCGGCCCACACCTGTAATGTTCAATTTGATGTAAGACTTGTGCTTGCGAGAGTATTTTTTATACATGAATCGGGTGCACTGCGGCCCGTTCTAACTTTGATTGTAAACACTATACCACATGTTTTTATTTAAGTAATCATTAATTTATTAATAGGACAGCAAAATACACAGTGGAACCATTTATATTGGGAGCCATGATAGAATTCTTTCACGGTCAATGAGATTGATGTTCCTTATCAGGCGTTCATGGAATGTTCCACTGTTGGCCACGGCTTCAACTAGTTCGACTGTTCGTCGTAAGACCGAACGTATCTGTCTAAAATGCCCTGAACAAAAGTAAAAATATGTCTATTAGACATTCAGTATACGAAACCCTCGTCTTTTAATTCTAACTGCGGCCGCTAAAACACTTCTAATTGACTATGAAAAATTTGATTGCTTCGCAGGTCTTGAGAAGCAATGATTTGTTAAGAACATGATTTTGTGGTTTTTACTGTCGCTAAACCAGATCACGGTCTTTATGGGGTTAATACGCAAGTCCCAAAAAAGTCCGAATTTTGTCCCGGTTTTTCATTTGCCCGTATTTTTTGTATCGTTTTCAGGTAAAAATTAGCTAATTTGGCAACACTGCTGCGCAGTTGTATACGCCTCCTGCTTACGCTTATTACCTCTGTAATGTAAAATTTCTTCATTTGGGATGTCAGGCTTTCTGCCAGGACTTTTTTGGGGTTTGTAATAATCCCTACGCGCGAGCCATTCTGTTCGAGAGGAGAGCTGACCAAGTCAATGACGTCACCACCCACACAGAAATCTGAATCCTAATTGAAGTGACATACGAATGTTCTTATTTTAGCATCACTAGATATATTGCCGTGCGAGGGTAAATTTAATTCGTTATTGGAATTTATACAGATTAGATATTGAACCTGGTAGTTTTAACCAGATAGCTCAACTTAGAACACTAAAATAATGAAATTTAGCACTGAATGGGACGCCTTAGTTTATGCAATAACGTCGATTACTGATACGAATATGCCTTACCGATGTATTTTAGGGTTTAAGTTATAAAACACTTAGCTAATTAATTGTTATTGACACATTTAAATGAGCCTGAACTATTTTACGTCGTTTTTATTGCTTGATTTGTGTAAAATTTGCATCACGTGTTGCAATTATATAGCAATTAATAGTTAATTGTTTCAATAAGTGGAGGAACTGCCGCATTTAGCGTGTTTTTGGGAGATCTTCTCTTTAATATATGTTTAAGCTGAATGAGTTGAGTATGAAATGATGGAATTTAAAATTTTTGGACCTTTGACGGGGTATCGATCTAAATTATAAAGTTGGCTACTTTTAAGCCTTATTTGCCAGCGACAGAAAGAGTTTTAAAGGACATGAGATCATTCGATTATATTTTATTTATATTCGCTGAAGACGTAAAAGACAGACACATTCAAATTTACCTCATACATGATAACATATCAGCGTTTTTGTAGTGTTAGTATGCGTGCATATTTATTGATAGGCAGGGTGAAATTAAAACACTTTACCGCCCTATTACTTCCAAAGTATGATGTACGGGCATTTCGCTCTGTTTAAAAATGGTTGTATTTAACTATTGGTGTTCAAATGAATACCTCAATTATACAGCATGATTTTTTTTATTATTGAATGATTGCACTCAATCTATGAACATAATTTGCAGTGAATTTATAATGAAATATTTGATACAGTTATGAATTGTGTATTATTGAATTATTCGCGGTCTGGTTTGCAAGGCGCTATAGATATCGTCTGGCCTGTGCAGGAATGCTGTAACATGAATACTGCGGTTGTGGTCTCGCTATATCACCAAAGCTTACGGTACTTACAAAGTACGCAACATATAGCAAAGTTCACATTTTAGGAGATCTCAACAAGATCGATGCTTAATCGGACGTATTTAGTTATCAGCTGCAGAATTTTGATACGTCGCTTGTATCGTTTAAGCTCAAAATATCTACCATAGTGTAGGTAATATAATAGTCCATTGTATTACTGTCATTACTCAATGACATATGAATCAATAGTCTGAGCGCATCCACTTAGAAATAATACTAGTATAAGATGTTGCTCCTTATGTCGGCTCAGCACTGAGAGACTGATGATGCTGGATGCTGTTCTGTCCACTCATTAACCGACTTCAAAAAATGAGGTTGTCAGTTCGACGTAATCTTTTCTTCAGTCTGAGTGGACTTCAGGACGCACGCATCCAGTGTGTTAAGTCCTTAAACGTCGTATTCCAATAATAATCCAGTTGTAATAGTCTGATACGGACTGCCTTAGTTATAAATATAGCTATAATGAATATTTGAATATGCTATAAAAGTATTAAATATATCATTCAATTCTAAACTTGTCACTAGGGTATTTCTGAGTGGTGTCTTAAATTAATTACGTTTTACTATTTAGTATAATGTTAGACTTTCAAAGTGCAATGCATAATAATTATCAAGTATTTAATCTCCGAAACATCACAGTTTTCATTGTCAGTAGCTGATTACGTATTACCTACATCAAAAATATAGGATAGCTAAAGAGAATATTCTTGATTATCTTTAATTATTAACGTATTTAGCGAAACACATGAAATCACAAGTCTTTGTTACCGAGGGTTGGTTACGTGTTATTTTTATGGTAGGTAACTATTGATAACTAAACCGTATAAATGAGTCCACGCCCGTGCTGTACAGGGGCTGGGTAGGACGACAAAGGGGCCGAGAGAGGTGGGGGCGGCGAGCGCGCCTCGTGTGCCTGACGCCCGCACTTCTCCCAGCCCCTGTACCGCGCAGGCGAGAACTCATTTAAATAAACGGTTTAGCTATAATGTAGAATAGGAGCAACTCGAGTCACTACTTCCGAACACACTTTAACTTCCGAAGCAAACTTTATGAGCAATAATCCTATATTTTGTAACAAGTTTATGACTCGATGCAGCCACCGTGAGCTATTTACCGCAAACAATTAATTTAAGCAATACATTTAGTGAGTGAACAAAAACTTAAATTATAGCTAACCAACTCGCCAGAACTAGACTCTAAGCAATGGTATTCTTGTAGGGTTGTTTCCCTAACATAAGTATCCATGTTGGGGAACTACCTGTGGTATTTGCGCACTGTCACACCCCTTATGCTTGAAAAGTTAGAAAACTATAGTTAAAGGGTGAATATTCAGCGTTGTTACGGCGATTTCTTTTCGTCATTATTGTTTCAGCAAATATTTTTAAACGAGCTGATGCTCAGGGTTAACTTTTCATGATAACTACAAATAGTACTGATGTAGTCTAGTTTGATCAAAGATCGTGTAAGGTTTTTTCATGAATAACCAAGCGGTCAAAACGCTTGAATATTCACCCAAAACAAACGATTTTTGACTAATCAAGGTTACTAAGCCTTTACGAATAAGCGGGACAATCGTTTACAGTACATTAACTAATCAATTTCCATGAATTTATAGTATAATCTTTAAAATATTTAAGACTTTCACGTTTTGAGATTATTGGTTGATAAAATTAACGGGCATTGTAACCGTAGCTTAGACAGTTCAATGTCGTCAAACATATATTCAGCGTTGAATATAAAGCCATGTAGGTATAAAACAGACTCATAGACTAAAAATATAACCCGAAATGCTTCCTATGTAGTGCTAAATATCTCATACGTTATTACCTATAGTTTTATACATAAAATACTTTAACATAGGCAGGAGTTTCGTTTGTGCAATGTAAATAATACCGTTATTTTATTTATAATTATGATTAAGCATGGTCGAGATCGTTTGATTGATTCTTATGGCATATTAACACTGAAAGCGGCGGCGCGAGGGAGGCAATGTAGAAAAAAATAGTACCGAATCATTCAAATATAAAATACAGAAGTAATATATTAGTAGTACCTACAATATACAGGGTTTAAATTCACTTGAGACTAATAAGGTTATTATGTTTTGTTTTGATGACAAGCCTTCCTCGTCGTGTCGCTGTTTCAGCCGTATAAAGTTATTAACAATAACGCACTACTAAATAATGGGTCGATATGGGAATGCTATCCCAAGGGTTATTCATAGTAAGAAGTAATTCACCAAATAATATTATAAATGAATGAAAATGTATGTTAACGCAATGTCATTGTGAATTACCTAGCATGTAAGTTTACAATATAAAGAGGAGTACGTTAGCCATATTGCTAAAGCATATTATTATAAGGTTCATACATCTCAAGTCTACATACAATAGTTCCTTTGTCATGTGTCATTTATAATCATACGAGTAACGAAGAAAAAAAAAGATATTCATTAAAATATTGTTTAAATAATGTACCGAATAATTATTTGCTATCTCAAATATGATTTTTCTTGAATAAACATTTACATACGAGAATGACCGTGTTTCATTCAAAAAAATCTTACTAGCTATTATGACAACTGCGTGTTTATGTTTAATGCAGCCTTATCACGATGTCACAAGTAACTGCATTATAATTGTAGACTGGATACAAATAGAGGGAAATATTTGCCTAGAGTAGTTACCACAACCAACTCGGCCACTCGGAGGTAAGTCGCGATTGGGCAACCGCCGCGATCATTTGGAGGCATCGCCGCTCGCGCGCGCTCGCTTCTATTTGCCGCCAAAACTAGAAAATTGTGCCATACCTATGTTGACGTGAAGTGATGTCTGATGTGATAACAAGATAAATGTTTCATATTGGAGCGGTTTATTTAGACCCATTTATTTAAATTTTATAATTGTTTTGTTTTAATAAGTGAAAATGACGGCCGGTGATGATGAGCAGGAGCCTCTCATTTCCACTTCGGCTGAACACCAACGGGTTGCGTACAACACTTCGCCACAGGTAAGCCATTTTATATTATTACTTACAAAAAATATAATATTTTATTTGGAAATAACCTGGATGGAACTAAGCGAGTGGCTGGATATATCTCTGGATAGGAACAAGTAAATGTCAAAGAGGAAAAGCCTGCTAATCAGTAGGATACACATACAAAATAAAAAACTAATTAGGTATTAACGACCGCCTTAGCCTAGTTGGTAGTGACCCTGCCTACGAAGCAAGAGGTCCTGGGTTCAAATCCCGGTAAGGGCATTTATTTGTGTGATGAGCACGAATATTTGTTCCTGAGTTATGGATATTTTCTATGTATTTAAGTATTTATTTATCTATATAAGTATGTTTATCTTCGTCTAGTACCCATAGTACAAGCTTTGCTTAGTTTGGGACTAGGTCGATTTGTGTAAGATTGTCCCCTAATATTTATTTATTTATTTATTTTAACAACTAATTGTTTAAAAGAATATTTTATGTTAGTTATTTTGTTTCTTTTAACTTTTAAGTAAATAATTGCTGAAAACCATTCATTACAGTGTAATTTTGGTCGTTACTTTCAAATTAATTCATTATAATCGATTAGAACAGAAGCAAAATGAAAAAAATATTTTTATCTTTAATTAATGCGGCAGACCAAAAGTTATTATAATGATATCAAGCGCTCAAAATGGATAATGGAACCATTAGAAACACTGGCCAGTTTTAAGAAAAAGGTTAAAACAAGTTTAATGCACCGGTTCCACGAGTTTTGAAATGCCTTCCTACGTCTACGAAGCCACAGATGATTTGATGAGCTGCGACCATCTTATTTTAGTTACAAATCGTCGTTCTTAAGAAACATTGTAGGTATCTATTGTTTAAAAGTTGTTAAGTAAGTACTTTAATTTAGCCGTAGTACACGAACACGCTTCTAAAGCTTTCAAGTAGGCAGTTACTTTTTACAACAATTCGCAAATGACACGAGGTATTTTTTGTAGCATTATTATTCAGTCAGCTCTGATTCCAACTTATTTAATACATAGGCACAGACGTAAAAACCTAACTGTAATCGCTGTTACTCGTACGTCTCACTGCGTACCCAATAACTAGATCATTCTTACTCCTAATCGATATCTGTAAGCCTATGTCTTCAACCCAATTCTATCAATTGTCCTCTATTCACTGCAATAGGTCGCATCCTGGAAGATACGAGGCTCATAGGACAGTATCTAGCGAAACTTAACACAGAAAGTCACGTTTTAGTGTCGCAGCCGATCTTAGATCAGTAACGCGTAGCGACACTTTTGGCACTGTAGATAAGCTTGTTATAATTATAGTAACTCGGATTAAGTTACATTTTAGCTTGTGAAGTGAAACTCGCTTAGCAACTGGCTTTAAAAGGGCCGTGGCCGCGGAATGATACAAAATCTAGTATGAAAGCCTTGACATTGTGATTTATGATACTTAGGTTTATTTTTATCAAACTTGTTTTGAAGCATGCGTAGGCATCTTGACAAATTCTGGCCTCCTTTGTGTGTATTCCATAGGACGTGTCCCTAGATAGAAGGAAAGGCATTCAAATAAAACGTTTAGTTACCTATGGCTTAACGAAATTATGAGGGTTAAACGACTAGTAATAGTCTTAAGGTTTACGTTAATTAATAATCATCCTTTTAGTTTTGTTAATCTCATTAGGAGCTTGTGTAGGTACAATTATTTGATATTAAAGTCGTAGATATGTAGAGTCTATTAACCTAAATAACTGGTCGCTAACATTAAAAACGCTATGTCAGGCTTTAAGGAAAAACGAATGTAACCAACCGGTGACCAAAACAGTCAATACTTACATAAAAAAAAACCGGCCAAGAGCGTGTCGGACACGCCCAAGGTAGGGTTCCGTAGCCATTACGAAAAAATCAAGTAATATTTTTCTAAGGATTTCGTATGTGTACGGAATCATCCAAGTTTAGGTATGTTTTATACCTTAGGCTACTATTTACTCTTAAACTACAAATAATTTCCAAGCAATCTTAGCCGCTATAATTTTCCTAATAAATTTGATATATTTACTACCCTTCTGAATTTTTTCAAATTTTTCCACCCAACAGTTTAGATTTTAGAGGGGGGGGGACGGCCGATTTTAATGAAAATTTTCACTTTAAAGTTGAATATTTCGCAAACAGATCACTGAGTAGAAAAATCATGTTAGCAACCCCGCAATGATTTTAAAAGACCTATCCAACCATACCCCACACTATAGGGTTAGCCGAGAAAAAAAAAATCACCCCCACTGTACGTCTATGGGAGGTACCCTAAAAAAATTTTTTTTACTTTTTGTTATTCAATCACTTTGTCGGCGTGACTGATATATATATTGATGCCAAATTACAGCTTTCTAGTACTAACAGTCTCTGAGCTTAGCCGTGGAAAGACAGACAGACGGACAGACATGGCGAAACTATAAGGGTTCCTAGTTGACTACGGAACCCTAAAAAATATAATAATAATAAATTGTAGTCTTATAGATAATTTTGAACTCTACCTATATATTTCTGTTGCTGACGCGCGCAAAACCTCTTGTAATTTCTTTTTCAAAAGGCATTATACAAAAGCTAGATATTCAATAAATAAGTTCCGCTTTCGTCACTTAAGTTTTCGGGTCATAAGGCACTATGCGGGTGTGAGACGTCGCTACCGGTATCCCGTGCGGGAAACCCGACACGGTTCCGGAATACCGGTAACTGATACCGTTACTAATTCCATCCGGTAATTAACACCCCATAAATGTTAGTAGGGCTCGGATTCTTGTTTAGGCTAGTTCATTGGCTTTTTGACAGACGAAATGTAAAAACTATGAAATATAGGTATTAAAGATGATAGATAATATAATTTAAAAAGGCCTTTCAGGGGAATAGCAGAAGAACTAAGACAGTAGTAGTAGGTAGAGTAGAGTTTTAAGACTAAGATTAATCTGTCGATGTTACTAACACAGGTTTAAACAAATTGGGAAGCTCTCATCTCTTTGAGGATAAAGACAAATCTTTACGTTCAATTACATTGCTTACTGAAAAGATGGTACAGTCAAAAACTTTAATTGTTGAGCAACGTGGCACTCTTCGCATTTTAGCCGTGTAATACAAATCACGATTAAGTGTACGAGTAGGTATAAGCGGCTAAACCCGATTTGTATTACACGGCTAAAATATGAAGAGTGGCAAGTTGCTCAACAATTAAAGTATTTGACCGTACCAGTAAGATTGGGATACTTACTTCTTTACCGAACGGAAACAATATTGAAATGTTTGAATGTTCTCCAAAGTTTTCCAAATAGACGAGATAAATAAATGCGATCTTCTAAATGATATCATTTGTAAGTAGTGGATATTTTCTGGCTTCTTGTATCGTACGTGCGCCTGGTGGCGATGTGCTTCTTTGGGCCCCTTACTGCGGTGTCGGATTCGCGACAGCCCCTGTTAGCCGACGTGGAAAATGCTGAGCAGGTAATTTTCTACAATGCAAAGCGATTGGGTATTTGCGTAAATATAGCCCGCTTTTGTTACACACGTTGTGTTTTATTTTTAAGCCACGAAATAATAAATAAATAAAATAAATAAATAAATATTAGGGGACAATCTTACACAAATCGACCTAGTCCCAAACTAAGCAAAGCTTGTACTATGGGTACTAGACGACGATAAACATACTTATATAGATAAATAAATACTTAAATACATAGAAAACATCCATAACTCAGGAACAAATATCCGTGCTCATCACACAAATAAATGCCCTTACCGGGATTCGTAGGCAGGGTCACTACCAACTAGGCTAAAGCGGTTGTTAAGTCCATGCACAATAGAGCTTACAATATATCTGTTTTAAACTTTCGTGATTTTCACTCATAACTTATCTTACTAAACGGGACTTATCACGTAAACAATATTTGTTTACCTCGACGTTTTGGCCACATTGCGTGGTGGTGGTGGTGGTGGTGGTGGTGACCACGGCTGCTGCAATGTGGCCGAAACGTCGAGGTAAATATTGTTTGCGTGTTAAGTCTCGTTTCGTATGAAAATTACAATAGAGCTTAGTATAGAGCCTTTTAAAGTTTTAGCTTAGTTTACGAAAAGAATAGTAAGGCCGCTCGTGCTAAGTGTTTTCGTTCTTAGGGGTGAACAATTTTACACTAATCTAGCTTCTCTGTAAAACAAACAATGCACTAGGCGAGTTTGTGCGGGCAAGAGTTAATTGCTATCCCAGTGTTAAGTGCCTGTCTCAAAATGTACTTATGGGGCCGCCAACCCTAACGATTAAATTTTTCAACCCCGGACCGTGCATGTAGCCCTTAATGAGTCTGTAGTGAGTTGGTTGCCTACGTGGACCCTGAAATACAAGTTATAAACACACCGACACACGATAAAAGTTTGAACAAACCCTGTATCTAGAAGTTAGATTGTAGCACCGTGGTAAAAACTATAATGGATTTTCATGGCAATGAAAATTTGTACTGCGTATTTCTGAGTACTAGATCATTTCTTGCCTTAAAAATTACCTATTTGATGCTGATTGCAAATTGATGTTTTATTGTAGGATGACGTGTTTCTATATGCACAACGTTACTCAAACTTTTAATTTCTCGTTTCAACCAGAAATGCTGACCCATCCAGTCTATGCTATTGGAAATAATTACAATCTTATTTGACATTTTATAAAAAAGGCTGGTAAATTGTGCCTCAGGTAGTTTTTTTTAATTAGCCTGTTTTGTGTCCCACTGCTAGGCAAAAAGCTCTCTTTTTCTCTGCCTCCGCCTGCCTGCAGTATGCTCGTTCTTACATTCCCGCTTGATAAACATTCCATTTTTAGGCATCCAGATCGTCCCCCTCATATGAGAGAGAGAGAGAGATGTTTTACATATTCGATACAAACACAGAAAAAAAATACATTTGACAAGAAACATACAAATAAAAAATATCGAATAGTATAAATTGGGCCCCACTCAGCATAATGTTGTGGCAAGCCACAACGCTGTTTTACAGTGGGACCCATTTAAAACTAAACACAAAAAAAAACATACACACTGTAACGACACGAACGCCGGCGAATAGTTCGCAACAAAAACCATCAACAATTTCAATACCTAATAGCATATCCAGTTCAGTCTACCGTTATTACGATACCCATCGCTGTGCAAATTTTCGCAAAAAGTCAATTATCAAGAATTTTTCCTCCAGACTTCCCCGGCTCAAACTCCTCGTGTTAGTGGCGGCGAGGTGACTCTCTCGATACCACAGCCCAATTATGGAGCCATCGGTGGCATCGAGAAGGTTACATACACCTGGGCGGACATCAACGCTTTTGCCACCGAGAACAGGTCCCGAAGCAGAAGGTTCTGGAACTTCTGGAAGACCTCGCACCGCATGTTCCAGCAGAGGAAGCAGCTATTGAAGAGTGGTAAGTAGCAAGGCAGATTTAGCATCCTTTTTCGTGTATGCAGCCGGCGTTCATCGATTTATTAGACGTTGTCACGTCAAAAAACGTAATCAGTAATCACATACGTAGCATAGAAGATTACTTGGGCATGCTTCACCACTCTGATAAGTTACGGTTATTTTCTGCGACAAATATCTGTAACGCTGTCGCCGTTATTTACTTCGAAAAGACAGAGACGGCGTCACAGATTTCTGTTACATAAAAGGTTCCTCTTAAGGAGCGGTGACACAGGCCCTTAGTTACATAGACATTCTTTCCTCTAGTGAACGGTGCAGCGTACCCTGGCGAGCTTCTCGCTATAATGGGCTCCTCAGGGGCAGGAAAGACCACCCTCCTCAACACATTGACCTTCCGTACGCCAAGCGGGGTGGTGTCCAGCGGCACCCGGGCCCTGAACGGCCAGCCGGCTACGCCCGAAGCCCTGACGGCGCTCTCGGCGTACGTGCAGCAGCAGGATTTGTTCATTGGAACGCTCACTGTCAGAGAGCACTTAGTGTTCCAGGTGAGATCACAGAATAAATATTAGTGGATTAAGGTTATCGTGTGTATTTTCATCAATCAATGTGGCTACTTTTGTGCACACGTTTCTTGTTAATTCTCCCAGTCAGTGCTCCATTGCTCGTGTTTTGCAATCTTTTATTTAACTTCCCGTGTTAGGTTTGGTGAAATCTTAGAAGTCGAATTTAACCCACTTCATGTGGTCGAATTTTTTTTTTTTTTAATTGAAATTTAGTATAAATAAGTAGATACATAATGTAGGTTCGATGATAATGCAAGCACAATCAGCAAAAAAAGTTGAAATTTGAAATGGAAATTTTACAAAAACTTTTTAAAAATTAACTCGTGTCTAATTTTATCGATGCTGATTTGAGAGAGTCAATTTATTGCCGGCCGGTATCTCCTAAGCCACAGCAAATAGAGCGGTCGGAGATCAGGATCACATATCAAACTGTCTACCTTTTAATTAAGAAACTAGCAATGATTCCGCTGCGTGACCCTTTGACAGCCATGTTGGCGTATGTCATAATATTGAACGTCTCACGAGGCTATCGACTAATTAATTTAAACGGTACGATTGCATATTGCTTTAATCGAATTAGTATTTTTCACAGCTAAAAATAATTAAACAAAAACCGGCCAAGAGCGTGTCGGACACGCACAAGGTAGGGTTCCGTAGCCATTACAAAAAAATCAAGTAATATTTTTCTAAGGATTTCGTATGTGTACGGAATCATCCAAGTTTAGGTATGTTTTATACCTTAGGCTACTATTTACTCTTAAACTACAAATAATTTCCAAGCAATCTTAGCCGCTATAATTTTCCTAGTAAATTTGATATATTTACTACCATTCTGAATTTTTTCAAATTTTTCCACCTAACAGTTTTGATTTTAGAGGGGGGGACGCTCGATTTTAATGAAAATTTTCACTTTAAAGTTGAATATTTCGCAAACAGATCACTGAATAGAAAAATCATGTTTGCAACCCCGCAATGGTTTTAAAAGACCTATCCAACGATACCCAACACTATAGGATAAGTCGAGAAAAAAAAATCACCCCCCCTTTACGTCTATGGGAGGTACCCTAAAAAAAAATATTTTTTTATTTTTTATTTTACCACTTTGTTGGCGTGACTGATATGTATATTCATGCCAAATTACAGCTTTCTAGTACTAACGATCTCTGAGCTTAGCCGCGGACAGACAGACAGACAGACAGACGGACAGACATGGCGAAACTATAAGTGTTCCTAGTTGACTACGGAACCCTAAAAACTGAACAAAACTAGTCAAACGACAAAAACTGGATGGAAATTGAGTACCTACGATTTCTTAGCATACTTACCTAGTTGATAATAAGTTGTAGTGTACTAATGTGTAACTTTATGAAATCACGTACCTACCGTATTTTAAGGATAGTGAGAGTTAACCTGATTCTGTGATCATTCCCGTGAAAAAAAACACATTTGTTTAGGTACCTAAAAATCTAGATTTTTAGTAATTGTGGGGAGAGCACGTATAAATCGTTAAGTGTGCAAAAGGTCATTGACCTTTTTTTTATTAAAATTACCCATCAAAGGTGATGTGGTTTACAGTCGAAGGCATTCATATCTATACAGCCATCGCGTCAAATATATGTAAACATTAACCCTTTGGTTAATGGCATAGAGTTGTATACTTATATATTTTTGGCGCCTTGGTAACGTACATATATTTATGCCCTTGATCGTACAAGAGGTTGCCGAATTGTGTGAATAATACATAGGTATTTTAATAAACTTGTAACTTTCCTTTGAATATGAGTTGTGGTTTCCAAATTTGCAAACCATTTTAAGACTAGGTACCTCTTGGTATCCGATTGAGCTGAAATTCGGCGTACTTATGTAAGTACGGTGACAATACAATAATCTGGCAGTGGAATTCTGGTGGTCCGGTCAGGATCGTCTTGGACGGAACTCTTCAACGGTTAATGGCATCGACATGAAACTTGGTACGGATATGTAGTTTGGATGACAATGCGAGAAGAGTTAACAAAAAAAAAGTACCTACTTACAATCAGTAAAAAGCTTGTGTTAAAATGTATTTTGTTTACAAAACTTATGAGTGGAGTTCAAAAAGTTGGACACTTTAACGATAATAGTGAAAATTTATATAATTATTTTCCGTTGTGACACGAAAATAAACCAATAGGTAGGTACAATAATTTTATTGTTTGGCTAATTTTCGGTTCACAACTAAACTTTTCCCAGTCCGTCGTTTTGAATGCTAAACTAATTTAACGTAGTCCAACTTATTGGTCTCCACCCTAAAATTATTTGTTTTATATTTTGAACAGGCCCTAGTTCGTATGGACCGTCACATACCCTACGCACACCGCATGCGTCGAGTGCAAGAAGTCATTCAAGAGGTAAGTTAATAGGTAGATTTTCAGATGTCATTGATAGCTCACTTAAGATATAAATGTTTTTAGGTCAGTGCCGCTAAACTAAATTTACGGCACACATGGTGTAGAAAATAAGAGCAGACTTTCTCAAAACATTTTAGATAAGTGTTGCTTGTCAGGTTTTTAAATGGTGTGTGAGGATGATAAATACGCTCACATATCAATATACATTTCCAGAAACCCTTTTAAATGGCCAGATGCATACGTTTTTACGCTCTGACAGCAATTAGAATTACTTGTGAATCATACACATTTTTTTGTTCGCGTCTTTCCTGTGGCCGTGACAAAAGTTGGGTCTATCTATAGCCAATATTTCTTAGTCAAGTCTACAACGGTGTGTGGGACGCCTGGCCAGCATTCAGGCCATTTTAATAAATCTTAATTTTACTGACATAGAGTCGCCAATTTTATGCTCCACAGGAGAGACAACTTTTGTTTCATAATATGTGTATGACCCTTGTCACAAAATTGTTGATTTTTTGTATTGAAACATTTTGATCGTTAAAACTGGTATATATTTCGTACTAAATACAAACTGAAATATAGATGCACAGAAAAAACCCCAGAAAAAAGACCAATGCTGGGAATCGAACCCAGGTCCTCAGCATTCCGTGCCGCGTGCCATACCCCTACACCACCACTGGTCTAGAGATTAGACACGAATCTTTCCTATACATCATACATTTCAATCTGCTAAATCATCACCTTATGCAGTGACAAGCGCACATCTATGTTACACCCTCATCGAGAGATTTTAACACTCCTTCGGAACTAACCGCTCACCTGGACAAGAGATGGCGCTACTGTGCAACTTTAAACAAGTTAGCTATGAAGTATCTTTTTTTTTTGTACTTATTTTTTCAACTTCATTTTTTTATTACTTTTACTGTCATCCCGTGAAATCATATATTTCGTACTAAATACAAACTGAAATATAGATGCACAGAAAAAACCCCAGAAAAAAGACCAATGCTGGGAATCGAACCCAGGTCCTCAGCATTCCGTGCCGCGTGCCATACCCCTACACCACCACTGGTCTAGAGATTAGACACGAATCTTTCCTATACATCATACATTTCAATCTGCTAAATCATCACCTTATGCAGTGACAAGCGCACATCTATGTTACACCCTCATCGAGAGATTTTAACACTCCTTCGGAACTAACCGCTCACCTGGACAAGAGATGGCGCTACTGTGCAACTTTAAACAAGTTAGCTATGAAGTATCTTTTTTTTTTGTACTTATTTTTTCAACTTCATTTTTTTATTACTTTTACGGTCATCCCGTGAAATCATATATTTCGTACTAAATACAAACTGAAATATAGATGCACAGAAAAAACCCCAGAAAAAAGACCAATGCTGGGAATCGAACCCAGGTCCTCAGCATTCCGTGCCGCGTGCCATACCCCTACACCACCACTGGTCTAGAGATTAGACACGAATCTTTCCTATACATCATACATTTCAATCTGCTAAATCATCACCTTATGCAGTGACAAGCGCACATCTATGTTACACCCTCATCGAGAGATTTTAACACTCCTTCGGAACTAACCGCTCACCTGGACAAGAGATGGCGCTACTGTGCAACTTTAAACAAGTTAGCTATGAAGTATCTTTTTTTTTGTACTTATTTTTTCAACTTCATTTTTTTATTACTTTTACGGTCATCCCGTGAAATCATATATTTCGTACTAAATACAAACTGAAATATAGATGCACAGAAAAAACCCCAGAAAAAAGACCAATGCTGGGAATCGAACCCAGGTTTAGCAGATTGAAATGTATGATGTATAGGAAAGATTCGTGTCTAATCTCTAGACCAGTGGTGGTGTAGGGGTATGGCACGCGGCACGGAATGCTGAGGACCTGGGTTCGATTCCCAGCATTGGTCTTTTTTCTGGGGTTTTTTCTGTGCATCTATATTTCAGTTTGTATTTAGTACGAAATATATGATTTCACGGGATGACCGTAAAAGTAATAAAAAAATGAAGTTGAAAAAATAAGTACAAAAAAAAAAAAAGATACTTCATAGCTAACTTGTTTAAAGTTGCACAGTAGCGCCATCTCTTGTCCAGGTGAGCGGTTAGTTCCGAAGGAGTGTTAAAATCTCTCGATGAGGGTGTAACATAGATGTGCGCTTGTCACTGCATAAGGTGATGATTTAGCAGATTGAAATGTATGATGTATAGGAAAGATTCGTGTCTAATCTCTAGACCAGTGGTGGTGTAGGGGTATGGCACGCGGCACGGAATGCTGAGGACCTGGGTTCGATTCCCAGCATTGGTCTTTTTTCTGGGGTTTTTTCTGTGCATCTATATTTCAGTTTGTATTTAGTACGAAATATATGATTTCACGGGATGACCGTAAAAGTAATAAAAAAAAAAAAAAGTTGAAAAAATAAGTACAAAAAAAAAAGATACTTCATAGCTAACTTGTTTAAAGTTGCACAGTAGCGCCATCTCTTGTCCAGGTGAGCGGTTAGTTCCGAAGGAGTGTTAAAATCTCTCGATGAGGGTGTAACATAGATGTGCGCTTGTCACTGCATAAGGTGATGATTTAGCAGATTGAAATGTATGATGTATAGGAAAGATTCGTGTCTAATCTCTAGACCAGTGGTGGTGTAGGGGTATGGCACGCGGCACGGAATGCTGAGGACCTGGGTTCGATTCCCAGCATTGGTCTTTTTTCTGGGGTTTTTTCTGTGCATCTATATTTCAGTTTGTATTTAGTACGAAATATATGATTTCACGGGATGACCGTAAAAGTAATAAAAAAATGAAGTTGAAAAAATAAGTACAAAAAAAAAAAAGATACTTCATAGCTAACTTGTTTAAAACTGGTATAGTTTTTTTTTAAGTTTAACAAGCTGCTGTAATTAAATGTTCATTAGGGAAAGCTATTCGAATGCGTTTGGGAAACAGGTTTCGGCTTTGGGCCCACGTGGCCCTTACCAGACACATGTCGCTGGGTTCAATGAAATGTTACGGTGCTTTTATTGGTTTGCCTAACGTTTATAGGTAGATATGCAGGAAGTTAATCCAATTAATAGGGAATTTGTTTTTGTGTAGATACTAGTGATAATTAACTTATATATGAAATTTTTATCCTAATTATGTCGATACTTGAATAGAGTAGTCTTTAGACCGTTTTATTTTTGCCTTGTTAAAGTTTGAGAAACATCTATTTACTTAGAATTATCTTAATAATATAATCCATGTCTCTAATTTTTTTAAATTTGTTACGTTGTTAATAAATAAATACATACCTAGAAATGCTTATGGTCATATAAGAAAAAAAATCAATATATAATTAGTACAGAAACAATTTAGAGTAGGTAATGACCAAAACTTAAAGCTATTTATTATGCTCTCGTAAAAAGCTCAAAAATAAACACCAGACGAACAGCATTTACAAACGAATGTTCCCTTTCAGTTAGCCCTATCAAAGTGTCAGAACACCGTAATCGGTGTACCAGGACGACTCAAGGGCATATCAGGCGGTGAGATGAAGCGTCTCTCCTTCGCTAGCGAGGTTCTCACGGACCCTCCCCTCATGTTTTGCGACGAGCCAACCTCCGGCCTGGACTCTTTCATGGCGCTGAACGTCATACAGGTATAAAACAGTAACAAAACAGTAACTTGATCATGTTATCTACTAGAGTAGGTACATACAGTCAATGACTGTGCTATGAAATATATTCTGACGCATGGCACAACTATGAAGTTGCTGATATTAACAATGTAAATAATAGGAAAATAAATGCTATACATAGGTATTTGTTGCGTATGACCGAATAGTAAGTATAGGAAGTTTTCCCTGTGGTTCACAATGCAAATATTCAGAAACTTCATAGTCGTGCAATATCTCAGGACGGCCGTAGACTAATGGGTCGTTTGTCGCTCGTATGAAACCAATTTAAGAAAACGGATGACAAACAACGTGCCTTGCAATTCGCCCGCGCTATCGATAGAACATTGCAGCCAAATGGCTTTTTTATCCATACTTACTTACATATATGTATTATTAATATACCTAATTTGAAAAGTAACCCCCTCTCTGTTTGTGTACTATTCACTCTTGATGAAATTTAGCAAGACAGTTTGAATTGTGAGGAATATTTATCCCGGAACGTTGCATAGTTCCCACGAGATATCTCTAATATAAACGAATTCTTCACAGTCGAAATCGCGTGCAATAGCTTCTTACGTATATACCTAGGTATCAAAAGTGATTTGCACAATGGTGATTTGCCCAACTTAATTACTTTTAGTTATTTGAAAAACATTTGGTGGTCCCGGTCCTCTCCTGATTTTTGAACTCCTTAACGTATTTTTTATTTTTTTTATTTTTCATACAATCTACCCTCACTCAGGTCAAGGCCTGTACTAATCTATACGACTTCCATTCCAGTTCCATCACTTATGCCTCTCGCACTTTTACTCTCCATACTGTGTCTTTCTTACATTCATCTCCTTTTACGTCTTTTGCGGGTGGGACTCCCGCCTATCTATACTCTACTATACTACTTTTCGTTTTTGTCGTTTAGTCAAGGAACAAAAGTCAGGGGATCTTTTATTAATGCAAACAGTTAGTTTTTGTTACATTGTTTTTAAACTGAGTAATTTACAAAGCTCTTATTTCTATTTCTTAATACTATTCTCTTATACCACAATACATTTCAGTTTATAACAAAAATTTCTTACACTTATATATACTTAATTTTATATATCTATTACATAATTATTACAATTTAGTTACCTATTCTTAATATTTCACCATTTACCATTTACCATTTTACCAGTTTATTTATTTAACGTATTGCTCGATACAGGTACTCAAAGGTCTTGCACAGAAGGGGAAGACGGTGGTGTGCACCATCCACCAGCCATCATCAGAGTTGTATGCCATGTTCGACAAGCTCCTAATCATGGCTGATGGCAGAGTGGCCTTCCTCGGTTCACCTGATCAGGCTACTGACTTCTTTAGGGAGTAAGTATCTTTAAGTAATGTTTTTTGCAATTTAGTTTTTTATAGTGAGTCTATACTAGTTACACTTTAATTTGGCATATCGGTTATATGTATAGAAAACCTTTGTTCTGTCTGAACACACTTTGTAATAGTTACAGTGTGTTTTACTTACTTAAAATAGTTATAATTTAAGTATTTATTTCATTGTTCACTGCTGAGCAAAGACCTTTCTTCTTTCTTCTCTACTTTTGTGTTGAGCACATTTTTGCCCAAATCTGTAATATCTCGCAATCTCCTGCTTTATCTCTATATTCTGTTTCTAACTCTAGTTTTAAGAGTCAGTCACTTCATCACTAACTTCATATTTTAGTAAGGTACCTTCATTATCTTCATTCTATCTTTACTACCTATCTCTAGTTTTATTTTGAGTGCATCTTTTGTTGTTATTAAGCACCTATCAGTCATTTTCAGTGTTTTACGTTGACAATTGTTTGCAAACGTCCAGTAGTATTATTTAATGCTGGCATCGGTGCCGAAATTTGAAGCAATGAATGTGTTTCTTTCTCTTTTATCTAATTTATCATATTTTTACCAGGTTAGGAGCCGCTTGCCCAGCTAACTATAACCCAGCAGACCACTTCATACAGATTTTAGCAGGCGTCCCAGGCCGAGAAGAGACGACTAGATACACCGTGGACACTGTATGCACGGCTTTTGCCAAGTCAGAGTTGGGGTGCAGTATAGCTGCTGAGGCTGAAAACGCAATGCTCCACGAGGTAAGCTTCTGGGATTCGAAGACTATAAATTTAGAGATTATTGACATATCCAGTCTCATCACAAGGGATTGGTGAGGGTATTGTATAGGTATCTTCTTTATATTAGCGCCAGCGCAATTTTTCTTATTGCTTATCTAGTTATTATCTGTGCTCATTGAGAGTTAATTTGAATGCCAGTTTCTACTCTTCTATAGGATCTGAATTATCTGATCTCACTATCACTTGAAGATTAATGATTAATTCTTTAGTGGTAATTAAGTTGTTTACTTTGCGGTTGTTTAATGCTCTCAATCCGTTAATTTTCTTTATTAAAATATTAATAATTTCTCACTACTCTCTTTATTTTTTTATACGCTCTTTACAATTCCCCTTTCTGAACCAGCGCAAAATCTCAGCGGGCTGGGCGGAGACAGCCTGGAACCATACGAACCTGCGCAAGCGCCGCTCACCGTACAAGGTGTCGTGGTGGGCTCAATTCCGCGCAGTGCTCTGGCGCTCCTGGCTCTCCGTAACTAAAGAGCCTATGCTCATCAAAGTGCGGTTCTTGCAGACTATTGTGAGTATAACCTGGTGGTTGGATTATATTGATCTAGCGGAATAAAATACTTTTTCAGATTGAAGATTGTACAGAGTCGAATTTCTTTCAATGGAAATAAAATATTAAGGGATTTTCCAGTACATGTCGAAGATTCTTGATTCTTGTTGTCGTTGATTCGCAAAGTATTCACTAAAAGGACTATGCTTAGTCAAGCAGTGGCTTTATTTTTTAATCAACGAAATGTCTTTTTCTTGCCACGTGTAAATTTTTGGATTTATCTTTAAACATGTGCATGGAAACTTTGTTTTCAATAGTACGCAGACTATCTTTTGCACTGAGTTCAGCTTTTTCGTTAATATTTTCAATGTTTTCACAAACAGCTGTTACTTATTAATTAACCACTGATATGTACGTGTTTAGATGGTGTCCATACTGATCGGGGTGATATTCTTCGGGCAGCACCTCGACCAGGACGGAGTCATGAATATCAACGGTGCCATCTTCATGTTCCTCACCAACATGACCTTCCAGAACATCTTCGCTGTCATCAATGTGAGTATCGTTCTCATTGGCATCATTAGCATTCTTGTTAGTCAGACTCTCTTGTCAGAGTGACCGTGGTTGCGCAGACGAGGTACACGGAGAGATGTTCGGTGGGTCGCAGACTTTTTCGAGGACAGCCCTCTTAGCAATTTGCTTCCATTTCTGCCGGTTAGAGGCGTTGCGAGTACACTGGACCATGGTGGACTCAGTAGCTTTTTTAATCAGGTCAGTCCAGCGAGTTGGTGAACGGCCGCGTGCCTTCCTGCTTTCCACCTGACCCTGAACCACCAATCTGTCCATTGAGTTCACATTCCTGGAGATGTGACCAAAGAACTTCAATATTCGTAATTGCACAGTCGACGAAAGCCGGTCTTTAATATGAATTTCTTTGAGGATGGAAACATTGGTGCGAAATGCCGTCCACGGGATCTTTAGGAGACGTCATCAACATTAGCATTATTAAATATATTATTTATAAGGTTCTGTACTCAAAATGGTAAAAATATAATTTTAGTTTCGCTATGATCTTGTCTGTCTACACGTCTGTCCGTAACATGGCTTAGAGACTCTTAGTACCTAAATAAAATTTGTAGTTTGGCATAGATGTACATAATAATCTCAGTGCATGAGTAAAATTTAAAGAAATAAAAATGTCATCATTTTAGATCTACAGTGGCGCCAATAAGCTAAACTTTACTATTGATTATCTTGGCACAATTAGTATTCAATTATGATTTTTTAATTGTTATTATAATTTTATTAAAAAGTACCTGGGCGACCGAGCTCCGCTCAGGCTAAAACTCAGTACCAAGCGTTTCCCCAGAGATAAGACCAAGCTAGATCAATTTTTCATCCCCGAAAACCCCCACATACCATATTTCATCGAAATAGTTGGAGCCGTTTTCGAGATTCTGATTATATATATATATATATATATATATATATATATATATATAATCAGAATCACACAAGTACACAATTATTATTTATACAAGTATTGCTCGTTTAAAGGTGTTAGATAGATAGATTAGATAAAGTGTTGAGCAAGAGTTTGACACATTTAAAATAAGTGATAAATAAGAGATAATTGTTAGTACAATTAAATACAAATTAGAATGAAAAATGTCGGTACCTAGGCTTTTAATGATATTAGTGGACAATTTAAAAATTAGTGTATAACATGTAATTAATTTATTTTTTATTTTTTGATAATAATGTTAAATTGTTTTGAGTTAATCTTATATCGCAGATGTACCTAACTATACCAATTACCTACTAGATTTTTATCCATAACCAACCAACCAACTTAACTCAACTTAAGCATTACATATGAGTGCGGAAACAAGAAGAAATCGGTTCTTTCAAAAATACTACTACCTAATAGAATCGGTTTGAAAATCCGTTTCTGTCAATCAGGTCTTCTGCTCCGAGCTCCCAATCTTCATCCGAGAGCACCACAATGGCATGTATCGAGCCGATGTCTACTTTCTGTCCAAGACACTGGCAGAAGCTCCTGTCTTCGCCACCATACCGCTCGTGTTCACCACCATAGCATATTACATGATCGGACTGAACCCTTCGCCTGAGCGGTTCTTCATCGCGTCGGGATTGGCTGCACTGATCACCAACGTTGCTACGTCCTTTGGTGAGTTATATTCATGGAGTTATTTCTTATTAGTTAAGAGTCCTGGTCCTGGATTGATGATAGTTACTTCCTGTCGAAGATTATGGCAGTATTTACCACCATTCGGCCTTTGATCACCACTATAGCATATTAGATGATTGGACTGAATCCTGTGTTTGAACGGTTCTTCATCGCGTCAGGTTTGGCTACGCTGATCACCACCGTGTCGTTGCTACGTGCTTTGGTGATTATTTTCGTGTACTTAGTTTTTTGGAAACAGGGGGAACCGTGAAGATTATGGTTATTTCCTGTCAAAGACCCTGGCAGAAGTTCCTATCTTCACCTACCTTACCTACCGCTTGAGTTCACCAATATAGCGTATTACATTGAAGACAGAACCGTCTGAGCGGGATTGGCTGCGCTCATCACTAATGTTGCTAAATATGTACGTACTTCGGTGAGTATTTTTGTGTAGTGTTTTTTAAAATAGTGTGAACGGGGGCAGCCGTACCTATGTACTGTGAAGATGATAAATATTCCCTGTCGAAGACCCTGACATACGTTCCTGTTTTCACTACCGCTACCGCTTGAGTTTACCACTATGGCGTATTAGTATTACATATATGACTGGTATTAAACGCCTGTTTCGAGATTGGTTTCACTGATCACCAATGTTGCTAAGTACCTACCTAGCAACATTGGTGAATATTTTAAAATTCAAAGTCTTTATTGCGTTAATTGTTGTTATGACGAAGATCTTCACAGTAGATGATCACATGCAGGTAAATGTGCAAGATTTTTAAGTTAAAGTCTTATCATATTAAACTCACAATATGATACTTTCTTTAAACAATGCTCAGGAACGATCTTGCACTTTGTAGAGGCATGAAAATTTTAAATGGAACAAATGTAAAAAAGTTGACACTAAACTAAAATAGATATTCCATTTTTATGGAGCTTTTTTTAACTGGCTTATAAAAAGGGCATAGCAGCGACTTATACTAGCTTGCTGAAATCGGATTCCTGCTGAAGGTCCTCGCCAAAGATCTTGTTTACGGCATCATTACCGCTTACACTTAAATCGTTTAATTTTTTTTTATATAAGTAAAACTGACCTGTGATTGACCTCTATCCTCCTGATAAAAAATGCAGATGAGAACAAAGGTGTATCTAACCGGTTCAGTGACAGCTTATTCAATCTAGCCTTGAAGAGTCAAAAAAAAAATATTATGTCAAATTCGCCACGCACATAAGTATTTTTATGTCCATATTTGGTCTTTGCCTGTCATATTTTTTGAGTAGCGGAAAAGCGCGTAAATCCATCTTTTCTAGTACTTTATTATATAAAGAAGCCCTGTTTTTATAAACAGGGCTCCTTTACGTCACCTGTAAACAACGGTTTACATGTTGATAACGACGATTTCTCAGACGTTTGCTCCGAACTTAGATGGCTCTTATTCTTTAAAATGACGGCGTAATCTAAAATCATGTTGGAATAGTTTTTACCGACTAACTCGTATTTTAATCGATTTTTAACAATTAATTGGAATGCTATGAAATACTATCATCATAATAACGATCTAGCGCATTAAATACTGATAGTTATAATTGTAAAAAGCAGATTTTTATAAGTTCTGAGCGCTCTTAGTTTAGATGGGACCCGTAAAACCGGTTTGATGTTGAGATTATTAGGAAATAGTAACAAAAAGTGTCAGGTGATGGCTATTGGCTATAATTTATGGTCTGTTTGTTTTTCTAGATACATTTCGAATTCCGGATCAGAAAAAAATTGCAAGCTTTTCGATAGTGCTCGCCTTTATCTTAAATAAACGCTCGTACGAACTCCGACATTTTAATAAGTTGTTCAAGCTGCCAAAAAACAAGTAAAGGTTAAATATATTGCGTAATATTATGTGAGGAGTTGTGATGATTCCCATCATGAAACCGATATGGGCGATTCGAGTGCAATACAAAATGTCACGCTCTAAAAATGTATTACTGTACATCTGTCACCGGTTGCACTGTTAACTTTCAAGATCGTAAATACTGCCATTCAAAAAATTTATTTAAGTTACTCTATCCTTTATGTATTGAAGACATTTTATTATAACTAGTATAGTAACTAATTGATAACAAAAGTGGTTATGTAATACGAATACGTATGTAAAGTCTTTATTGTATAAAAATAAACTTACTACGTGGAAACTATGGCCCAAGCCTTCTATTTCTGAGAGGCCGGAGGCTTGTGCCCTGCAGTGTGATGTATGCATATAGGTGGGGATGATAAGTTGCTGAGAGAAGCATTTAGTTAGTGATAGACAAAGGATAGGTAAAGTTCTTTAATAAAATATACAATAGGTACTGTGGGAACTAGCTCGAGTTTAGGTAGATAAGTACGGGAAACGCGCGTGATGCTAAACTATCAAATAATAAATATGGTTATCTTCGGATCTGGATTTATTCTTGAGTTCAGTATAACTAGGTTACAACATCATGACCAGCACCTTAGGCTGTCGGGAGCAATCTGCCCTGGCTCGTATACCGTTGAAAATTCCATTTATTTAAAATCAAGTTCTAGAAATCATGTCTAAATTCATACATAACAAACTTAGACTAACCTGCTAGTTGGACAACATTTACCACTGGCTAGCGGTATAGAGCCGTGCCTACAGTACAGACAAGTGTAAAAATATGGGTGCACACAACTTGCTCATAAATATGTCCCATAGCTCTTATGTCGTCGAATTAAGGTATAAGGCATGTACCGATGGGAGGATTAAATCAATGATTATTTTTGCACTTGACCGTACATAAACATACTCATAGAAAGAAACCAATCATAAAATATATGAGCTAATTTTTATCAACCGCAACATCTCAAATATCTTGATACATTATATCTACCGTACCGCCCTTTATTCTTGATACTTTCCAACCAAATGTCAACATAGATGTGAACCGGATGGTTGCATTCGATTTGGATTTGGAATTTTTATATCAGTTACATTTGCATGTATTAGTGGCTCAACCTTTTTTGATACTGGTTATTTTTGCTTCCTAATGCTAGGTTCACATGAGCGTGGTAACTGTCATTAGCGTTAATGTTAGTTAGTGTTGTATAGCAAGATAGAGTGCAGCAGTGTAGCCAGTGTTTAGTTACTTGTGTCTATGGTTTAAAATAAAATAGCCAACATTATTTTGGTGTTTTCATTATAAAGTATTAATTAATTACTTAGATAAAACTAACTACAACATTGGCGACGAGCGCGAAACGTACTATTAAATTGTACAAAAAATGAATTGTGTCGAATTTAATTGTGTCTAAAAACAATCGCGAAGTGAAAAAATTATGGCACTGGTCGAATATTAATGGATTTGATAACGCAAAAGCAATGTTGACTATTTATTTTATTTTAAACCACAGACTCGAGTAACTAAACACACTACACTGCTGTCCTCTATCTTGCTATACAACATTAAGTTATTTTTAGGGTTCCGTACCTCAAAAGGAAAAAACGGAACCCTTATAGGACCACTTTGTTGTCCGTCCGTCTGTCTGTCAATACCCTTTTTCTCAGGAACGCGTGGAGGTATGAAGCTGAAATTTATATCCAATACTCAGGTCTACTGTCCCTTGGAGCTATGAAAAAATCAAACTTCTAAGCCAACGCTATCAAAAGATACAGCCGTTTATGATGCAAATTTCCGCATATTTTCGAAACTCGCAAGGGAATCAAAACCTACAGGGTACTTCCCGTGAACTCAGAATCTTGAAATTTGGTACGAAGCAAGGTCTTATAGCACAGATAAAGGAAAAATTGCGAAAAGCATACATTTTTTTGTCTGTCTGTCTATATCAGTAACCAACGCAAAGTTTCGACACTCGCAAGGAAATCAAAACCTACAGGGTACTTCCCGTGAACTCAGAATCTTGAAATTTGGTACGAAGTAAGGTATTATAGCACAGATAAAGGAAAAATTGCGAAAAGTTTAATTTTTTTTGTCAGTCTGTCTATATCAGTAACCAATCTACAATGATCCCACACTGCGCACATTTTGCTTAGGAGCAGGGGTCTGCTAAGACTGGATGTTCATAGATACATATAAATTTGTACGGAACCCTCGGTGCGCGAGTCCGACTCGCACTTGGCCGGTTTTTTTAATATGGCTTTGTCCATTGGAGTACTATTGTGCCAGTATCAAATAGAAGACAGTTTTAAAATAGGTCAGCCGTTGTGTGTTAAAATAATTATGTCGGGTTATTAGCTGCCGGCTAATGAATATCCGTAATTGGCGAGGATATCATTGACCGATGTCTAGGACTAGAATGCGCGGGCCCCAAGCACTTCTCTTTCTTCGGACGAATTCAGAAGGATTGCAGCTCTTGGGCATACGAGAAGGTTAACCGAGACGCATCCCATTCATCATCATCATCAGTATTTCAGCCGAAAGACGTCTACTGCTTAACATAGGCCTCCCCCAAGGTCGCCAAACAGATCGGTCCCATGCCATCCGCATCCAACGCGATCCTGCAACCATAACCAGGTCGTCGCTCCATCTTGGAGGCATACCTACATCCCATTAGTTAGTATTAATGATTAGGGACTTATCTGCAGAGCGACAAGTATCTGTTTACACATAAGTGTGAAGGAATGATTTTAGGTACAAGTTCCCACTTTAAATCTTCACTTGACGGGACTGTTCATACCACTTGACAAGTGACAATTATAGAGAGAGAGAGAGAGAGAGAGAGAGAGAGAGAGAGAGAGAGAGAGAGAGAGAGAGAGAGAGAGAGAGAGAGAGAGAGAGAGAGAGAGAGAGAGAGAGAGAGAGAGAGAGAGAGAGAGAGAGAGAGAGATGTTTATTTACACATATTCGATACAAACACAGAAAAAAAATACATTTGACAGGTAATTTACAAATAAAAAAAAATATCGAATAGTATATATAATAGGGCCCCACTCAGCATAATGTTGTGGCAAGCCACAACGCTGTTTTTCAGTATAGGTATTATTGTCACTTGACAAGTGACAATTATAGGTATTATTGGGTTTTTAAAGGCTTCGTCATAGCAACAGATTGGAAGTTCGTGTAAAAGTAGCATTAAGCACCTACCTACCTAGCATTATTAGATTATCTATACTAATATTATAAAGGGGAAAGATTTGATTGTTTGTTGTATTGAATAGGCTCTGAAACTACTGGACCGATTTTAAAAATTCTTTTGCCGTTACAAAGCTACATTATCACTGAGTGACATAGGCTACTTTTTACCGCGGGAAAATACCTTTTCCTACGGGAAAATTAATTTATCGCGGGCGAAGCTGCGGACGGAAGGCTAGCATTTATATATCTTTACTAGCTGACCCCGCAAACGTTGTTTTGCCATATCACCTAGGGGTATAAAAAAGAGCCTACGACCTATTCTCAGACCTACCGAGTGTAGAGAAAAAAGTTTCATAAAAATCGGTCCAGCCGTTTCGGAGGAGTTCGGTAACAAACACCGTGACACGAGATTTTTATATATTAGATATATCTTATCCAACTATAGTTATCAGAAGCGTCATTTTAAGCTTAATACTTAACTGTTTGCTTTTTATTTCATCATGAGTTGGCTGAGATATCATAAAAATGCTAACGGCTGACCTTGTCTGGGTTACACGTGTAAGTAATTTGGACCCATAAGGCTTGTATCTATATGAATAGAATATGTTTAAAGTGACGGCTTAGTGAAGCCTTCGGTATGTTAATTACGTTCTTTTGCTTTTGTGAGGGAGTTTTTTATGAGTCGTAGTTATTTGTCTTTGAGATTTAAAATATAACTATTAAAAAACTGCAAACGTTTATATTTTGATTTTTTAAAATAGATGTGCAGGTTTGTACCAAATATGAAATACAAACTAGATGAAAAAACCCGCCTGTATAATAAATAGTTCCCGTTCCCATGGGAATTCCGGGAAAACATATACCCTATGTCACACTCGGAACTGAGACGAATCTAATTACTCCTCACACTTCGAAATCTATTGAGCCGTTTAGCCTGCAGCGCGTGGCCAAACAATGATACATACATACATACATAAATACATACGTTCGAGAAACATAACCCTCCTTTGACAGTCGGGTGAAAAGGAATGTTATGTTTGTTTGGTCATGTAGAGAGGATGGATGAAGGATGAATTACGAACGTGATATATAAGGCAAGTATATGGAAATGTTGGAAGAGGGAGACCAAGATGGACATTCTTTGATCAGATTGGGGATGTCTTTAAGAAAGATCAGGTCAAGAGTAGGTACCTGAAACTGGCAAGCTTTTATGAAGACTAATGAATAAGTGTTGAAGCGAAAGATGTATGATAGGCTCGTAGCAGGTGGAAACTAAAGCCCTTTGCTAGGAAGGAGGCGTGATTGTATGTATGTATTTTTTTCTGATCAATTTTTTGTCGCAGGTTATCTGATTTCGTGCGCGAGTAGCAGTGTAAGCATGGCGGCATCGGTGGGTCCGCCCATCATCATTCCATTTATGCTGTTCGGAGGGTTCTTCCTTAACTCTGGGTAAGTCCAGTAAGTTTTTGTAAAGACAATCTTCGGGATAAGTGTGCTACATCGAAGAGTACTGTTTAGTATTATTTACGATCAGGTAATCCTAGGGTTGAATGAATTATTATTTGATAGGAGAAAGTATTTCAAGGTACGCATAAAACACCAAGAAGACTAAGATCCATATTGTAAAAAATATATTTCTCAAATTACTTATACTCTTATTTGCGTGATTTGTTAGGAACATGCATTTTTAGGGTTCCGTAGTCAACTAGGAACCCTTATAGTTTCGCCATGTCTGTCCGCGGCTAAGCTCAGAGACTGTTAGTACTAGAAAGCTGTAATTTGGCATGAATATATATATCAGTCACGCCGACAAAGTGATTGAATAAAAAAAAGTAAAAAAAATTTTTTTAGGTTACCTCCCATAGATGTAAAGTGGGGGTGATTTTTTTTTCTCGGCAAACCCTATAGTGTGGGGTATCGTTGGATAGGTCTTTTAAAATCATTGCGGAGTTGCTAACATGATTTTTCTATTCAGTGATCTGTTTGCGAAATATTCAACTTTAAAGTGAAAATTTTCATTAAAATCGGCCGTCCCCCCCCTCTAAAATCTAAACTGTTGGGTGGAAAAATTTGAAAAAATTCAAAAGGGTAGTAAATATATCAAATTTACTAGGAAAATTATAGCGGCTAAGATTGCTTGGAAATTATTTGTAGTTTAAGAGTAAATAGTAGCCTAAGGTATAAAACATACCTAAACTTGGATGATTCCGTACACATACGAAATCCTTAGAAAAATATTACTTGATTTTTTCGTAATGGCTACGGAACCCTACCTTGGGCGTGTCCGACACGCTCTTGGCCGGTTTTTTCTTATTTAATTAATCGATAAATGTCTCGACATGATTAGGATTAGCAACATGCAGAGCAGTGTACTCGTAAACCCAATTTGTCTGAATATTTCCTACGGTGTAGAACGGAGAAAGTCTTCGCTGTTACTTCTATGTCATCGTTGGTTCATATTTTGAAAACAAAGGGTCCCATTCGGGATTCATAACTTTTTAAGTCGTAATGCAACGCTTAAGTATCATAATAAAAATTTGCTATAATTCTTTTTTTCTCTGAAACCGTTCTTTTTTCAGAAACTTTGAAGTGGTTATCATGTAGAACTCTAAGTTAAATTTGGTTTATTTTATAATAATCTAGAACAAATTGATAAGTTTAAAGCAAAAAGCGTTATGGCAAATGATAATTATTTGAAACATTACATTATGACTTCTAATATGTATGGATCCCAATATGGACCCGAAAACAACCCTCTTCAATACTCGTTTCTCCCTAGCTCGGTGCCCCCGTACCTCGGCTGGATATCCTACCTGTCCTGGTTCCGCTACGGCAACGAGGCACTGCTGGTCAACCAGTGGGCCGGTGTGGACTCCATCGCGTGCACCAGAGAGAACTTCACCTGCCCTGCTTCTGGACAGGTCGTTCTTGAGACGCTCAGCTTTTCCGAGGTTAGTAACAACACACACACACATGAACATAGGCCTCCCTCATTGATACCTACTCAATCATTATGGTTGGAAGCGGCTTGCATCCACTTGACCCATCAACTAAAGCTATAATTGTCGTTTTTATAGCTCATTAGTCTCACACCTTATGTTATGTATACTTACGGGTAAACTCATTATTGATTCGACTTTTACAGTGGAGAAGATAGTTAGTTTTGCCTTTCGCTTAGAGCTGGATGTGTAGATACTATTTTGTAATCTACATTGTAGTTGTTTGTGATCGAAAAGACTAAAATATTTATTTTGGGTTAAGTTTATTTATAAATTGTAACCAACAGTGTTTATAAAGGAAATTACATACTTTAAATGTTTGTAATGGTTCTTATTATATAATTATGTAACTCTAACAACAGGTATGTATTCGTACAAGTTGCAATGATGTCAAAATCTTTATTGTCATGGGGATCATTCGTAAATAACTCTCCCATAGTAACCGAAAAATTACCATGAGAATGTTTTAACGGATATGTTTGATTGCTTTTAAATTGATGGTAGCTGGGGACAGGAAGAATGTGACTATCTTGCGTAAGAGAATCGTTTTTACTAAATTATTCTTAATTGGGCTACTTGCACGGTCTAGATTTCGAGAAAATTTGTTATGGATGATAGTTCCATACGTTTTGACACTACTTAACTCCGAGTTAGCACTTAACTCGGAGTTATAATGTATAGGTACAGTTCGACTCAACTTATAATTCCTCTAGACGTACCTGTGCAGAAGGACGATTTTTTTTGACGATCTACCAACGGCAAAGCAGAATCCTACGCGCGCTAAAATCTTGCGCTGTCATTGGATCATCCGCCATATTTTCGACTGGTGTAAATGGGACAGAACTAAGAATCATAACGCAATTTTCGACTATTTGGCCTTACAAATGAAGTTCAATATAGATTATTTACATGTTCGGCTACTATCAGAAACGGTCTACACTAGATACACTAAAGAAAACTACCGATCGGAATTATAAGTTGAGTCAAACTGTAACTCTGATCTGTCAAGTGCGCCTAACAGAGAAAACAAAGGAAGTATTCATCCAAAAAATACGCCCTGCAAATTCATTTAGAATAGCTAAGAATAAATTTCCTCTATTTGTTTATGTCGCAATTTTCAAAGTAGATTTTAGTTTAAAAATAGTAACATATTTTTTAAGGATGCCTCATAATTATTATTTTTTTCAATAGGCTGATTTTACATTCGACGTCGTCAACATGGTTCTTCTGTTCATCGGGTTCCGATTGCTCGCCTACATCGCGCTTTTGTTGCGCACGCGACGCGCCAAGTGAGGTTTTACTACAGCAGAAAAACAAGAAAACGTCAAAACACGTTGCTGAGCTTTCAGCTTCTTTGCTTGTATCAGATTTGAAAACATGTTGTTTGTATAAAACTAGGCAAACATGATAGAGCTAGAGCTTATGGGTGCCGTGGTATCATTTAACACAATCTCTTTTGGTCCGCTAAACAGATATAAAATTTAAATGGTTTGGTAGGTAGGTACATTAAATTTGTTTAATATAACAGCCCCGGATCTACGATTTTTTCGAACCGGGGCAAAAACTTGATAGTGGCGCCCCCTCCCTTCACTTGTTCGATATTTCGAATTCTTGCCTCAAGGATTTGGCGCCCCCATGAAACTGCCGCCCGGGGCAAGTGCCCCGGTTTGCCCCCCTCTTAGATCCGGGATGAATTTTAATAGTTTTTTTAGTTACCTACTCGTAATTGTATTTCAATGTGATCAATGTATGTCGCTCAATAGTTGCCATGGACAATAAATATGTTAAGAATAAAGCTGGCATTATTTAAATAAATAAATAAATAAATATCACGGGACAATTTAAAGAGTCCGGGCTGTAAAAAACAGACGCGACGGACGGTTAATTTCTTTATTTTTCGAATTGAATGTGATGCAATGTAATTAAGTCCCTTTAGCTGAGACCGTCACAATCTTAAAACACTTTGAATGCTGTGATTTGATACCTAAATTCTTTTTTCTCGTGGTAATAAACTTTAGATATTTTGGGAACTAATTTGACTTTTTAGTCCAAGGCGTTTATTTTTCAGTCCGCTTATTAAAAATAATGTAGATACTGAGTAGAGCTGAGTCTTAATTTATTATGATCCAAATTAAAAAAAAATGTAAGTTTATAATTTGTGGGTATTTAAGATTGAACAAGCAAAGTAGTTAAAGAAAAAGTGTCATAAAATCTGCCATAAGCCACTGCAAAATCTTAATTCTTGAAAGAATATCTACTGAATATTTCCTGCTAGGAATTAATTTATTGTTTCACTATGTTTATTTGTAGATAGTTGAAATTACTAGCTAAAACAATTCCGGGCACATTAACTGGTTTTATTTTTACCTACTGAATTCTATACGAATACAAAATTTAATGGGTCAAACCGACCCAATTTACGTGTCCGGCGGTTGACTATATTTCTTAAGTAATACCTACTTTAAGATGTATTTTTTTTGTTATGCCATTTTATGTAAGTACCTAATAAATATGTAGAAAGTGATAAATAATCGGGTTTGTAATAAATGTTTTTATTCAACAATAATTTTTCAATAAATTCCCTGCTTTCCTATCCTGTCCTGACTTATTTTTAAATGAATGTAGTCTTAATATTGATTTGTTTGACATTAAATTTGCTTTTGCCAGATAAGTACAGGTGAAACATAAATTTTGCTTTAACAATTCTCGACTTTTTATGGATACAAAAGTTGGTAGGTACCTACTGTTAGGTATTTGTAAGTTTTAATTATGACACGTGGTTACCTAAATATATTGGTATATGGATAGTTCATCTTCATCTTCCCAGCCTACATACGCCCCACTGCAGGACACAGGCTTCCTCTCAGAACGAGAGGGCTTGGGCCGTAGTTCCAGCGCGGGCGGGTAAGGATAGTTGGCACCCATTAATCAATAACACTATGGTTGCAATAAAACACTATGACTATGACTAATAGGGACTACGAGACCATAAAATAAAAAATCCAAGACGCGATTCTAGTAAAGAGTAGGTACTTTATTTTAGCCTTGAGAACCAGTTTTATTTTTAACTACTTCACTGCCAAATTATTTAAATGTTTTTCATCACACTTGCTCGTCAATGGTGTTATTCCATGCTTGTATACTAAATGACAATGGCCTAAATTGTTCTTAGGGAGTTATGGATTTACGTACAGTTATTCTACCCAAGAGAGTTCTAACTTTAGTTTTAAAATTTGCAAACAAGTTAGTAGGTATGTCATTTCAGACTAAGGAGATTTCAAGTCAGCAAACGTTTTATTTATTTTATATCTGTAAAACTTAGCTATAACCCAATTTTACAACACAAAACTTATCTACGCTTCATGAAACTTTGTTATTTTTATATTTTAAATTTATATCAAATAGTTTTGCAATAATTTTACTAAATATTTTTTTAACATGTTGGCAGAATCTGGCCGTATGACCATTCGAATTCTAAACTAAACACTGTTTACATTATCTATGGTAGATGACTCGAAAAAGTGAAAATCTGCCATTATTTTATTTATTTTATTCAATTTAAGTGATTAGAGACAAAATAATTTTATTTTTGGATTTTTTTTCCTCGCAATGTGATGAAAATCATTGTGTGTATCACGGGCAGTAAGGGGATTACAAACTCGAGTCATTAAAAGCTCTCCGCCTTCGGCGTCGGGCTTCTAATAGACTCTCGTTTGTAATCCCCTACTTACGGCCGTTGATGCACAATTTACTATAACTGCTTTAAAAGAAATCACCCGAGTTGGAAAAGAAGTGACGTCATAAGTAGCTATTGCCAATCAAAATCTATGGCAGAAGCGTGTTTTGACAGCTCATAAAAATTATGTCAGTTGATTGGTGGTGTCATCATCCCTATTCCATGAATGACACAACTCCAGTAAAAATACACTTTATTTTAGTCCTTAAAAGAGATTGACGTAAAATTAGATTTTAAGTTGCTTTGGAACTAACTAAACACATAGTCAGTCGAGTTAGCAAATAAATCGTGTTTTGACACCTCATGAAACGTATGTCAATTTATTGCTGATGTCAAATACCCTTTTCTAATTGTGATAAGTAAGTAAGTAAGTATTATCTTAAATAAAATAAATAAATATTAGGGGACAATCTTACACAAATCGACCAAGTCCCAAACTAAGCAAAGCATGTTTCGGCATATAGGAATGAGCATCCAGATAGATCGAATTTTGCAAAACATTTGTTGGAATCAAATCATTCATTGTTAGATTCAGATTCTTATGAAGTGTTACATTATTGCGGCAAGGGGTTGCGTCTGGATGCTCTGGAATGCATGGAAATAATTAGGTACAACACTATGGTGTCTATTATTAATGAACAGGTAAATTTAGTATCTTCTCCTTTACTGCGGCTTGGGTCGAATTTGAACAGTTAGTATTAATTAAATATGCCTTATAAATAAATAAACAAAAAAATTCAAGGTAGTTTTAAATATGTCAATAAAAGTTAATTTTTGTGGGGTAGTTTGAGAATAAGAAAAATAAAGTGGGTACTTGAGAAGTTACAGTGACAAGTTAAAACATTTGTTTTGGTTTGTTAGTTTAACGTTTGGTAGCATAGCATACGGTTGTGGTAACTCTGAAGATGAGCTCTGGTTGAGTTCGAAACGCGTCAGTGTAGCTTGGTGGTGGTGATGGTTGGGTTTATGTGATTTGTGTGTGTTCGTACAGTGTGGAGGTGGAGGAACTGCATGAACGCACATTTCTTGCATAAACGTAACTATTGTAAGGTCGCGGGTGAGCAAAGTAATTGTTTTAGTTCATTAAGCAAAGCTTGTACTATGGGTACTAGACGACGATAAACATATAGGTACTTATATAGATAAATAAATACTTAAATACATAGAAAACATCCATAACTCGGGAACAAATATTCGTGCTCATCACACAAATAAATGCCCTTACCGGGATTCGAACCCAGGACCTCTTGCTTTGTAGGCAGGGTCACTACCAACTAGGCTAAAGCGGTCGTTGTTCTAACAATCCCTGCGGCTTAATAGCCTGTCACTTTTTTTAAACTTATTTAATGAACTAATTACAAAGGTCATACCGCATGTAATTTTTTTAAACATAATACGAGTAATTACGATAGAGTCGCTCAAAGACTGCCATTATTTTGGTTGATACTGATAACATAACATTGACAAGTAAAGTTCTGTTCGAGTTTTTCATTCAAATTCATAAATAGATCTTGTGTTTGTTTCGAAGCTGTCCGTAGCAGAGCTGGAGAGGTAAGTAGTTCATCATTAATATCCCAGGCTATAATATACACCGTGAAATTTTAGTGGTTGTTTTCCCGAAACGAGGTGATTTAGTATCGATTGTACAATCGATTTATAATTACTATTTTGACTAGAGTCAAAAATCCAATTGTGAAAAACGAAAGTCAAAAATTACCGCAAACCAATAGTAACGCTTCGTTGGTACCTAACCTATCGTACGATCGTACGCTACTTGTACCAACGAAGCGTTACTATTGGTTTGAGGTCATTTTCGACTTTCGTTTTTCACAATTGGATTTTTGACTCTAGTCAAAATAGTAATTATAAAACGATTGTACAATCGAAACTAAATCACCTCGTTTCGGGAAAACAACCACTAAAATTTCACGGTGTATACGACCCACTGCAGAATATAGTAAGTAGTTGAATGTGTACATTCCACCGACGGATTTAATTTAATTACTGAATGCTAAAGGCAATTGCGCCCCTTCCCCTCTTCCTCCCTAAGTTACGACCAATGCTTATTTACGAGAAACTAACTTTTTTATTCATAATTTTTCTGGAACCAACTTCACCCACTGCGGTGACCCACTCAATAGTCCACGATTAATTCCCACCGCTTCGCTCTTGACCATAAATATTTTAGGTATGTAATTGGCTTTTGATAATTAAATGTACTCCTGTAATATACACTTGAAAAATGTGACAATAATAGAGCAAGAGCCCGTGAACCCTAGACCTTCGTTATATTATAAAAGCCGAAAGTTTGTCAGCGCATGCTCCCAACACTGGTAAGAACGATGGACCATTACGAAGTTTGGGTTACAGTGGCTTTGGCAGATAAAAGGTACCAAAGGTGTGTGAAATACCGATCTACTTTCGTCAAATAATAAAGTGCAATTTTTTGGTATTACCTTCAGAATATTATTAAAAATCACGTTATTCATTGCCAGACACTTAACATCGTGGCAACCCCTTGCCAGACACCTTTAATGTTCATGAAATTATAATTCTACTTACGTTAAAGTAGAAAAGCTGATTTTTATATATAATACTTTGGTAATAAGTAGATGATGTTTCCTCTCATTAGCCAGACATTTTTGATAGTTCCAACCCCTTGCCAGACAAGCATTGTAAATGTTAAGAAGAGATTTACCTAACAATAACAATAACTAGGTATTTGAAAATAAATAGGGGTTTGCTAAAACCATTTTTTCATAAAGAGAATATTTTCGGAGATATTCACTCCGAAAGTTCAAAATAATGTGTCCCCCCCATCTACCTAACTTTAGAACCGCACGCCTAAAAAATATGAAAAAAATCACGTAAGTAAGTTAAACTTAATAAAAACTTTCTAGTTTAATTTAGAATTACAAGTCGCAAAAAAGAGTAGTTTAACTTTTTAAATAGTCTTTGTCCTAGCGTGTGTTGACTTACGACATAGTGACTAAATCGCGATGGCCGCCATCCCAATACTTAACAGAACCGGATCATGACAAAAACTTTCCGACGTCTACGACCATCACCAAATCATCATCATCATTTCTAAATTGAATAATCTGTCTGCAAACTTGTGAATGATAACAGACACGTGTAAGATACAATGCGTAGAGTCGGAATCTACCTACTTAAATATTTGTTCACCGTCTTAAACACGAGTTTTGTTGCGAAAAAATGCGTAGCATTTTTAGGTTATTTGATTAATGTCTACATTGTTGCAAGGTTGTTGAAAGTGAAAAAAAAGAGAAAAAACTGGAATCGAATTATTTCATCGTAGTGTTATAGTTTACTAGCTGTTGCCCGCGACTCCGTCTGCGAAGAATAATAGGAGTATAAAAAATAGCCTACGACCTATTCTCAGACCTACCGAGTATGGAGAAAAAGTTTCATAAAAATCGGTCAAGCCGTTTCGGAGGAGTTCGATAACAAACACCGTGACACGGAAAAAAACCGGTTGTCTGTAAAGTCGGTTTACGGACGATAGTTTAACGTGACAACCCCCTCAACCCCCCTCCCCCCCGCACCCACACCTATGGCACCTATGACGATTTTACCATTTTTTAGCATCAAGCCAAGCATTTTCATTCAGAAAATGCCATTTGGTAAACTGGATCTGATGAACGGAATCACATATGTCCAACGGAACTCTTTCTCCTCCTTGCAAGTTGAATTTGACCCACTTCCTGATCGATCACCTATTAAAAATCATCGTGTACCTATATGGTAGTTTTTATCTAATACTAGCTTTTGCCCGCGACTCCGTCCGCGTGGAATTAGTAATTAGGGCAGCTTATTTTTTTTATCCAATTTGCCTTTTCATCAATTATGGCTCCCCCCCGCACCCCACCACCCCCCACCCCGAACCCCCCCGCACACCCGCGTTCACATTCACCACCGTACTCCCAAGTCAATCGTGCCTATAGAAGTTTTACTTCAAAAACCCCCAATTTTGATACATTCTTCCGCTCCGCTCCGCTCCTATTATTGGTGTTAGCGTGATGATATATAGCCTATGTCCTTTCTCAGACTATCTGTGTACCAAATTTCATTTAAATCGGTTCAGTAGTTTTAGCGTGAAAGCGAGACACACAGACAGACAGACAGAGTTACTTTCGCATTTATAATATTATATAGTTAGGATTAGGATTTGTTTATGCTACTACCTACTATTTGTTTTAAATTAGACCACCTATTGAAATCCATTCCTTGCTTTCCGATGTAAAAGGTTGTGTAGAAAAATATCGCTCCGAAGCGATAAGGCCATATTCCTTACCTTATAACACAATTAACTCTTTATTGTACACAAGATAGAAAACAATACAGAAAAACAAATGCATATAAAAATATACCTAAGGTGGGTCCATATTAGGTTCGCTAAAGTTCATCACCCGAAATTGATTTTCCTAACGATTTATATTCCTAATGATCCCTGTTCCTAAAGTTTTGTTTCGTAAAGTTTTCGTTACTACAATTTATTTTACTATTAACGTAGTCTATAACGCTTAGTTTTCCGAAAATTGATTTTCCTAATGATCACTGTTCTTAAAATTTTATTTCCTAAAGTTTTCGTTCCTACAATTTATTTTACTATTAACGTAATCCATAACACTCAGTTTCCGAAAATTTTAAGTAATAACTTCACTGTTGAAACCTTATGTATTACTCCTACAATTTTTTTTCATAACATTCCTAATCATAAAGTATTTTTTTTATAATATTATTACTCCTATTATTAATAGGTAGTGCCGTTTTAAAAATCATTCAATGTTATTAAATCTGTAATATTTATGATTCTTATTTGAGGGTATGCACTACTTACGGTACCGATCTCAGTCAATGGCTAACTTCATGACATCGGTACGCTACGCTACGCTTCGCTCCCGCCTTAGCCTTCTGAACCTAACCTATCCGAGTCGCTTCTGCCCTAAAAGGTCTTGCTCGCTCGCTTCGCTCGCTCGCTGCCAGCGACGTACTGATTAGGGTATACGAAAGGGTGTAAAAAAAAATGATGATGAATAGTGTAAAAGATGGCTATGTTGAGAAAATATAGGAAAACAAATAGTAGTATGATATGTTTATTTCAACGGACATTATGAAGTTAAATGCATAATAATGTTCAAATTTATGAATAAAAACAAATCTACATAAAAAAGATTATGATGATGAATATAGTGTAAAAGATGGTTATGTTGAGAAAATATAGGAAAACAAATAGTAGTATGATAGATGTTTATTGCAACGGACATTATGAAGTTGAATGATTAGGGATTCAGAACGTTAGGAACAGAGTAGTTATGAGTAGTGATTATTAGAATGTAAATTTTTAGGAACAACATTTTCGGACTTCCGTTAATCGACATAAAAAAATTAGTTCAACTTTGGCGCACCCGTTATATTGTATTCCATACTTTCAAGGTCAATACTGATAAAAAACATTTTAGTTTGCATGCCTCTAATTTCAGCAATTAGAACATGTAGGCACAGACTTGATACTTTAACAAACAGCCTACTTTTTAATTATGCTGGTAAATAACAACCTTCTGTTAATATAAGTACCTACTTACCTAAAACGTATTAGGCCTAGAAAGATAAAAGTTTCCAGAGAAGTTCCTCACTGTACCACTACCATGAGTTTACAGTGACGGTACTCGATAGCGACCGCGTAAATGATTTGTATACGTATGGAGTCCCATACAAATCATTTACGCAGTCGTTATCGAATACGGTCATTGTAAACTCATGGTAGTGGTACTGTACGCTTAGTATAAGTTTTACCTCACCAAAATACTTCTCGATCGCGTTTACGTAAAAAAATCAATTACTAGGGAATCATGGACAGCGCCTCCGCGACCGCGCGCCCATGTTTCCATAGAATTGAAATTTTTACGTAAACGTCTTACGTCGCCTCTTACTTGTAGCTGCATTTCTTCAGGACGGATATTTTTTCGAACAAGGGCTTTAGTGTCTTCACTCGTCTTCGTTTTGTCAGAAGGGTAAATGACTACGGAGTTCCCATTACTGGCCTGAACGTACCTACTTATTAGGACCTTTTTATAATGTCCGCAAAAGAAACAGCTGTCGGGTCTAGGGGATTCCTGTATGCTTTGTTTAAGGTCTAAAAGTTGCTGCGGCAGATTTTGCTTCTCTTTTTGGGCTAGTAGGGCAGTATGAACTTGGATGGCTTTTTGGGACAGGGACTGATACTCCAATACGACTTGAGCAGTTCCATGGTACACTTTCCTGCACAAAGTTTGCACCTTACTCTTCTGCTCCGAATTAAGCTTCCTTTCAGAAGCGATTACTCATACCTCGTTCAGACTCTGCTCTATTTTGGAGAGCTAGTTCTTGATCTCCGTTGTCCCCACGACTTCTGGTTGTGCATCGTCCGGGTGGTCGTGTGCAGGGGGTGCTGTCCCGGGGGTAGGCGGCGGGCTCCAACGTGTTAAACCACTTCGGTTAAATGGACTTTCACTCTTTTTTAATATATTTAAGTCTAAAACTACACTTCACAGATCATTGCGGAAGTACTACCTATAACAACGACTTGACCTAGATGAGTTGCTTACACGGTATGTAGAGATAGGTCGAGATTTTAAATAAATAAATACATATCACGGGAAAATTCACACCAATTGACCTAGTCCCAAAGTAAGCTAGGCAAAGCTTGTGTTATGGATACTAAGGCAACGGATAATAGTATATTTTTTATCGAGGGACCAAATATACCCAAGGTGGTTAGTCACCCGAGCTTTAGCGAGGGTGTCTATTTATCCGAGGGTTTATATTGACTTTTAGTCTCCAGGTGAAAACTCTATTTTTCACTTCGATTGCGAGAAAAGTACAAAAAGATTTAATAAAAAAAAAACAGTGCGTGGAGTCCCTCCGCGCGGAAGAAGTGAAACTTCATAATAAACCAACCCGCTCCCAATTCGCTCCTAACCCGCCCCCAACCCGCTCTCAACCCGCCGCCAACCCGCTCCCAACTCACCCCCAACCCGCTCCCAACCCGCCCACAACTCGCTCTCAACCCGCCCCCAACCCGCTCCCAACCCGTCCACAACCCGCTCTCAATCCGCCCCAACCCGCCCATACACAAACTGGAAAAAATAGAATGGCGCCACCTTCTATGCGGAAAAAACATAGAACTAAGACCACGTAGACTAAGAACGTAACATTTTCGTCATGAAAATGGTCCACGCAATCTTATTTTTTTATATATATTTTGATTTACCACTAAGCAAGTACTGGCTGTTTGAGTTTATCTAAGTCACTCGAAATGAATAAAAAAATTAATTACTTTTACTCCCTATAGGGACTAAACCACTCACTTTACTCCCGCCTCGCAAGGCTAGGTATATTGACCTACTTTTAGAGCATGAGAAGTGAAAACATACTTATATAGATACATACATACTTAAATACATATTAAACGCCCAAGACCCGAGAACAAACATTCGTATTTTTTTCATACAAATCTGCCCCCATACGGGAATCGAATCCGGGACCTCAAGCTTCGTAGTCAGGTTCTCTAACCACTGGGCCATCTGGTCGTATTTTGCACGTAATTAATAAAAATTGCTGTAAAGCAAAATGGACACGTCTGATTGCTACGAATGCTCGCTCGAAAAAAAATGTTGAAGGGCTGGAGAGTGACATAGGATACTTTTTACCACGGGAAAATATCTCATTTCCACGGGAAAACACGTTTTAATCTACTTTAGCTTGCTCCTTGTGTACGAAATTGTCTAACCGCTAGAACAATCTTTAGGGCTAATTAGCAGTTACAAATCGTTTGCACATTTCCTGTTGTCCATGAACTGCGGATGAACCCCTGTATCCAAAGCTACAGGGCGCCATTGCTCACTGACCCGGCAGGGCTCCCGTATCGGTTACAGAAGTCCCACAACGCACGTCGTTCCTCATTCACGCCAATAGAATCGCCGAAACGCGGCCCACCTCAATAATTGGATGAAGTTATTTAGAGGAACGCTTGTGCCGTATTGGTTTTCAGGGTGTTATCAGTGATATGCCTAAGAATTGGTTAAACGGAAGGGGCGTCAGGTTTCAAATCTCTAGGGTGGGGCGGAACTGGAGAACTTCTATTTTTTTTGTTTCGACGTGGGGTAACAAACGAACAAGTTGGTCACTTGATGGCAAGTGAGCACCAAAATATACCTATTTAAGGCTCCCATACAGCAAACGTGATTTTTTTTGCTCATTTTTGCTCGATATTGATAACGGCACCAGGTAGACGCTTGAAATATTCACATAATATTTAATTATATATTTTTTTTATATATAAGAGGGGTAAACGAGCAGACGGGTCACCTGATGGAGAGCGATCACCGTCGCCCATGGACACCCGCAACACGAGGGGAATCACAGGTGCGTTTCCAACCCTTTTAGGAACTGGTAGGCTCGTTTTTTAAAGATCCCTAAGTTGTAACGCTCTGGGAATGTTGCCGCAGTAAGCTGATACCAGATCTTCGTCGTGCGAGGAAAGAGATGAAGAATCGCACGGTACTAGACTGCCAATCATCAAGATGGTGAGGATGGAAAGACAAACGGTTCCTCGAAGTGCGGTAGTGGAATTTAGCCGCAGGCAGCAATTCGAACAGTTCGTCAGAACACTCCCCATGATAAATACGATATAATATACAGAGAGACGCCACATCCCTCCGCAAAGCCAAATGATCGAGTTGGCGAGAGAGTGCCTGATTATCGACAAATCGAGCAGCTCTACGTTGGATGCGGTCAAATGGAAGAATTTGGTACTTGGGTGCCCCAGCCCAGAGATGAGAATAGTACTCCATGTGCGACCTAACCTGCGCCTTATAGAGTTGTAAGCGATGGGCTGGCGAGAAGTACTGTCCCGCTCTATTAAGCACCCCCAATTTTTTGAAGCTAACTTAGCTTTGCCTTCCAAATGACCACGAAACTGAACATTACTCGAAATGTCGACACCTAAGTGCGAGTCGGACTCGCGCACGAAGGGCTCTGTACCATTATCTAAAAAACCGGCCAAGTGCGAGTCGGACTCGCGCACGAAGGGTTCCGTACAATTATCTATAAAAATCACATTTCTTGTATGGGAGCCCCCTTAAATATTTTTTTTATTTTAATTTAATGATTTATTTTTTAAGTCAATATATAATTAAATATTCTGTGAATATTTTAAGCGTCTATCTGTTGCCGTTATCAATATCGAGCAAAAACGAGCAAAAAAATCACGTTTGTTGTATGGGAGCCCCCCTTAAATATTTATTCTATTCCATTTTTTAGTATTTGCTGTTATAGCGGCAACCGAAATACATCATCTGTGAAAATTTCCACTCTCTAGCTATCACGGTCCCTGAGATACAGCCTGGTGACAGACGGACAGACAGACAGACAGACAAACGGACAGACAGCGGAGCCTCAGTAATAGGGTTCCCGTTTTTAAACTTTGGGTACGGAACCCTAAAAAACGGTAAAAAACATGTCTATTGTATGGTAGCCCCCCCCTTAAATATTTGTTTTATTTTAATTTAATTATTTATTTTTAAAGTGAATTTAATATAACTAAATATTCTGTGAAGCGTCTACCTGTTGCTATGATCAATATTTATTTTATTCTGTTTTTTAATATTTGTTGTTATAGCGGCAAAAGAAATACATCATCTGTGAAAATTTCAAATGTCTAACTATCACGGTTTATGAGATACAGCCTGGTGACAGACGGACGGACAGCGGAGTCTTAGTAACAGGGTCCCGTTTTACCCTTTGGATACGGATCCCTAAAAATATGTGCTTTTTATTTTATTTATTTAAATATTTACGAATGTTTACACAGTCTTGTTTTACTTATAAATTATATATATATAGGTGGGTCATACACCATTTTTTGTTCGCGTCTCTCATGCGGGCATTGCAAAAGTTAAGGGTCCATAGCCAATATTTATTAGTCAAGTCTATATCGGCGTCCCTGGCCAAGTTACGGCCCATTTAAATAAATCTTAAGCTGCGTAGTTACGGACTGCACGCACTCGGGTACGCGTACCCGGGCTTGCGTGTCCTGGAACGCCATGTCCGAACGCTATGTACGCGTACACTGTACACGTACTGTACACGTACACGTATACTGTACGCGTACATGGCGTACACTGTACACGTACACGTACACGTACTGTACGCGTACTGTACACGTACACGTACACTGTACGCGTACATGGCGTACGGACATGGCGTTTCAGGACAAGCAAGCCCGGGTACTCGTACCCGAGTGCGCGCAGTCCGCACGCAGCTTTAAGTTTGCTGACTCGAAGTCGCTAATTTTATGTCCACAGGGGAGTCGACTTTTGTTTCTTTTGCTGTTATGATGACCCAGGTAGGTATTAGTTTTTATTAAGCATAGTCATTGAGTTCTAAGTTTCCACTGCGCGGTTTGGATTTAATTGCATTGGCAACACACACACACTCGTCAGGGGGGTTACTACGAAATTCGAAGTTCGAAGTTCGGATAGTGCGGTCCCTCTCACTCTCGTAATAAATACCATTAGTGTGAGCGGAACGGCATGAAACGAAGTTCGAATTTCGCGCTTCGTAGTATAGGGCCAGGTTGGGGATTGTTAATCGTTTGACTGCTAAAGTTGGTGTATGCGTAAGCATGCATCATGGAATGATATGATTGGGATCCGGTCTCAGTGTCCGGCTTTAGGTCATCTTTTAATGTCTAGACATTTCTGGTGATCACAGAACGATACCCAGAAAATTGTGTCTGTAACTAGCTAATTAATCTGTTTATTATTATTATTATGGAGGTGATTGAGGCAATGGTATTTTCTAAGTCAGCAAAGGGACGATTATGTTGAATTTACATGAAAGAAAACGATTCAATTTCTCCATACAAACGTAATCCCCTGTTTCCTCCCTGGATAATGGCTTTAGAGCCAATTTTTTTTTACTGTGTAATCTGTATCTACCACAGCTATGCCCCTATGTTTCGATTTTTCCCATATTTCAATTAACATAAGAAATATGAGCTTACAAAAACTGAAAAAATTGCCCAATTTCAACGTCATTTTCAGACACTCATCAGAAAAGAATCCCTGATATAAACAAAAAAAGGAAAACGTAGGGGCATAGCTAAATCTGTCCTATAATTATTTTTGAAAAAAATAATTTTATTGGTCCAGTTTTCGAGAAGAAAACAGGGGATTACGAAATGCTGTTTTGATCAATTTTACGCGCCTAATAACGGTCTGAGCTGCAGTTGTCCCGCTCTCGCTGTACTGACACGGAGGGGTTCGGGCGAGACAGCGACATTTCATTAAAATACCTATTTCTCAAAAGTCTCTCAGCCATCGTACCCTCTTAAGTAACAAAAGTTTAAGGGATTAAACATTCAAATCCTCTTCTTTTTGTTGGTTAAAATATACGTTTAATAAACGTTCTTGATTCTTTATTGGTTCAAAGCATGATATACGTTAAATCTCAATCAATCGAGAAAATACCGGAAACAGTTAACCACCATAATCTATGTACCTACGTTCATATTTGTACATGTATCCAGTATTGGTTGTCTGGAAGAGATCGCTTTTGAGCGATAAGACCGCCTATTGTCTGCATGATTTTTAATTGTTATTAAAAAAAAATCTGTACTTTTTTGGTGATCAATAAAGAATATTTGTATTGTTTGTATCTATGTATCCTGTCCACTGGATTCTGGAGTCCTATTAAGGACTTTTTTTTTTATTTAGCTTTAACCAATACGAACGCTGCACTAACAAGGCACTATTTAAGTTAAGTTTCTTACATCAATCTCGTACATGTTTGTGTTTCCAAAAAACTGGAACAAGCGAAGGGCTTAGCAAGATCAACATTTCCACATTAGACATGTAAACTTAGAAGAAAATACTTTCGTAACTTGTTTCTATGTTCCATTATCAATTTTATAATATGCACAAACAGAACTGCTCTCGTCTCGTTCTATCAGGTGTGCTTCCTCTAACACATAGTCTAATGCCAAACCTTCGTGGTCGGTTGGACACGGCGCGCGTTCCGCGATACAGCGCGCCTAAAATGTTCACGCGCGAGTTTTACACTTAATTTGAATTTGGAACTGTTTTTTATTTGTACAATGAGTAAGAAATCCGAAGGAGGTAATGGGTCAGTGGCCAGGAAGAATTCTTCAGTGATACCATCAACTAATAACACGTCGAATCCGTCTTCGCTTGCGGATGAGTCCTACGTAAGTACCATTGAAATGGAACGGAACCGGCAGTTAAATATTAGAACGATTCTGATAGATCTTTGATAATTTAATTTAAATATGCTGATTTTAAGACACGCCTACGCCGTAACGAGAACTTTGAGTGTTGGTAGTGAAATTCAAGAATTATAATAATCAAGTCAATGTTTAGATAATAATTTTTAGAAAAATAAATATTCCAGTTTTACCTGATTAGTTGTTCATTAGGTATATTTGCTGTTATCAAGAAGGGTACGTATCAAAATATATAAAGTTTAAAAATAATACTTAATGGACGAAATACATAATGGTCATTGGATATAATGCAATTTTCTTGGAAATTCTCAACTTTACTGGATTTTCATAAAATAAACCTAACCTAACCTAAACCAATCTATAGATTACACGATTAAAAAAGTTCGTTTAATCAATGGTTTCATAGAAAATTTTAGTATATAATGACCATTATGTATTTCGTCCATTATTTGTTTTAAACTTTATATATATTTTGATACTCATCAATTTTATTGACTCTGGTCTACAATGCTCCTCAACACGCAAAATAGGCGCGTTGAAGACGTCGAGTTGCGGAAATTAGCCAGTTGTTACCATTACCATTATTACCAATGCTCCTCAATATAAAGAATGAATAAAAACGTAAACATGTAGACAAAGTTTCTCTTTCGTATAATTTTGCCCTCGTAATAAAATACTACAGGCAAGGGGAAGCACTGAATACCGGCTTGATATTGATGGCGGATTAAATAGTAGTAACCGCGGAGCTTTTCAAAGGTGGTGCTGTCTAGACGTTTCTGCCGTTTAGGTTCACTTCGTCCACATACCCATTTTGTCAACTTCCTAGTTCGTCAGCAATCCCATTTCGTCCACAATCAATTCCCAACTCGTCCACTTCCTATCTTGTCAACATTCCCATTTCGTCCATATTCCCATTTCGTCCACATTCTCATTTCGTAACAAAATAGTAACAAAATTGGTAGTGTATCTGAATAGTATTGACCCGCACCGAGCTTAGCAAGTGTTTTTCTTAACATAAACTAAAAATAAAAATCTTCCCTGTGAATTAAGCTAAGTGATAGCGCATTAAAATTGGCTAGGAATGTTGACAGATACCTAAATATACTACAGATCAGATATGGTGGGCTTGGGATCCGCAAAATTTCTAGTGTCGCACTGCCAGCTTTCTTATCATCAGTCCACAGCACGTCCAACCTTGTAGGTAAAATTCTAAAGGATTGTCCTTCAAACTACGAGACGACGGGTTTGGTCGATGCTAGGAATGCTTGGTTTATGGCTTGTCCGGGTCAAAATCTTCCCACCCATCCAAATTATCAACGGAGCTGGGACGACGTACTTTGCAAATTAACTTATTCTGAAATTTTAAGTTCCAGCTCAGGCCCAGACTATGCAAGACTTCTCGTTGTAGGAAAGAAAGAATCTGGCGAGTGGCTTCAAGCCTATCCTTCTTTTAATACTGGAACTTCCCTGGAGCCTGAAACCTTGCGAATTGCAGTTGGGCTGAGGTTGGGCGCTGCTTTGTGTTCTCCACACTGCTGCCCCTGTGGTGCCAATATCGACCAAATGGGCCAGCATGGGCTTTCCTGCAAAAAAAGTGCTGGCCGCTTTTCCCGACACGCTGCGCTGAATGATATTATCCACCGGTCTCTTGCCACCATAAACGTGCTGTCAATATCAGAACCAAATGACATTGCGCGGGATGATGGCAAAAGGCCGGACGGTATGTCTCTGATTCCCTGGAGGATAGGTCGGGTTTTAGTTTGGGACGCAACCGGCGTGGATACCCTAGCCCCTTCACATCTTTAGGGTACAACAAAAAAGCTGGCGCAGCGGCAGAAGCGGCCGAGAGCAGGAAAGTATTAAAATACCAGGGTCTCGGTTCAGCTTACAATTTTGTTGCTGTCGGTTTTGTGACCCTGGGTCCTTAACTATAAAATATATAATTTCGAAGATTTAATTTTTTTACCAAATGTAAGCGAAAGGAGGGCTCGGCGGGGGCGAAGCCCCCCGCAGAAAAAGAAACAAATGATATAGGTTTCACCTGAAAATATTAATTAATACAAACGGATTCCTTGGTGCAAAACATGCCTAGAAAATTTGTTATCGCCTACATTGTTTTATCATCACTGAGTATCTTATTATTTTGTTTATTTCCTACAGGAATTGACGCCAGCGGACGTCTTGTATAATGACGGCGTCTCCCGCTCCAAGTATGATCCCCTCTTCCCCGAAGTGGAAGAGGTCTTGGGACCGACGCACGCGCCGCCGCCCTGTACGCTCGTATGGCGTGATCTGGCGGTCCACGTCAAGCTCAAGGATGGGAAACTTAAGAGATTAGTTAATAATGGTAACTGGTTCTTTAAGCTTGATTTATGCAAGTGACATCCAAAGTACATAGTCTACAAGGTGGCACACAATTTAGATCGCTCAATATGGATATGTCTGAAACTATCCATATCCATCCATACTAATATTATAAATGTGAAACTTTGTTTGTTTGTTCTTTCACGTCGAAATTGATCGACAGATTGCCGTGATTTTTTGTATGGACATAGATGAAGGGCTGGAAAGTAACTTTTTACCAATGAAAAATATCTCATTCGCACGGGAATACATACACTTTTAATCTACTTCAGCGACACATCACATCTGTTCTTCGGAATCATTTCATCGATTTTAGTGACTAGAATTGTTCAAGTAAGATTTTTTTGCCAAATCTATGAATCAAGTAGTTTTCCTTGATGCTAAAATCGATAACGGGGTACCTACCTTGGAACAGATCTTTCTATGTGTTATAGTTTCAGGATTGCACATACTGATCGATCTAGGTGTGCCACCATGTAGACTGATTATCACTGGCCTAAATGAAGTGCAGCAAAAAATTTATATTAAGGAAGTATTGGGTATCTAAAACCGTATCAATTGACGAGACTAAAAAGTTTGGAGAGCTCTGATTTAGATGGTGCGAGAAATATTGCCCGACTTTTATTTCATTGCGGGGCTGCTTGGCAATGAATTTGGCAACGGATCACTCACGTCTTAAAACGAGTTTAACTTGACATGTTTCGGGCTAATCCGTAGCCCTTCCTCTCGGAGTCGCACGTCACGGCGGCTGCCAAACGCGCACATTTTCACTACGACCTATATTTACATATCTTAGCTAGGTTTAGAGTAAAATTTTTGTCACCTCAAATTTAAGTTGGTTTCTTCTTTCTGTCGTAAAGGTTTCCTGTGAGAATTCGCTCTGAACCATAAGGCCGTCTATTGCTTACAGTGTACATTTTCTCTGCAATTTCGTTTTGTATTTTTAAATGTGGCGTTTTGTCATTGTATTATATTGTATTGTATTGAGTTGAGCTGATTTACTCATTCTCAAGCTGGACTTGAACGTAATTGAATTTGTCTTCATGCATATAAGTCAAATTCAATTGGGCATGACCTTAATGTTCTTAACGTATAAAGCTAATCTATTGCGAATGTATGTAACAAATGTAAAAGTTTTCTTTTTTGCAGTAAGCGGCATCGCAAAGCCTGGGTCTTTGACTGCCTTAATGGGTCCTAGGTAAGTGAACAAACTGTAGTATACCTACAGTGTTAATGTGACTAACTGCATATATTATTTTCACTGGTTTTGCTCTAATAACTATAATTAGTAAGGCAACGGTACATAGAATACAACAAGCAACAATCGTACTATAAAATTTAAATAATATTAACAAAATGAGACCAACCTGTAGGGCATAACGGATAAGATGTGAAAATAATTGTGTTAAATTACTGACGAATTGAGGAATGCGTTCCTAAGATATTCATTAGAAATTAAATGATAGTTAGATTATGTCTTAGGAATGTTTCATTTCCCAAATGTTTATTTTTCTGAAACTGTAAACTATTCAGGATATATTCCAGGACTATTCTGTAGGTCAGGTTAGGTTAGGTTAGGTTTGTTTTATAACAATCCTGAAAAGTTTACAGTTTTAGAAAAAATAAACAGTTGGGAAATTAAACATTTGCCAAATGAATCAGTTTGGGAAAAATAATTTGCGAAACATTAGTAAACCTTCTTAGTATCGTATCAATTAAAATATATCACCCCTTCAATCATGTAACTGCGGTACAGGTTTTTTTGCAAGCATGAGCAAGCTGGTCGTCTGATGGGAAATGATCACTATCTACCGCCCATAAATATCAACAACTCGAGGGGAGTCACTGATCTGTTGCCGGCCTTATAGGAAGTATAAACCCTTTTACTGGAAGGATGATAGTTAGATATTATCTTATACTAATTAAAAAGATTTCAATGAACCGAGAACCTCCTCTTCTTGAAGTCGGCTAGAAACAGCCATCTCTAGTAACACAACGGATATGAATGAAACTAATCTACATTGACACATTTTGACACATGTCAATGTCATCAATACCACATCACGTAATACACTAATGCTACCATTTCCATGTTACTGTCCTTCGGCTTAAAGTTGAGGATACTGTTCGCGCGCTAAAACCTCCTTTTGGTTCTATACAGTGCAGGGGTGCTCTCTGGCTCCTAGAAGAAAAAACTGTCTGTCATATAAACTACTGTCACACTAATTTTGACTGTCATCTATAACCTATCGTCGTAATCACCGCAAGCAGTAATAATTGTGCATGAAGCCTGAAATCTACTACCACCGCATCCTTCCGCCTCCTACAACATCGGCCGGAGCTTCAACCAGGTGAGTGCTTCTGCACTTGTTCCAAATTACATTTTTGGCACCAGCGGGCTCCTGGCCTTCCGCTACCCCTTAAAAATTGGCTATTTACACGCCATAACATATTTCTTGGTCCTATCGAACAACCGGATTGATTCCCGGAACGAAATTATTCACCCGCTTCGCCTGTGACATAGCGTAATTTTTGGCTCTCACAATAGGCATAATTTTCAACCGCCATTTCTGTCATATTTTCTTCTGACATCTCATATATTTTTAGAAACTAAATTCTAAATTTTCGCGTTACATAATTATGGCGAAATCAGCTTTAGAATCGAAATTATCCATATTAAAAACCAAAGAGGAACGAATTTTACGTCGATTCTCGCATCTCTTTGATTTGTCGAAAAAAATATCTACACTCGATTCTCGCAGCAACGAAAATTTTATGGCGGAATCAGAGACGATCGATGATTTTCGCGTGAATTTTGAAAAAATACTGGACGAAATTAATGCAATTTCAATGTCCCTTGATCCTCAACATGAGCCCGATTATGAGACTCTGGATACATTTGAGGACTTATACGCCCGCATAAAGCGCACTCGTGCTAATATTTTGAAAATAACTTCTCCGCAAACGAGTTCGACTTCTACACCCGCGTCGCAAGCTAAAGGTCCAACCATTAAGCTCCCGCCTATCGACCTTCCTTTCTTTGATGGTAGGACTGAAAATTGGCCTATATTTTATGAGTCGTTTAAAGCTAATATACACAATAACGACCATCTTACTGATTCGCAACGCGTGCAGTACCTCATGGGCAAGCTAACCCATAGCGCCCTAAATATTACCGCAGGTTTGGTACCCACAGGAGAGACTTATACCATTCATTATTTGGGAAAGTTTAGTGAAAAAATATCAAGACAAACGCGCCTTGGGTACTTACTACCTCAATAACATCTTGGACATTAAGCCGAGCTCAAACTCGCCTAGCAGTCTCAATAGCTTCATCGAAAGATATTCTGCGACTGTGGCCGCTTTAAAACAACTAGACATTCCTGATCTGTCAGATTTCTTTTTCCTGCAGTGTGCTCTGCGAAAAACTGACCAGCAGACTTTGCAAAATTTCGAAATGTCTGTTCGTGACGAAACTATTCCATCGTACGAAAAATATGTCACATTTATACAGAGCCAAGTCAAAATTTTAGAACGGTCAGGCAATAGTTCTTCTATAAATACTCCGCGAACCGCTTACAAAGCTACCGCCAATACACCGGCTCAACCCGCGCGTACTACTTACAAAGCTTTTGTAGCTAGTAACGATGTTCTTTCTTCGAGCTCCGCAAATGACGAACCCTGTGTATTGTGCAAAAGCAATGAGCACGTGCAATTGTATAGTTGTTCTAAATTCAAAAATATGAGTTCGCCGCTGGCAAGATTCGACTTTATTAAAAATATTCGTGGTTGTGTTAACTGCTTAAGCACATCACATACTCTGCTCCATTGCAGCTCACGTACGACTTGCAAGTTATGTCAAAAACGTCATCATACGTTGTTGCACTTTGACAATACTAATACTAATTCTCAACCGCATAAGCGTTTCCCCGCAAAGCCGTACGTTAAATCGACGCAGTTGTTCACGAACGGCTCAACTTCGCATGCCGCGCCTGCGCCGACCGCCTCGTCAGCCGCATCGTGCCCGCGCGCGGAGCCTGCTGCGCCCCGCTCGCGCGAGCCAGCAGCTGCTGCTGCCCACGCTGCTCGCGCCCCGCTGCCGCCCACAGCCGCGTGCTCGTGTGCTCATCCGCCGCATGACAGTAATCGAATCGCGTCGCCGCCGTCACATAATATAACGACTACACTGCCGGTCAATAACGCTAACCCCGCGAACGCTTCAGTTTCTCTGAAGGCAGAGTCGAAACCAAATTCGACAATACTGTTATCGACCGCTCAAGTTTATGCTAAACAAAATAATAGCGATAAAAAAATGATTATTAGATGCCTTATTGATAGCGGATCTCAAAATAATTTAATAACGCTCGATTGCTGCAAATCACTGAATTTACCTATAATACCGCTAGCTAACTCTTATATAAAGGGTGTTGGTTTAACTTCGAGACCAATTCACGGATATGTTTACTTAAATATTGAATCCCGCGTATATCCGAATAATAAATACTACATACACGCTTTAGTGGTAGATTGTATAACCGATCAATTGCCCTCGCATTTTATTGAATATAATGAACGTGACATGGCTTACCTTAATAATATACCGCTCGCAGACCTCACGTGGAACATTCCTGGGTGCATTGATGTAGTGCTCGGTGTCCAGCTGTTCCCGTATATTTATTTGGGGAATAAAGTAGAGTCTGGTTCTTGTGCTCCTCCCGCCTTTCTAACCGCTTTCGGTTTTGTTCTAATGGGTGACTATCCTTGTAAGTCTGACCCTAGTAACGCCACTTCTTTTACCGCTCTGGTGCTCAATGACCTCGAGTCGAGCCTAAATAAATTTTGGGAATTAGAAGAAATCCCATTCAAACGCCATTTAAGTCCAGAAGAGACTAAATGTGAAAATTTATACACAACTTCTGTGTCCCGCAACGAGGAAGGTAGATACACTGCGGCCTTACCTTTCTCTAAAGATCCCTCAGAACTGGGGAATTCTCGTTCTGTTGCTCACCGCCGTCTAATGTATTTGGAAAAAAAGTTCAAGCAAACCCCTACTCTTCGCGATGCCTATAATAAAGTTTTATCTGAATATATGCAGAATGGTTATCTAACTGAAGTACCAGAATCTAAAGTTACTGATGATGGTTACTATATCCCTCATCATGCTGTCATCCGCCCGGAAAAAGTTACGTCTCCTGTTAGAGTAGTTCTCGATGCCAGTGCTAAGACTCATTCAGGTATGTCACTCAATGACATCTTGCATACTGGTCCCAATCTACAGGCTGATTTGTTTTTGCTCTTGCTGAACTTTCGTTTATTCCCAGTAGCTATGACGTCTGATATTAAACAAATGTATATGCAAATTTGCTTGCCTCCGCATGACTATAAATATGTCAAAATATTGTTTCGCTTTTCTGAAAGCGAGCCAATCCGCACCTTTCAATTTACTCGCGTCCCTTTTGGACTCAAGTCAAGCCCCTTTATGGCTATGCGTACTGTCAAACAGTTATGCTCAGACGAGAGTCATCGCTTTCCTGACGCTGCAAATGTAGCTATCTCCCAGCTTTACATGGATGATCTGGTCCATTCGTGTATTGACAATGAAAGTGCCATGCGTTTGTCGCAAGAATTAATCGCACTGTTCAAGTCTGGTGCATTTGACTTAGTCAAATGGTCAAGTAGTTCCTCTGTATTATTAAATAGTCTTCCTGACTCACACCGTGCTTCTGTCAACTTTAACGACAAGCAAAGTGTTGCAAAGGTGTTAGGGTTGTCATGGGAACCCACAAATGACACTTTCTTCATAACCACGTCTCCGCCTGCTGGTGGGAAGTGCACCAAGCGAATAATACTGTCGACCGTAGCTCGCTTGTTTGATGTCCTTGTTTTAGTAGCTCCCGTTGTATTATACGCCAAGTTGTTAATAAAAGAACTTTGGCTTTGCAAAATCGACTGGGATGACACACCCCCCGACCATATAATCAAAAGCTACTCAATTTTAGTACAAGAGTTTCCAATGCTCTCAACTTTAAAAATTCCGCGTCACTTTGGCGTTTCTGCTGACTGTATGGTAAACATAGTCGGATTTTCGGATGCCAGTCTCAATGGCTATGGATGTGTCATTTACTTGCATGTTACGGACCCAGCCGGTAATATCACTGTGAGGCTACTATGCTCAAAGTCGAAAGTGTCTCCCACAAAAATAACTACTCTTGCTCGTCTAGAGCTATGTGCCGCTCTTTTAATGTCCAAATTGATCAAAACTGTTCAGGACACATATTTAGCTCGCATTCCAATTGCAGGAATATATACATTCACAGACTCGACAATTGCTCTTTCGTGGATTAAATCATCTCCTCATAGATGGTCCATTTTCGTGAGTAACCGCGTTGCGCAATGTCAAGAGAATGTTGCACCACAGAACTTTTATCACGTTGCTAGAGCTGACAACCCTAGTGATTGTTTGTCTCGCGGTATGCTACCGTCACAATTAATGTCGCATGATTTATGGTGGAACGGACCTTCGTGGTTACAAAACTCGCCTACGGAATGGCCTGTCCAATCTTTCTGCCCCCCAAAATTATCAAGTTGCTTAAATGCAAAACTATACTTCAACCGCATTTGTTCAAACTGAACAGTCTATACTGTACAGATTACCTAAACCTTTTGATTTCTTAGAATAAGTTACCCGCACATTTTGATATAATTATTACTTTAATGTGACGGAAATAAAATGTCTTAAAACCGCTCTTTTGTGTAAAACTGCTCTATTATTTAAAACCGCTCTTTTAATTAAACCCGCTCTTTTACTTAAAACCGCTCTCTTTCTTAAAACCGCTTTATTATTTAAACCGCTCTATTACTTAAACCGCTATTATTTCACTTCAGTGAAAACATCGCTTTCATTAATAAAATATTTGACAGCTTTTATACAGCGTGTACATTCGATACAGCCACCGCTTAGAGCATAAATCTTCGGATCTGCACCTAGAAATATTAACATCCGTGCATTTCTTAATCCCACTCCAGTTTTTATCCGCTACTGACTTGTCGAACGAGTGCCGAAATCTTCACAATATGAAGAAATTGCTAGACAGCATACTTAGTCCAATCATATTGGAAAAGTTAGCGTACTGAATACCTGCACACGTTGCAAGCCAGGAATAAATGGTGTACCCCAGACCACCCCATCAAAGTAGGGACGGTCGTGTTAATGGGTGACGACAATGTCCCACCGCTTCACTGGCCCTTAGCTGTTGTAACAAATGTTTATCCAGGGTCTGATAATGTGGTTCGTGTAGCCATGATAAAAACTGCGAAAGGATCATTTAAGCGTCCTGTCGTAAAATTATATCCTCTACCTTCACAGTAGATTAGACCATTTTATTATATCAATCACCGCACCGCACCGCATCATACTTCACCGCACCGCACTTCATCTTCATTGAAATTCTCCGAATTTCAAGGACGGGAGCATGTTCGCGCGCTAAAACCTCCTTTTGGTTCTATACAGTGCAGGGGTGCTCTCTGGCTCCTAGAAGAAAAAACTGTCTGTCATATAAACTACTGTCACACTAATTTTGACTGTCATCTATAACCTATCGTCGTAATCACCGCAAGCAGTAATAATTGTGCATGAAGCCTGAAATCTACTACCACCGCATCCTTCCGCCTCCTACAACATCGGCCGGAGCTTCAACCAGGTGAGTGCTTCTGCACTTGTTCCAAATTACATTTTTGGCACCAGCGGGCTCCTGGCCTTCCGCTACCCCTTAAAAATTGGCTATTTACACGCCATAACAGATACAATGGTGCCGCAGCCATTTGTACGATATAAATATGCGTCTATCATTTAGCTATTTACTCGAAGTTTCTTCGAGATTTTTTAATTTGCGAATACGATGTGGATCGCGTTGCGTCCATGTGTAGCCCCAGCTTGCCCAGCAATGTGGAAACTGAACATTCTATCGGTAGGCTCGGGTTTCATGGTTTACCATAGACCGTTAGTAACGATCGGCTGATTGTCACGTTGCGTGTAAGGCGCTTTCTACAAAGCGTTGGTACAAAGTATCATTATCTGACAGGTTACATGTATATTTGGATGTATGGAGTATTTTTTCTTTGAACATACTTTTGACAGACGTTTTTTGTTAAAAAACATGAGAACAAAAAATATGTTTACTGTAAAATTACTGTAAGTCATAGTGAAAAAAATAAACGGATCACTCACGTCTTAAAACGAGTTTAACTCGGCATGTTTCGGGTCACTCCGTAGCCCTTCTTCTCAGAGTCACAACGTCACGGCGGCTGCCACACGGATACCCCACTAGAAGTCATTTTTGAAATCCATCCATAAAAATATCATTGCGAAATATTTGTAAGTGTAGGTTTTGGGTTTTATTAAGTCAATTTAAGTTTTTTATTTTTACAATTTTATTTATTTCTTTGTGTATTCCTGTGAAAGTAAATTATAATATTCAGCCTTATTCGGAAGTAGGAAAACCTGCGTACTCGTATTACTACAAAACTATAGCCTTATAATACTCGATTTGTTGCCATAAAGTAATTAAAGCCAGTGGCGGGGCAGAACATAAATTTGCTACTGGCAAGATATATAAAATTTACGCATCACACATTAGATGACAGCTGTCTAAATGAAAAAAAAACGGGAATTTTGAGGTGCGAGGCCTTTCAAACCGCGAGGCTGTAGGCGGTGGCCCGCGTCGCCTCCACTTAACACCGCTTCTAATTAGAACTGTAATTTTCTACCATTCGTTATGTAATTTTAAAAATTTACCTCCTGATGACTTATCTGACTCATTCATTCTGTCACTAAGCAATTTCACCCGTTTGAGACAGAGTCCTCGGAATGCTTGTAGCCTCTAGAGCGTAGGCATAAAAATATTTTTGTAATTTAGCTAAAATAAAAATAGATTTTCAACCATATTGGTTTTGAGTGTTGTGGCCCCGTTGCACCATTGCTGCAACACATTATAGTGGCCCATGCAAAAAAGGGTTGAGTATGGCTCAGTAGCGGGGCGTGAAATTTTTTGCAAGTGAAGCTGGAGCAATAACCTATAATTCCTCATTTATCCTCTTCTTGAAAGTGCAGTAATGGAAGAGAAGCGTTTGGTAACTTCAAAAGTTTAGTCAACCCACCCAGGGGGAATCGGATTGTTACTACCCTTCGCCACTGATGGCTGCTCTAGAAGTAGAAACATGCTCTTACTGTACAATAACCCATAAAAGATACAAACCTGATGTATTTCTATTGATTTTTTTAAACACATATAATAATTCCACCAATGTCAATCTATCCTATAAGTACTAATCATATTATAATTGAGAAAATTTGTAAAAATATTTGGATGATTGAATATTTACATGTTAGTATGTTTAAATGTTTGTTAGATTTAGATGAAACTTGGCGTACCTACAGATCGATAAAGATCTGGATTGAGATGTATATTACTTAATTAATGATATTTTGGGATGATATTTTAATTTTAAACAGTAATAAAGAGCGTTGTCCAAAAAAGTTGAACTCGGCTTTCAAGATGGCGTTGTCTGGCCGTTGTGCTTTTAAAATATTACCGGAACATTTTTTCATGGATTTCTCACACAGGCAAAGCTGCGATCCAAAGCTAGTTCATAATGTAATCTTTATATTATAAAAGCGAAAGTTTTTATGGATTTAAAGATGGATGTTTGTTACCCTTTACCTACGCTAAACCGGTTTGACGGATTCTGATAAAATTTCGCACACGGTTTATATTCTGGATATGTTAATAGGATACTTTTTTTCCGGAAAATTGCATTGTTCCCACGGGATAGCGATAAATAAATTGTTCGCCGCTAGTAATTAATAATAAGGACAGAAAAGATGCCGGTTTAATGTTTACTTTGTTACAGCGGTGCAGGGAAGACGACACTAATGAGTGCGCTGGCGCATCGAAATCCAGGTAAAATAATGTGTAGTATAGTGAAAAACTTAAGTAAAAGACCTGGTTGCTTGTAGTAGAGTGCACAGAATAAAATTGATTTATTATGGAGCTTAAGTCATTTTTCTAATTTGCAACATCAATTTGTTTATACGGACACGTTACTACGTTATACAATTGGTCCTTTCATTACTTAAGTTTTCCACCTATAACATAATAATATAGTATCATGGACCAAGATTTATTTTATAGTTGATGTGGTGCCACTGACATATATATCAACTAGCTTTTTCCCGCGACTTCATCCGCGCACAAAAAGTTTTAAAGTCAACTCTGGTACCTCTACCATGAGTTTACACTAGTTGGCAGTGACCGTACTCGCTAGCGACGGCGTAAATGATTTGTATGGAGAATTGTACTTCCGTAAGTGACCGCTAGAGGCGCTGTACAATTCTCCATACAAATAATTTACGCCGTCGCTAGCGAGTACGGTCACGTAAACTAGTGTAAACTCATGGTAGTGGTACCGATCTCTATCCCGCGGGAAATTCCAAAAATCCATGGTATTTCACGTCCGCCACGTTGTATTTTAAAATTGTTGCTTTTTCGTAACCAGCAACCCGATAAACCATAGAAACAATACCCATGTTGATTTCCAGACCTTGTCACCCCATTTCCCTCTTTTAGGGGTTGAATCCCCAAAAAACCTGAAACACGTATTTACTCATTTATCGTCAGGAGTACTCCCGTGAAGTTTCGAATAAAATAGTCTAACTAATCTTGTTTCCCCATACAAACTTTGGACCCCCGTCTCACCCCTTTAAGTTGTGAATTTTGAAAAATCCTTTCTTAATGCACCCCTAGACCTTATAAGAAACCTACGTGCCAAATTTGGAATTTCTAGAACCAGCGGTTTGGGCTGTGCGTTGATATGTCAGTCAGTCAGTCAGTCAGTCAGTTTCTTCTTTTATATATTTAGATAGGTAAAAAACAATTTAGTTTTCCGAAGTGTGGGCAGGTCTTTTAATGTGGATGTGTTATTTTGTGATATCTGTGATGTTGTCTCTTTTATTTTAATAAACAAAGACGGCATTATAAATCACATAACGTAACAGGAATTTATCTTGAGTGGTGATACAGGCCTCATACACGGAACTCCATTTTCGAGCTTCGTGTCGTGCCATTAATCTAATTGTATTTAACAAAAGAGTGAAAGGGACACCACCATACAGTAAAATTACATAAAGTTTACCACTGACAGATGGTTTGCCTTCATTTCATATTCAACTTTAACGACCTACAAATAAAGCCAATTTTAGAATACTGTTACCCACGCTTGCAGATTTTGTAATAGCTACTTTATTTGTATGGTGTTAAAGTTGGAAATGAAATGAAGGCAAGCCATCTGTCAGTGGTAAACTAAAAGTAAACGTATTGTACTGTACGAACATCGAATTTCATAGTAGCCCCCGGACCGTATTATGATTAAATATGATGCTGAAACCATAAAGTCAGAGGTTCCGTATTGTCACTCGAATGTATGTGGAACCCTAAGTATTAACTTTGTGATGTGCCATTGAAATTGATTGGACTCATTTCAAATGGAAAAACAATTTGATTTTACGTACAAAAAAGTTGTTTGAAATTACTCCTTTGACCAGTCCAAGGTTAATAAAATGCGTCTGCTTATATAAAAACAAAATCTTCGAATATAATGCGATTGTGAATGAGTTAGTTATGCAAATTGAACTCTTAATCTTAATTTATTATTATGCACTTGTCATGAAGTTTTCAAATTAATGTGCCATTTTAAGACTCCTTTTTTAAAAGTCGGTTAAACATAATACAGTAAAATCAAACTGGACTCTATAAAAAAAAATATTAGGGGACAATCTTACACAAGTCGACCTAGTCCCAAACTAAGCAAAGCTTGTACTATGGGTACTAGACGACGATAAACATACTTATATACATAAATAAACACTTAAATACATAGAAATCCATAACTCAGGAACAAATATTCGTGCTCATCACACAAATAAATGCCCTTACCGGGATTTGAACCCAGGACCTCTTGCTTCGTAGGCAGGGTCACTACCAACTAGGCTAAAGCGGTCGTTAAGAATAGTTTATTGTTCAAACTGTGTACATTTGTGGTAGTATTTATAGTTTAAATCGTCTCAACAGATTGCCCATTTCGGACGTACAATATCATTCATTGGACTCTAATAATTTTAATATGATTCACAGAAGTATTCTTTAAATCATAAAAACATTTACTGAGAAGAAATTCTTTATGTTTATTCTTGAATTGCGCACCGTCTAGTGATTTGATATCAATGATATCAATAAAAAAAAAGTGATATCTGATGCAGTTGCGAACCTCAACCTGTTAGTATAGTAGTAGTAGGTATAAGTTTTATTTTTATTCTTATTTTTTTTGTGTTTAAGCTGTACAACTGACATTGAGGTATAAAATTAAATTGATATTTTTTATCATTTCCAAAAGTGGGTACGGTGGTGGATGGAGAGATAGCAATGAACGGGCAGCCGGTCGGCGACTTCATGCATCGACATAGTGGCTACATGCACCAAGAAGAGTTGTTTGTGGACAACCTCACTGTCATTGAACACCTAAATATTATGGTATGTATGACTAAAAAACTCAAAACACTCAACAGGAAACAACTCCGACACACAATCAGGGCGTTTACAGATCATTTCGATACTAAAGACATAAATATTAGTAAAGATAGGACACAGAATAATGAAGATTGTAGAACATGTGGCGAAGAGGACGAAACAAAGGAACACAACATGTGTGAATGTGATGCCCAAGGTAGATTAAGAATGAGACTCTTTGGTGACGGATACCCAGCACCAGGCAGGAGACTTACAGGCGATAGCGCTACGTCAAATCATTTAATTTATGGATGAGGTGGCAAAAGCGATGGACCTCAGGCCTCAGATCATACTAAGGTGAAGGAGGGGTCGCAGTGTATACGAAAGTACTAAGGAAATAACCCCTAATACCAAGATAAAACAAGGTATAGTATAAAGCCAAGTCAGCCAAATATACGGACTGAATTCCTTAAAATTGTAACATTTCATCTTAGTCTTAGGCTATGCAAAAAGACAGTTTCTTGTACAATCTGCCCGTTTGTATAATAAAATCAACAAAGAAATAGACATATTTTCTCTTACATCCTATAAATGTAAGGAAATCTTAATAAAGTGGTTAACAGGACTTAGTTACTATGACACGGAAGACTTATTGAAATAGTTTTAAGCACTGGTAATCGTTTGATTGTGAGATGAAGCTAATTTCATTTTAATATAAATGTAATTTGCTTCATTTTTCAATCAAGCAAGTACACAGACGTTATACATATATTTATACTTATATTTAATTCTATAAATATCTCTGTAAATGAATTAAATTTTCATAATATGCGATATATTTGTAGCATAAATATACTACTAATACTCTCACACACACACATACACACATACACACACACACACACACACACACACACACACACACACACACACACACACACACACACACACACACACACACACACACACACACATATGTAAACATCTAAATTTAATACCTGTGGATTAGTGTAAATTTAGGTATAGTTACTGATAATTTTTGTTAATTGTTTTATAATAATCGTTTATGAATCTATGCTAAGATAACATAACTGGCACGATCGGTCGGGGTCGGTGATGTCTTTGCGCTCTGACACCTTGACAAAGTACGGCTTCTATTAATCTTATTAATTTTTGACAATAATTGCAGTGTTGAGGTGGCAGAGTGTGAATATGTCTCCGACTTTGATCCGATTTTATTTCTTATAAATCATACCATACCATTGTAAAAATTTGTTTTACCCAATAAACGATTTATTATTTATTATTTATTATTAGTCTTCGTTTTAGCAGAGTGTGAAAAGAATTAAATCTAGCTTTTTGTTCTTTGTTTGTCATAATAATATAAGTTTAAAAGTAATATCAAATTCTTGATTTTCTCAAAACCGTAGAATTTTGAGTCAAAGTATAATATGTGTTTATTATTATCTTCTTTTTCAACCGACGAAAACAAAAGGAGGAGGTTCTCAATTCGACGTGTATATATATATATTTTTTTTATTTTTTATTTTTTTATGTATGATCACGCATAACTTTTTACAGAGTAGTCCGATTTTGATGATTCTTTTTTTATTGGAAAGCGTATACCCCGAGGGTGGTCCCATTTAAATTTGGAAACAATATTCCTACCCTAAGGGTAGAAAAACAGGGGTTGATTGATTGTTCAGTTACTGATTGTACTATATGACCACGCATAACTTATTACAGAGTAGTCTGATTTTGATGATTCTTTTTTTATTGGAAAGCGTATACCCCAAAAACAAACAAAAAAGGTATTATTTTTTGCTTTTCAGTTTTTTCGGCGGTTTAATTTTTTGTTATAAAGGGTTTTTACTCATCAAAATTTGTAGCAATAATAAAGCGTGTAAAAATAAAAAAAAATAGGTACATTCTAATTGAAAATGCCATTATATTATCACCCTCGAAGAACTTGATTGAAATTCAAAATACTGGTTATATTAATTAATTACCCGCGCTGCCCTACCTTTGGAAGAGGAAGCCCGTTTTAGTTAATTTTATGTGTTTTTATTTGTCTATTAACCAAACCAGTGAAATTTCTTAAAAAAATATTTTTTTAAATTGTTAATTAATCAAATACTGGTTTGTTTGCTTAATAAGTAGACCTAAGACTACCTAAGACTATTAGGCGCATTAAAGAATGTATTAATAAATCAGACATGCAATTTAGATTATTCGCCAAATCATCGTTAAGTACCTATAGAGTAAATTTGTCTTGCATAATTTCGGCGTTATTTAAGCTTAGAAAACATAACTCAAAACATCCATGACATATTCTTGTTCATCAAATTTAATGGTAGCTATTATTTTGATCAGTTACATTCAGTAATTTTAGGTAAAATTCAAATCGTAATCAGGAAATCAGTTAAAGTTTTTATATTTATAAATAATCTGATAATGTACGACGTCATATTCTTTATTAAGTTCATTTGTATCCTCTCAAATTAGGGGTCTTTGAATTCCATTTTAATTGGCTCAGACGATAAACCGACGTAATCTTAAAAGCTTTTGGAGAGGGACCTGATGAGTCCAAGAGAGATCGATGACAAATTTTTAACCGTTTATAAAGTTATAATCATATGTATTTCTTTACTAGGCTAGACTACGTATCGATCGGCGGTCTTCTTCTATAGCTCGCAAAAGGCGAGTGAATCAACTCCTGCGACAGCTGGGCTTGTACAACTCCCGATTTACAAGAATCGGCGGTCTTGGTGGTAGCAAAACACTTTCGGGAGGTGAAAGAAAAAGACTGTCCTTTGCCACTGAGGTAAGTGTGCAAAAGCATCTATCTAAAGTTGATTATCATTTTCTGCATCTGCTGCTCGCAGAACGAAATGGTTTGGGCTGTAGTTTCATGCAATCAATGCAGATTAGAAAATCCTTTCGCAACTTTCTGCGAGGTTTCGTCACGATGTTTCCTTCACCGAAATTGGTTCTAGTTAAATACCAAGAACACCAAGTTTCCAATAACCCTGCTTTAAACCAGCTATTTTCGGTGAATTTGTAATCTTAATGTTGCTTTTGGTATTGATATTTAATTAATACTAATTAAATGGGTTCTACGTGCTAAATTTTTACATTTGCTTTACTAGAACCAGTACTCATTTAAATGTAGCTCAAAATGTCAGGGTAAATTAGAAATTTATTTAATTTTTTTCATTTGAAAATTTCGGAATTAAGCCTAGACGTAAGTATACAAAATAATATAAATATCAAGGACGGTTACCTAATGATTCGACGACAATTTTTACGCAGATTATTGATTGGTAGACAACGTTTCGCCGAGTAACGGTACGCCTACGAATTTGTTCGTAGATCTATTGTTTCGCAGACTAACGTTTCGTAACTCAACCTTTAGCAGCTATTTTAGTTGGCTTATGAGTCAGTAAGCTGAACAACTATTGACAGAAATTCGTTTAGCGTATTAATCACTACACATTTAGAATGTTTGCGCGAACAACTTTTCGCTTTTAAACGGTTGAACTATTATTCAGTGCTCATATCGAATTTTTCAACAAATGATTCAAAATCTAACTGCATGAAATTCCGTAAGATCATTTGCCAACTAAGTATATATTTATTCCGCAAAATCTTTATCCCGCAAAGGTCAGGGATAGGGGTACAAAAGGCGACCATACAATTATGTATGGAGCGTAATATTCATTTTTGTTATTTAATGTTTCCCACATGTCTTATTGAATTTGTTATGTGGGTAGGAGGTTTTCGAGGTGGTTCTAAAAAAATAACTAACACCACTCCGCTCCGCTACGCTCCCGCATTAGTCTTTGAACCTAACCTATCCGAGTCGCTTCCGTCCGTACCGTCTTTCTCGCTCGTTGAAAATTAAGCAATGTTGTCTTACTTAGTATATACTTTTTGTTGATATATGCTGGCGATGTTATATTAAATGTATAAAAATGCAACAGTTGTACAGTTAATTGAAACAATTCCGAAACAAAAATCAACTGAACATTAATGATGCCACATCATAACTCTAACTTATCATGTTTCAACGAACAGTTGTTCAGTAAAATGAAACAAATACGAAACAAACAATCGACTTAACGTAACACTGCGTATCGCTTTTCATCCTACCGTCTACTCGGCGAACCAAATAATAAGCGTAACGAAACGAAATAATACCAAACGTTACTCGGCCAAAAGAAAGGGCTGCCAATAGTTGTCTGAGAAAGAAAAATCTGCGTAATGAAATTCAGCGAAACGGTAGGTCACCATATTTTTTATACAAATATCAGGCAAGACCGGGGATTGTGCCCTGGATCTCAAGTTTTATAGTCAGGTTCTATAACCATTGGCAATGCGGTCATCATCATTATCATCCCAGCCTATTTATATACATCCCATTGCAGAGCACAGGCCTTCTCTCAGAATGAGATGGCTATGGTATTGTACCCTGTGAATCCAATACATTGTAACTCCAATAGACAGTGTACTGAAGATACAGTGTATTGGATTCACAGGGTACCTACAATGGGTCGACAAACATAAAACGTAAAATTTGTAGTATTAGAGCATTATTTGTCCTGCCCTGCCGTGATACAGCCTTAACTAGTACGGAGGGCAGAGGACGCTTACTTGATGTAGTCTACTATGTTGTTAATCGGCCATAAATTTATCTTGATTAGCATACTCATTTCATTACTGTTCTTTTTTTTTGATTGATATAATGACCTGTCATTTAACTCTGGTTATTTCTAGTATAACAAGTAAAATTAGTTTGTAAGGCGAAAATGTCACTAACTACTACAGCAATGGTTCAGAAAAATAAAAATTATTATTACGTTAGTTAGTTATTACGTTTATGAAATTAAAATGCCTGTTCTCACATTCTGACTCATTAATAGCTACGTTCTATCAATGAAGAAAGTCAATCTTTTGCTGTCTGTTCTGTTTTGCTACCCGGGATATTCGGTTGTGGAACTCTCTGCCGTTAGACCTAAGGCGTGCTATTTGCCTATTTTCAGATGCATGCTTAGCTTAGCGTAATGAACGCTACATATTTTGTGCTCGCGAATTATACAGGATGTTACAAAATAACCCCTAAAGCCTGAAACCCCATGAACAGTAAATAAAACTGTAATTAAGCGCGCTGTTCTTTTTTTTGTAATTTTTATTTTTATTTTATTTTTATTTAGCCTATTTTTGTATCCCACTGCTGGGCAAAGGCCTCTCCTCTCTTGCTCCACTCCTGCCTATCAAAGGCGAGCTCCCGCCATCCCAAAAAAAAAATATAGGTACTAATTTAATTCTTTACTGGAGTACTTCCATACCCTTTCACTTATTACGGGTAATTTTATAACACCCTGTATTATAGTCCGTTTATCTACGAGTATGTATGTTTTGTGATGTGTATTGTAACTATGTATGGTTGTTTTTATATAATGCTCGTTTGTTTTTTACTGTACCACCTACTGAAACCAATTCCTTACTTTTCTTATACTTTTCACTGTAGAAGTTTGCCTTAACTGAAACAATTGGCTACTTTCCTAACTAGTCAGTCTTTTAGATTATCAAAAAATATTGTACACGTATTTTTTATTTTGTCAATTAAACAAAAAATTACGAAGATATGACGCGTTGAAGTTTCGCGTGACGTCAATTGTTCCTACACTTTGTATGAGCGTTTTAGGAACAAGTGACGTCACGCCTCGTCACGCGGAACTTCAACGCGCCATATCTTCGTCAATTTTTGTTTAATTGTCAAAAGAAAAATTACGTGTCTAATATTTTTTGATAATGTAAAATACGGACTAATAAGAATTATTATTTTTTTACCTAGGAAACATCCCTATTAAATACTTTGCTCACCCGCGACCTTTTAAGCGGGTAAGCAAAGTAATTGTTTCAGTTCATTAATATGGACCTCCGCAAAGTAACGCCTGATTCAATAAATTATTTACCTTACCTACTTATGTCTTTTTTCTATGTAGTAGTTTTTCTGAATAGGTTCTTGCGTGGTGTATAATAAAGAGTCATAGTATTGTTTTGTATTGTAAAGTCCTTAACCTTATGCCTTTGTTATTTCCACACAGCTTTTAACAGACCCCGGTCTTCTTTTCTGCGATGAGCCGACCACGGGTCTGGACTCCTTCTCAGCACAAAAGTTGGTGTCCCTCTTGCGAGCCAGTGCAGCTCAGGGCAAGACAGTTATATGCACAATACACCAGCCTTCTTCCGAGCTGGTGGCGCTGTTTGACAAGCTGGTGCTGCTGGCAGAAGGCAGGATCGCGTACGCTGGCAGTGCGAAGGGCGCACTGAGTTTCTTTGAAAGGTAAGTCTCTCTATAAATACACTGTCACTGGAACAGCTTAATGTCAACACAAATCGGAATAAGTTCTTCCTTAGTGGAATATTGGAGATTTTAACGATAATTTATTTATATTATCTATAAGGAAGTAAGTAGTTTACGTCTATCTATTAATAAAAGTGTGACTAACTGCAGTTAAGATAATATGAATGATGGCTAATTGACGGGCGATGCCAAGCCAAATTACTGGTGCTAGAGAAAGACATAATAATCATTGAAGATCAGTGCCACGTACTTTTCAGGGAATATCACGGGATCCATATCCCATAACATGCTAATAAATAATAGGTTAGTTCCCCAACTAAATAGGTAGTCTATTTTTTAATTCCGCGTACGAGGGCCACGCGCAAGCTTATTCTAATATATAATTAAAAAAACTAAAAAACACGCTTTAAAAAATAAAAAATAAATTTTAATAAATTTCAATTCACTATTCTTATAGTGCAGTAAAAAATCTTAATAAGCATATTATATTGTTATATCCAGATCAAAATTTGTAAACAATTCTAAATATTGATAAAATAAATAATAATAGTTTAAAATATTTTATTGTAAAAAAAGCGTGGGGTGCTTTTTAAGATGTTATCAAAATGATAAATAATCCTTGACAATTGACACCATGCACCCCACGCTTTTTTTACAATAAAATATTTTAAACTATTATTATTTATTTTATCAATATTTAGAATTGTTTACAAATTTTGATCTGGATATAACAATATAATAATTGCTTATTAAGATTTTTTACTGCACTATAAGAATAGTGAATTGAAATTTATTGAAATTTATTTTTTATTTTTTAAAGCGTGTTTTTTAGTTTTTTTAAACTATTATTTATTTTCTATTTTTTAGTTGCATTTTTTTTCTTTCTACGCCCCTCACCTACAACCCCCCCAACCCCCCAACATCCCCCACCCCATTTCCCCAAACCCCCCCCCCAAACCCCAAACCCCAACCCCCACACCCTTACCCCCAATCCCCTAAACCCCCCTTACCCCCTCCTCATTTTACAAACCGCCCAACCACCTAAACCCAACCCCTCTAACACCGGGCCCCCCAACCCCTCCAACCCCCACCCCCCCCTCCCCCCGCCCCGCCAACTGCCCCCCAACCCCTCCCACACCCCCCACCCCGCCACCTACCCCCCCCCCCCCTTCCAGCTCCATCATGAAACCCTTGTTACCATCTAGGCCTCTTACCCCCTCCCCATTTCCCACAACCCCCCATATTCACTTACCCCTGAACCCCCCAACACCCCCACCCTATTTCCCGTAACCCCCCCCCCATCCCCCCAACCGCCACACCCTTACCCCCAACCCTCTAAACCCCGGACCCCCTTACCCCATACCCCATTCCCCCCCCCCCCACCCCGCCGCCATCATCAGACCCTTGTTACCATCTAGGACCAAAGTACTCGTCAAAACGAATCAAACGAGCCCAAACTCGATGAGGTTGTTTCGTTTTATTGTGGAGTGCCTTTGGCCATCTTCCAGCTCCATCATCAGACCCTGGTTACCATATGGGATCAAAGTGCTCGTCAAGACGAATCAAACGAGCCCAAACTCGATGGGGTTGTGTCGTTTTATTGTGGAGTGCCTTTGGCCATCTTCCAGCTCCATCATCAGACCCTGGTTACCATATGGGATCAAAGTGCTCGTCAAGACGAATCAAACGAGCCCAAACTCGATGGGGTTGTGTCGTTTTATTGTGGAGTGCCTTTGGCCATCTTCCAGCTCCATCATCAGACCCTGGTTACCATCTGGGATCAAAGTGCTCGTCAAGACGAATCAAACGAGCCCAAACTCGACGGGATTGTGTCGTTTTATTACATAGTTCCTATGGCCACCATCCAGCTCCATCATCAGATCAGCTCCATGTTACAATAATATTGCATTGTCATCCAATTTACACATATGTGCAAAATTTCAGCTCAATCGGAAACCGGGAAGTGGGTCAAAATCGCGCCCTAAGGAGTCGGTTACAAACATACAAACATACAGGTGAAGCTAATATAAAGCGTGTAAAAATCTCGTGTCACGGTGTTTGTTATCGAACTCCTCCGAGACGGCTTGACCGATTTTTAATAAACTTTTTTCTCTGTATTCGGTAGGTCTGAGAATAGGTCGTAGGCAATTTTTTATGCCCCTGTTCTTCGCAGACGGAGTCGCGGGCAACAGCTATAGTCTTTGTATAAGATTTGCGAACTACATGTTGTAATCTTATGAAATCGTAATAATGACTACAATAATTAAAATTATATCCATTAACTTACGGATTAAGAGAGTTTTAATAGTTTTTTCTCAAACATGCTATGAAATATTGACGTTATGTTCCTTAAAATGCGCCACGAACTGTCACGTTGCAGGTGCGGCTAGACGAGAGGTCAATAATGGAATTTCATACAACATTGCTGGCCAAGGCCAGCAAAGTGATCGTCTATTGTTTTATGTGACACAGCACCATGACGTTTAATAGGTCGACGTGGTCGACGTGGATGGATGGATGGACGGACGGATGGACGGATGGACGGACGGACGGACGGACGGACGGAGGGATGGATGGATGTTGATGGATGGATGGATGGATGGATGTTGATGGATGTTGATGGATGTTGATGGATGTTGATGGATGTTGATGGATGTTGATGGATGTTGGTTGATGGATGTTGATGGATGTTGGTTGATGGATGTTGATGGATGTTGATGGATGTTGGTTGATGGATGTTGATGGATGTTGGTTGATGGATGTTGGTTAATGGATGTTGATGGATGTTGATGAATGTTGATGGATGTTGATGGATGTTGATGGATGTTGGTGGATGGTTGTTGATGGATGTTGATGGATGTTGGTTGATGGATGTTGATGTATGTTGATGGATGTTGATGGATGTTGTTGGATGTTGATGGATGTTGATGGATGTTGATGGTTGTTGATGGATGTTGATGGATGTTCTTGTTCATGGATGTTGACGGATGTTGATGGATGTTGATGGATGTTGATGATGTTGTTGGTGATGGTGATGGTGATGGTGATGGTGATGGTGATGATGATGGCGTTGATGATGGTGGTGATGATGATGATGCATGTTTGAGAAAAACTCTATACAAGCCTTGGCCACGAACAGGGATTGCCGGCCTCGTATCTCTAGATGGCCTCGTTAACACTCGGCCATCTATAACTACTCGGCCAGCAATCCCCTATTTCGCGGCCGCTGCAGTAATGTACTATTTCCTACTCCTGTTCTTTTATCTGGTTTTTACGTGGTCGCGAACAAATATATAAGAACATAGATAATATGACTTCAGAAAGTCTATACTTAATCTATTCGCCATAACAGCACTTGTGTCGTAATGTCGTTATTACGATACACCTAGCTGCCACATAATATTAAATGTAGGGTACACTCAACACTAAAGCCCAGTTTAGACCTGCTGAGTTGAGTAAAGTAGGGTACAGTCGGGTACAGTAGGGTAAAATAGGGTACAGTAGGGTACAGTCGGGTACAGTAGGGTACAGTCGGGTACAGTCGGGTACAGTCGGGTACAGTAGGGTAAAATAGGGTACAGTCGGGTACAGTCGGGTACAGTAGGGTAAAATAGGGTATAGTCGGGTACTGTAGGGTATAATAGGGTACAGTTGGGTACAGTAGGGTAAAAAAGGGTACAGTCGGGTACAGTAGGGTAGAATAGGGTACAGTTGGGTACAGTAGGGTAAAATAGGGTACAGTCGGGTACAGTCGGGTACAGTAGGGTAAAATAGGGTACAGTAGGGTACAGTCGGGTACAGTAGGGTAAAATAGGGTACAGTCGGATACAGTAGGGTAAAATAGGGTACAGTAGAGTACAATCGGGTACAGTAGGGTAAAATAGGTTACAGTAGAGTACAGTCGGGTACAGTAGGGTAAAATAGGGTACAGTCGGGTACAGTAGGGTACAGTCGTGTACAGTAGGGTAAAATAGGGTACAGTAGGGTACAATCGGGTACAGTAGGGTAAAATAGGGTACAAAAGAGTACAGTCGGGTACAGTAGGGTAAAATAGGGTACAGTAGGGTACAGTCGGGTACAGTCGGGTACAGTAGGGTAAAATAGGGTACAGTAGGGTACAGTAGGATAAAATAGGGTACAGTTGGATACAATAGGGTAAAATAGGGTACAGTAGAGTACAGTCGGGTACAGTAGGGTACAGTAGGGTAAAATAGGGTACAGTAGAGTACAGTCGGGTACAGTAGGGTAAAATAGGGTACAGTAGGGTACAGTCGGGTACAGTCGGGTACAGTAGGGTAAAATAGGGCACAGTCGGGTACAGTAAGGGTACAGTCGGGTACAGTCGGGTACAATAGGGTAAAATAGAGCACAGTCGGGTACAGTAGGGTAAAATAGGGTACAGTAGGGTACAGTCGGGTACAGTCGGGTACAGTAGGGTACAGTAGGGTAGAAAAGGGTACAGTCGGGTACAGTAGGATACAGTCGGGTACAGTAGGGTAAAATAGGGTACAGTTGGGTACAGTAGGGTAAAATAGGGTACAGTCGGGTACAGTAGGGTAAAATAGGGTACAGGAGGGTACAGTAGGGTAAAATAGGGTACAGTAGGGTACAGTCGGGTACAGTAGAGTAAAATAGGGTACAGTAGAGTACAGCCGGGTACAGTAGGGTAAAATAGGGTACAGTCGGGTACAGTAGGGTTAGGTAGGGTACAGTCGTGTACAGTAGGGTAAAATAGGGTACAGTAGGGTACAGTCAGGTACAGTTGGGTAAAATAGGGTACAAAAGAGTACAGTCGGGTACAGTAGGGTAAAATAGAGTACAGTAGGGTATTTTACCCTACTGTTCCCGACTGTATCCCATTTTACCCTACTGTACCCGACTGTACCCTACAGTAGGGTACAGTACAGTACAGTAGAGTCGAGTCGTAGGAAAAATATTGTATGCAACGGTGTATAATTTGGTCTTAACGGCTCGTGCCGTCTTCCATTGCGATATTCGCTTTCGCTCGTATCGCAACTCACGTCACTCGCTTTTTAAGACCTCACTTATACAACAGTTGCATAAAATACTATTCTCTGTCCCACCTTTTTATGTAATAAAAAACTGCTCCTTTTTTAAGTCGATTAAAAATAAATCATTTATTTCTAGTCTATCTCATTTTAAAATCGCAGTCGCTATTTATCTTTTTTTCCCACGAATAAATTACTGTGAAATAATTAATATTTTAGCCATTAAAACAAGAATATCCACTTAATTGACAGAGCGATCGCGAACTGCCTCTGTTTCAGCTTGGACAAAAATATACATTATTGCATATTTTTGAAAAAAAAAATCTCGCAAGTATGACGAACATCATTGTGTGTATCACGGGCCGAAGGTTTGGAGGGCTTTTAATGACTCGAGTTTGTAATTCCCTTATGGCCCTTATGCACAATGCACCTATTATAAAATGGTGGCGCCGTGGGGGCTTAAAACGTTTAAAATATAATACATATTTCAGCCATTTCGAAAAACGTTCGTAATCAACAGTTTACAAAGCCAAGTGATAATCAATTAATTATTTCGTAAGCAGTTTTTTAAAGACTCGTGTTTACTTAAAAAAATTCGAGTGTAAGACCAAATTGTATACCTACTGGTCGGTGTTTGCATTACAATGTAGACAATCAGATAAGTCTTTAGATCTATTTATGATTATGATTCCGTACTACCGTACACTTTGTAATGGAATACAATTGAGACTTGAGTTCATTTAAATGATCTAGAGCAAGTGTTGACCCTAATAGGACATCCTGAGTGCTTCTAAGAAAGCCCTACGACAATCGTTTTAAAAGGACTGCTTTATCACATAGACATTTCTATGCTAGTTACAAAAAAATTGTGGCTTAAGTAGTACGTTAGTTTAGTGTGATAATTATCTTCATCAGCAGCAGTATTGGGTGACTTGCCGTCAGCGGCATGGACTGAATATTTTCTCTCGGTCATTCAGAGAGTGTGAGAAGCGTGAGTTAAGTTGTTTTCAGATGTTATTACTAGCAGGTAGAGCTTATTCACACTAGCGTTTTTGCCGGCGGTTTCTCGGCGGAGCGGGAAGCGTGCAAAAAAACGCCAGTATCAAAAAGCTCTTAGCATCATCATACAAGACAACCCAACCCGACCTACATATATACGTCCCACTGGAAGGCACAGGCCTCCTCCCAGTTCGCAAAATGGTTATTTCTTACATTGTAATCAAATATTTGATACGGCCTTTCTTGTTTGTTTTTCAGTCTGGGCTACCACTGTCCTATCACGTACAACCCGACGGACTACTTCATCAAGGTCCTGGCCATGACGCCGGGCTCCGAAGCAG